>CM070711.1:81933146-82533146 GCA_036346275.1 Otatea glauca
TGATTCGCTCTCCTTCCAAATATGTAGGTAGGGGAGGTCTCTTGTGGGCCACAGGGATGATTAGACACACTAAATAATGGCCATCGGATGTGGGTGAGTAAAGCTGAGGAAAGATCCGAGATGTTCATTTTGATGAATGCAAGTTTTGAGGGACATTTTATTGGGTGTACGAACGTTAGGCCATCTCTAGTGAGGTGCATTATTTAGGGTGGGTGTAGCAAAAATTGCTTACGTGCATTATAAAGTGTATAGATACGGATACATTCCGAGTCCTAATTATCCAAATATTGGTTGATTTTATCTCTATGTGGGCGAATCAAAATCTATCTCTTGCTACCTTCTACTACAAATATGGTATTCACTTGTACAAGAGAATAAATCTAATAAGAGAATAGAATTTTCTCCCTATTTGTGCTTGTTATTCTTTAGTGCATCGTGGTTGATCAAGGACTGACGACATCATTTTATAACACGTTATCAGCACGAATTCGATTGGCATCACACGATTAAATCTACGACAAGTCATACGTAAGTTTGAGCTACGTAAGTTAATCGCACGTGAACATGCTCTTAATCCTGTAGATTATTTTCCCCTAATTTACTAGATTAGCTATTTAATTTGATTGGAAAATTAGGTCTTTTAGTAGCTACAGTTCATCAAACCAATGAATCAATTACTTAATCATTACATGAGGCTCTGTTTATTGCCACCAGCACGCAAACAATGGTTAGATTGAGCAACGTTCTGCCAAAGATCGATTTGAAAAGATAGAACGACTAACAACAGACCTCACCTCACCGTTGTGCCCGATGCACACGCTACCCAACGCTGTCACCACAGGCACGCGCCCGTTGTGCTGCAGAAGACGCCAACGCGTAGAACGGGGACGCCATGCCGCGGCCTGCCCCGACGCACGGTGCCGCCCCGCACGACACCTGACGCACCGCCCGGATCCGCCGAGTAGCACCACTGCTCCCGACGAGCCGGTTGCCCGGATCTGCCAAGCGCCGCTCCCATCGAGCGTCGCTGCCGTCGTGCTCCTGTACAAGTGCCTACCACCGTCCGCGCGTTGCGCGTCCTGTGCACAGCCGACTGGCTGCTACCCGATCGGCCGCGCCACACCAACTGCACCGGAGCATGCTACCGCCCGCGGCCACCAACGTCGCCGCGGCCCCCTCGATGTCGCGCCCGAGGCCCCCTTCGAGTCGCCACGTTGCGCCCGCGGTCCACACCGCGCCCACGGCGCCCCCGCGCTGCCGTGCTCGACGCGCCAAGCTGTTGCCGTGCCGCGCCTGGCCTCGCCCATCGCACAGCGCCGGCCGCGATTGCTGCCCTTGCCCGTTGGCCCGTCACTGGCTGTCGGTGAAGCCAAGCCATCAGCTGCCACCCGTTTTTACGGCAACAAGGGGCACCTACGGTAATGGGCAGTTGCCGCGGCTATGTGCACGGCCCATGGGTTGCGGCCCAAATTGTTTTTTTCTGGAAGGAAGAAAATTGTAAATAGCATGTTAAGGGATCCAAACCTCTGGGTCTATTTTTCTTAGTATTGATCCATGTTCATATATGCTGGAATTTATTTTTTTGAAAATTACTGGATAATTAGCAGAAATTATGAAAATGCTAAGAAAATCCTGAAATAGATAATTATCTACTGAACAGATATAGATCAAAATTTATTCATTCAAGAGTGAGCATGCAATATATTGATTTTACCAGTAGTAAAATTCAATCTTGCTTACATATAAGATATGTTAGACATCGCAAAGAGGGAATTTATTGAGTTTGCCTTGAATGGCAGCAATTACCTCACTTGGGCAATGGATGCCAATATCAAGCTGACAGCTCAATCTCTTAGAGTTGATATCACTCAGCTTGGAGCTGACACTCCTGCTATTCCTGAAGTCGCTATGTGTGCGTCTCTGCACTTCCTAAAGCAGTATCTCCATGCGAACCTAAAGGCCGGGTATTTGATGGAGGAAGACCCACTGGTACTATGGAATTTCCTGAAGGAATGATATAACCAGTAGAGATCTGCCCTACTGCTAGAAGCACAACGCAAATGGACCCTCCTACGCTTTCAGGTTTTTAAGACCGTTGCAACATACAACTCTGCCATGCACAAGTTTGTCTCTAAATTGTGTTTATGTAACCAAAAAGTTATAGATGCTGAAATGATCGACAAGATTTTGTGCACATTCTACCCCAATATGAGGATACTACAGCAACAATACCGTCATACCAAATACTAGAAGTACTCTGAGCTTATATGCATTTTGCTAGAAGCAAAAAAGCATGATGAACTCCTAATAAAGAATCGTCATGCTCTCTCTAATGGGACACACGCAATGCCCGAATCACATGCAAATGCTCAGCAGACTAACAATAGCTATAGCCGCAGAAAGGGCCAAAGGTATAAAGGGGGAAAAGGGAAGAATGGTAGAATATAGAAAGGAAGAAGCAAGCCCCAGTGGAAAAGTAAAGGTAAAAGAACAGAGAGCTTCCAGAAGCAAGGCTCAGCCAACAAGGATGTAAACCCTACACAACCTTACGTTTAGGTGTGGATGTATTGGCCAATGGTCGCTCAATTGCCACACTCCAAAGCATGTGGCATACCTCTACATGCAATCTGCTGGGAGATTCCAGAAGAATCAGGGAAATAAGGTTGAGGCACACTTCACCATTCAGACTGTTGTTGACGTGGACATTGAAAAGTGTGAGGACATGGTTCTTGATCCTACTGAGCTCGAGGAGTCCCAGAAGGACACCCACAACTCATATGGAGACCTGTATTAGTTTTCTAAATATTTGTTCATTTTGCTAATCGATGCCACATTCTCCTTAAGATTCTCCTTTATCATTTTAGTACTAGTTCCAGGATGAATATTGGTCTACGCTCCTATTAAGAGATTATCATTTAAATAAATTGATATTTCTCAGGATATTTTGTGCTATGTTTGTTCTATATCTTGCAATATATTTCTGTTGCAACAATTGATTTATTATTATATCATACTTCTAATATAGAATAAAGCATAATCCAATAGCGAAGGAGGAAATATGTCTTGTAGACAGTTGCACTACAAATTCAATTCTTAGAGAGACTAAATATTTTTAGACTTTGACTAAGAAAATTGAAAATATTATGACCATTGCCAAAAGCAATGCTCTCATAGTTGGCACTAAAAGAGCCATCATGGTCTTTCTTAGGATACTCGTATAATAATAGAGAATGCCCTATTATACCCTGAGTCCAGTCGTACTCCACCAAGTTTTAAAGACATTCATTTGAATTGTTTTTATAAGGAAATAGAAAATGTGGTTGGTACAGAATACCTATTCATAGCTAAGTTTAATGGGTGTAATACACATATGGTTGAAAAACTTTCTTTCTTATCCCCTGAGTTATACTATACATATATAAAACTTGAAGTTTGTGTTGCGATGAAAACAATGCTTAAAAACCCAAAAATATTTAAGATCTGGCATATTCGACTGGATCATCCTGAGTTGAACAAGGTGAGGAAAATTATCAATAATTCTGCTGGTCATAGCATAAAAATCTACAGACTTACTAGATCTGAAGACTTCTTATGCTCTGCTTGTGCTAAAGAGAAGCTCTTAATTAGGCCCTCTTATCAAAATGTTAGGAAAGAATCATTGAATTTTCTGGAGAGAATTCAAGGTGATATGTGTGGACTTATTCAGTCCATGTCGGGTTCATTCAGATATTTTATGGTACTGATAGATGCTTCTATTAGATAGTCCTATATATGTCTCTTATCTACTAGGAACTATATTTTTGCTAAATTAATTGCCCAAATTATTAAATTAAGAGCCTTCTTTCCAGAAGAAAGGATAAAGTCTATTCAAATGGACAATACTTATGAGTTACCTTAAAAACATTTAATGATTATATTATGGCTCTGGACATTAATGTATAGCATTCAGCGCCTCATGTCCATACACAAAATGGCCCTGCAGAATTGTCAATTAAGAGAATAAAACTCACTGCTATGCCACTCTTGCTGAATTGTAGGTTACCCACCACCTGTTGGGGCTATGCAGTTTTGCACACTACTGTATTTATTCAACTCAGACCAATTGTATACTATGAAATCACCCTTTTCGCAGATAGTGCGTGGAAAAGAAGCAAGTATTTCCCATCTACGAAAATTTGGCTGTGTTGTATACGTACCAATCTCATCACCATAGCATACAAGCATGCATGGGACCTTACCGGAAGTTAGGGATTTATGTAGGTTATGAATCTCCGTCGATTATTAAATACCTAGAGCCTATGACAGGGATCTATACACGGCTCGGTACGCTGATTGTATGAGGTTAATTTTTCGGCATTAGGGGGAGATAAGTACCACATTAAAGAATATCGAGAAATAGATTGTAATGTCACTGGCATTCAATCCTTACACTCACGCACTAAAGAATCCAACTTGAAGTTCAGAGGAGAATAAGTCTGCAATAAATAACTAATAATCTACCAATGCCTTCACTGATCATAAGGGAGTGATAAGATCTCATTGAACTACAGTAAACGCATTTGAAAAGAGTGAAAATACCCTAGAAGGATATTGATCCCACTCTTACCCCTCATGATAAGAAGAGGGGGAGGCCTCCAGGTGTACGGGATTTAATTTCATAGAGATGTCCGCAGAAACAGAGAACTGAACAAGTGAGAATACTACATGAGAGAGTTTAAGAAGCTCAACTTGATGTTAAGAAAATCCCTGAAGTGAGCCATCCTAGAGATAGTAACCTCCCTGAAAAGAGTCATCATGAAGATGATAACCCCAACGAGTTTTTGCGCGCATAATCTATTGCCGGGAAGTCGGAACGCCCAGACTCCATCGTTGTGGGAAATCACGAGGAGCTGGAAGAAATTAATAAAGAGATAGCACTTGAGTGATTCAAGAGAGTTGTATACGAAAAGTTTACAATTGTGAATCAAAAGCGCTCAGATAGGGTCAAATAGAAAGAAGCAATTGAGATATAATTGCGCTCACTTAATAAGAGAAAAGTATTTGGTCCTGTCGACTAGACACCTCATCAAGTGGTCCCTGTAGGATCAAACTGGGTTTTCTTCTGAAAGAGAAATGAAAATAACCAGGTGGTGAGATATAAAGCGAGGCTTGTAGCACAAAGGTTCACGCAGAGACCCGGTATCGATTACGATGAAACTTACTCTCCTGTAATGAATGGAATAAAGTTCCGATACTTGATATTAATGTTAGCTAGCTTAAACTTATCATTACAATTGATGGATGTAGTGACCATATATTTATATAAGTCACTGGATAAGGATATTTATATGAGTCTTTGAAGGAGTCAAAATTTCGGATCCTAATTAAGGAAATCGCAACATGTATAGCGTCAAACTGTAGAGATCGCTATATAGATTAAAACAATTGGGGTGAATGTGGTACAGCCGACTTAGTGAGTTCCTCTTGAAGAAGGGATACTCTAACAATGATGATTGTCCCTATGTGTTTATAAAGAAATCCGACAATAGATTTTGTGTCGTCTCAGTTTATGTCAGTAAGCTAAATATCATCGGAACCACAGAGGAGATAAAGGAAGCAAGTTCTTACCTTAACACGGAGTTTGAGATGAAAGATTTGGAAAAAACCAAATATTGCTTAGGCCTACATCTAGAGTATTTCCCAGAAAGAATTTTTGTACACCAGTCTACCTATACTAATAAGATATTGGAAAGATTTAATATGGATAAATCTCATCCCTTAAAAACCCCTATGGTATAAGATCCCTTGAAGTGGATAAAGACCCTTTCAGACCATGGATAGAAAATGAGGAAGTTATAGGACCCGAAGTCCCATACTTAAGCGTCATTGGAACTATTATGTATTTTGCGAATTGCACAAGGCACAGTGCAATTTGCTAGCAAGATACAATGCAGCCCCAACCAGAAGATATTGGGTTAGTGTCAAGACTTTACTTAGATACCTCCAAGGTACATAAGATCTTGGATTGTTTTACCATAAGAACCAAGACTTAATCAAGGTGGGATATACGGATGCTGGCTATCTGTTTGATCCCCCAAAATGCTAAATCTTAGATTGGTTTTATGTTTCTCTGAGGTGGTGCAACCGTTTCTTAGCTATCTTTTAAGCAGCGGTTGGTAGCTACTTCTACCAACCGCTTAGAGATTATAGCTTTCTGGTTGAGACGTGTGATTAATTGTATCCAGAAGTTATGTGGTCTTAATATCGTGAATACCTCCACAATTATCTATGAAGATAATACTGCTTTGTGTTGCATAAATCCAAATAGGTTATGTGAAAAGCAATATCACGAATCATATTGCTCCTAAACTTTTCTATCCTCATGAACTCCAAAAGAATAGCGAGGTAAAGATTCTGCAAACAAAGTCATGTGCAAATCTAGCAGATTTATTCACCAAGTCTTTGCCGAAATCTACTTTTCAAAGATGTGTTAGTGGCATTGAAATGAAACTACTTAGACATATGCAGAGTTCAAGGAGAGTAAATCCCTAAACCATGACCCTTAACATGATCCTAGAGATCCTACTTTAAATCCAGAAGATGATAAGTCATACTCTTTTTCTTTTAGTGAGTTTTTCTGAAGTTTTCTCACATGAAGGTTTTTAATGAGACAACTAGTGTAACACAGTGTGCGAGTGCAATATACTCATTTCTCCATCTCTTTTTTCCCATTGGGCTTTTTAGAGGAGTTTTTTTATAAGGCATGTGCATTACGCGGTATTTACCTAAGGGGGAGTGTTGAGATATGGATGGACTCTGAGTCTTAGTTATCCAAATATGGTTGGACTTTATCTCTACGTGGACGAATCCGAATATATCTCTTGCTATCTTCTACTATAAATATAACACCCTCTTGTACAAGAGAATCAATCTAATAAAAAGAGAACAAAATTTTGCTTTCATATATTATATATACTCACTATTTATGTTTACTGTTCTTTCATGCATCATGGTTTATGACGACGACGTTTTATAAAACCTCCGAGGTCAGGAACTAACGCCATTTCTCCTCTCCTCTCCTCTCTCTCCTGATACGTACTACGTACTATGCGTACGTGCAACGCGTGGTGGCCTTCGTTCTACCTAGTCACTCACGCAGGTGCATGCATGCACGAAAATGCGAAATTTATTGTTGTAGATGGCAGCGAGTGAATCTTAATCGAAAGAAAGGTACAGTCAGTGAATCTTTGATATAAATGCGAAATTTATTGTTGTAGATGGCAGCGATTGAATCTTAATCGAAAGAAAGACACAGTCAGTGAATCTTCGATATCTGTACATCATAGAGGACGGTCATTTATACACAGATGCCATTGGTGACTCGAAGCACTTGGAGATCGCTTCCTGCTTTTCTTCGAAGGCTCAAAGGAAAAGATATGGCTGCTGCTGCTGCTGCTGCTGCAGAGGAGGGGGATGAGGTCAAGAGGAAGAGCAGGAGGCCACAGGGGTGGAAGTGCATGCCCTTCATCATAGGTTCGTCCGGTTCAGACTTCGGAATCCACTCTGAAATCTAAATCGATTTCCTTCGCATCTCCATCTCCCAACCCTCGTGCTCGCAAATTCACTGGGACGGACGGCAATAGATGTATCTGTGCTAGTCTGTCCGTGTTCAGAAATCAGAACGTCTTTTTCGTCTTTCGTTCATGCATCAACCGAAAAGAGCATTCGCTCAAATTAAAACGAGGACAGCATTGCGTACAACTTTCCTAGCCATTTGTTTTGATATATCCAACAGTTATGGACACGATCACACGAGCCAGGTTCGGAGCTGTTCGGGCTAGGGCCGAGGCTGAATTGTGCTGGGTTTTGTCAGGCTTTGGTTGGGCCTCTTGGCCGACGACATAGTAATGGGATGCCTCTCACAGCTATCTGATCGTGCATTGAGATTCATAGGACCACGAACATTAATCTGCGGACAGCAACAAATCCGATTCAGGATAAATGAAAGCAGAGCTTGCACCTTGTAGCTTCATACAGCACGCTAATGGTGGTTGACATCGTACTTCATACAAATCAACTCAACATACCACGTCATAGTTTACTCATTACTGAATTGCTGTCATTTTCTGTCTATGTAGCAACCGAGACATTTGACAAGTTCGCGTCAGTTGGGGTGGCAGCAAATTTGACGGTCTATCTTGTGAAGCGCTTCAACATTGGGCAGCTCAAGGCAGCAAACATTACCAACATCTTCTACGCTACGCTTAACTTCGCGCCGCTGCTAGGCGCCTTCATCTCCGACGCCTACTTGGGAAGGTTCAAAACCATAGAATTTGGATCCTTCGCTAGCATCCTGGTATGTCCATGCCACGACAAAAGCTCTTCTCTCTGTCTCATTTCACCTGCTCGTCGACCAAAAAGGAAAAGCAAGATCAGTTCTCATTGTCAAAATGGGGCTCCAACAAACGAATTGAATAATCAGCAAGATTGATTAATGGATGAAATGACAAGTGCAAGGAACCCCAGTCAATGCTTAACACTTTAATTGTTTATTTAACGCAACATAGCTTGATATCTCAGCAAATGATATGTTTACAGGTTTAAGCTGTTCAAAGGAATCACTGTCCGCAGTTACCCAGATTTCCCACCAAGATCAAGGAGTAACTAGATACGTAACGGGCCCGCGTGTTGCTGCGGGCGGAAGGAATCGTCGAGACAGGTAGAGATTCTAACAGAGAAAGGAAATATTATTTAGGAACATCTCGGGGAAAAAAAGGAAAACAAATTGCCATAATTTTTAAAAACCGTAAAAAATTTAATTTTTAAAAAACACAAAAGTTTGATCATGATCCATTTTTTTATGGTAGCTTAGGCATGCTCTCAGGATCCTTCTCACAAATTTTAAAGAATTCGCAAATTTAGCAGCTCAATTAAATCAGTGAAGTTGCTTTAAGTGCGCCAGTAACATTGTCAGAATTTTTTTACAATCGCAATAGTTTGATCATGATTTGAAATTTTTACGGTAGTGTAGGCATGCTCTCAGGACCCTTCTAATTTTTTTTTATGAATTTGCAAATTTAGTAGCTCAAATAAATCAGCGAAGTTGCTTTAAATGCATTAGTAGCATTGCCAGATTTTTTTTAAAAATTGCATAAGTTTGATCATGATTCGGATTTTTTATGGTAGGTTAAGTATGCTTTGAGGACACTTCTAAAAAGGTTTCAAAAATTTACAACATGATTTAATAGCTCAATCAAATCACCAAAGTTGATGCAAAAAACCCAAGAAAAATCGGTTTTCATGGGATTTAAACCCGAGACCTAACGGAGGCAGCCCCAACCGATAAAGATTTTAACCGGGAGAAAAAATTCCTAAAAAACTGAGAAAGTAAAAAACAAAAATATTGTCAGTATTATAATTTTTTAAAAAAGATTATATTTTTTCGGGTTCTTTTTTTTGGGGGAATTTTTTCTGAAAACAATTTACTGTAGAAATCTATTTTAAAAAGTCCTAAGAAAACAAAAAAATATTTGAAAAAAAGGAGTTTCTATTTTTTTTCAAGGAAAAAAGACTCTAGCTGCTACAGTGCTCTACGCCAGACGGATTCGAAGCCAAGGCCGACTGGTAGCAAGCGAACACTTTAACCAACTGAGCAACGCCTCCTTTGTGAAATCTGAGGGGTATTAAATATATGAGACTATATAGATGGCACTGTAGAATGGACGCAGGGGGCGTGCCGTATGTCCCGAGGACAGTAGGTTTTATATGATACCGCACTATGTAGATGCTATCATGCTGCTACATACTATTACTTCATGTAGCTTAAAGTACAAATGCAAAGCACATGACACACAATTCACCTCATTTAGATCAAGATGCATATTCTAGTTAAGACTGCACTTGCTTGATAGACACAACCTTACACAGGCTAAAAAAACATGAACATCACAATTGTACTAAAATTCCTATAAAATGCTTGCAAATATCAAAATTTGATGGGAATGTGCATTGCTTCAGAGTCTATAGTACATCGAAATTAACTTCTTCCTAATCTGTGTATTTATTTGCTATGAAAACAGGGGATGCTGGGAATGACTTTGTCTGCATCACTTCCAGCTCTCAAACCAACAAGCTGCAATCAAACAGCCCGATTAGGTGAACACTGCAATAGCCCATCAACACTCCAGCTGAGTGTGCTATACCTTTCCCTAGGGTTCCTAACTATAGGTGGTGGAGCGATCCGGCCCTGAAGCTTGCCCTTTGGAGTAGACCAATTTGATAAGACCGACGAAGAAAGTTGAAAGGGCCTAAACAGTTATTATAACTGGTACTATGGCACAATTGCTGCTGCCCTGGTGTTCTCTATGACTGTTCTCATCTACATCCAGAGCAACATTAGTTGGCCAATAGGATTTGGCATACCCACTTTCTTCATGTTTCTGGGGATTATCATCTTATTTGTGGGTACCAGACTTTATGTCCATGTACCACCAGAGGGAAGCATCTTCGCCGGAATTGCCCAAGTTTTAGTGGCATCATCTAAAAAGAGCAGACTCGAGCTTCCATGTCCTCACGATATAAATCAACAAGAGTTGATGCTCTACAACCCCCCAACAAGGGGAAACCGTATTTTCAGATTGCCACTTACTTCACAGTTCAGGTAAACATGTCACCCCTATACATGTACAAAATTGAAAGTATTGATAGGTAGATATGCAAACAACTTCCAATAAAAACTAACAATAACTAGCCACAGTGAAAGTATCACAACATGTATTGTTGTTTAATTGAAGTTTTGCTCATTACCTCTTAACAAGATGGAAGACTTGTACAACTAGATGTTAAATTCATACAGATTATGTATATCCTAACTTGCAAGAGTATTTTGTAGGCTTAACAACACCAACAAGGTGACACATAACTATTTACCAATTAATGATATCCATGTACTGGCTAACAAAATGCAGAAATTCATGTGTGCTGGTAAATGAAAGCCCTTTTCTTCAAGTAAAGTGAGTATAATGTCCTACATGCTTGAATAAAGTGAAAAAGAAACATAAGGAACATGCTGGTCCTGTCAAACAACAATACTAATCCTTTCAAAAAAATTATATACTAGATGCTAGTATTGTCTGATGCATATCAATTGTTCATCGTCAGGTTTTTGAATAAAGGTGCAATTGCAAGGGATGGTGATATAAATGATGATGGTTCTGCAAGAAACTCATGGGAGCTTTGCAGTATCCAACAAATAGAGGAGGTTAAATGTTTGATAAGAATTGTGCCTATTTATATTTCTGGTGTCATATGCTTCGTCGCAATGGCTCAACAGTTCACTTATATAATCTTGCAAGCATTAACAATGGACCGTCACCTTGGACCACTCTTTGAAATTCCTGAAGGCTCTGTTATATCCATATCCCTCATCGCCCAAACTGTATTCATCCTTATTTATGACCGAATTTTAGTTCCTATAGCTAGACAATTCACTGGAGTGGAAAGTGGAATTACACTTCTACAGAGACAGGGTGTAGGGTTGGCGATTTCTCCCATTTCAATGGTGGTAGCAGGACTTGTTGAACGTAAAAGGAGGAACTCGGCTTTGTCTAATGGAGGAATATCACCTATGTCAGTCTTGTGGCTTGCACCCCAACTGGTTTTAATGGGTATTGGTCAGGCCTTAAATGCAGTTGGACAAATGGAATTATACAATAAGCAGTTTCCAGAGAACATGCAAACCCTAGCAGGATCCCTATTCTTCCGTACCTTAGCAGGAGCAAACTACTTGAGTACTGCTCTGGCAAACATCACGAGAAAGGCTACTACCAGAGATGATCGCACAAGCTGGTTAACAGACAATATTAATCTTGGCAAACTTGACTATTACCTCTATTTCATTGCCCTCATGGGAGTACTGAACCTTTTCTACTTTCTTATATGCTCACACTACTATCAATATAAGGCCATGTCGCTCCATGCTGAAGAATCCATCAAAATACACACCAAGGAAGAGGCAGCTACAAAGATTGACATCGACATAGGTGCAATTGGCAAATAAATATTGCAACAGTAATTTGTCCTGCACAGAGAATACACTTTTGGACAAATTTTCAAGAGGCCTTAGTTTGTAACATGTCATGCAGACTTTCTTATTACCTTACGAATGTGGCAAAGAACAAGTGTACCATAATTTAGCCACACAGGTGACTGGTCATCCAAAAAACATGAATAAAGATCTAAAAACGTCTGTTGTATTGGAAACTTGATGAAGTGTGAGTTTCTGAAACTTAATGAGGCCTGTTATATTTCTGTGAAACTTAATTAAGTCCGTAAAATCTGTACAACAGTAAGCACAGGCCATTCACCATTTGCTAGTAAAGCCTTTCACGCGTATAATATTTAAATTACTCATAGATTGTTTTATGACCAGGGCTTGGAAAAGTAATGGTAGTTAAAGGCGGCTGCTGGTCAAACTAATTAGCTCCATTTAAGGTGATCCGTTGGGGTTTAACATGTGAAGAAGCAAAGTGCCCAGTTATATAAGCTTTCAATTATTATTTTATGGGTGATCCTTCATATACTTAATTGCATAAAACAAGTAACTGTTTCAAAAATCTAAAGAAACACGAGCATAGAAGCACCCCCTTTTATGGAGATTGGATTTGATTTATTTAACTTTGAATAGGATGTTTAGGATATGCACATTGCAGTGTCTAATAAAAAATCACAGCAATGTTTTTATCGAATAAAGAGTTTACAGTAGGCAAAAACATCTGTGTTTCTGGGAAGGGGATGAATATGCCGATTGTTAAGTTTACCCCACCATGGAAAGTCGTGGAACAATAACTGGTGCACCACGGACTTTGTCAAGAGCAAAACTTATCCGCAACGGTCGTCCTAGCATTACCTGTAGAATTAACAAAGAGCATGCTCATTTGCTTGATTATTTTATGATTGCAACATTTAACATAGTAAAAATCTGTAAGATAGCTATCTTCATAAAGATAGACCTTTCCATCCATAGCATCCTTGGCACACTTAGCTTCATAATCATTTGAGAAGTGAACAAACCCAAAGCCTCTTGACCTTCCAGAGTTTTTGTCATACATTATTCTCACTGCAACAACAAATAGTCTCCATATAATTTTGCTAAATTATAAGATTAACAAACATAAAAAAGGCATTAAGAATTACAATATGTGGGATGAATAGAATATAATACTAAAATCCATTATGGCCGTACAACCTTATACCAAGCAAACACTAACATGACTCCACCGGATGATTCCACAGTATATGCACATCGGCATGTTATCTCTTGGAGTAAACCACTGTGCCATGTGAACCAATAACCACACACCACAGATGAACTTGCGCCAAACAGAAATGATAGCCATTGAAAGGAATCCACATGCATTAACTGGACTACGTGCAGGTATGGTTGTATGGATAATTAGACTTTAGAGGGCTGCCAAATGTTTATTGATTGAATGAACAACAGTGTTGCAAGCTATCTACGGCATAAAGTCACATATCCACACTTAGCATAAACTGCCATAAGGGTATTAGCAGGTCTGTACAGATAGAAACCTGACTTGTAGCTGTACCCATGAAGTTGAATACATAGGTCAAACTTAGCAATCTCATAGCAAGCAAGCAATAAAGTGACTAAAGTCATGGAACCAATCACAAATAAACCCTCTGTGAGGACCCTAAGATTCAAACTAACTAATGAAATCATTAAGCCACTAATCAAGTATATAATGGGCAGTAAACCTGATAACCATAGTTATGCATAAGCATCTAGAATGACCATATGACCCATAGTGTCTGGTAAGAGAGGGAGGGGTAAAATGGTAAGTAAAGCACAGTGAAAAGGATAAGACTCAAACACAGTAGATGCACTCCCCCTTTTCCCATTGCCAGCAGAGAGCAGTAGCAGCCAGTTCATCTCCCTTAGCCTTTTCCAACCGAAACACAGCAAGCACAGCCAGTGCCTCATCCATTCCCCATAGCCACCCACAAGTGAGCACAGCCACTTCCCCCATTCCAGAGCTAACCGAAGGCAAGAAGGGGCTCCCAAGCTAAGAGCAAGAGCCAGTGAAGAAGCACCAGCCAAACCAAGCTAGGAAGGAGGAGCTCAGCCAGGAGCAAGCCAAGGAGGAGGACCAAGAGGAATCGACCGAGCAAGAGCCCAAGAGATCGGCTACCCTATCAGTACCTCCACCCCAACACCGACACCAGCATCGTCATCAACACAGAACCGAACCCAAAATCCATCAGGTGCACAACAGTAGTGAAAATGCTAGAATGTAGTATGCAAAATGAGTAGATCGAGTAGAGTAGTAAGTAGATCGTATAGAGTAGCAAGTAGATCGGGGAAAAACCAGCATTGTCTCAGTAGGGGAGTAACCCTAGGGACCCGCGAGGAGCGTCCTGGCCACCACCGTGCCCTCACCGGAGCACAAGTGTTGCCAGTGTCGTCACACTGCCTCCCAAACCTAGAACTCAACCCTTTTTAGTCATCACAGACCATGTTTACCTTAAGATCACCATCCATCCAAGCTTACCTCAAAATAACCAGCAAGCAGTAGAACCAAAACCCCGAATCAAAAATGGCAAAGCAGTAGAGGAACCAGGGGAGCCCGGGTGCGGCCGAGCCTAGGCAAGGCCGGCGCGGCGCCTAGGGCCAGGGGAGAGAGGCCGGGCCAGAGGCCGAGATTGAGTCGGCCAAGAGGTGGAAGAGGCCAGCGCCGAGCTAGGGAAGTCGGCCGCAGGAGACCAGAGAGAGTTCGGCCGATCGGTAGGAGAAGTAGAGGGAGAGAACCGAGAGCATCCAGTGTCGGCCAAAGAAAATGAGGTGAGATCGAGAGTGTCGGCTGGCAGAGAAAAGCAAAAGAAAGCAGGAGAGAGAGGAGAGAAAAAGAGGAGAAAAGAAAAGGAGAGAAAAGAAAAGGAGGGAAAAACTAAGAAAATGAGTGATCGTCGCGAACCACAATTAGTTTAGATGAGTAGTTAGTTGTACGTGTAAGAAAATCAAACAAATAATAAATAAGCAGAAGAGATATAACCTTATAAATGCATGAACAGCTAAAAATGGAAATTAATACCCTCACTAAAATGGAAACACAACTCGGGAATTTTAATAAAGCTCATAAAATAAAATTGGTGCTAAATTAAAATACCGGCAATGAAATCACTGTAAATTAAAATACGCCACATTAAAATGTGACAATTAATAAAATAACTTAAATGAGCAACACATCTTTACTAATTTTCAACCCATTCAGAAAAGGTTGGACACCGTAATCATGCCATAAAACTTGTGAAAATCTATTAGCTACCTAAAGTATAGTATTCTGTAATTTCAGGAGTCAAATCAACTCCGACCAGTGATCTTCTTCAGCCATCATGTGAGGACGTTTACTTTCAGTAAAATGCAGGCAAGTTTCATTGATCATCTAATTTTAATCAAATGTATTTGGTTATGTATGCTATCACCGATGCATTGGAAAACTCTTTTAAGAAAGCTCTAATTCGGATGTGGCCGGGAAAGTTAAAGTGATTATGAAAAGATGATGTCTATGCGGTTATATATGAGTGGCAGTTAGGGGTATCGCCGATGTGCATTGAAGTCGGGATATCGTTAGAATTAGAAGTACCGCCGATGTGCATTCGAGTCGGGGAACAGTTAGAACTCGATTTATTGCCGATGTGCATTGAATTTAGAATAGAGTTAGAAGTGCCGCCGATGTGCATTGAAGTCAGGGCACCGTTAGATTCGAAGTACCGCTGATGTGCATTGAAGTCGGGTCACCGTTAGATTCGAAGTACCGCCGATGTGCATTGAAGTCAGGGTACGAGTTAAGGGTTCCGCCGATGTGCATTGAAGTCGGAGAACAGTGTCACCGATGTGCATTGAAGTTGAGGCACCATTAGATCGGGTGTATCGCTGATGTGCATTGAAGTCGGGATACATTTGGTATTAAGGGTACCACCCATGTGCATTGAATTCGGGGTACCGTTAGAATTAGAAGTTTCGCCGATATGCATTGAAGTTGGGGAACAGTTGAAATTAGGAATATCGCTGATGCACATTGAAGTCGGGGTACAGTTGGTATTGTATATATGAGGATTGGTAGTAGCACGTTTGATAATTGAAAACTGGAAACCCAGATTTTCATAAAACCCTGTTTTCTAAAAAAGGATTTGATGAAAGATTCATGAGATGATTTTGAAGAAAACTCATATGATGCATTTTGTTATTAATGCTTGCTGAGTACTTTGTACTCACTCTTACTTAACACCCCCCCCCCCTCCTCTTTGCTTAGGGATTAGCTCCAATGTTCAAGCATCTGGTTGGGGTGACGAGGAGGCTAGGGATTACCAGGAGAGTTAGAATGTTGGATAGACAATGTTTCGACTTCATCGATCATTGGAGTACTTAGTACTTTTGGTATTATGTTTTTGTTGTACTTGGATACTATGTATAATTAGTGAATCGAATATGTAGCCTGCGTGGTAATAGAATGTAATAAAGTTTTCATTGTAGTCTCTAAATATTATTCTGCTGCAACACTCTGAACTCGGTGTATTAATTGATAAAATATCGAGTGTGCTCGATGTTTTAATTAGTTAGTATGCCAAAATTCGTGTAATTATCTTAGAGTAATAGCAGGGTTACTGTCGTTACCCTGGGCTAATTATGCGGGTCGCCACACCCTCATGCCTCATCATAGCAAACAGATACATCCCTCCAAGGGCATTTCTATTTTCTACATACCCTGACACCACTGCAGTCCCTGAAACCAAGCTCTTGTCCCTTAAACCATCAAACAACATTCTTGCAGAACTTAAATCCTCACATTTGAAATACATTGTGACTACGGAATGAACTGTAGGAAGCTCTCTACTGAACCCATGGATTATAATCTGGTTATGAACCAACTTTCCTCTCTTTCCATCACCCAAAAGTGCACAAGCTTGCACCTAAACTAACCATTGCTACCCTGTCAGGCACTATGCCATTTGACCTCATCTGCACAAGCACTTTCACCAGCATGTGCTTTCTCAAGAAGGGAGCCCATCAGCACCATCCAAGTAACAACATTGTTAGCAGCAATCTTCCTGAAAATCTCTTTTCCAATCTCAAGACCAACGAAACTCAGACATCCAAATCAAGCCTGATAATGACTGCATAAGCATGTGCATACTAACCCGGAGATCATCGCATTCCAGGTAACTATACCAGGATCCCTCATTTCACTAAACAGAGCCCACGCCTTCATGGGGCATCCACATTTTGCATAGGAATCAAGCAAATGCAGTCCAACAAAAGGATTGGATTCCAACACTCTTCACAGCCCACCCATGGATGCACTCAGTAAGCACGGTGTCACCCAGCGTAGCGGCGGCAAGCTGGCATGCTAACCAATGTCAACAAGTTCGAGCACACCCCTGCCCTCGTCATAACGACAAACAGCCCAATCGCCTTGTCAAACAACCCACTCCTAGCATGCCGGTATATTGCCACCGAGCAGGCGACCACGTCCCTAACAGGCATTTCGTCGAACAGTTCGCGAGGCTGGGAGCCACCGAGACTCCCACGGCCTCGGAGCCGTTTCGTCGAACACCTACCGTGCGCACGATCTTAACCCGCCCACCACGCACCACTCAGGAGGTTATTTGCAACGGCCTAAATGAAGCAACTTTTAAGTGAAATGATAGTCGCAGTCTATGGGTTGTTCTTTACCTTCGGTGACGGAGCCAAACGAGGAGAAGGCGTCCATGAGCGACCGCTCGTCCGCGGACCACGACAGCCCTGCGCACGCTCGCAAGAAAAGCGAGGCAAACATAAGGTGAGAGCCGTTAAGCGGTTGGGGATTGGTTCGGAGCCGCAGGCAGGAGAGCAGAGTGGTACCGGCGACGAAAAGCTTGGAGTTGGAGGGCGGCGGGGGCGACTCGTCTGCTGGTGGAGTAGCGGCAGTGAGAGAGCGGCGCAGTTGGTGGTGGTGGAGAGGGGCCTGGCGCAGGCGGGAGAGCAGCGCCCGATGTGCCATGCAGCCCATGTCGGCGGTGGCGGACTGGCGGTGGCGGTTGGTTCACCGCGAGCACAGAAAGCAGCCTACAAGGCAGGCACTTGGGATGGTTGGGTTTCAGAACGGATTTTAGGCTTTTAGAAGCAGCAAATGTAGTCAGAAACTTTGTTTTACAAAAAAAGTTGTCGCATACTTTTTCTAAAAAACAAATGTTGTCAAATACTAATACTACTCACTGCTCTACTCCTGTTTTCGATTTAAGTGGCGACATCTAATTTTTCCTTGTGTTAGATAGTTAGATTCGTGGCCAAAATAAAATCAATACTCCCTTAAGTCACAAATACATATTATTTTACAATGCATACAATCAAACTTTCGAAACTTTGATCGTCGATATATTTTTAAATATTTAAAATGAATACATGAAGAATACATGAAAATCATATATATATATATATGTGTGTGTGTGCGTGTGTGGTTGTCTCGAAAAGTACTTTCATAATATTATATTTTTATTAGATTTTATAAATATATTATAATTTAAATTAGTTGTCAAAGTTATTTTGGAGACCGTGTCAATATCCAAACGACATGTATTTATGATTGAAAGGAATACAATGTTATGTATCAGTACATCCTCTTGATGGGGTGATAGAGTTGTGTGTGTACCATTCAACTCACTAGGGTTCAAATATTGATGCCCACCTATTATGCATACATAAGAGCGTTTTAGTATGAATTTTGTGAGGTTGCGGATTTATTCCCGACCTCCATGTATTAGGCATGTGCTAAGGGGATGTACTCATGTATGTGTATACGTGAGCGGTGGTGTGTATGTGTCCTCATATAGCTTTAAAAAATGTACCTTTTAAGACTGCAACGGCATTTACTTCGGATCCACTTACTAAGGTCTAGTTTGTTTCAACTTTTGGATTATGGGAGAATCGGGTCGGGCCAGCTGCGATTTCTAGGTTCCAGACTGGGCCGACAAGAAATCAAGTTCCAAGCGGATTCTGATTCTATGTAGAGAGCAACTTTTAATTGTGAGAGAAGCTAATCAGAATCATTCCGTTTGATGAACAATCCGCTTTTTTTAAACAAACGGGGCCTAAGTTACTACAAGAAATCAGCTACGGATGGCGAAGTCAAGCCTCGAGACGCAGGCTTTAAGCCTCAGCTTGTTAATTCAATCATTGCGTACGATGATCCGGTGAAGCACTGGTTGATGGGGGCAACTAATCAACGAAAAATTACCGGCTAAATCAATAACTGCAACAAGTCGGTGCCAAATGCCAACTTTTAGTTTTCAGTGACGCGGTACGGTGGCTGCCACCGGTGGTACTGGTTACCTCCAGATAGTAGATGCTTCCCTATAACAAGCATTAGCTGGTGTGTCACTCTTCCTAAGCTTGCTTTCATCCAGCTCAAGAAATGGCATTGCAGCACTACCTAGTGCACTAATTACCCCTACGGCAGTAGCAACCACTGAGAACACCACCAAGTGCAGAAACAACTTGAAACGCACGCAAAATCTTGACCTGAAGTCCTGAAAGACAGAGACACTCGTCATTGTGAAGGGAAACTGAGCTAACACTGCACTTTAACTGCTAAGCCATTCGTACTGGAAGAAGCAACAAGTTATGGAAGTGCCTAAGTAAATACAAGTTACAGAAATACACGACAACTGATGAGCTGAAAGGAAGCATGTGTGTTTCAGACAAACAACAAGTTCAGTACATAAATATTAGAGTATCTCCAGAGAGAATGGATTATATAGGTTGAATAAACATTATGTGAAGAAGAACAGGAAAAAGAAGAAGAAGAAAAAAGAGTGACAAACTCAAACAAATTAAAGGCGGTTAACGACGACGACACAATGAATCATTCTAGAAGCAACAGCGCATCTGCCTTGGCTTAGCTAGGAGCTAACAATTTTCCGTAAGCCTTGTCCCACATCATTGGATAGCTGGCCAGTCCTTTCTAATCTCAAAGTAGTAGCTCATCTCCAAGTAGCACTTGCCATCATCATCAACAAACTGAAAAACAAATGAATTGCAGTAGTGATTAGTAGAGAAATTGCCTTAAAGCATCGTAGTTAACTCCAAAAATAAACAGACCTTCAATTTAGCAGAATAGGAACCTCTTGCAAAAATGCCAGCAGGGGTGCTCTCTTCTTCACCCTCGTACGTGTAGGGCTCTAGCTGGGGACTGAATGTCCCCAGCATCACCTTCTGGTTCTCCACTGAAAGAAAGGAACATCAAATAATCAACTACGTCTACTTCAAAAGGACAAATATGAGATGGTGATCATTGTTGCATAGATCACAGTTAATTTGAAGACAGTTCATTTTCATCAGCCTTCCGGAAGTTATGTATGCTGAGGTCATTGTAGCTATTACATCGTCTTAAACTAATGGCAGATTTGATGTACATGGGATAAAAAATCTGATCTTTGACTTAATAAGTAGTGCAAATGCACTCCTCCAGGAAAGAAAAGATCAGTTAAGGTAAAAGCATAATTTCCCTTAGCGTCTTCAGAAAAAAAGAAATTTTTTATACTTGCGATGTTATTAAAATAGAATGGCCTATCGATCTTGGTATGAGAAGTTCCCAAGTTATGCACTGTATTACTGACGACCACCACAGAAAATTTAGTAGAACAATTAACCATGACATTCAAAACGTACTATCAACGTCTCCTGTAACTTTTAATTAGATGTAGAATTTAAGCATCGGTTTTATTCGATCTACATATACAATTTAGCCAATGTGAGGAAAATGAATTGATCAGGTAAGAATGCATAGAACAGGTGTGATTAAATGGAGTGATCACGAGGTGTCACCTCTTACTCCAGTCTTCCAGACAGTGTTCGTGTACTTGAGTCCTGACACGATGTTGTTGGAAACGATGAAGGAGAAGCGGAAGCTGTAGGGGCTGCCGTCCTTGAGCGCGAAGGCGTAGCCCTTCTCGTCCGCCACGAAGGGGATCGGCAGGACCAGGTCCGGCCGGTCCGGCGACAGGATGGTCAAGTTCAGCACCCTCACCTCCGGCTCGGCAGTTTCTGCATAAGAATTCCGAGATGAACACATGTACGTAAGAGGGCAGCAGGATAAGAATTCCGTATCGGCAGGTTCATGTGTTGAAGCAAGCACAATGGCCAGATCCATATGAACTTGACAGCAAGTGCAGATGTTATGGTTACCTCCAAGCTGTTCTGTGTCAACCTGCCCAAGGAGTTGCTCCTTCCACCTCCTCAGGCTCTCATCATCCTACATTAGTAGAATAGAGGACAGAAATTAGTACGTGGATTTCATCAGTATCAGCGTTTTCCCAAACTAACGGAGAACAATTATTGATCGGCACCTTGTCGAGCTCGAGCTGATCCTTGAGGGGGACCTGGGGGCCGAGCACGACGGCACGCTTGCCTTCCTCGTCCTCCTCGTCCTCTTCGACATCGTTCACGACGGCGTTGCTGGCCGACGACACGGCGCGCTCCTTCTCCTTCTCCTTATCGTCCATGAAGGCTAAGTGCGTACGTACGCGCGCGCGCGGTCTCTTGTTCCCACACGGACGGGGACGGCCGGTGGATGAGGTAGCTACCGTTCGCCGCACTCAAAGTTTGGAAGCGGGTGCGCGGAGGTGGTGGTAAGTACGCGGTGCGCTGGTGTTTGGATTGGTGGAGGGAGGAAAGGGTCGTGGGCGTACAAGAGAACCGCCCGGGCGGCCGTGGGAGGCCGCCAAGTGGGCGCGCCGCCGCAGCGCCCGCGCCGCGGGAGCCGTGCGCTGCGCCCGTTCGTCCGTTGGCTGCGAGCGCTTATGCGGTAGTAGGCGTGGCGACCTTTTCCTTTTTCCCCTCCTTTTTTTCCTTACTTGTGTTACCTATCTTGACTACTCTGATGCATCTGAACAGTTTGATGGTATTATGGTATGTGCCTTTGATTGCTTAGAATTGGCCTACGGTTCCGGAACGCTGATTTTGTTTCGATTTAGGAGAACAATAATTTAGAAATATCCAAAAAAAAATAGCAATTTAGAGATATTGATTAGAGCATGTTTCTCTCTCTTCATCTCTTTTTTATCTTTACCTTTACTAATATCTCTACTTCTAATTACGACTTGATGGCGGCGGTCCATTCTCTATACCCTCTCTTTCCTTCTATTCGCTCAGCCTGCCCCCACCTCCCTTTCCTTCTGTTCGCTCAACCTTTCCTTCTCGCTCAGCCTTTCCTTCTATTCGCTCAGCCCGCCTCTCACCCGATCTGGATTCTCTCTATTTTATGAAAATATTATTGATCACATCTCCTTAAAATGGAAGGATTTTATTCATATCTCTTATATATGAAAGAGTTTCCTCATCATATCCCACTTGGATGGAATGACATACTCACCATATCCCATAACATGAAAATCCTATTTCATTTTATCTCATTCGGATGGAAATGCATATATTAAAAAGCAAGAATTGCATAATCAAATCACGTGTCAATCCCGGAAATCACAAGTCACTGTATCATAGATGCTGAGCACTCACACGTCTGACTGCCCTCTCCTCCACCTATAAAAGACCACCTTCATTTCTATCATAGAGGACATACGAAGAGACACAGGAAGAGACAGAGAAGAGGAAGGCTCATACACATAGGAGAAAGAAGCAATACAAAAGATTCAAGGAGGGCGCAAAAAACGATATGGCAGGAGGCCATGATCATGGCTCTTTTTTTTTTAGACAGCTAGTTTAAAGTTACAAGATGCAGAAGACTGCACTCGAGACAAAAGGGAGGAGAAAATAAGAAAAAAGACCAATTTTTTTAAAATTACCGTTGTACTATCATGTTGAGGCTTTTTAAAATTATACTATCACGAATGATTAACTGATAATTTGAAGCACTCTTAAGTAGCTAACAAGTTCGCTTCACACATGTCTTTCTCATCAACCAACTTGGCTGTTGCTTTGAAAAACTTCTCTTAATAAGGTTGTTTGAGAATTTTTGTAGTAACGCACGGGCACTTAACTAGTATAAATACAAGTTAGCAATGTGACACACTCATCCACCTCTCGCGATTAAAAATGAAACCAACCACATCTCTCTTTTCAACCAGATCTGCTTCCTCTGGTTAGGCCTTTTTTCACTTCTCCTCTCCTGTGACAACTTAAAAATATAATTTTATTTTTATAAATAAGTGACATAATTTAATTATTTAGTTAGAAAAATATGTTTTCGCCTTGCAAACGCACGTCATTCGTAAAAATTTCGCTATCGTGTTTTCGATTGGGCCAAGGGCTATGGTTTTGGTTGAGACCATATTGAACGCCTGATCTAGTTGTAAACATAAACGAGGGCCTGTTTAGCTATTGTGGGCTTGTACAGTTAATTTGGTCCGATCTGGTTGAGTCAGCTTCATTTCTGGGCATGCCCGACTGCATCGAGAAAATAGGAAGCTTGGCGTGGTCGAGTCGCGTACAAAACGAAACGGCAGCGGCAATGGGCGCCACGCCGGTGCGGTGGCCGCGGGTGCTGGCCCCGGCGCACCTCGCCGGAGCCATCCGCCGGCAGAAGAATCCCCTCGAAGCCGTACACCTGTACTCCGACGCGCCCCGCAGCTACCCACCCTCCTCCTACCGCCACAACGACGCCGTCTACTCCTCCCTCCTCACCGCTGCCTCCGCCTCACCCTTCCTCCCCTCCCTCCTCCGCCGCATCCTCCCCTCCTCCCCCTCCGCCGATTCCCTCCTCGCCGCCTCCATCCCCCGCCTCCCACCCGTAGCCGCCGTCTCCATCTTCCGCTCCTCCCTCCCCTCCTCCCCTGCCCCGTCTTGGTCCCTCTCCTTCTCCGCCCTCCTCCGCCGTCTCCTCTCCCACAGTCTCCTTCCCGAAGCTGCCCGCATCTTCGCAGAATTCGCAGGGCACCCCGAAGTCTCTCTAGCTTCCCAAGACCTTACTCTGCTTATCACCGAGCTGTGCCGCGTGCGGCGCCCTGACCTCGCGCTGCAGGTGCTCGACGAAATGCCTAATCAGTGCCTCGCCCCGGATAGGGACGCTTACCGCGCGATCGTGCCTGCCCTCTGCGATGCTGGCATGCTCGACGAGGCCACGCACGTCCTCTACTCCATGCTATGGCGCGTGTCCCAGCGGGGCTGCGACGCGGATGTTGTGATATACCGGGAGTTGCTGGTCGCACTCTGTGCGGCTGGCCGTGGTGACCAGGCAGAGCTGGTGCTGGATAAGGTGCTCAGGAAGGGGTTGAGGTCGCCAGGCAGTCGGCGCTCTCTTCGTGTGCCAATGCTTGCTGGTCTTAGCATCGAGGACGCCCGGGAAGTCATTGACCGAGCATTGGTTGTGCGAGGTGGGCGAACTGCTGTGAGCTTTGAATCCATGGTTCTTGACCTCTGCGATGATGGACGGTTGAACGAGGCAGACAATTTGTTTCAGGACATGAGTAAGAAGGGGTTCAAGCCAACAATATGCATGTATGAGGCGAAAATCACTGCTTTATGCAGGGAAGGGAGGGTGGATGATGCAGTGAAGGTGTTTGAGGAGTTACCCAAGAATGACCTTGTTCCAACTGTGAAAACATATAACTTGATAATGAAGGGTCTTTGTGACATTATGCAATCAATGAAGGCACTCGAATACCTTAAAAGGATGGATAAGCAGCTTAACTGTGTTGCTCGGAAGGAGACTCTCTCTATCTTAGTCAGTGGCTTGTGTTCAGAAAGCCAGTTTGTCAAGGCGGCAAGGGTTATGGAGAGGATGGTGAAAGGTCATCATCGGCCTGATAGAAGTGAATTCAACAATGTTATTGAAGGTTTATGTTCTGTTGGCAGAACATATGATACATCCCTATGGCTAGAGGAGATGATCGACCATGGAGAAACACCTGATGTCCGTGTTTGGTCTTCCTTGGTTTCGGCGGCTTTAGGAGGAGAGAGTGTTATGGTTGCAACTATGTGAGAAGTGTGACCCAGCCAAGAAGACTCTTGAAGCATACCAACAAAGCAGTTCACCTATTATGTAAGTGGCAAAAGTGTTTCCTATTAGCAAATTATGTAATTAGTAGCAATATCCTAAACCAAGGCTGCATTGTATTGCCAAGGCTCAAATATATTTTCGTGTCTACATTGATGATAAATTGTTATTTTTTACCTTTATGGTTGTGATGAGGAAAGTTAGTATAGGTTACTTGTTAGGAGTTTTGACTTTTGAGTCCACTGCTTTATTTAAGTGTTACACAGAGGATAAACCTGTCATCCTGATGTAACAAATTCCATTGCAATTGACTCTATTATTGGCACAAGATATAACAAGTTGATTAAATATATGATTGTATCTGTACCCTTGTAGTTTACAAAATTGCCAGGATAATCTCCAGGCGTAGGTACAGAATTGCCAGATCTTGTCCCGGCAGAGTTACAAAATTGCCGGATTATCCAAGGAAAGTTACAAAATTGTCGGATCTTCTCCAGGCTAATAAGATTGCTGGACAATCCAAGCAGTTGCCGGACCTTTCCTGGCTAACAATATTGCTGGGTCATCCAAGCAGAGGTACAAAATTGCCGGAATCTTCTCGGAGCCCAGCTGATGAATTGACAAATTTGCCGGGTCTTCTCCTGGCAAACAGAGACGACCTAATAGCCCATGTCCCTCGCTCGTTGGCCGGGAAAATTGCTCGGAACCGTGGGCGGCGGTGGCAACATCAGCTGAATCCGGCGGCCATCTATCGCCCAAAATTGCCGGACTCACGATGTTGCACATCTGACTAGGACTGACTGTTCTAGACCGTACTATAGAGCATAGAGCATGATGACAGAGTCGACTGGAAGCGAAGGGTTTAGTTCCCCCAAAGCTGCAACTGCGTGTCCCTGGAACCGAAGCGCATGCCTCCGGCCAGATCGCTGAGGTAACGCTGCTGCTCGACGCTGGAAGAATTCTGGCTCGTGCCGGAGCACTGGAACTCATCGGCCGAAATCTGCGTCTCGTAGCCGTCCATGTTCATGAAGTTGTCGCCAACGCCGAACCCGATTGGAGTGTCGATGAAGTTGTCGCTGATGCTGAGAGCGGGGTACTCAGCCGGTGTGTCCATGCGGTTGCCGCCGATATCCATGGAGGGGTACCCAACTGGCGCGATGGCGTTGCACGACTCTCCGGTGCTCCACATGGCCAGATTGGGCCAGCCATCGTCGGCATTGGCATTGCCTGGCACCTGCATCTGGTAGCCGCCCATGCCAACGTAGCTGCTGTCGGTGCATTGGAAGCTGCCGTACCCAGGCTGCACGATGGCATTGCGCGGCTGGAAGCCACCCCATGCGAGCCGGCCGTGGTCGTTGTTGCCGTCGCCCGGCATCTGCAGCTGGTAGCCGCCCATGCCCACTTCGTTGCCGCCAATGTATTGGACGTTGTACCCCATGCGAGGCTGCATCATGCCGACGTTGTACGGCTGGAAGGCATCCCGTGTGACCTGCTCGAGCCGGCCGTCGTTGATGCTGGCATAGCCTGGCGCGTGCATCTGGTAGCCGTCCAAGTGCACGAAGTTGCTTACAGGGCACGGGACGCCATGCCCAAGCGACACAACGGCGCTGGAAGGATCCGACGCTGTCTGCTCGAGCCGGCCACCGACGGCGTCGTCATCGTCTGGCAACCCCAGTGCCTTTCGCCTCTCACCCGTAGCCCGCAGCGCCGCATCGACGGACTCGAGCAGCTCCTGCAGCTCGTCCAGCGTCATCTCGTTCAACACCGCGTCCGACGGCGCGAGCGCGTCGGGGCCGTCCTGCCGCTCCCTGGCGAGCTTGGCCTTCTCCTTGCCCAGCTGGTCCTCGAGGTACTTCATGTGCGTGTGCTTCGCCCGCTTATCGGCCGGGAGCGCGCGGTACCTGTCGAAGATGCCGCCCTCCGACGCCCACACGTCCGTCGAGCCGCCTTCGGGGTTGGCGCAGACGACCGCGGCGGAGATGTCGCAGAGCGTGGCGAGCTCCCGCGTCTTCTTCATGAGCCCGTCCTTCCGCTTCGCGAAGGTCACGGCGCGCGTCCGCCGGTTGCCGATGAGGCCGATCGGGATCTTGCGGCGTGGCATGGCGGTGGCGGTGGCGGTGGCGGTGGCGGTGCAGTGCTCCTCCCTCGGCGTGATGGATCTTGTGCTACGTACGGATCGGTATATAAAGACTCGGAAATGGCGTGCTAAAACAGTTCAACCTATTTGCACTGGATGCGGACTCGTCTTCAAGTTCTAACACGCTGCTGCTACTAGGCTCGTAGGCTCGTAGCCACTAGGCGTATTATTACTCGTCCGTAATCTCGTGTTAGTTGAAACAAAATGATGCAAAACCAAAGCTTAAATCTTTAGCTCCGTGCACTATCGCATTGGATCACGGCGTTGGGAGCAAAAACAGATCGGATCTGTACGCCCAATCCTAATCTCCGGAATTAACGCGAGATCTTTCCTTTTTTTCGAGTTGCTACTGCGTATATGGAGCCTTCCTATTCGATTGGTTTCCTGCTTACTGATTTTTGCCGCATTAATTGACGAGATTCTGATCGTGAGCGGCACCGTGAGAAGATTATAACGGGATATGGAAAGTGGACACGCAGTAAGGAAAGTGCTATCGACGAAACTTGAGACGTCCGGACGCTATTTTTTTCCTATTTTTATTATTGTCGAATGAGTCCAAGTAGTAATCAGTTTCCATTACTTCCATATTAATAGTCGGCACAATATACATACATCTCTTTCTAGCACCAAAACACTCGATAAAAAGTTTATTAAGCTCTCATTTTATTTCAGGCGATGCAGTTCAGACCCAAGCACCCTCCCAGCAAATTCCTCAGCAACGTCTTCTGCAACACAAACAAGATCACCATGAGATAATTTTTTTAAAAGGATCACCATAAGATTATTAAAAAACAATCGCAGTTCAAGTTCAACTAGGATTCTTGCTGTAATTTACAATCGGGCTTTAATCCAAATAAAGCTCCAAGAGCTCAGTATATGCAGTACTTAAGCTTTTGAACAAAAAGGTTCACTCACATCTTTGGTAAGTACTGTAGAGCTATTATCCTAAGAAAAGCTACATGCGAAAGTTCAGATTACCTCGAGAAAGGTTTACGCCAATCACATGATGCTCTTCTGTCCATATTTATAAGGCGTATTTCTTCTTAATACATAGAGCATGAATATATTAAAATGACTAGATTAACCCTAATTATTATCACCACGCATTATATTCAATGTATGCATTAGAGAATATAAAGTAAAGATAGATATTTATTAGGGGTATAGAGGGAACATCATACTAATATTGCATTTAAATATGAAATAAGTCTTATATTTATGGATAAGACCATTAAAAAAAATACATTTTATAAACTTGGATGAATGGAGTAGAAACCAGCTAAAGCAAACCCACTTGGCTACACGTAGGCCCAGCAAAGATGCACTAATTTTGGAACAAACAACAATTACAGGGTACTACTTGCCTTCTTCACTTTGCAGAGTAGTTTTGGGGAGATCCTGTACAGGTCCTCATCCACCGCGCCCTTTGGCTTCCACTTCTCCTGCTTATTCACATACTGCTTTTTGCCTCCCTTCCTCTTAGGCACACCTTTTGCATTTGCCTTCTCCCCCTTCACTCGAACAACACACTGCATTTTGATCACGAAATAGTAAGAGCCTGTTTAGTTTGAAGCAACATTTATCATAACTAACCTAAGTGTGTTTTGCCATACTTTTTTTTTGCAATAAAATTGGGCGCCACAAGTTTGAAAAAAAAAACATAGTCTATGACGCATGGAACACGAGGCTAAGAAAATATGGCAAATAACAGTTGTGACAAATGACAAAACACCCATATATGAATCTTATAGCATGTCTAAGTTTAAGGTGACAAAGTTAGCCAAACAGAACCTAAATCTCTCTGTTGTTGCCAAACTCAATATAGAAAACCAAACTGAACTCAATATGGGAGAACTGAACTAGTATCGTAATCAGGGGACTGAACTCAATATGGGAGTCAAATTGAACCAGTATCATAATCAAGTAAAGAATGAAATGTTTTTGTTTGACCTTCTTGTAGTTGTAGGGCTTGGCAGGGAACTCGGGCACCTTGAAGAGGTTCTCGTCTTTCTCTGCTTGCGCTGTGAAGAAGAAGGTTCCTGACTCGAAGTACTGGGTGACGGGCATGTCATCCCACAGGTTCCAGTCGCCGAACGCCGGGATGTGGCGCCACTTGCAATCGTCTAGCGCCTGTCGGAAAACGAAACGAACTTCACTGAGCAACTGATACGTGCTTGGTTAAAGCAGAGGAAGCACGGACATTGACGAAAAGCATCCGAGAGCCAGGACTGAAGTAGAATGTGTAAAGGTAATTTCCTTCTGAAACTTTGAATGAAGTGACCTCATTGCATAAGCAATACTTTCATGTAACCAAGACAGTGTCAAAGTCAATGCATGACATGTACTTGTCGAGAAAAAAGATGTACTGTAAGAGCATAGTATATTACAGTAGAAGAGCATCCTTAGCTACAATGGCAAGGTTCACAAAGTGTAGTTTCTTGCCATTGCAAGGGAGTGTAAACCCCAATCTCATTAAGGAACTAGAACACGAGCTTAGCAACAAGAACTGAAGAACACAAAATGAGAAGAAACGAGCAGCAAAGATGCGATGCATCTCCATGGCTCACCTCCATCTCGCAGACTCGCAGTTACAGAAGCGGAAGCGAGAAGACGACTGCTAGCTGTTACGAGGGAGGCAAAAGAGCAGGAAAGGCAGTCAAAGCTCTATTGGAATTGGGCAGAGGAACAAGGAGCTCTCTATACATAGCCACGCAAAAGCTTAGGTAAAGAGAATGCTGGGGCACACACGTACCTAAACTTTACAAAAAGCCCACGAGAAAGCAAGAGCCCAAAGCAGGGAGTGTTCAGCTGTTACTGAGCCGAGGCAATGAGTACTACTGCTTCACACTCATCGTACACACCCACACTGCCACACACCCCTATCCCTTGCTTTCCGAGTTAGTGTCCTTACTGCAGTGATGATGCTGTTCTTTTGTGGTCAGTTACTATCACTCTCTCTCTCTCTCTCTCTCTCTCATGCACACACAGTGTGGCAGTAAATTTGCCGGCTTTTGGCCACTAGTCTTGCAGTTAAATGATAAACAATGAGTGTGCGTGTCTCATGCTTTTGTCACTCGCGAGTCGCGAGAGGAGATGGCATGGCGGTCGTCCCGGCAGGTCCTGCCGCAGCTGCGCCTCAAGGTCACGCATGTTAGCGAAAAGCAGCAAAAGTTGGGTGCTTTTCTTTGGAACCATGGGCAAATCACAATGATTCTTTGGGTTCCGCGGCTGCACGCTTTTGCCGCTTTCCACCGGCCGGCGTCACGATTACAACCGAGGGAAGGAGCCGTGTGCCCGCGGCCGTACCTGTCTAATCGTGTACTTACTTACTTGTGCCTTTGTTTGGAAAATGATCCGTAATTGATCGGAAATACCGAATGTAATGAAGAACCAGTTGGCCATGAATTTGATCGGTTGTTGAGTGAGCCCTTGGTATGCATGTCGTCCCCCTTTTGCAAGTCATTCAAGTGTGTCACGACTCACCAGAGCACGTATGGTATGGTATGGTATGGTATGGTATGGTATGATACTAAACATGCACGATGGCGGTGTATCCTTGCTAAAGAGAGGAGTTCCTCCAATGCTCACTTAGAAAGGAATATGACATGATTTCACAAAGGAGTATGTGATCACTACCAATTGACTTGTTAATAGTACCACTAATCAAGGCACTCCCAGCTAAGTGCAATGCAAGTAGACTCAACATTCTTGAATTGCTCTTACATCTTTAATCTCTCTCTCTCTCTCCCAAAGCAAACGAAAGGTTTGTTGCTAATGTAAAGGTATCGAAAGCTACGTGGAGCAATGGTCCGGGCCTTGTACATGCGGATACCTCCATGGGCCAGCTAAGAGAACCTTTCGGAATCTACTTTGACAAGACAGGAGCCATTAGGAACCTAGAGATTTTTATAATCCGCGGCCCGCATAGCTAACTTCTTTTCTATTTTTCCTTTATCTTTCCCAAGTCTTTAACATATCCTCTCCTCCTTTTTATTAAAGGTTTGCTGCCTCTGTGTTTAGGCTTTTGATGTGTTACGTTTATCTTAGGTACAGGGACAGGGCAGTTGTCCCAAGTGAAGTGACATTCAGATCTGCTTTTCTTGCTGCTTCGTTCAGGTAGTAATAAGCTCATTCCGGTAATTCTTATCCTCTTGTGCGCTTAGAACCAGTCAATTTGACTTTCTTCTTGTATATATGCAATGACAGAACATAACATGGGACATTTGGGACCACAGCTCTGCGCTCTGCGCTCTTGTTATTTGCTTTTCAAATTTGAACAAAAGTTGTAGCTATACACAGTCGGGAAGAGACTTGGATGCAGGTATAAGAAATCATCAAACAGGAAAATACTAACACAAGAAATCCTATTGTAATGCGATTAACAGTGGGTTGTTGCAAACCAAGCATTCAGTTTGCTTTAGAAGTTAATTACGCAGTTCACCACTTTCTGTTTTGAAGCAATTGAGACATCTGTTACGCCCAAATGAAGTGGGCATATATAGTATACCGACCGAATTAACATGCCAATTTCTCCAACAAAAGGAAAGCATGCAATATGTGGCGAGAGAGAGAAGATAAAGGAAATCCGAGAACGCCAGCGAGCGCTGTTACCGTCGCCTCGCCTTCCCCGTAAGCAGTGTCGTATCGATCTCTACGTGTATATACGTACGCACATGCATACGCGTATATAGCATCGCGAACGTGCTCTTGCCGATGATTCGATCAGTCTAACAGAGACAAGCCCGCGCGCGAGCGGCGAGCACATGCATGCATGCATGCACGTCACACGAGCACTTGCCCCGACTACATACAGGTAAGGATGACAGTTTTACCCATAGGTTTAGGTACCCGACCCGATAAGACTGGATACGAGTAGCACTTTAGACCTACGGATTTTCGGGTTTGGTACCCGATAAGGTCATAGGATGAGCGTGGATGCCAATTTGTACCCATGGGTACCCAATGGGTATCCTATGACATACGGGCCTCACTTTTTAGAGACAAATAACCATGTAACTCAGCCATTTCTCTGTAGTTATATTTTCATAGTGTTATTTGTTCTCTGTATTAGATTGTATTGGTTGTTTGGTTGATGTTAGCTCTAAACTGGAGGGTATTTTCAGAATGCATCAATGCAGTCTCTTGTTTGGTTGATGTTAGCTCTGAACTAGTGAACTAGAAGGTATTTTTCATAATTTATGACTGGAGAAAATGGATTGTTGTTAAACAAGTGATGCTCATGGTTTCTGTTTGGTTTTTGAGTGATGCTCCTGTGAAATCGCAGTGCCTTTTAATCCTAAGATTTTTTGCTTGACTAGAACTCGCATGGTATTTTGGTTGGACTTAGTAGCGAGAGAATTACCCATGGGTACCCATCGGGTATCGGGTACCCATCGGGTTCGGGTATGGGTACAGATTTATACCCGTGAAGCTTAGTGGGTTTGGGTTCGGGTAGCATGTTCGGGTTCGAGTTTCGGGTCTATGGTAGTCTTACCCGGAGGTACCCACCCGATTGCCATCCCTACATACAGGAACGACGCCCGGCAAATCCGATGCCCGGGAGGAAGGTGAGCAACGCCGTGCATGGCCGTGGAGCTCGAGCTGTTCGATACTTCGATCATCCAGACGCGCATGCGTGATGCGTACGTGCATCCACGCGCTCCAGCAAATAAATTCACTGCCACGTAGAAGTAAAACACGCACGGTTAAAAAATAGTCACGGATGGTTTTACAACCGTTCGCGAAAAAAATAATGATGATCGGTAGCAATAGTTATACATCACGGACGGTTAGTATATAAGAAACCATATGTGATAATGATAAATAACAAACGGTTCAAATTATAAACCGTCTGCGATAAATATAAATAACATATGGTTTCTAGTTACAAACTGTATGTGATATACATTTTTTATACATAATTTTAGTTTGCACTAAACTCACCCTCCAACTCGAATTACATCAGCCAGGAAGAAGGCGGCGAGCTCTCCAGCCTCGAACCTTCGTAAGATCCTCAAGGGACAAAAGAAGTAGATAATCTATACCCCTTTATAATGCACCTAAGCAATTTTTCCTATGTCCACCCTAAATAATGCACCTCATTAGAGATGGCCCAATATTCGTGCACCCAGCAAAACGTCCCAAAAAACTTGCATTCATCAAAATGAACGTCTCAGATCTTTCCTCAGTTTTACTCACCCACATCCGATGGCCATTATTTAGTGTGTCTAATCATCCGTGTGGTCCACAACAGACCTCCCCCACCTACATATTTGGAAGGAGAGCGAATCAAACAAGGAAATAAATAAGGAGGATCCGCATGCAAGGAAACCAGACTTGAATTTTTTACTGGCCAAAATTGTACGTACTACATATTTGGAAGGAGGATGAATCAAACAAGGAAATAAACAGGGAGGATCCGCATGCAAGGAAACAAGAATTGAATTTTTTATTGTCCTCGCATTGTGATTGTATTTTTTTTCGAATATGACCCTTCTCGAGACTTTTTTACGGGTCTAACCCCATAGAGCCTAATTTCAGCGCACGGAGAGCACTGAATTTTTGTTTTCATTTTTTATCTAAGGAACCAACGGTCTATGAGTCTTTGCTTAATTTTTCAATTTTTCTCGCGGAACCAATGATGGCGAGCAACATTTAATTTTATCTTTTTTCCTTACGGATCCCGGTGTCGACGAGCGCAGATTTATTTTTCCATATTTTTCGAAATCATCCTCGGCCCACAAGACCTTCCTCACCTCCAAAGATCAACAAGGAAAAGGAAACAAACGTCCGGAATCAAGAAAAGGAAACAAACATCCCGAAAAGGAAAGGACCATACATTACGTCTTTGGGAAAAGGAAACCGGGAGATGGGGCGTACGAGAGAGAACGCAGTCGCAATGGCTCCACTGGCCGCCATCGGTGGCTTTCTTGACGCTGGCGAGGTTATCGGTCACGACCTACACACACGCATACCTAACAAATTTATAATTTAATTTTTTTGAAAATAATTTTATTAAGTACAAAATAATCGAAAGTTTTTTTGAGAATTTTTCTAGAATTTTTTAACCTAATGTGCTATCTTTTCAAAAATCCTTCTATATTTAAAAAAATGAAGGCAACTCACTTGTAGCTTCTTCTAGCTGCAGCCTAGACCAGAGAAGCTTCTTCTCTTCCCTCCCTCCATTAAAGCAAGAAAGAAGCTCCAAAGCTCCATCAATCCCGCACCAAATCTCCTCTTTCCATCTATGGTGTTAATTATCCAAATTTTGTGCTCTATTGCCAAATTTTCCTGCCAATCTGATTTGATCCCAAATTACGGTTTCCATAAATATGCTTGTTTCGGGGCTATAAAAGCCGGTGAGCTCTCCTCCACCCCCATCACATTGCGTAAATCCCCAAGTGCTCCCTCTTGTAAAGATCGCCGGATTTTGGAGGTAACCCAAGCCATCACCGTCATCTTTCCCAGCGAAATTCACCGCAACCGTGACTCCTCCTCGCAGCATCGGTCTGGCGATCTCGCCGCACCAGATCCGACTCATCTGACCTCCACCGCCACCCCGGCCTTCCCTCCCCTTACGTTGTTAAGCCAGAGAGCGCTGTGCTCTCTGTGGAAGCTACAAAAAATAATCTAAAATCAGAAAATTCTTTTTTCTTTCTCTTTCTTGATTTAAAATCTTTTGGGAGCCCGTTTTCGCCCATTCGACCTCTATTTAGTTTCGTTTTTCTTTCTAAATTCATTTAAAATTCTAAATTTCTCTTTTATTATTAAGTGTTGTATTCATACTTATCTTCTCATTTAATTGATAAGCGGGTATACTGCCGTCGTAGCGTTAGCACAGGCACTATACTAGTTTCTCTAATTGGTTGATACTAAATGCATACAAGATGCTTGGGCTACCAAACTACTCCTAGTCATTGGTCTCATAACTACCAAATTTCTACTAGTAGTATTACGCTACTACCATATGTTCACTCTAAACTAAAGCAATGAAGTTCGAGGCTGATGGCAGCACCTGAGAGGTGGAGGAGGAGGGCGATAGCACGGTGTGGAAGGACAAGGACGGCGACGGTGACAAGGGCAATGGTGCAGGTGATTAGGGCAATATAAATGCAGAGAGGATATTAATAATGTGGAGAGGACGGGGGCAGCGACGACACGATGCTAAGGGCAACAGAGCGGTGCGGATATGACGGGGACGATGACGGCGTGGTGACGAGGGTGACAACGTAGGTGATGAGGGCAGCAATAACGCAGAGAGGACGACGACGGCATGGTGTGGAGGGTGATGGAGCGGTGTAGAGAGGACGGGGATGGCGATGGCGCGGTAATGAGGGTGATGGCGTATGTGATGAGGGCGACAACAACGAAGAGAGGACGACGATGGTGCAGAGAGGATGGAGGCAACAACAGTGCAGTGCCGAGGGTAACGCACTACTACACGAATATACATCACAATCGGTTCTTTTTTATCATCACAGTCGGTTCTGGTGGCGACACAAAGTCATTAGACAGAGATGAGGCGACACTATTACAGTCGGTTCTTACCCGATAGAGATGACGAACCGATAGAGATGAGCACGTCATCTTTATCATTTTCTTCTCAGAACCGATAGAGATGAGGGGTGTGCTGTTTTTCAATTCACCCTCCAATCAACACATATTTCACACAGTATACATATATCACATTCACACAGTAATAGCACATTATGCATATATCACATTTACGAAACACAAACACTTTATTACAACATATATCACATTCGTTCACAAAATAGAACTCAAACATGCTTAACCGTCAGTACAACAAAAGGGAATACAAAATCATTTGAGACTATATACCAACCCTAGAAGTACCTGAAGAGCACTGGATATCAATGGTGGAACTTCTTGAGGAAAGAGCTGCACCAAAAAGCTCTGATTAGATAGATACCAACAAAAAAAATCTAATTAACAACAAAAAAAGCTAATTGTAACACTTTAACAATGAAAAGAAGCAGATCTATACAATTCCATTACAGGCTATTACAAACTAATTTCCCACAGATAAAATGGCCATGAATTAGTTCATAGTGCATGACCTGTTAATCCTGAAGCTACATATTCAGGAAGAACATGGTCCCTACTCCCCAGTGGTTATAGTCTATGATGATCCACAATTTACTAAGAACAAACTAGGTTTCCTCACATTACCTTTCCAAACATTTTGCTCAGATGATTGCCGATATTGCTCTAATAGATTCATAGTTAGCAACATGAGCGAAAGCTCTTCAGAAAGGCAGAGCTACTTTGCAAGGGGAAAATATAATATCCTGGACAAGAAGATCAACGATTGGAAGTGCGGTGAGAAGTCCCTTGTCATTGACACTTCCAACGATAGTATCAAGAATGTACACCAAATTTGCACCGTGACTCTTCAAAAATTCTGATCCACTAAAAATTGCATAATCCTCAATTATGTTGATTGTGACCTACATCATTAAAAAGTCGTTCCGAGTATGCAGGATTTAGTCAGTATGCATAAAAAGTAGAGGACTAATATTGCACCAACCATACATTTGTGCCTCATGAATATGATAGCATATTGCTCTACTGTATTTATTTTGGGACATATGTGACAAAACATAGTCCAGAATTGTGTATCTCTGAGATGTCCAATCACTGGGATCCAAGTATCCCAAGGAAAGAAATGTGTAAGGCAAATTAAAATCTACATGTATTCACCTTGCCCGGAGCTCCTCCAAATCCAAGTTCATTTTTTGCCATCCAAATAAGTACTATAACTCAAGCACGTATAAGACACTGAAAAATGAAATCCTATGTAGGATATAACACCTAGTTCCTGCAAATTATTTTGGTCATGTACATATAAATCCAATTAGTCATTGTGCTCGTGGAACTCATGTTGGGAAGAAAAAAAGATAATGATATTCGATTTTATTGTCATGTGTATTGTGTTTCAGATACAATTTACCAATTATGAAATGAAAAAAAGGAGCAGCACTTTATCAGATGGCAAAACCACATTATTGTAGAAAGATAGTGGGCAACTTTCTATGCCCTTAACCATGTGTAGCGCAGCCACTCATCTATTAAGCTCAAAATAGTAGTTACTTCAGTAACACTTGCACAATATAACCCTATTCGAAAGGACAAAAAAATTTAGCATTCTAGCCTTCTAAATAGGAAGGAACCACTCATCAGAGCACTAAGTACAATGTAATTTCAATGGCCATTTTTCATCTTAGCCACACTACTGAATAATCAAATAACCAGAAAACTAATTCATCAATGTGCACATTTCATGAGATGTTATCTGAACAAAAGGAAACGTGACAATTACTCAGTTGTGGTGAGAGGAAAGCAACCAACCAAATGCAAAATGCGAACACAATCACCTGGCCGTGGCGGGCTCCTCCGTGATGGGCATGGAAGCATCAACAGCGGCCTCGCATCTTATCATCTGCCGGCGGTGGCTTCCACATCTCCTAACCCTATGACAGCGGCGGCCTCTACATCTCCTCATCTATCAGCAGCGGCGGCCTCCGGCGCCAAGATTCTCCGCTTCCCCTATAGCAACATCTGGGGATGGGGAGGATAGTGTTGACAGGGCATTCGAGGAGGATTACCTGTGAGGAAACCTAGCCGGAGGGGGATGGGGAAGCGCCAGGATGAGTCGACCGCAAGGTAGCTCCGTAGGGGATCTGGGGCAAGCGATTCCTCCCATGTGGGCCGATTCGAAGCCCTCAAAGTGGGCGCCGAGGGAGAGGGAGAGGCGGAGGGTGAGTATGAGGCAGGGGGCGGCGGGGGAGGTGGCGAGGGGCGCGTTTGGTCGCGAGGGATGTAGGGGCAACGGGGGAGGCGACCGGCGGTTTGCTAGGTTTAGTCTGGCTGTGGGGAGGAAGAGTGAGCTAGCGCGCACAAGGCATAACGAGCAAAATGGAGGCATAGAATCGCTGTGTCGGTAGATAATAAACCGATTGTAATAAAAGCATCTGTGTCGGTTTTGCACTCTTAACCGACACCATTGATAATCTCTATCGGTTCTTCAAAACAAACCGATACTATTGAGTGAATTATTTCTATCAGTTCTTGAAAAAACCCGACACTACTAGAGACATTATCTATGTCGATTTTCTTAAAAAACCGATACAAATGAGTACATTATCTCTATCGGCTTTCTTAAAAAACCGATACAAATGAATATTTTATCTGTGTCGGTTCTCTTAAAAAACCGATACGAATGAGTATTTTATCTGTGTCGGTTCTCTTAAAAAACCGATACGAATGAGTACATTATCTCTATCGGTTCTCTTAAAAAACCGATACAAATGAGTATTTTATCTGTGTCGGTTCTCTTAAAAAACCGATACAAATGAGTACATTATCTCTATCGGTTCTTAGGTAGAAACCAATAGAGATGATACAAATGAGTACAGAATATGAGCTATTTTTTCGGGTGGCGGCAGAGAAATATCTTCTGAAACAACAACAGAGGAGAGTTCAGCCCGAGGGGTATAAATAATCTAACGAGACACATCACAATCGGTTCTCACTTAAGAAGCGATTGTGATGCACACACACATCACTATTAGTTCCCACTTGAAAAAGCAATAGTGATGTGATCATGCACATCACTATCGGTTCTTATGTGAGAAGCGATAGTGATGTGCATTATCATCACTATCGGTTCTCACATGAGAAGCGATGGTGATGATTACATGCACATCACTGTCGGTTCTTATGTGAAAAGCGATAGTGATGTGCATGCTCATCACTATCGCTTTTCACATAAGAAGCGATAGTGATGACGACGTGCACATCACTATCGGTTCTTTTTTTAGAACCGATAGTGATGAGCACGTGCACATCACAATCGGTTCTTTTTTTAGAACCGATAGTGATGTGCATGAACATCATTATCGCTTCTCACATAAGAACCGATTGTGATGTGCCTAGTGTACATCACAATCACTTCTAACCTGATAAGTGATAGTGATTATTATTAACACCTCTCCTATGCCATCTATCACAATCGTTTTTCCTGAAAACTTAAGAACCGACCCAGATGAAGCGATAGTGATGTACCATTCTGTAGTAGTGACGGAGCGGTGAGGAGAGGATAGGGATGACGACAGTGCGGTGACAAGGGCGATGGCACTGGTGATGAGGGTACCAGAAACACAGAGAGGACGGCGATGGTGCGGAGAGGAAGCTCTAGATTTGGATGGAGAGATGCTAATTGTGAGTATCTGAATGGACTGAACCTGAAGTAAAATAGATATAGCCGTCTGCTTGTCATTACAGACAGTTAGAAAATGGCAACCATTTGTGATATGTAATCATCACAAAAGCTTGTGATAAAGGAACCGTATGTGATTGTGCATATAACACAGACAGTTATTTAGGTAATAACCATATGTGATATGCAATATTTTTTTATATAATTTTTCTATTTTATGGCTAGCATCAGGAATCATGCTAGTCATGTCCTCTGTACAGATATAACATAAGATAACAATAATTTATAGTTGAAAAGTATATACAACAACACGATATAGTTACAACAAATAGTTAATAAAACACATGTGAATCAATAAGAGACAGTTAAAAGAAATGCATGTGAAAATTGACAACTGATCTCAGTTAACAACTGATAGCACAACACATTTTATAGTTAAAAAAAGTACTCGCACACCCCGCCTCCTCTTCCGAAACATAGCAACAGATGATTGTGGCTTAATAGCACTATAGAGTGCAGGGTCTTTAGGCTCTTCAAAAGATAGCACTTAATGGACATGTTTCACCGTCATATCTCCACATGCAAATCTCTCACGACACCTATCTATATCCTTCACAAGAGTAGATGCTTCAAGGAGACGAAAATACAGCCATCATAATACATAAAGAGGTTAAATAGGCCTTCATTATTCTTTACATGCATAACACGTGAGGCCAAAAACACCCTATCATAGTCTCCACCATCCACAGTTAGTAAAAGCATATTATCCACAGGACCATACTAGATGTCCTGTATTTTTGCGGTGCAACTTGACATTGTAACTGCAAACTCATTGGATGACAATCCTATCGCCTACTAAATATATTTAAAAAATAGTCAGTACCAACAAGGTTAATTTGATCCGTAGCTGCACAAATGAGCTTAAAAAACTACATAAATGAATATATTACATAATTATTAAGAAAGTCACAAAAGAAAGTTATTTTCGGTTACGTTCACTTCAACATAACACGATAGTTACAAAATACTACTAAAATATGATAACCTAGTTACAACGAAATAAAAAATAATAGAGCTTACAATGTGTATAGATATTATGACCAAATGTATATGGATCTTATGACCAAATAAACAAAGCTTTCACTAAGATACATCAGTGCAAAAAAAACTACGAATCCTGCCATCACACAAAGGGCAAGGCCGATCAATAGATTATAAAAAAACTACGAATGACCAAAATACAAAGCGAAGAAGAGAAGCAAATGAGAGAAGCTTGAGAAGAAGATGCAACAAATGTGAATTTCCAAACGATTCCCAAATGGCAGTGGATGCGACATTCGAGAAGAATATGAAGAGGCAATAGGGAGAGTAAAAGAATATACCGGCGCGATTCCCAATATGCAACTGCTTAAGATATTATGAGCAATTTCAACATAAAATGGTTTGTAATAAGTTTACTTTCACATACGGTTTGTTTTCACAACCGCCTGTAAAATATCACAGACGACTTCTTTAAAAGAAATCAAATGTGATAAATTGACACATCATAGGGTATGGACAATCCGTGATTACCACATATGGTTACTTAAAACTAAACTTCTGTGATAGTTTTAGCATAATTTTCGTTGCCTTCGCAGATGTATTTTCATGTAAATGTCAAAACCGTCTGAAATGAAGCATTAGAGATGACTTTCTTTGTGATAGTGATCATTAATTGCTTAACTATTAGCCTTTGTTGTGTGGTGTGGTGTGGTGTGGTGTGATCATGTACCATAATTAATTCCTTTTGTTGTTTTTGGCTTTCGTGCGTAATGATTGGCTGGCTAGAATTCTTCTTCTAGCAAGTCTCATGCTATATGCCTGTTTGTTTTTGCTGTGGATTTTGGATTTTGGCCTCAAAAGATGAATAAAAAACAAACAGTCTGATTCTATGAATCGATTATCATAATTCAGCCCACTCATATACACTAGAATCTATAATTCACTTCACACGTGCTTATGTGGATTCTGAGGAATACAAATATAAGAATGCCCCTGAAAGTTCCAAGTAATTACCCACCAAATGCTATCAAAGAATCTAGAATCAGCTTCTCTACAACTACAATCCAAAATCAGCATTTGGAGAATCCACAACAAAAACAAACAGGCCTTATGCATTGCGTCGTGTTGTGTGAATAAAATTAGCCATGTATCTGTACCGTGTTGTGGGTCTACTGTATGTGTTGATTATATTAACGAGCTCCTTGTGGTTTTCGTATTCCTCTATGTGTGTTTGAACTTCTTGTTGTAATACTAACTGAATGCACATGTTTCTTGCTACATATAAAAAGAATATCATATCACCTTAATCATGCCAAGTTGACATCATTGTGACCGGCTTGCCCGGTCCAGAGTGAAAATAGATTGCCTATGGTATTCTTATTCGGGGATGATGATGAAGTGAAAGCGATAAATCAGAGCATGACAACTTTCAGGATGAAACTGTAGATGGAATTAGATTTTGCCTTACAATCCATCAACATTAGAATAAAAAAGGTGATGAAAGTGCTACAAATATTCATACTTTATGATCATTCTGATCAGACAAGCTGTTGGCTCGATGCATCTAGGATGTTTTGATATTCAATTGCAAAATCTATAACTGGTTGTGCCTTATAAAAATTGTTGCAGAAATATGTAAGGAGAAGAAAATTTGGAACAACAGATACTAATCATGGAAATTCTGCCAAGAGAGTTAGAAAAACTTTTGGTTCGAATAAGCAAGCTCGATACTATTCAGTAGTTGAATTAATTCAAGATGAGCAAATAGTAAGGATAATTTCAGAAATCAATACATTGACAAGATATGATACCACAAATATCAAGCATACATTGAGAAACAACGTTAATTATTTGATAGTTAAAGACAAGGCCACCTTAGGGCTTTTCCATATCTGCCATCATCTGTGTCACAGCTTCCACAATAGAGGTTTTTCGGTTCTCCTTAAAGTTCCACAGCTCCGGCACAGTGCCTATTTGTTTAACACCAATAACTTGTTGACTTCTAGTCATATCTCTTAATCCCTATAAAAGCGATCATATTGTTGTGAAAAAGGATGTTCTGGTATATTATCAGTAACCATGTCGAATTATATATTAGAAATCTTTATATTATCTCTATAAGCTCATCTTTGGCTTCTTCTATCTTGTGATTTGCCATCTATGTCTTATTAAGAGAATCAATATCTTGCGATTTGCCATCTATGTCTTTCATTTTTTGTTTCATCTCATAAATATTTTATGTTAACTCAGATTTTCCCTTCAGTTGTTCTATCTCCACCTCAAGTTTTTGTTTAGCATCCAACAACTTTTCCATATCGTTTATTTTGTTTGTAGACTCCATTTTATATATGTGTGTAATTTACAGTCAATGATGAATCACGACAGAAGTTAAACGTCTAGATGTTTTTTGCTCCTTAATGTGCACAATACGAGAATATCGATATGAACATCAATCTCACAGTCAATGAAACATCAAATTAACACCATCTAGTTCAAGGCCAAGAATTTGCATGTATGTATAAAAAGTGGATAGGATTTCTTGTATAATAAATCTTTAGCATATCAATGGTAACAAGAACTCCAACAACACAATTTGGAGAACTAGACAACATGAATGTGAGTGAAAAACACAATTACAAAAATCATAATCTTAACCATAGAAAGGCATAATAGCACAAACAGAGAGACATGATCTCAGTAACCTACACAACCATCTATCTAATTCACTGTCATTTTTTTTGGCATGACCATCTATAACCTCTAAAGAATTACAAAAGTAATCTTGCATTCTCTGAGATCAAAGGTGACTAAAAGTATAAGATACACAACTACACATAAGAATGCAAAATACTACATAGATAAATAATTCAGAACATATATGAAAACAAATGAGCTCATGATTAGTGCTATACCTATGAGGGGGAGGAGGGCGGGGAGGGGGAAGAGGACGCTGCACTGAGGGGGAGGAGACCGACGCGAGGATTGGAGGAGGTCGACGTGGGGAGGAGGCCAGCGTGGGGACTGGAGGAGGGCGGTGCGGGAGGAGGCCGACGCAGGGATTGGAGGAGGCTGACACGAGGAGGAGGCCGATGCAGGGATCGGAGGAGGCCGATGCGAGGATCGGCGCGTGGAGGAGGTCAAGTCGGGGACCGAAGGAGGCGGCGCAGGGAGGAGGCCGATCAGTTTGGGAGAGATGGGCTGGGTGCTATACTTATAGTATTGCTATCACAGACGGTTACAATCTAGAACCAATTTTTTCGGTCCGGCGCAAACATGTTTCACTCAGATAAAACCAGCCATTTTCCCATGTACGCCGGACCAACCTTTTTGGTCCGACGCAAACGTTATTTGCTGGTACTCAAAAGAAACAAAAACATGTGTACGCCGAACCAACTTTTTCGGTCCGGCGCAAGCATTCTTTTGCTGATATCAAAATCAAGCAATGCATAGAATGCCTGGGTCAACGGGCAAATGGCAGGTGTAACGGTTATCTCTGTTCAGGATCTATATATAGAATGCCTGGGTTCACAAACATAAGCTTTGCACATTCACATTTTTGATATCCTGACCATCTTTGACACCATTCAAACCATATACAACTCTTGATCTTTAGAACTCCTGAGCTTCATTTTCATCAAGAGTTTGAGCTTCAACTCAGAAAATCACAAACATTCATTCTGAACTTTTAGAGTACTTACTCCAAGCTAAGTTTAGGTTGCATCTAGCTACTGAACCAAGAGACAGGGCTTGTGGATAGTCTATTACTCTTGGAATTAGCTGTTCCTAGACGGTTGGAGAAGTTGTTGATGCGACCTATCCAACAGAAATTGTGGAAGGCCACCATTACTGTGAAAAGTTGAGACTCACCTCACTGGAGTAGTGAAAGAGTCAAGATAGTGAAAACCCAAAAGCTATTGAGATAGGCTGTTTAGTGGAGCAATACTTTTGAGGAAGTGCTCTAACGGGGACGTAGGAGTGATCTCTGAATCTCGGTAGAAAATCATTGAGTTCTCCTGTTTTTGTTTATCGTTGCTTATCATTCACTTATTGTTTCTCATTCAAAATTCCCTTCCTTACAAAGTTTTCTTGAATAAGTGTTGTGCTGCACTTCTATACTAATTGCTTCCGTTTTTTATTTTTATTGAGAAAATTTTTTCATAATAATTAAAAAGTTTTAAAGTTGCCTATTCACCCCCCTCTAAGCCAACTTGGTCCTTACAGAATCAAGGGAAAAAAGAAATTGATTTGGCTTGTCACCAAGATTATTTATATTTACTTATCTAGTTTTCTTGTACAAGATTGAATTGATTACAGTGTAGCTCTTCTCTCTTGAGTGGCAGCAATGCTCTAACAGTACAGAAGTTGTTTCCCTTTTTGTTTTTGTAGGACCTTAAAACTAAAATGTTGTTTAGATCCATCAACCTCAACCATGTGCGGGGCTCATTTTACCCCTTGTATGCCGTGGCTAAATCAATCTGTTTGAGTGATTTTTGACACTAGTGCTATTATACTTTTAATTAAAAGTTGATATAGAATTTTTCTATGACTGCCTAGTGGCCAGTTAAATAACCGAGCTGGTTGTGGTTGGGTGGGTGACATAGGCTTAACCAACTCATAAGGTGTATGTATGAGTGTAAATATCCAGGTAAGTGCTAACTGCATACCAAAGGTTGCTCGACATATGCTCTTTTTTGTTCAGTTATTGTCTCTTTTGGCCTTGTTACTGTATAGTGCACTTGAGCTTACTTATTGGTTTGTTGCTGTGCAAGAACTTACTTTTCAAGCTAGTCATAGTGTGGGAATGAGTATTGAAACTCTTTTTCGTTTAGTTATTTTACAACGTTTTCAAAGTATGAGGTCTCGTAAGCAACAATTACATCGTGGTCTTCGTGCTAGTGGTATATTATATTCTTATGTAATTTGCCTTAATAGTTACCTTCGTAGTTTTGGGTGCCTAATTTACATGTGCAATTTCATCTTTTGCAAGTCAGGTTCTTGTTCTATTGTTGATGAAGATATGATAGTATCAGATACACCAAACCATCGTAAATTAGGTATTAACTTTTGTGTCACTCCACTACGCTATATTGTATTGACATATTCTATCTATTTTGTTGAAATGTTAAGCATGGAATTCAAATTTATTTTTAATTGTGTATTTGTGTTGTACTTTTGTTATACCTCAATATTTGTAGTCTTTGACATTAGTAATAGTCGTTTATTGTTAGCCCGAGGCTTATCTAAATCTTGGCTCCGTCGCTGCAGACGTGGATAGCAAACGGCCATTTGGCACAAAATGGCACTCCAACATCCAACCGGTAAATTAAGCGTTGTTACCGTCGGCTTGCCCACTGGTACGCTCTGTCGCTCTGCACTGCGCCATCGCGCGCATGCAGTAGAGTATCCCCTCTACGTATATATGTACATGCCTTCGTGCACGGCGAATGGCTTGGTGCCGACGCGATTCGATCTAGCTTACCCGTGACTGGCCAGTACTCCTAATGGAGACAAGCGCGCGAGCACATGCTCGTCACGGGCCACGCTATCCCCACGCTATATAAACATATATCTAGGATATTAAGTGCTACACACCATGGTGCCTTGACTAGACAACACAGACCAGCCTCTCTGCCTACGTACGTAGCTAGCTAGCTAATTAAGCCAGCCCGACCCTATGGCCGGGAGGAAGGCGACGAGCAACCCCGCCGTCGCCGTGGCGCTGGTGGCGCTGCTCGTCGTGGCGACCGCATCGGGCGCGGCCGGGCTCTTCTGCAACGTCGACACGGACAGCGTGAAGGCCGCGTGCGGTTCGTACTGCACGGTGGGCAGCACGGAGGACGCGCCGAAGGAGGAGTGCTGCAAGGCGATGAAACCCGCCGACTTCTCGTGCCTCTGCCGTTACAAGAACTTCCTCCGGTCCCGCGGGAACAACATCGACCCCAACCGCGCCATGCAGATCCCGTCCAAGTGCAACATCCCCGGGGCGCCGGCCTCGTGCTGATGCAGACGTACGCACGCTCCAGTAAAATTATTCAGCTCGGAAGCCATCGTTTTGTGCTATGTTAGGTCGTCGTGTCGTGTTTAATTTGTTGTTTCCGGTTCCTGGTTTATGCATGCTTGCACTAGCTAGTCATGCAATCCTGATATTGTGCTTTTTGTACGTCATTGCTGTGTACTGCCTACCTCAACCGTGTTGCAGTAATAAATTTTGCCGTCTTTTCTGATCCAATAAATTCCCTTTTGTCTGCTCTTTTTATTTAATATATGCCACTTCAAAGTTGTTGGTTTTGATATATGGTACTACAAAGTTTTCTCTTTGACACATGCCACTGCATGCTAATATGCAAAATTGAAAATATACTATTATAAACTTTTTACGACTATAATGTTCCCCCTTCCTCCACCCATTCTCCATCATGGTCTGTATTGTACAAGAAGGGAAGCTGGAGTAGAAGGACAGTGGCCGTGGCAATAACAGTAGAAAGCCAACGAAGGACCAAGATGTAGAATCGCTTCATGTGGCCGGAGATGGCGGCAAGTCACGTTGATTCGGAACGAGATCTAACGGCAATGGTACTGCATCACTTTCGGCATCGGTGAGCAGTAGCTAGAAGCTTCGGTGATGCCGTCATGTTGTTGTCAGATCAGCTCCGCCCGAAGGCAATCGCCGTTCACCGCTGCGCAGCTTGCCGCCGCCGCCGGCGGCTGAAGCACCTGGTGGCCACACCGATGAACACGTGCATGCCGCAATACATCGCGTTGTCGCTGCGCTGATTGGATGCGTAGGAGGAAGGAGGTGGGCGAGACGAGAAAGAGGCGGCGGCCATGGGAGTAGGTGGAGTAAGGCGAGAAAGAAGAGAAAGGGAGAAGACGAGCAATTTTGTCCACCTTTGCTCATAATGGTATATCTCAAAATTATGCAATTATGGTATTTCTCAAAAGAAAAACTTTTCAGCAGCATATCTGAGAATCTGCAACTTTAGTGTGACATGTATCTATCTAAATAACCCTTTTTAAAAGAGTAAATTTCTTTTATGCCGTACTCTCACCAAATATATGGAGGGAGCTAGCATTGCCGGTTGCTATTGTACATTTGTACCACGCTATATCTTGCCTAGTTGCATAGGGAACACTCGCAAACTGTTCGATCGCTGGGTGAAACACCTGCGTCTGTACTTAGGGCTGGCAATTTTATCCATGAGTTTAGATACCCGTGGGTACCTGACCCGATAAGAGTGGATATGGGTAGCATTTTAGACTCATGGGTTTACAGGTTTAGATATCCGATAAACCTATAGGATGAGTGTGGGTGTCAATTTGTACCCATAGGTACTTAATGGGTATCCTATGACATGTGAGCCCACTTTTTAGAGATATATTAGAAAAACAAACTCACTGATTGCTCGACTGAGTCGACTCCTCCCTAATTCCCCTCGCCCCCATCTCCTCCCTCCACTTGCCCCCATCGCTTGATTGCCTCGGCCTCCCTCGGTGGCTGACGCCGCCTGCTCCTCCCCTCGCCTCGCCTCCTTTGGCACCGGCTCCTCCTATTGCCTGCCTCCGCCCTGGGGCACATAGTGCCCAAAAGAAGAGAGAGAAATGAGAGGCGAGAAGGAGATAGAGGGAGAGGTGACCCCTACTCACCCGGAACACACTACCCCTGCGCGTACCCCCGAGGTCTAGTGTTTCGACGGAGTCATGGCGAGCCTGCGATCGACCAGAAGTGGCGGCGGCGTCGGGACAAGGCAATCTAGAGGAAGCTCCGCGAGGTCCACTTTGACGAGGAGTCTGTCAGGCGCCGTGACAAGGCGACGCTGCGGCGCTCATCACCTACTTCACCCTACTCGAGTTTAAGGTACCTCTCTCTCTCCCCTTGCTCCTGTGGTGCAGTTGATGCGCCGGGTTTTGGTTTCTTGGTTCAATGGTTTGCCGTTTTTAGTATATCGGAGTAGTTCTTTGTGGGTTTCTTTCGGAGAGGAGAGAAGGAACAATAGGCGAAAAGAATTGACTAGTCGTCATTGGAGAATCACCCCCTGCCTCGCCGGTGTTGTCGCCTCCTCCGCCATGGCCACCTCCCTTGGCCTCCGGCGTCCGCGAGAGGGGAGGGGAGCATGTGGCAACCGTGGCGCCCCCCACCTCTCCACCTTTGCCCTTCGGTGCTCGCGTACAGATCTGTGCCCGTGGGTACCCATTGGGTATCGGGATACCCATTGGGTTTGGGTATGGACACAAACCTGTACCCATATAACTTAGTGGGTTTGGGTAGGCAGGACTTTGTTTGGATTTGGGTTTGAGTTTAAGACGGTGGTAACCAAAGGTACCCACCCGATTGTCATCCCTATCTGTACTGCCAGCTAGCACCACGCCTCCTGACTCTCTTCCTACGTAGCCTCTGATGCTGACAACCGTTAATCTACACAAATCTCAGCAAACATTCATGGTACGGAAATTGTAATCAAAGATCGAGCCATATCTATACCCTTTTATAATGCACCTAAGCATTCTTTTCTACATCCACCCCAAATAATGCACCCTACTAGAGATGATCCAATCTTTGTGCACCCAGCAAAACATCCCCAGAAACTTGCCTCTATCAAAATTAGCCTCTCAGATCTTTCCTCAGCTTTACTCACCCACATCCGATGGCTATTGTTTAGTGTGTCTAATCATCCCTATGGCCCACAACAGACCTCTCCTACCTCCAGCATCATCTCAAGAAAAAGGAAACAAATATACTGGAATTAAGAAAAAGAAAACAAACGTCCTAAAAAAGGAAAGGATCATACAGAAAAAGAAAACCGGGAGACGAAGCACTATACTAGTGTTTCGTAAACATTGCTCAATTTTTAACAGTCATACTTTTTATGCTCCTACCAATGCAGCATTTAAGAATTTTGTGAGATGTACAATCGAACCAATGGGGGCAGAGTGCAGATACCGACAATGTGCTCGACTAGTGAAAATAAATTCAGTAAATCCTTGCAGGTAAGAATTTTAATACACGCTGAATGCTTCGTTGCGGACACGTCCTGACTCGTATAACTAGCAGCACGCAGCCTAGTGGTGTCCTCTTGGTTACCAATCAGATTTGACCAATTTTTGACACAGTTGCCGCCTCGTGACACAGTTTCAGAGCATGTCCCAGTGGTAACTGCTCTGAAACTGAAAGCAAAAACAGCTGAATATTACCCATATCCACGGCTAATATCTTCAGGGAAAGGAGAAGCGCATAAAAAAATGAACCTATGCACCGCAGATCCAGAGTACTGGCCATATCCACGGCCAAAATCTTAAGGGAAAGGAGAAGCACATAAAAAATGAACCTACGCACCGCAGATCCAGAGCTTCCAACAATTTCTTTCTACGAGAAATCACCAGACTGCGCATGGTACGGCTCTGAATATTGTTCCAAAATCCAGATGCAGCCCATGCCGGCGCCCGGCTTGTCACAGGAGATGAGTGACAGTGATGAACAAAACAAGAGTTAGGCAGGCAAAAATGCAGTTTTCTCACCATGCTCCTCTGGCATTCACCCAACTTGTTCAGAATTTTGTTTTTTTAGAACCACCAGCCCCCGACGGGGGAGGGGAGGGGGGATATCCCCAGTACATAACCTGTGTGCTTCCCCTCTTCTTTCATCACCATCCCAAGCAACTAGGTAATTCCTTGAAGCATCTTCTTACACTGAATAGGTTTACCCCTCCCACTTAGATTTTGTGTACTGTATCCGCCGTTTTGATATTCTATGATTGACACAGATAATTGTCCCCTCTTTCTATATGTCTGGGTTCTGTATAACAAAAAAAAAAAAACAGGAAGGGTGAACCAAATGGCCAATATAGCATGATATTTGACTTCTTACGTTCAAATGAATGACAGGAAATAAGATGCAGAGAAGCACATGTGTAGCGGACAAGGTGATGCAATGTAAATAATTGAAGGACGCCCCCCCGCGTACAAGTTGCAGACGCTCTGTGATCTTGTGTGCGCGTGCATACGAGAGAGCGGAGCCACCTGGTGGTCTCCGCAGTACCCACTGTTCCCTCTCTATATTACTGTCTGCATGGTATGGCACAGGGATATGCATATGCTAGGCATGAGCAGAGCCACAGAAGCAGGCACACACAAGAGCCATTGCAGTATTGCACCAGTCTCCCATCTATATAGCTTCTAGCATTTGCTCCCTCATGTTGTTTCTCTAATCCAAGCATACCACCATCCTCCCGTCCCCTATCCATTTACTCATTTGAAGAAGGGTCATGGCCAATGCCAATGGTTGCCCCACAACCACCACAAGCTTTCTGCTGCTCTTCTTCCTCCTCTCTTGCCTGATTATTTGTCATGCTCTTTGCAACCAGGCTCACCATGGCAGCATCTCAGGTTTCCCCCTTTGTTACAAATAGATACCGAGTGTGTTATTTCTCCTCTCGCAGAACAGTGCCTTATTTTTCGTTCTTTTTTTTTTGTTCTGCATATGTTCACTATGTATTCACTTGTTTAAATTTAATTTGCTGTAAAGGTGTGGATTATGGAGAACAATATCCCCACCAGGGATTACCTGAAGAACATATAGATTTGCAAGAGAACATGAAGGTACATATGCCATCTAGCTATTACTACTAAGCGGCGTTCTAATGAGTGCTCTACTTTCAAAGGCTTGGAGCACTTGATAAATAATATCATTTATTTTTCTTCACTTCCTTTATATGTCTGAAGAAAGTTTTCAATAAATGTCATCTTGCTTGGAGTACTATATAGCTGTCATATGGAGATTTTGGTAGGAGAGAACAGTGGCAGCTAGCAATCGCGTGCTGTATAGCAGTCTATACAGCTTTTGGTAGGAGGAAATGGTAGCCACTTCTACACAGTAGTAAGAGAAGCCTTTAGAACAAAAGCAAAAAGCATGGATACCAAACTTAACTGAAAGTGGGTAAATATCTGAAAGCAATTATAACTAACATCATCTTCACATGCTTGACATTAGGGTCTGAACAAGGGGAAACTGCCCAGGTATGCAAGGAGGATGTTGATTGGTTCGACTGCTCCAATATGCACATACAACGAGTGCAGGGGGTGTCGATTCAAGTGTACTGCTGAGCAAGTCCCAGTGGATGCAAATGACCCCATGAATAGTGCCTACCATTACAAGTGTGTTTGCCACAGGTGATCTTAAAAATTATGAGGAGCTTCTATTATTATGATGTCTTAGTGGAGAGTAGCGGTTTCCTTTCTCATTTTCCTCTTCTTTTCCTCTTTGTGTGTGAAAAAGGCTTCATTTTTCCATTTTTTTACAAGAGTCAAGAGGTTGGTTAGCTAGTGGAGGATGGATGGGCATTTGTACTTTAAGATGTTTAGTTCAGGTTGTGGACTAGTAACTTTGGAAGTAGATGACCAGAAATTTTGAAATCCGAAATTTGAAATGAGAAGCTTATGTGTGTAGATAAACAGTTTCCTTGTTAACTTATGGCAACAATGCACTGAGTCTATGAACAGACCTCGATGCAGTCTTCAGCTTGAACAGTCTTCGAGCTCTAGGCTGGATCTTCTGGGACTGTTTGCCCCCATCTGCGCTGCCTTCAAGGTGTATAAATGCTGTCAGTGTTCTTCTGTTCCAACTGAAGTTCCACAGCATCTTCTCCATTCTGGGCATCTTCAGAGGTGTATAAATGCTGTAAATGTTCTTCTGTTCCACCTGAAGTTTCACAGCATCTTCTCCATTCTGGGCATCTTCAGAGGTATATTAATGATGTAAATGTTCCTCTGTTCCACCTGAAGTTTCACAGTATATTCTCCATTCTGGGCATCTTCACTTCTCAAGAGCTTTTGTGCCATTCCTCTTTCCATAGTAACAACCATCCGTACAAAGGAGCAGAACATTCATCTACACAAATCACATAAGAAAGATGATGATGACTAAGGGCAAGCAAAAAGGAAAACTTTTGTGCAGACTGCATTCCTTCAGCAAAGCTGACTTCATTTTTTAAATTTAACTGAGCAGATATTTCTGAGAGAAAAAATATCAGACCATCACATGCACTTCTTTAACATACTTTGACAAGTATACTTGTACGGTTGTACCATATTATATCGTAACAAATTTTCAGTACCAAACATAGCATTTATTTTGCAAGCAGAGAACCTGCAGAGTGCCTTGTATGTATTGAACAAAAGATATGGGGAGTATGTGTCTCAATAGCGAACATTTATTAGCTATAGCTCTTTTTTCTGGAGGGGTAAGGACACTTGTACAACGGGACACTCCTAGAGTAACTCATGCATATCAAAGGACACTGACAGATGCAGTGATGTTCAGTCCTACTTTCCGTTCGTAAGGATTGCTCTCTTTAACTTCGTAGATTACTACAGTTTTGCACTAACCACTGCTCACCCTATATTGAAGTCTGCTTTTGCATGACATGCCCCTCAGAGTTGAGAATGCAACTGGTGCAGCTTATGAGCAGGATGACACAGTTCCTTGCAGAACAATGTGTTACTTTAGTAAGTCCATTTGACAAATAGGCAACCTAAGATTGTTCTCTGCTAGGTATTGCATCACAGTTCACAGCAAGTAGAGCTCGTGAAAATCTATACTGGTTTACACAACACCAAAACATGTATTTAAGATATGTTAAAATACAACAAAACTCTTGGAAACCTTGAGAAATTCACAGGTATTGTACTTAATCATGCATTCATGCCTGTTTGAACAATATTCAGTAAATCAGCAAAGAAATTCAGTGAGAATCATGTCTAGCGACAGAGGTAGCTATGTCTCATGTAATGGCTGGCCACACATTAATTATGTTTGAACTAATATTTTCCTAACCAAATAAAATCATAAAACTCAACTCCTATAACTTGTAAGACTTGCAACCATGCAGGTAAACTCTGCAAGCAAGTAAATCACACTACGCTGACCGATTACATGTGAAGGTAACAACTTTACCACTTATTCCAATTGTAGCTTGTCTTAGGACCAGCATGTAGATCTCCTAAAAAGACAATGAGAACAAAAATAATAAAAGATGAATAGAGTGGTATTCTGAGTGTGACATAAGAGAGAAGATGCATATGGTGAGAGGAGGAATAAAAAGCTGCCATGTCGTGGCCCTAGTGCTACTCTTTGGCTGTAGAATGTGGCCACCATTTTTCTTAAGAAAACAAGAAGAGGTCATAGTTGCTCCCTGTGAGGTGGTCCTGCATGCAAGGAAGAGGGCATTCACATGGAAGTAGCGGGAGGATCCATCTCGAGCTGTTTTGTTATGCATGACACAAGATGCCTGCGTTGGATCCAGCATAGGATGACACACGGATCATGCACCAAGGTTGACATGACCACAGCAGTGGATATCATGGCCCTGCAGGCTGCAGCACCTTCGTATCTCCATGTTGTTCATCATTGTTAATGTCATTAGAATCTAATCTAAACTAGAACATGCTTCTAAGTTCTATATTGGGAGCATAGAGGACACCAAAAACATGTTTTGACATCACCAAGCTACCTACTTCATTGTTTCATCACGCAAGTCATTCTACTTGTGAAATTTGCATATGGTCATCCAAGTAAATATTTAGGGTCACTGGATCAGGTAGTGAGGCCAAGCGGATATTTCATAACAGATTGGTAATGTGGAAAGCAATGAATTCGAAATATGAAGCTAAAGAATAAGGAGAAAGAGAATGTGTTTCAGTGTTTGCATTGTTGGTGCATTGATGGTAGTTCCTACTTCGTGCTATATTTCACACAATCAAATTCCATCTATTCTCATTCAATGCATAGCAATAAATCAACAATAATTACTAAACAAAATGTAGAATGTAGAGAGACGTAACTCACTGTGTAATATATTAACGACAGAATACTATCTCGACGACTTCAGTCTTTAATCTGAGCTTCATATGTCTTTTTTTGACAGGGAGCGTCATATATCTTCATTCTGATGATGTAAAAGACCAACACACCAGAGGTGCAAGGACTTCTTAATTAGGACCAAACTTGTCATTTAGCCTGAAATCAGTGGTGGTTGGCCCAAACTGTTTGCAATGTATTCTTTAAAACTGGCTGAAAGAAGGGTTAAAAATCAGCAGGCTCAAATGGAGCTTCTTTGTTCAACCAAATGTTTGCAGGTGAAATCTGCAAGTTCAAACTTTTATTTACCACTATGCAAGTAAGTCAAGCAAAATGAACAGAATGGAGCACTCCACGGATACTCAAGATCACTGTGTTCAGGAACCTTCAATCAGTCACAAGTAAGTCAAGAAAAATGAATAAAATTTATAGAATGGACGACAGTGCAAGTAACTAAGCACTTGCTTGGGCTGGTAAAATAATAGAGCTTGGAAAGTAGCTCGCTTCCATCAGGGTACATAACTACCAGGTGCGATTTTCAATCATGCTGCTATCTCCAAAGTACTTCTAGAAATAAGCCAAATTCCAACCGAACACTTTATGTTCTGAAATCAAGGAGGCTAGGCAGTATTCAGGAGGATCAACTAGAATATGGACCCAAATAAGGAAACAGTGTCAATACTTGGTTACGTTTTATGTTTGAATTATCAGGTAACTCACATTTGCAAAATGTTCATCATGCCAAGCAGCTTCAGAAAGAAAGGTAATAGCAGAGTTCTCAACAGCTCCCTCCAGAATTATAGTGTGTTGTGTCAAGAATGTTAAATCAACTGACATAACGATGAAGATTCTAGCACATTTGGTGTGCAAGGGAGCAATCAAGTCGATGCTGCTATGATAGACAAATCCCACAGCATCAAGTAAATTTCATCCACATAAGGATGTGAACTACCTCAATTCACAAACTCATGGATTTGTCCATCCACCTCAATAACACTCTGTCCAATGTCTTTTTTCATCCCTTCAGCACTCATCAATTTCCTACAACTCAAAACATGATCCCACATTCCTTCATCAGCATAGATATTGGACAGAAGGACATAGACTCCAGAGTCATCTGCTCCAAGATTGGCTAGATGTTCAACTGACAGCTCAGCCAGGTCGACACACCTATGGCTTCAGCACGCAGCAAGAAGACATCCCCATAATTCGGGAGTTGGTTCCATGGGCATTGTCTCTGTGGCATGCCTAGCCTGATCCAAACATCGAGCACGGCCAAGGAGATGAATCAACACACCATAATGTTCTACCTTAGGATCTATTGCAAAATCTTTCCTCATTCTGCGAAATATCCCTAAAACCTTTGAGATCAACCCAGTATGTGTGCAAGCAGTCAGCACGGCAAACACACTAAGATCATCCATTGGTGCTCCTTCAGCCTCCATTTGGTAGAAAAGCCTGATGGCGTCAAGGCCGTAAAGTGAGTTCTGAGTCCAACAATCGTCACATCCCAAGTGACCACACTCTTATCTGTCATGCTTTCAAAGATCAACATGGCAAGATCCAAACGCCCACATTTCATGTACATATCTATCAGAGCTGCCCGCATCACAACATCGAAGAACACCTTCTTCTCCAAGTAAGAGTGCAGCCACCTGCCTTGCTCTAGAGCACCCAGCTGTGCACAAGCCGTGACAGCCCCAACTGCAGCGACCCTATCAGGCCTGATACCACATCTCAGCATCATCTGAAAAAATTCCAAAGCCTCCTTCAGCTCCCCGCACCTGACATACCCATCGATGACAACGCACCACAAGATCACGTTCCTCTTGGTCATTCCTCAAATAGCGTCCTTGCTCAACCATCCTGCCATGCCTGGCATAACCATCAACCATCGAGTTCCGCACACCAAATCCCTATCAGGCATTTGATCAAACAAATCACGCGCACGGTCTACGCCTCCAGCCCACTTCCCGTACCCATCGACTATGGTGGCCCAGGAGAACACATCCCTCTGCGGCATTTCGTCCAACAGCTGCTGCGCCAGATCCAACTCCCCGCATCCAACGTACCCCGCCACAATGGAGTTCCACGAAACGAGGTCCCGCACGCCGTCATCGAACACCTTTCTCCCGGAACAGCAGTCCCCGATCCTACAGTAGAAGCTGAAAATCGCGTTTCTCGTGAACAGGTAGCCGTCCAACCCCCTCCTCACTGCCTCCGCGTGCACGAAGGACCCGATTCCGCAGCCTGGCGCGCAGCCGCATGCCCTGAGGACGGCGGGGAAGGTGTAGGCGTCAGGGCGTCCGGCGCCTCGTCGCATGCGCTCGAAGTAGAGGAGGGCCTTGCGGGGGCTCGCAAGGGCGTGGAGGCGGATGAGGGTGTTCCAGGGGAAGGGGTGGCCGGAGACGGGCTCCAGGAGGCCGCGGGCGAAGACGGCATCGGCGTGGGCTGCGGCGGAGGCGGAGGCGAGGGCGAGGGCGAGGAGGAGGAGGAGGTTGGCGAGGCGGATCGGGGAGGCGGCGAGGTGACCATAAGTGAGGAGGAGGGCGTGGCATTGAAGCGAGCGGGAGGCGGAGCTGCTCGAAGGAGAGGAGGGCCTTACCACAAAAGCGGTTCGTATTCGGCTTCGCCATTTTGCCACTTCTCTTTAATTTTAACAATAAACATAACGTTCGGATTCGTTGAATCCGATTCACGGTTAATATGTGAATTTCTAGATCTTTGTATAGGTAGATGAATCTTTTTCTTTTCTTTTCTTTTCTTTTCTTTTCTTTTCTTTTCTTTTCTTTTGAAGCAGCGATAGATAGATGAATCTGACCATCAGAAACACTGAACTATCAAATCACAGAGATTAATCGATCTCCAAGGAATTAAGATCACACCACTTGTCTGACGGTACGTAGGTGTTTATTCACCTGAAAACAAACACATTCATGCGAATCCACGAAATCCGGGAACACCGGGCCCGGGGGCGGGGGCGAATGGCAGCCACCCCCCAGATACACAACACAAGCAAGGATCGGAGAAGAAGAAACTTAAAACGGCAAAAAGAAAACATAAATTCATCTAAGTCCCAGGAATAGTATGCGTTAACGACCAGCAATAGCGCATGAGCGAAGGCGATGCATGCAGGTTATTGCAGAGACGTGCATTACATTACGTCCGACGGCTTCCTCGCGCGCGACCGGCCAAGCTAGCAGCCATGGAGATCACAGGCTCCCCTCGCCGTGGCAGCCTCGCTCATCTCCTCCTCTCCGTCCTCCTCCTGGCATGCCGGGCGCCGGGCGCCGCCGGCGACGACTCGGACTTCGAGGATGGCACCTCGCCCAAGTTCCCCGGCTGCGACAACCCCTTCCAAAAGGTAAATGGTACTACTCGGCGATCGATCGCGTGTATAGTAGTACGTCGCGTAGAGAAGGAAACACGGAACGACAACCCCTTCCAAAAGGCAATTCCATTTGCGCCTGCAGGTGAAAGTGATGTACTGGATGGACGGCGACGAGAGGAACAGCCTGACCGGGATCACCGCGAGGTTCGGCGAGATGCTGGCAGCCACCGCCTCCGACAGCCAGAAGCTGCAGGCCGTGGTTCCCAACCCCAGGAGCAGCTGCTCCAAGTCATCCACCCAGGTAACCATTCCCAATTTCTCACCCACCGACGATCAACGCCAATCCCTCTCACACCACACCTTTCTGAAGTTATTGACCTGATATGCATCCACTTCAAGTGGCACAAACGATTGAGCTGCATTTCCGTCAATTCCAGCTGGCCAATTCCATAGCCGTGGCGGAGCGCGGGGATTGCACGTTCCTCGAGAAGGCAAAGACGGCGGAGTCCAGCGGGGCGGCGGCGTTGCTTCTCGTCAACGACGTGGATGGTCAGTTGTGTAATTAGTGCATTTCCATTAACTCTACATGCACCACAGTCTCGTGGCAAACGTGGCAAGCAAAACCAATGGAGATGTTCCCACAGATTTGCAGAAGATGGTCTGCACCGAGAACGACACGGTTCCGGACATCACCATCCCGGTCGTGATGGTGTCGCGATCTGCAGGCTTCAAGATCCTCTCAGGCATAGAGGATGTGGCAAAGGGTGAGAACTGAACTAATTAATTTCTTTCTGTTGTTTTTTGTAACGTGGTTGTGATCATCGATTTGTGACAATCGTTTATGTGGGGGCTTAATTTGCAGTGGACATTCTAATGTACTCGCCGGAGAAGCCGTCCTTCGATGGCGCCATACCTTTCCTCTGGCTGATGGCTGTCGGGACCGTGGCCTGTGCCTCCGTTTGGACTGTGGTCGTCGTCGGCGATGAGGTATATGCATGCATAAAGTCGACTCGAATTTTTGTAATGTTTCTTTTCTTTCTGAAACTTCACTTTGGAGAAAATTAGGATGGTCAACAAAATCCATGATCATATCAGATGCATTTCGAATGAAATGAGTGGACGAATTTACCAGTGTGATTTTAATCAGGCAACTGCATGTTCTTTTTTTTTGGGTAGGATAAGAATGCTCCTTCGCTGGGTGGAGAAGAAGCTCCTGAATCAGAAATCGTGGAGCTGAAGACAAAAACCGCTCTTGTATTCGTCGTCACGGCATCGCTTGTCCTGCTGTTCCTGTTCTTCTTCAAGTCCATCTGGTCTGCATGGTTGCTGGTTGTGCTGTTCTGCCTCGGTGGTCTTCAGGTGCGTACCCAATCTGACTCTGACATAACTTCGTTCAGTCGATAAATGGACTAATATGCGTTGTTTCATCTGTTTTCTGATGGCTCCTGTATTTTTTTTTTCAGGGCTTGCACTACGTTGCCTCGAGTCTCCTTGTAAGGTATGATAACAGAAACTAAATCTTTTGCATTGTTGTACCATTGATTGAGATGGTTCCTGTGTTTGCTGGTCTAACTGCTGAAAAATTGATGTGCACAGAGCATGTCAACGATGTCGAGATGCAAAAGCAAAGCTTCCTGCCTTAGGGAACGTGAGTGTGGTGACACTTCTTGTCTTACCAGTAGCCCTAATCATTGTCATCTTTTGGGCTGTACATCAGAATTCACCGTTTGCTTGGGTTGGTCAGAACCTCATGGTATGATGTGTTTGTGTTCCAAATAATTCATTCTCTTGCTATAAATAGGGATGAAAACGGATCACATAGTTTCTGACCGATTCGGACAATTTTTTGATACAAATTCTGTCGCACGGATATTTATCGGATAGTATCGGATCGGAAACGAATACAGATTTTTCTGTTGGATACGGATTTGGTAGCTCACTATTCGTCGAATACAAATACGAACCCGGATAATCAGGATATTTATAGATCAGATTATCCGGACATGCACGCGGACTGGGCCAAGGCTATTCTTTTGGCCCAAAAAGGTTTCTAAATTTCAAAATCGTTTTCTAATTTAATTAATCTACAAATCAAGTTTTAATTATTAAAAGAGCAATGCTTCAATGCTTTCTCTCTCAATACAAGTTGTACAAATCTTGAAACAATCAAAAGAGTAAGTAGTCACCATCTACTATTTATTTATGCTTTAATATTTGTGCTATCGTCAAAAAGAAAAGCATGGAAGCACCTCTCTTATTAAAATTGGCAACTAGATCCAAAAATTGCGAAATTTTGTGGGAAAGTTGCTGAAATAATCTATCATTTAAAAAACATATTTTCAAGATTTTATCAACCTTTAAATTTTCTCAAAAATTCAGAAACTGTTGTCCTTAATAGCAAAATATTTTTAAAAAGTAGCTAAAATGCATAAAAACCCATGAGTACATAATTTATTATTTTAAACATAATTCAACAAAGAATACAAATCTTGGGTCATTACATGTTCTTCATAAATGGTTGGATCAAATAAACTAGTTACGATTTTTTGTTCATTTTGTGCGTACAATTTAAAGGGTTTTTATGTTCCGATAAATATTCATGATCGTATTCGTTTCTATTCATATTCGCTCCTTTTTTGTATTCGATATTATTCGTATTCATATCTGGGTTATCCATATTCGTATCCGCATCCGAGAAAAATATGAAAACAAATATGGTAGAGCTATTATCCGTCTATATTCAATCCGTTTTCATCCCTAGCTATAAAGTGCTCGTTTTTTCTGAGATGGTTCTTCTCATTCAGGGCATCTGTATGATGATTCTTGTATTACAAGTGGTCCATCTGCCAAATATAAAAGTATGATCATCATGGACATACTACGTTAGTTTAGTAAGTTCAGCAATTGTAATAGTCTTGTATACCACACTGATGTACTTGAGATTGTTTTTAGGTTGCATCAGCCCTTCTTGTGAGTGCATTTCTGTATGACATATTTTGGGTGTTCATATCGCCCCTCATATTCAAGAAAAGCGTCATGATCACGGTAAGTTTGTCTCAGAACAAAGAGTAAATACAAATTCCAGTGTAACATTAGTGTTCCAATCATGATCCAATATATTACAGGTTGCTCGTGGTACCGATGATGGACCGAGTCTTCCCATGGTTCTGAAGATGCCAAAGGAGTTTGATACATGGAATGGCTATGACATGATTGGATTTGGGGACATTCTTTTCCCAGGGCTGCTTGTCGCTTTCAGTTTCAGGTAAAACCAGAACCGGTCTCTGAATCCATCGACTATGTCAGTTAAGGACTACTTGTTGCTAGTGATTACTGGCTTCTTCTCCTGAAATTTACCACCTGTTCTCGAGTTGCAGATTTGATAGATCACATGGCAAGGACTTGACTGACGGGTATTTTCTCTGCCTAATGATCGGTTATGCCTTCGGTATGTAATATTCTCTCCACTTCTGATTTCCGAATTGCAGAAGAACAACGCTACTGACATCAAAATTGATACCCCAATGTAGGTTTGTCTTGCACATATGTTGGCCTGTACCTTATGAAGAGCGGCCAGCCAGCTTTGCTCTACCTTGTCCCTTCAACACTAGGTACGAGAGTGATGCCTCCATTGACATCTCCTTGCAGAATCTTGAGTTCTAACATGTTTCTGCTCTGAAATTATGCAGGAGTTATCGTCACATTGGGTGCGCGAAGAGGGGAGCTCAGTCAGCTCTGGAATGCTAAGGTATAGCTTGTGGAATGCTTATAGTTGACATCCTTGGTTGCATGCAGGCTTGCAGCATTGGTTTAGTTAGATATCATTGATCTGACGGTTGTTGGTAATATCATGCCAAGCATCAGCATGAACATTGGTTAGAACCTTTTCTGTTTCAGTGTACACTACCCATGAGGGTGATTATTACTTATTAGCGTGTTAAAGTATACACTGCCTGTAGTGAAACTGTGATGTAAAATTTATGCAAGACTGGCCTATCTTTGTTCTCGGTGTGTTTAACTGTATTGCGATGTAAAATTGTACTATCATTCAGAGTATGAAATGCTGCTCCGATTTCTGTACTCCTTCCTTTTTTTGCCTCTGTTTTGAACTTTTTTCCTGTGGTGTTACTATCATATGATTAATTATCAATAATATACGCATGCTAAAATTATACTTTCTGAAAGCAAAAGGATCGGTAGTTCGGTACAGATCATAATGATGTCTCTGTTACGAACCTGGATCACAGGACACAAGCAGCAAGGAACTGGGAAGTAGAGAAGATAGGATTCGGGATGGGGAAGCAAGAACAAGGTTGGGTAATAGACTTGGAATTGAGGGGATAAGATTTAGTTCTTATGCCAAAATCCACTTAAAAGCTGATCTATTTGGGGGCTTACTGGTTTTTTTGGAAGTGAAGATAGCTTTAAGCTCTCAAACAGTGTGTTAGACTTTTTTGACTTATAACTTAAAGTCAGCTTTTTAGCTTAAATGGTTTAAAAACAGTCTGTTTTTAATATGGTAAAGGTGGGTAATTTTATTTTAACTTCAATGGTATTGGTCTATAACCAACCATCAACAAGCAAAAAAAAGCACCTCCTAGATATTTTTGGCTTTTAATTATACGAAGGTTTATGGATTTTGAAAAGCTCAATTAAAAAGCTACCTATTTTTTAAACTTTGGCTTTTTAGCTATTTAAGCTAAAGAAAATCAAACAAAGTATCAAAATCTCGAAAGTTTACCTCGTATCACACTGTCGTCCGGTTATTTGGACTGAAGTCTCCACACAACGTAGCACACGAACTCGCATGTAAACGCTGAAACAATACTGGGAATTAATTATGCTCAAGATCAATGCTTACTCGATTCGTCACCCCATCAATTCCATGAAATTTAAAAAATCAAAATCCTGTACTAAGCATTCTTCGTCTCCACACTGTATGGATGTTTATGTCTTAAACGTGCTATTAGCGTTTGAGCTAAACAAACGTGTGGTTTTATATTCTTTCTGCGAGGATGTGGTTTTATAGCCTCTAGAGACGTAGTCTTTTGAAACTAAATCTGCAGGCATGTACCTGACTGTATCCCCATGTCAGTACTTACAAATTGTCATAGAGTCGGTGTAACATCATCGGTTGCACGTACAAGCAGTAACAAAAATGTTTTAACAAAATAGAAAACAGGCTTGGTAAACCTTGCAAATCGCTCTCCTTTTCGTTTGGAAATCTCGCAACCGGATGTCTACACCATCCAAATGTATGATTAAAAATTAACAATTATCTCTACCATTTCAAAATATAAGATATATTTTTGCAAATTCATTTTAAAATATAAGATGTGCATCATATTCTCTTTTTTAACTTTATTTATATTTCATCTCTCTTCTGTCGGAGTAAATGCGGCATAAGCAAATTTATGATTACTTTAATTCCAAACATAGGAAATAACTATGAGACAATAAAGCCATGACATGTACATAGATACTGAGACATGATATAGAATAATACCAAAGCATAAAGTCGCATAATCAGGTATCTAATTATGAAAATGACTATGAACAGTAACAGTGGCTTACAACTAGCAACAAAAAGTTCAAGTTGATATATTGATTGTTCTTAGATGTCGGACTGTCTTAATTAAAAGTCCTCCTCATTATTAGGGACAAGATCATATACTAATTTGTGAAAACCTTACTAAGCTGATTTGCAAGGCATAGATTTTAATATATACATATACATATATGGCAACATATCTAGTGAAACTCACGTGTACAAGTTTTCAAAAATTCTCAAAAAATTACTATACGGAGGGGAGGGGAGATTCTATAATCTTCAAAATTTGAAAACCAAACTCAATCGTATTTGAAATATATGAAAAAGACAAATTCAGTTTGAATAGTGATTTTCACTGTTCAACACTATTCATCTCTCTGTTTTTCTTTTTCATATCTTTCAAATGCGATTGAGTTTGGTTTTCAAATTATGCAGGATTATAGAATCTCACCTCCCCTACGTACAATAATTTTTTGAGAATTTTTGAAAACTTGTACACATGGGTTCATGGAGTTTTCACGGTAAAGAGGGTTTTCACTATATATGTTGCCTATATATATATATATGTATGTATATATATATGTATATATATATATATATGAATATGAATACTTAAGCAATGGTAAGCAATTGAACTAATTAAGTATATTTTAGATTATTAAAAACTGAAAGTATTGTCACAAATTGTCTCTCTATAGCCCAATCTTTATAGAACAAATACTATCCCAACATACAGGTCCTCAAGATAATGAATATCTAGCCCCTTTGCATGAACACAATAAAATTGAGTATACTCACAAAGCACCCACTAGTTGTTGGTGAAAACAGGTTAGGCTCGTCGATGACGATGTCTCAGAAAACAATATCGCCGCTGCAATGCCTCGGAATCACCGGCAAAATGTTTCAGAGATACAAAGCCACAGACCACCGAATGAGGCAATTCACCAGGGGGTCTTGAGGAGCAGCAAAAGGATGCTCAGGAACCAGAATCAACTCCTTGGCCGTGGAAGATGGCTTCACCAAGCAAGTCACGAAGGACTTGCCACACAATCAACCCAAACCGAGTGTCACTACTGACTAAACCGAGCCAACCAAATCAGACAAGCATCCCGCTATGAACCGAGCCACCCAAGTTCAATCAAGCACTATGCTAAAGAGATAGCATAGGCAGATCTAGCTTTCTCCATAGCCCTCACGTCGATGTTCCTCCAAGAATGAACTCCAAGCACCTTGGATTGCACACTAATGTGGCATCCACAAGGTGATTGAGCATGAATAGAGGACAGAGACAACACGGGGACGAAGGGAAGCCAAGAATCCACCCTACAAACACATGGGTTTGAGAGGATTAGGGATTTGATCAAAAAGGGGGAAATCAATTGTACTTCAACCAAGGGATTTACTGTCATTTTAAAGGAGCACCCGAGCTGAGGAGTTGGAGGAGTAGGAGCAACGATTGCCGAGGGCGTCACCACCACACCACCGAGCGCGGGGAGGCTGCACTGTAGGACTCGGACGACGCCACCTCCTTCTCACTCTCATGACTCACTCCTCTGCTCCCTTGTGGCAGGGGCTAGGGCACCGAGTGCCTTAGCCTCAGTTGGCTGGGCCGGTTAGGTTGGCTCAGCCTCATGGACGGGGCCACCCCAGTTGGCCTCTGAAGTGCGACACCTTCAACATTTTTTATGAGTAAACCTCATACTAACTATTTTTTTGTCTTATTCTTCTTTCGTCAGTTTCCTTTTGACACTATCATGATAGAAACCATGCTCATTTCTTATAATATCCTTAATCTTTTGTTGGTTAGATACGTTTTATAAAATGAAACAGCGGGACTCATCAAAGCCATGAAACATTTCAATAGGACTTGGTTGAAGTATTTGAGTTTTTTGAAAATTTTGATATTCCATGTAGCTCTATCTCACTTGAGAAATGTCTCAGATACTATAGGATAATGATATGGTCCATTTCGCTCAGACAGCCCATATCTACTGTATTAAAGAGCCGAGGATTGCCGAGTCCTCAGGCCTCCACGTCAGATCTTTTGTGGAAAGACCTCAGCATTTTTTTTACAAAAAGCCCTTAGAGTTCTATGAAATTACAAAGAGGTCATGTTTTGGTGATTTTACACAAAGACTCTTGGGGTTCTAGGATTTTACAAAGATCATGCACCGGTGTTTTCCCAAAAAACACCTTGGTGTTCGGAGATTTAGGCAGAGGTCATACACAAATTTACATGGAGGCCCCTGGGGTTTCAAAAATTTACAGAGGGGTCCTATGCCGACAATTTTACACAGAGAGGTCTACACCGTTAGTTTCAAAAAACCAAACCAGCGCGGCGTAGTGCGTAATCCCAACCTAGTTCCACTGACGCAGGGACAAGAAGCTACAACAAATGTGTGCTGCATTGCAATGCAAGCAACTCCCCCTCTGCTTCGAATAGAGATCGTTGCCACTGCAACATAAAAATTGCAAACGATCTTAGTCGGCCATTCTAATAAGCAATGGTTCGGATCCACCGATATAGCCCACGTGCTACAATGTCCAGACAGATTTGGATCCAACGGTCGGTAGTGCAACTGTTTAAGTTGCAGTCACACTATCGACAGCACAGGAACCGTGTCCCTCTACTTCTCTCCCTCCCCTATCACGTGCTAACATGTGGTGACGCTCCAACCGTCCGCTTCTCCGATGAGCTCCGGTGGTTGGCCATCCAAGCACGTCTACGCCACGCTACTCCCTAGCCACCCTAGTCCCCTCACTATTTTCCGAACTCTGAAGCCACAACTGTCTCCACCACCCTCATTCCTTGTTTCTACCTCTCCCACAACGCCCCATGGTGCCGGATCTCACATGGCAGGAGGCTGTTGGTGCCGGATCTGGTGGGAATGAGGGCCGTTGTAGTACGAGAGTGAGACATTGTCATGGGGACCATTTGTGCTCACTGACAATAAGCCGGCCGTCGCTGCAAGATTGCGCCAAGTCTGGCGGTAGAGGAGGCAAGATTTGGTTTTGTTGCATGCATTTGCCCAATTTGTTGTAGCAACATTATAAATTGTTGCATCGAGTGTTTCATTTTGTTACCATGTGTCTTCTTAAAATTTGTAGCATAAGGAATTTTGTTGCAATTGAGATATGAATTTGTTGTATAGGAACTTTTCTCGTTGCAATTGGTTGTTAGTTTGTTGAACCTCATTGTAAACCAGCTGTAAGCATGTACAAATTCCCTGCCGTATCTGTCCCTCCCACAAACACCGCCGTGGCCTCTTCCACTTTTAGTTCGTGCCACACCGTGTGCGAGGAAGAGATACGCCCCACGACCGAGCTTGAGGAAGAGATGCGATGTATTTTGTTGGAGGAATCGGAAGGTGAAAGTCACTCATGGACATGATCTGATGACAAATATAGCGCACGGACCTAGCGCCCGAATTACTACGTCTGAATGTTATCTCGATCCCTCCTAATAACCTTATCAACCACATACTATTTATTAACACACATAAAAGCAAAAAATGGTTAATAAATCGACCGAAATGTTTTACCTTGAAAAACTAGCATATTGTAGCAAAATAAATGTATGATAAAATGTAAAATTGTACCGACAGAAATAATTAAAAAACATAAAAATTTATAAAGGAGTGAAAAGGGAGTTGATGTTCTTCTTCTTCCCAGCAAGATTCAAAATCCCAGCGAAATTTCAGAAATTTCAGCCGATATTTCATATTTTGGCCGAGCACAAGATTCTAAATACAAGTCGAATAAAAAATTCAAATTGCTATAGTATTTTCAGAAATTTCGACAAAACTTTGGCAAATTTCGACAAAATCTCAGTAACTGTGACTAGATTTCAATTTTTTAGACCGGATTTGGGTCAATAACCCTTAACAATGTTATCTTCCACGAAAATATTTGAAAAAACTAAAATTTTGAAATATTTTATAAAAATAATAGAAACACTTTCAGATTTTTATAAAAATATACAAGCTTGATCATACTCTGAGAAATTTATTGTACCATATTTAGTAGTATAGGATCATAAAGAAAAATTTCAAAAGAATTGAACTTCATTTGTTATCTTAAAAAAAAACGAACATAAGTGAGACAATAACCTTGTCAGAATTTTATAAATTCGCTCGAGTGTGATCATGATGCAAAAATTTTATGAAATGTTAATAATTGCATCATAACCCTTCTCTAAAAGTTTTAAAACTTTTAAACCTTTTTTGGTTTCTCAATCAAATACATCAAAGCAATACATGTACTCAGGCATGCTTTATCAGGACGATAGCACTATCATATTTTTTTTTAAATTCCTCAGGTTTGATCATCATCTAAAAATTTTATGAAAATATTAATGATGCATCGGAACCATCCAAAAAAGTTTTCTAACATGGTTGAACCAATTTTCATTCGGTTCAAATTTGCCGATAAGACTTTTTATTAGGACAATACAACTGTCAGTATTTTTGAAAATTCCTCAAGCTTGATCATCATTTGAAAAAATTTATGAGAATATTAGTGATGTGTTAGGACCATCCAAAAAAAGTTTAAAAATTTTCTAACATGGTTTGAACTATTTTTCATTTGGTTCAAATTTGATGGTAAGACTTTTATCAGGACAGTAGTACTGTCCAAATTTTTTAAAATTCTTTATACTTGATCATCATCTGAAAATTTTACGGAAAAATTAGTGATTTATCAGGACCATTTTAAAAAAAATCAAAATTTTCTAACGTGGTTCGGACCATTTTTTGTTTGGTTCAAATTTGCCAAGATTCGATTAAAAATTTTGGATTTGAATTTTATTTTTTGAATATCAATCAGATTTCGCCTAAAATTTTAAAATCTCGCTGAAATTTCAAATTTCGGTCTCCTAACAGATATGGTCAGAAATTTGAAACCTCGCTTCCAAGTGCCGTTCATTTATTTAACCAAAGCAAATTTACCTTCATTAACCTCAACTCCCATGATCACTTATTAATCAACCACCTGTTCTATCTCTCCTCCATCCCCGCGAGCCACCGCTGTGCTACGCCCGAATTGAACTGGACAGGTGGCTAATCAGCGCTTTTCATGTACCCATGGCTGGCTGCGACGTAGATGTGGTGCGGCTACTGGGCTAGCGTGCCGTGGAGATCCATCCGGACTTGGATTGATTTCTTCGTTTGTTGGTGAGGAACCCTAGCCTTCTTGGATGGATTTGATCGTTCTAAGAGTTGGCGATCAGATCCACATCTTATTTTCTTTCTCTCCATTAAATTCGTTGCGGATCCTACTAATACGGTCCATCCATCCATGGTTCGTTCGATTAGGTTCTTTTTCTTCAGCGGGCAAGATCGATGACCACATAGGACTTGGTATCCAAGGTGCGGTGTGGCTATTTTCCAGAAATTTTGGGGGATTCAACTGAACCCGCATGCCGCACCTTAATTCTGCCACTGGGAAGAAGGCCCCGGCTGGGGCTGGTGGAATCCGGAGGTGGCTCTCCACCGTCGTCGTGCTGGTGGTGGCTCTGGTACTGACCCTAGTGGTGATATCGCTGTCGGTGGGCTCGTCTCTTCCTCGGACGGCGCTGAATGAATACTTCCCTGTCAAAGCTAATGACCCAAGGAAGCTTTCGTCGGTGCGTACTGATGGGAACAAGAATGATACTGACATTGCTGTTCCGTTACCGGCGGAAGTGTTGAAGGGGGGCCAGGAGCCCTTGACTGAGCGCAGTGCTCAGAGTGGTACCATGAATTCAAGCGAAGCGTCCTTGAGTAAAAGAGAAATTGATGACAAAGTAGCGGATCCAGTTGCCACTGGTTATTTCACCTCAACACACGAGGAGGGAATTCTCCCTGTTTCCTCGGATTCGTCCAATGATTTTCAAAGGGCTGATCAAGGTGAGGTGCTAGTTCATTTCCCTGTTTTTTTTTCTGCACAGCATCTTACAAACATGAATGAGATTTTATATGTCATTGCACTGTTATGATTTATTATGTTTCCATGATAATGGAATGACTGGGATAAGAAAAACTGATGTGTTGTGATTGTACAGGCAGCTGTGATCTATATCACGGGGAGTGGGTTTTTGATTCTTCTGGGCCACTGTACACAAACAACTCTTGCCCTGTGATCACACAGATGCAGAATTGCCAGGGAAATGGGCGACCGGACAAGGACTATGAATATTGGAGATGGAAACCTGAACACTGCATCCTCCCACGCCTTGATGCTAGGAAGTTCTTGGAGTTGATGAGAGGCAAGACACTTGCCTTTGTTGGGGATTCTGTTGCTCGAAATCAGATGGAGTCCCTCCTTTGCATTCTGTGGCAGGTGAGATACTCCACTGATACTATTCATTGGCACTATAAATAGTCTACGTTGATGGTAACTTGATAATTACTGCTCAGGACCAATGTTATTGACATGGTTTTTTTTTTCTGAAACTGATTGTTTAAGTACATAATCCTAGACCTTTTTATGCATGATTTAGTCTGAGTTAGGGGTTGTTATGGACTTATGGATGAGCCATGTTAAGTTTTTTGTAGGTTTATAACGCTTGCTCATAACAACATTATTTACAATTTCCTTTTTAAATTGAAAAAAGGGTCAGAACTCACCGGTTCTACATAGTTTATATGTAAATTGGTGGAAACTATCTGTTTTTTTTGGTAGATTCGCTGCCAAGTTGATTACTATCCAAATTTTGCAACTGTCTTTACTGATGCTGGACCACTTACTGGGTTACTGCTGTTGTCTGCTGTCAAACCAGAAAGAAACCAATGCTGTCATCTTGCACATTGGATGCCATATCAGTCTTAAACTACAGGAAACCTGGTTTAGACTGTTAGACTTAATCATGTTGCTATTTTCGTTTTTGGAAAGCCAAGTCCATATACATGCACAACCGTGCCCTACTCGATTTCTTGTGTTCGTATGCATGTGGGTTTCGGAAGAAAACTCTAGTATATAAACAAGAGCCTTGTACTCTGATTTGTAAGAAGAAGAAAAAAAAGTAAGAATCAATAGAACAAAAAGAGCTCTAGATCGGTTGGTGTGTGAGTTTCTCTTGTGTTCATGAGGTCTCGGGTTCGAGTTCACTTGGCAGCATTCTTTCGTTGATATTTTTTATGTTTCAACAAGTGGTATCAAAGCCCGAGTTCTTGTCCGATGCCCAAGATGATGCCGCACTCTCTGGTAAGTTGTGTCACTAGTGATGAGGCGACGTCGGGTGCAACAATGAAGGATAATTCTGCCGTCTCACTGCATTATCCGATACTCATGAAGAGCAATTATGCAGTATGGGCAATCAAGATGAAAGTGTATATGAGGGCTCAAGGACTATGGGACGCGATTGTGGATGGCAACGTCGATGTACGCAAGGATCAGATAGCCTTGGCTGCCATCTATGGAGGTATCCTGGAGGAAACGCTCTTCCTACTGGCCGAAAAGGAGACGGACAAAGCTGTGTGGGAGGCGTTGAAGACGATACATCTTGACGCCGATCGTGTCAAGGAGGCAAAGGTACAGACCCTCAAAGTTGAGTTCGAGGGGCTGCGCATGACAGACAGTGTCGGTTGACGACTTCGCCATCCGGTTGACAACAATCGTCAACAAAATCCGAGGGCTTGGCGATAAGATGGAGGAGAGCTATGTAACATACATGTTTTCCCATCTGTTTAGAACTTAAATTGGGGGGGCTTTATACTGACAGAACATAGAGAGGCAGGGAACCTCAAGGTGATGACGATCGAGGAGGTGATCGGTCGTTTGAAGGCACACGAGGAACGGATTAGGGGATCCGGTGACGATGAAGAAGAGCACCTACTCCTGACGCGCTTCGAGTGGGAGGCCCGATCGTCGAGGCGCGACGGCGAGGGCTCCTTCGGTGGCTCGAAAGGTGATGGTCGACGAGGCCGCAAGAATCGGAAATTCGACAAGAAAAAAGTGAGATGCTATAATTGTAATGGTTATGTGCATTTCGCTTCAGAGTGCCACAAGCTGAAAGAGGTGAAAAAAGCACTTCTTGCCGAAGCTCAAAGTGACAACTCACCGGCTCTGCTTTGACGCTATATTAAGTAAGAGAGTTGAGTCCGGGACGTTGAGGAGGTGTGTTCGCCGTCCTAAGTCGAGTCCGTCAGAGTCGAGTTCAGGACGTTGATGAGATGCGTTCGCCATCCAAAGTCGAATCTGTCGAAGATGAGTCCGGAATGTTGAGGAGATGTGTTCGTCATCGTGTGTCGAGTAAATGTTGGGTAAGTCGTAGTTGGGACCGACTGCCTCAACAAGTTGAGTTCAGAGCAACATGATTAGGGGGTGATTTGTTAGACTTAATCATGTTGCTATTTTCGTTTTTGGAAAGCCAAGTCCGTATACACACACAACCGTGTCCTACTCGATTTCTTGTGTCAGTATGCATATGGGTTTTGAAAGAAAACTCTAGTATATAAACAAGAGCCTTGTACTCTGATTTGTAAGAAGAAATAAAGTTAGAATCAATAGAACACAAACAGCTCTAGCTCAGTTGGCGTGCTCATTTCTCTTGTGTTCATGTGGTCTCGGGTTCGAGTTCACTTGGCAGTGTTCTTTTGTTGATATTTTTTTTATGTTCCAATATAGACTTTGCTGTCAGCTCTTTATTTTCTCATAGAACGTAAATAATTTGGGATAAAATCACAAGATCAGCTTATGTGAAAAGCCCATCAAAGCAGCAGACCAGCTGCTGATGACCAGAAGAATGTGAAACAATTTCCTCAATTAGGAAGCATAATTAATTCCTTATCATGCCTTTCATTGAAAGGCAACTTTCGCAGCTTTACAATACTGATTATTCTTCTAAACAGTTGATAATGAATCCTGACATAGTTTTACGGAGAGAGAGCTTTCTGAGTTAGAATCGCTTCAAAGTGTGTACTGTCAGGATATGAGGTCCTCCACATTTTGGTTTTGGGGAATCTTCTCTTGGGAAGACTATTACTAAGACTATAGCGGTAGTCTGATAATGCTTTGTTGCTTCCATTTCCTCATCATGAATGGTGTATTCGTCTTTCTGCAATAAAACACATCTGAAGGGGCTTTCCTTCCTATACTAGCAGAAATGTCAATGTTAACCCAACAACTTTGTGCTCCTATGTTGAATGTATTCGTACCTTATGTCGTCAAACAACATAATATATGCTTTGTTATCTTGAAGCAATGTGATGTTCTCCTTTTACAGGTAGACACCCCAGTAAACCGTGGCAGCCGCAGGATGAACAAGTGGATCTTCAGGTCAACCTCAACAACTATCATCCGCATCTGGTCTTCATGGTTAGTACACAGGTCCAACGAAGCTGTGGGATTTGCTCCTAAGGGTCTTGATAAGGTTTTCCTGGATATCCCAGATGAGACCTTCATGGAATTTCTCCCAAGTTTTGATGTGCTTGTCCTCTCCTCTGGACACTGGTTTGCTAAACGATCAGCCTATATCCTGAATGGCAATGTTGTTGGAGGGCAGCTCTGGTGGCCTCGTCAAACTGGAAAAATGCAGATTAACAACATTGAGGCTTTTGGTGTCTCCGTCGAGACTTGCTTAACGGCTGTGGCAACTAACCCAAATTTCACAGGTATAGCTATTTTGCGCACATATTCACCTGATCATTATGAAGGTGGGGCATGGAACACTGGTGGATCATGCACTGGAAAGGTTAAGCCATTGGATGTGGTGGTGAGGAATGGATTCACAGATACCATGTACGGAAAACAGGTTACAGGCTTCAGAAAGGCAGTGAAGAACTCTGGGAAACATGGTTCCAGGTTGAAATTGATGGACATCACCGAACCCTTTGCCTTAAGGGCTGATGGGCATCCTGGTCCATACAGAAATTCTGACCCAAACAAGAAGACACAAAGAGGGCCAGATGGAAGGCCTCCACCTCAAGATTGTCTACATTGGTGCATGCCGGGACCTGTAGATACATGGAATGAGATACTGCTAGAGACTATACGAAGAGAATTCCAGGGAGATAGAAGCTAAAGAAAAAGGCTTGCTGGCAACTTGCCATCATGTGACACGTTCTGCAATGCCGGTAGACATCGGTATATATCACAGTGCTTGTCCTATAGTTGTGTTACCGCAGATAGGAAGAATTATAGCTTTGCATGGGAAAAAAATTCTATGTGTATTTGGCGACAACTAGGATGGGGAGTGGGAGTTTAGAGGAGTTTGTAGTGGCCATTGGACACGGGACTCCTTTTTAGTCCCTATCACGTGGCTAAGAGGGATAGGACATAGCAAGCAATTGATTTGTATCACGTAAGTTTCGTTGTATTTTTTGTCTGCGCATTCTTGGACATGATTTCGTGCAGAAATTTGTTGAATTCAAAACCCCATGGCGTAAACTGATGTTTAGTGCTCTGCGTGAGTGCTCGTCAGCTAGGTATGAGAATACAAGTGAAAAGAATTTATCGTTTACAATTTTCTGGGATGTCTGAACTGCAATTTATATGTTGAGCCAAATACTCTTTTGTTGTCACCACTATAATTGTGATTACATGCAGACATTGATTATATATGGTTCTGGTCTTTTCTAGACACGTATTTGGTTCGAATTGCGATCTTGCTATGTTGTTTCAGAAAGAAAGAACAAAAAAATAAAAGAAAATGTATATCCTCTTAGTACCACTCTTTTTTTTAAGACTAGTACTGCTCTTTTTGAAGTATCCTCTTACTACTTGTCAGCTTGGTGGATGAAGTTGCTTTGGGTTACAGAAAGCGTGCATTGTAATCGCCATTAGTTTACTAGTAGCAAGTTGGTGCATCGAATATCGATGCCTTGCTAAAACCTTTGTACGAAGGAAAGGTATAAAACCAAAACTCGTGTTGTGCTCTAAAAAACTAGATTCTAATGGAAATAACCTAACCTACAAGGTTACCTGGAGAATTTGTGAAAACAGAAGTGAAAGTGTAAATTAAGACATAACTCTTTCGAGGTAGAATTAACTAGGTGTAAAGATGATGAGGTCTCCCAGAGGTCTAAGACGTAGAATATAAGTGAGCTGTAATTATTTTTCTTAATTGCGCTAACCGGGTTTTGAACTCGAGATCTCTTGGCTCTGATAGATATTGAGTTGTATGCACCAATCAATTCACCCAAAAACTTAAACTTACAAGAAAAAAAGGCAATTCATTTATACTCCAACGTTATCTACTTATCTCTAACAAAGGGAAGCTATCTGCTTGCCCTCTCATGGCTACTTAGCTTGATGTCTGTACTACTCTCGTCACAGTAAAGTTTCAGGTTTGCTTTTCGTTCGTCAGGCAAAGAAAAGGAATGCTCCAACGAAATTCTACTCCCATCAAGACTCGAGAGCTTAAGCAATGCTCTTGCGACCCTTCTCTAGTCAGTAACGTCAATTGTTCCCGGGAGGAAGATAATATTGTTTTGTCAGTTGTCATCTGAGCTTTGGTCTCATCTGTTAGGTTGTATGCTTGGAATATGCCACTTGGCCTTTGCCTCCATGTTATCTCTTTCTCAAGATTTCTCCGAAAGATCACCGATCCATAGTTTGGTCTATAAAACACCTATCATGGCAATTCTTTATTTTTCTTGCACTGGGGAGATGCTGCTTTAATAAATAAGTGTTCAAGTTTATGCCATAGCACCTTCACCGGATGCTCTTTGCTCTTCTTTTGGGTAACCGTGTGAATAGCGTGTTAATAATCTAGGACCTAAGCTTGCCCACTAATCAGTGAGGCTAAATGTTAACAAACTTTTCATATTGAACCACTACACCTAATTAATAATATCAATATATGTGTCAGTACTCAGCCTAGCCCAGATCGACTTGCGACAAATTGAAATGTAAGATAAGAATTGCCATTACAATCAAACACGTGCCTCACAAATCACAATGCAACCCAAGGATATTCTTGAAAGCAATCAAATATATTTTTATGCAAACAATCTTTCAGCAAATCCCAAATTTGAGATTTTAAAAAAGTTTCAATAGACCACTTCAAACAATTCTGTCAAGAAGTGCGCAAGTACATGGGAAAAGAGAAATATGTTGGGAGAAGGGATAATTAAAGGAAGAAACGAAAAGTTCAACACGGATTAAACTTCAAACCGCAAATATTTTGATCCTAATCCAACAAATCCACTAGGTGAATAAACAACCATCCACTAATCTTCTCCTCACGAAGTCCTGCCCATAGATTTTCCCTCTCTTTTTTAGATGCAGATATTTTCCATTTTATCCACGCATGCATTTTTCATCTTTGGCCTGCTAGCTTTCACCATTTTTGTCGCATCAGCTAGCCTATCGCCATTTAAGCATTATACACGTGCCACATCCTTCGTGTGCTCAATCTTGCGCTCATAGGTGCGATATGGAAAGGATTTTCGGCGCACGTATAACCATTAAAGTTACGGTCGTAACAAAGATCATAGTTGATTCTGATCTGCATAACACATGATCCTCTGTACTCCTCTCCGATTGACACATCGCACTGTTCGACTTGTGGTGTGAGCCTAACTTGTGCTTTTGCACACAAAAGGTACACAGATCTGTGGGCACACAGATCAAGGCGTGCTATGCCCATCATCTTAATTCGTCATATACTACGGCGCTTTAGCGGGCAAACGACGCGGACAAAATACTTAACGCGTACACACCGGTGAGCTAAGCGAGCGACGTGGTTCACGCGCGAAGCCACGAAATCTGCAAGCTTTAATATATAAAGTATTATGAGACGGCCATCTCTCTCCCCATCTGGCTGGATCAATACCATGTTTATCCAGTCAGCATAGTTTGAGTGATCGTAAAATAAAATTAGCTCCGTTCCTTCACAAGTAGTTATAAATTAAAATAAAAAAATATATCTTTAGTCACTTAACTCTTGTTGTAGTTTAATTTTCATCGTCACATTCAATATCATTTAGAACATGTCCCTCGACTAGCAAAGGAAGAGCGAATAATGTCCCAAATCTGGTTTTGTGGGTGGTTTAAGTGATATGGCTGTCACATCAATAATGTTGGTAAGTGGTAGCTACGTCATTCGAAACCATCCACAAAACCGTTTAAGGATACAATTTACATTGGTTTTAATATTTGAGGGACGGGTTAAAACGAGAGACGGAAATTAAAGTTGAGAAACTAAAATTATATTTTTTCCAATTAAAAATATCCACTATGAGGATATGATATGTGAGGGCCACAACAACTATCAGTGACGCACCTTATAATTTTTTTCTAACTCGGTGATCTTTACGTTATTACCAAGCAATATAGATAAAGTGGGGGTTAAATCACCAACTGAAATAATACAAATAGAGTGGAGATGATGGTACATGTGTCCACTTCACCACCAGATGGAACCATTTGTAAAGCGAGGAGACACGATGATAGATGGTCCATTGACGTCTCTTTCCCTTGCAGCTAAGGTAGCCTAGCCGTGGCATTTCTGGTGGTTTCACGAAGAGATTGAAGCCTCATCAGTTCACATGTGTCTTGTGTGTTTGAGTTCGCAGCTTTGATCGGAGACCGATCGACGACATGTGTCTTGTGTGTTTGAGTTCGCAGCTTTGATCGGAGACCGATCGACGACATGTGTCTTGTGTGTTTGAGTTCGCAGCTTTGATCGGAGACCGATCGACGACGGAATGGGGGCACACATTGCCCCACACGTGTCAACGAGACGATGAAACAAGTCTCGTCGCTAGTCGCCTCGTTACACCATTATCCCATCCTGGACCACTGACAATTACTTCAATTCGATCGCCTTTTCCTTATCCTCTCCAATTTGAGCCAAAGGTTTTTTTTTTTGGTCCCGTGAAATTCCAGCGAACCACCTCGCCTGATGGAGCTCCATGCCTCCATGATCGAGTAATGTTGCATTCTTTTTTTTAAACTAGTATAGTACTCTGTCTTCTGATTTTCTTTTCTCAGCACGTAATATATGATCTTTTTTTTTTCTAGAACGTTTGTTTCTTTCTCCTTAATTCCAGGATATTTGTTTCCTTTTCCTTGAGATGATGCTGGAGGTAGGGGAGATCTATTGTGGGCCACAGGGATGAGTTTGACACATTAAACAATGGCCATCGGATGTGGATGAGTAAAGCTGAGGAAAGATATGAGAGGTTAATTTTGATGGAGGCAAGTTTCTGGGGACGTTTCGCTGGGTGCATGAAGATTGAACCATCTCTAACGGGATGCATTATTTGGGGTGGACGTAAAAAAAATGCTTAGGTATATTATAAAGGAGTATAGAGCTGCAGTACGATGGATCGAGAGGATGACGATCATCCCTGAGTTGATCAAATGGTGGAGGTCGGCATGCATGGACCATTGCTTGCAAGTTGCAAACTTTCCTTCCAGCAATAGCTAACGAGAATTGTTGAAATCGTATTTTCGTAATGCTATGCGTGCAGTGCTAACAAGTTTATATCAGTAAGCTCTATAATTCTTTCTGAAATTTAAGCTTCCCTAGTTCAGTTTATATATGTGATTGACAATCAAAATGTACCGATAGGAGAATATTTCGTAGACGTTCTAAGTGACAACCGACAAGAGAGCTAGAATGCCCACCATGTGCTTATCAGGATGCTAGTGCTACATTTCAAAGAGAAAATAAAAATATCCTACGCAGATCACAGGAAACAGTCTTCTGGTATATTTGCATTATTAAATCTCGTCGCCGACAAGCACCGCAAGTATGAACAAACTGTCCACCATTCTATCCATCCATGTTAATCCAACTACACCTACCCGCCGCGTACAGCGTTTCTTGCTTTCTTTTTCCTCTCCTCTTTATCCTTTCTATTTTTCTAGCTAAAGATCAAGTATGGGTGTACTACTTGTCTACTTGATGATTTCTCCTATCAACTTTTCAAATGACGGGTTTGCAAGAACAATTTTGCTCTTCATAATCTCGACCAAAATTTTCTGTACAAAACAAATTCGAGGGCAACTCGAAAGAAACTCTCGCGCTAATGTCTCCATCTACAGAGCTTTGATGATCACCCCGGAGGCGGAGAGAAGCTCGAGGCTACTTGATCCTTGCCGCCGGAGCGGCGGCCGGAGCCGCAAAGAACCCGACGGCGCGGCACTTCACGTCCATCCCTGCGACCCCGGGCACCGGCATTGTCCTGGATGCCGGCGACGAGGTGGCCGTCGACCTCTTGTAGGGCCCGAGCCACTTGGCGAGCATGTACCGGCTCTTGCGCCACGGGGGCACGTGCAGGCCGTGGGACCGGAGAGACCGGCGCGCGGCGTCGGCCGCAACGCGCACCGCGCGCCCGACGGCCTCCTCCCGCGCGACCACCACCGACGCCGGCACTGCGGCCACGACGACCGCGTACTCCGTCGTCGCGCGCGCCACCTCCAGCCCCGCCCGGAAGTCCGCGTCCACAATGTACCTGCTCCTATGCCCTCTCGCCGCTGGCGCGACCACGTCGATGTACTCGTACGTCCCGGCCGTTATGCCGCCGGACGCCTCCCACCGCGACTTGCACACTCCGGCGTCGTACCCGGCGGCCCGCAGCCGCCGCATCACGGAGCGGCGGAAGGCCGCGCCGTGCGCCCGCAGCGCCGCCTCTGACCCCATCGCCGCCGCGACGGCAGCAGCTAGCCTGATCCGGAATGGATCCTCCCCGGCAGGTGGGTCAAGCAGCTCCCGAAAGGACGCCGCCGCCGCCGCGGCGCGGCCGGGACCGTCTCCATCGTCGGAATCATACCCGTTCCCTCCCTTCGGCTCCGGCCCGGCCCCCTCCTCCCCGCCGGTAGCGTCCGTCTCAAGAAACGCCTGGACGAGGCCGGAGAGGCACGCGGAAGCGTCGTGGTCGCTGCCGCTGCTCGTACAACCCCCGCCGCCCCCGTCCCCGCGGAGGCGCGCGCGGACATCGTCGTCGAGGCGGATGTACACGGCCATGTCGCCGGCGAGCTGCAACGCTCGGTTTCTCGGGGAGGTGGTGGTGTGGGTCGCGATGGGGCGGGACACTTGGGGACCCGGGTTTTATAAAGTGGTTGGCGATGGGCGCTCTCTCAACTTCTCAAGAGGAAAAGGTTTATTCCATGTATTAACCATTTCATTTCGCTTGTGGGGCCGGGGCATTTGGGTGACTCGAAAATCGAAATGCTATTTATTTTCTAAACACCGGATTTCAGAAGTGAACCCTGGAATATGCTTCCCTGATAAGGAGCTTTGGGGCTAAAAATAGTTCCCCTCTAGCTAATTTAGTCGTGCCACGCCCGCGTAGTGGATTAGTTCCTTGGTGTGAGCTGATTGATGGCTGACATGTGACAACGTTTATCTTCTCTTATTATCCCTATGCTTCTTCCAGCTCCATCCATGGTTTGATAGGTTTACTGTTGTAGTACAATTTTTTACTGTAATCAAAATTGTAGAGTAACAGCCTGTGATTATTCCGTATATTAAGAGGCGTTTGTTTTAGTTTTTGATTCTAGATTCTAGTCTCAAAATTAGAATAAAAAATAAATAGCCCGATTCTATAATCCGATTCTCACAATCTAGTCCACCTATATACACTAAAATTCACAATCCACTTCATATATGCTTTTGGATTCCAGTTTTTTGAGAATCAGCTCTCTACAACCACAATCCAGAATCAGCTTTTAAAGAATCCAAAGTTAAAACAAACAGACCCTAATATCGTAAGGATTCCGGTGCGCTCTATGGGCCATGTCACCCCGTGCTCCCCCTCGCACGACGCGTGGTACGGATTGCACGTGCAGCCATGCACGACGTGCACAGACATAGTGCTCGCATGCTAGCAAGAGGGGGGCATTAGCGCGCAGGGCAAGCGGGCCAGTCGAGCAGGCAGCCGAGACGGGTAGCTCGTATATTAAGATCGCAAGGTTTCCGACAAACTCGTGTGGGCCACGTCGCCCTGCGCTCCCCCTCGCTCGATGCGTGGCACGGATTGCGCCCGCGGCCACGCACGACGCGTACAGACATAGCGCTCGCATGCTAGCAAGAGGGGGCATTAGTGCGCGGGCAAGCAGGCCAGCCGAGCGGGCAGCGCACTTGCGTGCACTGGGCACGCCGTGTTGACGCGGGGCGGCATGCCCGTGTGACGGCTAGCACGGCGTACGCCGCGCTCACACATCTAGTTTTTTCTTAGCACCGTGCTTCCAAAACAATGGACATGTAGTTTGAAATCCACGTAACAACTTAGACTTTGTTGAAAGTCCATCTAGCGCATCGAATAATAAAACTAGACATTTAATCTCCAAACTTTGTAATCCGGTTTAAATAATACCTGATCTGATTTCGCATATTAGTATTACCCGTGTAGCGTAATGAGAAGGTAATTTTGCTGTATAGAATGATACGCTAACCAAATTAGTTCAATAAACAGGTGAAGCCCATATGTGATTCTCCCGCTCCAAGCTTCCAATTATACTTACATAGTTGTTGGCCCCTATAGATCACCCTCTATTTCGATTTAGAAGAGAAGTCATTGTGGGCCTCACTTATAATTGGTCTAAACTTGTTCAGCGTATCACTTTATGTGGTAAAAATCACCTACTCATCGCGCCACGCGGAAAAGATCACTTTACTAAACCGATTCAAAGTGTTATTTCAATCGAATTATAAAATTTAAGTAGTCAAATGGCGCTAAATTTGAGGTGTCGATTTACTTCAGCCTTCGAGGTATCGTAGAATAACAATGTTAGTTATATTAATAGTTTGGTTCATACCGTCATACTAGTAGTTCTCATTTCTACCAGGACTACAGCATTTAAAGTGGGTTGCGCTTTGTCCACGAAACGTTCGAGAAGAAGCATATTCGCGGTCCTTTTTGAGTACTTAGAAATGAAGGTTGTCATCCGAAATTAGGCAACAAAATTATCAGTATATGTAATGAGCACGTCCTTTCGTCGAGATTTCGAGAGGGAAGAAGAAAGTGCATGGATTAGTTTGTAGTAGTAGTAGAGGGACATCACATAGCAGGCCGGATATACCCAGCCCGGGGTGGTGTGCGGTGCGTCGTGCGTGCCCTGGCCGGGCGTGGCGGGATATGCCATGGCATCGCGGGCTTTATCCTGTCGATCGGAGAACATTTCTAACCACCGCAACCCTTCTTTTTTTTTTTCTCAAATCGGATGTCTTATCTAATAAATGTGTGAAAATAGTTACTATATCGTAGACAGTAAAAAACATATCATTATACATGACAGACCGATCGACCGTGGCAACGGTTCCGGTCCCACCTCGATATCACCGCTCCCTCGGATCAAAGGAGCTTAGGTGCTTAGCAATTGGCATAACTCTACCGAGCATGGTAGTAGCCTTACCGGATTCCTCATGCTAGGTAGCCGTCCAAAATGCTACCGAGCTAGAGGTGGGCACTCGAGTCGGGCTCTTTTGGGCCGACCCGAGGTACGATATCACGGCCCGGCACGAAGTGGGTCGTATCGGGCCGGCACGATACTGTAGCACGGGTCGTGCCGGGCTCGAGAATCAGGCACGATGGGCGGCATGGCCCGGTACGACACTATAGAATGGGCTGTACTGGGCTCGATGACCTAGGGTATTAGGAAGAACCTTAGCATGAAGGTCACTGACTCACATAGCATGACCGCCATAGATGTACCCAGTAGTATGAACGTCACCCCTATCGCAGACATTTGAGAGAGTCTCTCTCACCAGTCTCTCTCAATCTCCCTCACAATCTCTCTCGTCTGTCTCACTCACTCTCTTTTTCGCCTATTGCCTCCTCTCTCTCCTGTGTTGAGCACATCCTTCTCGCTCTATGTAACTGTTCAATAATAAATAAATTTTAGTTATTTTTCTCATAATATTTGCATTCACTGCCTCAATTCTATGCATCTTCGGCTCATTTTCTCTCGTTGCAATAGTGCAAATAGGTCGGGTCTAGACCGGCATGGCACGAAACAGGTACGATGCGCAAATGGGTCGTGCCTGGGCTGGCCAAAGACGAGCCGGGCCGGCACGAAACGGCACGGCGAGCACGACGGGCCGTCGCGGTCCGACACGGTTCAAACACGAAACACGATGAGTCTATACCGGACCAGCACGGTACGACACCCACCTCTATACCGAGCCCGTCGGATCACGAAAATCACTTTTGCAAATCTGGTCAGAATCGGGACATACCTGAAGAAAACAAATATTGGCCAGGGTACTACAGAAAAAGCCGAGGACTCTATCCCGTCCACACTGTCACGCGGGCCCCAGGACCAGGGGGAACAGACGGAGGAGGCAATATTGATTGGGCCAGGTGGCCCAGGTCAGCCCGTGCGGCTGCGTTAATTGCAGCATGGGGCACGCACACTGGCTTGGCGCTTGGCGCTGCCGTGGGGACGAGGCCGCGCCCGCCCAGCGGCGTGTCTGGTCGCGGCCGCGGGCACGGGCATCGCTCGCTGTGAGACATGACGGATAGGGACTTGCCCTTTGGTTATCTCGGCACTCCATCCCTTTCTCTTCCCGAAGGCTCTCTCTCTCTCGGGCCAGTCCCTAGTACGCAGAATTTTTTGTCACCAGGTCAGATCTCGCCAGTACTCCCCACCAGTTTAGCTAGACACCTCATCTACACTGTAGACAGTACGCATAGTTTTTTAACATGGATTTTACTTAGGACCGGTCTTTGCCTTGATGTTGAACTTGAACTTACCGAGGTCAAAGCCCTAGGCTTCGTTTCCTTGTGATAGTAAAAGGTAGCGCGGACCTCACTTTACCAGTTTGATATAGGTGCAAGGTATGTTCGCATTTTTCTCAAGAATATATACATATACACACAAGCGTGCGCTTTTGAAGTCGAGCCAGGCCTACAATCAGGAAGAATGCTCCTTATTTTCTTTTTCGCAAAATTGAAAAAACTCACGAACAAGTTTTAATAATCCTTATACACAACGAGATGACCGTAGACCATGGTCCGTGCAGTCCTATGTGATGGTGTGTTTGAGGAGAGAGCAATGCCCTGTGTGACTCAACAATACGAGACGCAAATGTCACAGGTAGGAACATCCGTAGCACTCGCAATTTACCATTACGACTTGGGGGGACCCATCTGCCGGTGGTAAGCAAGGACGGCCGTCGCCATCCTCCATCGGTGGTGTGATAGACACCCGGCGCACGGCGAGACCCGAACACGTATCGGGGGAGCCAGAGAGCGACGAGCGGCGCCGGTGGGCCAGGCGGGCGACGAATTATCAAAGTAGGTTACCGGTTGCCATCGCAGCGCAGGACGACGAATCGGGCTCGCCCGGCCCACCGCACCACACCCCGCTGTCCGTCCGGTCCAGCCCGAGTTAATCCCTCGCTTCTTTCCTACGTGCCAGCCAGCCTAGATCCGATCGACCCATCGTTTTGCCCGCCTTGTTCCACGTACTCCGCCACCGGTTTGCCGTTCGTGGTTTGCCTCGATCCCGTCCGCTCGGCACAGGCGCTGGCGCTAGCGCTAGCGCTAGCGCTAGCAGTGTACGCGACCGAATTGGCCACGCCTGCGTTCTGTGATCAAGGTACGTGTTGCCTGCTTTAGAAAAGTCCACGTGCTGCGGACCTGGGGAGAAGACGTCTAGATACAACGAATCTGTCTTGGCAACGTACGCACCATTCCATGGGTCGTTGGTGCCTGTGCAATTCGCATGCATTGCTTATCTCAGTTTTGGCTCCTTTAGATTTGCGATGCATTTTGCGTCTCGATTCTGGACAGAGATTTGGGTCAAATGCAAGGTTGAAAAAGACGGTAAGCTTGATCGCGTAGGGGGTGACAAGGGAATTTATTTTTCAAGCCGAGAATTAAAAATTGTATAAAAGACTACAATTGTTGATATATATTTTATCTCAAAAATTGATAAAACTCTTGATATGGATTCATAACCAAAATCCATGTCCATGGCAAAGTGTTAGAAACGTTCAAATTAAGACAAATAGAAATAAGCAATTGAGATATAAAAGTTTTCCGTCTTATTAATCGAACATCTCCTAAATTATTCCATGTAGAATCCAAATAGGTTTGCATCAGGAAGATAAATAAAAACAACCAAATTGTGAGATACAAAACAAGGCTTAGTAGTACAAGGATTCACGTAGAGACTATGGGTGTGTTTGGTAGAGCTCTAGCTCCACTAAATTCGTGGATCTAGTGGAGCTGGTTATTCCTAACTCTACCACATCTGTGGAGCTGGAGCTGTGAGTATATTAAGAGTGTTTAGATGGATTATCTTGTTTACATTTTAGACCAAAAATATAAACTTAATTCATTTTATTCTAGCCTACAATTTTCAGATCTCAGGTGAAACTGGGATCTGGAGCTCTACCAAACATGCCCTATATCCATCAATTACTATGAAACTTACTCTCTTATGATGAGTGGAATAACGTTTCGAAATTTAATATCAATGACATCTAATATGAACTTTGACAATGCAGTTGATGGATGTAGTGACCGTATATTTATATGAGTCACTGGATACATATATTTATATGAGAGTTTATAAAGGAGTTAAAATTCCGTATCCTAATAAAATTAATTGCAACATGTATAGCGTCAAATTGCAGATATTACTATACATATTAAAATAGTCAGGGAGGATGTGGTACAACCGACTTAGTAGGTTCCTTTAGAAGAAGGGTTACTCCAATAATAATGATTGCCTCTGTGTGTTCGTAAAGAAGTCTTAGAATGAATTTTGTATCATCTCAGCTTATGTCGATGATATGAATATTATTGAAACCATAGAGAACATAAAGGAAGCAAGTTCTTACCTTATGACGAAGTTTAAGGTGAAAGATTTGGGTAAAACCAAAATTTACTTAGGCCTGCAGTTAAAACATTTACCTAAAGAAATTTTTGGGCACCAGTATACCTACACCAAGAAAGTATTACTCCCTCCGTCAAAAAATATAAGGCATATTTTGCACAAGGATTAAGATTGTGTTGAAATCGAGAAAGGTATGAGAGATAATAACTTAGATACCCCCACTTAATTGTCTTGGAAGATGAGAGATAATAATTTATGTCGGTGGTAATGAATAAATGCATATGGTTGAGAGAGAATAAATAAGGATATAGAAGAAATGGTCTCATTAAATCTACATACAAGCTTGATATGTATGGACAAGACCATTCAACAAAATAATCCTTATAAACTTAGAAGAAGGGAGTAAAAATAATTCAACATACATAAATCTCATCGTTTTGAAGACCCCGTGGTAATAAGATCCTTTGATGTGGATAAAGACCTATTAAGACCGAGAATAAAAAATGAGGAAGTCATAGGAACCGAAGTTCCATATTTAAGTGTCATAGAGGCACTTACGTATTTTGTGAATTACATAGATATGATATTGCATTCATAGTAAATTTATTACCTAGACACAGTGTAATCATAACCAGAAAACATTGGGCTGGTGTTAAAACTTTACTCAGCTACCTCCAAGGTAAATAAGATCTTGGCTTATTTTATCGGAAGGACCAAGATTCGACCGTGATAGGTCTAAGGATGCTGGCTATCTGTCTGATCCACACAGTGCTAAATCTCAGACTAGGTATGTGACGAACACTCTCACCACGGGTACCCCCAGCGGCCCGGAATGACGAACGGGCTGCCCCAAGATCGGCTCTGGCCAAAGGCCCCCGCTGGGCCACGAAAGACACTCGACCCCGACCAAACCAACCAGGGGGCGCCCGACCCCCACCACGGGTCGGACCCCGCGAGCTCCAACCAAGCCGAAGCGATCTCCGCCGAGGATCGAGTGCCAGGCTGCCGCGAGCCGTTGGTCACCTGCCCCCACAGACAAGGCACCGCAGAGTGACCGTGCAAGGGCAGGTGGCTCCTTCCCAAGGCAGCAAGAAGGTCGCCAAAGTCAAGGCTCCAGTCTCATCGTCCAGTCATGCACAGCGTGGGGACGCGCTCCCTCCCGAGGCAGCACCGGAGCCACGCATTATGGCGTCAGCATCTAACAGGCGTACAGAAGGGTAGGAGCGCCATTCCCTGACTACACGAAAAACTACGCCACTCGATGAGTCCACCGACCCGGCGTGGGGTAAGTGGATGACCGGTCACATCGCCAAGACCCAGTGCTAGAACTCCTAGCGTAGGACACCTCATCCTTTCCTCTCCCAACTTCCCCTGTAACCTGCCCCCTCCGACTGTATAAAGGGAGGCAGGGTCCTCTAGGAGAAGGGATCGATCGATCGAACCATCCTCTTCTCGTTTTCTTAGCTCTCGCTTGTAAACACCCATGATCATCGCACCGAAGCAATATAGCACCACCGCACGGCGGAGTAGGGACATTCGGCCCGAACCAGTATACGTCTTGGGCTTCCTGAGTCTAACCATTCAAGGAGAGGGAACGCGCGGCCCCTTGACTAAAAATTCAATCGCCGGTGCTTAAAACACCGATAGTTGGCGTGCCAGGTAGGGGCCTTTGCGCATCCTCTTCGTCATCTCTGGATTCCCATTTGCTTCCTTGATGGCCTCCTTCACCCGCGACGGCGTGTCTGCGTCGAGGAGCTCGATCCGTTTCGGCCCCGTCGACTTCGTCGCCGCTTCGGCGGTAGAGCTTGTGCTCGTCCCCACCCCCTCTCAAGACCAGGCATCTGCTAGGAGCCTGGACTCCGTCTCCGGTGACCTTGGCAACCTCCGGCTCGAGGCCCCCGTGCGGACCCTGAGGCCGGAGCCCGCCAAGCGCCGCACCGTTCCTGGCAGCGGCGCCCGTGGACCCGAGCGGGCGACGACATCGCCCCCCGAAGGTTTGCGGCTCGTGGCAATGACCGGCTACGTGCCGGCCTCCGTCCACGACTTACTAGAGGACTCCTCTAGCCACGACTCCAGCTCCGACGTGGAGCGCATTGTGAACGGGCCGCACTCCCGCGAGTGCAACATGGCGGGCGCGGTTGACCCGACCGCAACCACCGCAATCTGGGAGTTCGCCGGCGCTCGGCGCGAGCGGGATATCGCAGCAGCGCGTTGAACGCGCCTAGGCTCGCCGCGCCGAGCTCCAACAGCAGCGCGATGAGCTGGAGGCTCGAAGGGCCAAGCTTGACAAACTCCAGGCCGACCTGGAGCAGAGTCAGCCCGAGCTCCCATTCATACCTGGCGCCACGGCCGCACGCGCACGTCAGGTACACCACCAGCTGGTGGAGGCATCCGACGGCCTCCCATTCTTCCCACGCGAGCGAGCGAGCGCGCGCGGCGCGATCTTGCTGCTGTGGCATCCGGGCGGACGACACAGAGGCCAAGGCGACGTACCAGAACCTCCGGGGTTTGGTGGAACGCGTTGCCGTGCAGCACATGCAGGGCTCCGGCTCCCACCACTCCGGCGCCTCCTCCAGCCGTCCGAGCCACACCACCGCCCGGAACCGACGGGGTCCAGCAAAGACGGTGGTGCATCACAAGCAGCCCCTGGCCTCACGCACCCCGGTGCGCCAGCGCCTCGGCAATAACCCCGACGTTCGCGCCACCCTCGAGGCGCGGAGAAGAGTGATGAACGAAGCGGCCCGATCACGGGTCGTAGACAGCGATCGGCGGTCAACATAGCCAAGTACACAGGGGCGACAAACCCTAGCGTCTGGCTGGAAGACTACCGACTCGCATGCCGGGCGGGAGGAGCTACTGATGACCTCTTCATCATTCAGTACCTCCCTATCTACCTTGCGGACTCGGCTCGAGCCTGGTTCGAGTACTTGCCCGCGAAGACTGTCCAGAACTAGGCCGACTTGAAGAACCTCTTCGTCGAAAACTTCCAAGGCACGTACAAGCGCCCCGAAAATTCCTGGGACCTGAAGAGCTGCAAGCAGCAGCCAAGGGAAACTCTCTGGGACTACATCCGGCGTTTCTCCCGACAGTGCAACGAACTCCCCGATATCTCTGACGCCGACGTTGTCGGGGCATTCATCTACGGCACCACCTGCAAAGCCTTGGTGCACAAGCTGGGCTGCGTCAAGCCCAGGACCGCCAAGGAGCTCCTAGACATCGCAACCAACCACGCCTCTGGCGAAGAGGTTGTGGGAGCCATCTTTGAGAAGGGAAAGGCCGAGCGAGAGCTCGGCGCTCAAACCGGCTCCCCCGCCGACCGCTCCGACAAGCGAAAGTGGCAAGGGAAGCAAGGCCGCGAAGGCCACTTGGTCGCGGCTGCCGACCATCCTGCCAAACAGCAGGCACGACAGGCGCCCGACCACTTCGAGAAGCTGATGGAGAGCCCATGCCCGAACCATGGGTATCCCGACAAGCATAAGTACCGGGACTGCGAAGTCTTGAAGCGCTTCCTCTCTGGCACCCCCACATCCCCGTGGGGCAAGGGGAAGAAGCAGGACTCGGTGCCACATGTCGAGGGAAAGAGGGCGGACCCCGAGTTCTCGGAACCCGACGGCTGCCTGATGATCTTGGGCGGACCGGCGTCCTACGCCGACAAGCGGCGACTCAAGCTCGCCTTCCGCGGGTCCACACGGCGACCCCCGCCGTTCCCGCGTACCTTCGGTGGTCGGAATCTCCAATCACCTTCGATCGAACAGACCACCCCGACTATATTCCGCAGCCAGGGAGGTATTCGCTGGTTGTCGACCCCATTGTGGGAACGAAGCACCCAACCAAGGTGCTCATGGACGGCGGCAGCGGTCTCAACATCTTGTATGTCGAGACGCTCGACGCCATGGGGATCCCCCGCTCGAGTCTCCGACCGAGCAAGGCGCCCTTTCACGGCGTCATCACAGGCCATGAGCTCACCCGCTCGAGCGGTCGACTGCCGTCACTTCGAGGATGGACAACTTCGCGCGAAACCCTCACCTTCGAGGTGGTGGATTTTCCCGGCTCCTATCATGCCATCCTGGGGAGGCCGTGCTACGCCAGGTTCATGGTGGTCCCCAGCTACACCTACCTCAAGCTGAAAATGCCAGGGCCGCGGGGGTAATCACCGTGGCCTCATCCTTTCGACTTGCCTACAAGCTATGGCGCCGGCATTGCGGTGGCGTCGGCGGTCATCGCGTCGGTAGAACTCACGAATCTTCGGAGGGAAACCTCCGAGTCCGCCCCCGACTCCGGCAAGTCAGGCCCGGGCTCCTTCAAGTCCGCCGAGGACACGAAGGAGGTCGTGGTCGATCCCGAGGATCCGGCCAAAACCGTGCGGGTTGGAGCCACGCTCCCCGCCAAATAGGAAAGCGCGCTCGTCGACTTCCTCCGTGCCAACCGAGACATCTTCGCATGGAGGTCTTTCGACATGCCAGGAATCCCAAGGGAGGTCGCCGAGCACTCCTTAAACATCCGATCAGGCTCAAGGCCGGTCGCCCAACACTGTCTTGCGCCGACGAGGAGAAGCGCAGGATCATAGGAGGAGATCGCCAAACTTTTGGCGCGAGGTTTGTGAAAGAAATCGCCACCCCGAGTGGTGGCCAACCCCGTCCTTGTAAAAAGAAAACCGGGCAATGGAGAATGTGTGTTGACTACGAGCACGAACAAGGCGTGTCCCAGGACCGTTCCTTTGCCCGCATCGACCAAGTCGTCGACTCCACCGCAGGGTGCGAATCCTGTCCTTTTTGGATGCCTACTCGGGCTATCACCAGATAGCGATGAGGGAGTCCGACCAGCTCGCAACTTCTTTCATCACTCCCTTCGGCTCGTTTTGCTACGTGACGATGCCGTTTGGTCTAAAAAACGCGTGCGCTACATACCAGCGATGTATGCAAGCGTGCTTTAGCGACCAGATAGGCCGTAACGTCGAAGCATACGTCGACGACATCGTCGTTAAGACTAAGAAGGTCGGTGACATCGTCGCCGACCTGGAGGAAACCTTTGCGAACCTCCGACGATTTCGTGTCAAGCTCAACCCCGGGAAATGTGTTTTCGGGGTCCCCAAGGGAAAGCTACTCGGCTTCATCATCTCTGAGCGTGGCATCGAAGCCAATCGGGAGAAGATCTCGGCGATCATAAAGATGGGCCCAGTCGGCAACCTGAAAGGAGTCCAGAGGCTCACAGGATGCCTTGCGGCCCTGAGCCATTTCGTGTCTCGCCTCGGCGAGCGCGGGATGCCGCTCTACAAGCTGCTCAGGGAATCCGATCAATTCAGCTGGACCCGGGAGGCTCGGGAAACCCTCTCCCAACTGAAAACATTCCTGACCTCACCCCCGGTACTGGTCGCTCCGGCACCAGGAGAACCGCTGCTCCTCTACATCGCCGCTACGACCTGGGTCGTCAGTACGGCGCTCGTCGTGGAGCGAGCGAAAGAAGGCCATGTGCTCAAGGTACAATAGCCAATCTACTTTATCAGCGAAGTACTCTCCGAGTCCAAGGCTCGGTACCCGCAGATGCAGAAACTGCTCTATGCGGTGCTCATCGCGAAGAGGAAGCTAGTCCATTATTTCGACCAGCACCCCGTCTCCGTGGTGACCTCGTCACCGCTCGGCGAAATCGTCCACAACCGCGATGCCTCAGGAAGAATACGAAGTGGGCACTTGAGCTCAACGGCCACGACATATCGTACGTTCCCCAAATGACGATCAAGTCGCAGGCCTTGGCCGACTTCGTGGCCGAGTGGACCGAAGCCCAGGCGCCACCGGCGCTCGAAGACCCCGAGTACTGGACGATGTACTTTGATGGGTCCTATACCAAGAACGGTGCAGGTGCAGGGGTCGTCATTTTCTCCCCGCTCGGAAACAAGCTCCGATCGCCGTTATTGCTCTTGATCGACCAACAACGTCGCCGAGTATGAGGCCCTCGTCAACAGTCTCTGGATCGCTGCCGATCTCGACGCGCACCGACTCTATGTGCATGGGGACTCCAAGCTTGTCGTCTACCAAGTCATGAAGGCCGCGGAGCCCCGAGACACCCGCATGGCCGCATACTGTCGGGAAGTGCGCAAGCTCGAAGAAAGATTCAAGGGTTTCGAGCTTCACCATAGCTGCTACAACGGTGAGGTCGACTACCTAGCCAACCTCGCCTTCAGTAGAGGACCGGTCCCGCCTGGGATCTTCGTTGGTGATCTCCATAAACCTTCCGTCCGACTTGACTCGCCGATCGAGCCGCCGCCCGACCTGTTGGACATAACCGCTCCGACCGCCGACCGGTCGGACGTAGAGTTGTCTGGGTCGGGCCGCGACATGCTGGTGACCGATTCCGACTGGAGAAAGCCCTTCATCGATCGGTTGATCGACGGATCACTCCCCGCCGACTCGACCGAAGCCCGACGTCTGGCTCGACAGGTGAAATCCTTCGTCCCGGTCGGAGAAGGCCTCTACAAGAGAAGCCTCTCTGGGGTCCTCCAGAAGTGCGTTCTGACCGACCAAGGGAGCCAGCTGCTGCTCGATATCCACGGTGGTTCCTGTGGTCACCACGCTGCGTCGCGGTCCCTCGTAGGAAAAGCCTTCCGACAAGGCTTCTACTGGCCGACCGCCGTGGCCGACGCCGAGCAAATCGTCGCACTTGCGAGGATTGCCAATTCTTCGCCCGGCAGACGCATCTTCCGGCGTAAGCCTTACAGACGATCCCCATCACATGGCCGTTCGCGGTCTGGGGACTCGATCTGGTCGGGCCCTTCAAGAGGGCGCCCGGGGGCTTCACCCACCTCCTCGTCGCGGTGGACAAGTTCACCAAATGGATAGAGGCCAGGCCAGTCGCCAGCATTACATCGGCGCAAGCGGCCGATTTCTTCCGCAACATCATCACTGATAACGGGACATAGTTCACGGGGAAGAAATTCCTCGAGTTCTGCGATGACTTCAACATCCGCGTCGATTGGGCAGCCGTGGCCCATTCGCGGACCAACGGCCAGGTCGAGCGGGCAAACGGCATGATCCTCCAAGGGCTCAAACAACGAATCTTCAGTCGACTAAAGAAGTTCGCGGGGCGATGAGTGGCCGAGTTACCCTCCGTCCTCTGGAGCCTGCGGACCACACCGACCCGGACGACCGGGTTTACGCCATTCTTCATGGTGTTCGGTGCCGAAGCTGTTTTGCCAACCGATCTGGAGCACGGTGCCCCGAGACTGCAAGCCTTCAACGAGGCACGGGGGCTCGACTCACAACAAGACGCCATCGACTAGGTCGACGAGGCACGTGACGTGGCCATTCTGCGATCGGCCAAGTACCAGCAAACTCTGTGGCTCTACCATGGTCGTCTGATCCGCGGACGGTCTTTCAACGTGGGCGACCTGGTCCTGCGCCAGTTTCAGTCCAATAAAGGAAGGCACAAGCTCTCCCCTCCATGGGAAGGCCCCTTCACCGTTGTGGAGGTCCTCCGACCCGGTACCTTTCGGCTCAAGGACACAGATGGCAACGTCGTCTCCAACGCGTGGAACATAGAAAAGTTAAGGCGATTCTATCCCTAAAACTCTTTCTTTTCCCTCACGCCTCTTTTTTGCCCTTCCTCCGAGTCCGCTCGAGGCTGTCAGTTGGCATGCTCGCACACTCGCACGGGCCGGTGATCCGGCCGACCATCGAGTTCCCTCTGAGCGGTAACCCTCTCGACCCGAGCACTACGGCCTACGCCCCTACGGCTACGGTTGCTAAGTAGCACTTGGCGGAAGAAGGAAGTGCCCACACGGGGCGACCCGTGGTCGGTCGAAAACACTCCTTCCCCACGCGAGTACGCGTGAGCGTTCCCTAGCCAAGTTCCTGTTCGCTCACACGGGTCGGTGACCCGGACGGCCATCGGGTTCCTCCTAAGCAGTAACCCTCTCGACCCAAGCGTTACGGCCTACGCCCCGGCGGCTACGGTTGCTAAGTATCGCTTCGTGGAAGAAGGGAGTACCCACACAGGGCGACCCGTGATCAGTCGGAGCCACCCCGATCCCGCGTAAGCGCGGCTGGGCGTCTCGTAGCCAAGTTCTTGCTCTCTTCGCGCTTCCCTCGCAAATGTTAACGCACCGACCTACGCTTAAACAACCCTCGCGGTTTCTAAAGATATGGTCGTCGAGTGTTCGTAACAACAAGGGAGTGCAAAGGACAAGTCGAAACTTGCGAAACTTACGAATTCATTGCATGCTAAAGTCTTTACATTTCTAAAGATAAGGCATATAACTTTCTTTTTCTCCTACTCTCGGTGGAGGACACTTTGCGGCGATATCTTGTCGGCGATCATCCGGGCATGTGGCTCGGCTTGGATCTCGAACCTGTCGATCTCCTCCTCAGTTCGGTTCCCGGCGATCCCACTGCTGACGGTGGCAAGGTCGATGCCGTCGTAGTGGGAGATGGCGCAGTCAAGCGCCGAAGAGGCTCCGAGCGTGACGCCTACACTCACCGAGCTCACGACGTGCTCGGGCACGCGGGCTAGCTCGGTGGCGAGCGAACTTGGACCCGGCACGGTCCCGAGCACCCGGTCGCAGACCTCCCGGGCGACCCCTCGAAGGGTCGCCAGCTCGGACCGATCCGTCTCCACCAACTGCAGCGTCGAGTCACGGGCCTCCACCGCTAGTCTCCGCGTCTCTACGGCGTCGCTGAAATTCTTCTGCAGCTCTGCAGACCAAAACAACATCAAGATAGCATGCCTTACGTGCCGTGATCGCGAAATCGATTAAAGAGTCAGGTCACTTACCGGCTGTGGAGTTCGTCAGAGCGCGGAGCTCCTCCTCTGCCGTTCGGAACGCGCTTGTTCAGCATCCTTCTGGGCCAGGTCGCGCTCACCTTGGAGACGGGTCGCCTCTGACCGCGCGGTCTCCTCTGCGGCCACGGCAGTGTCCTTGGCGCTGTTGGCCCCCGCCAGGAGGGACCCAAGCTCGGACACCCTCGCCCTCAAGGATTTGTTTGCCCGACGCTCCTCGAGCAAGACCTGAGCAACCTGACCCAGCTCCTGGCGGACCTTCTCTGCCTCTGCCTGCCTGCAAGCCAAGGCCCCCAGAGCATCGCGCAGCTCGGGGCGTAGCCTGTCGTTTCCCTCCTCAGCAGCCGCCCTCCGGCCATCCAAGCGCCGGAGGAGATCGAACTTGTCAACGGGCCCGCAAGCGCTGCGAAATACGAACGCCCTGTTAGTTCGCCACAAACTCGTCGAAGGCTGCAAGGACGGGGTTGTGTTTGGCTTACCGCACAGATTGGGAGGATTCCCCCGATGATCACATCCAGCGCCTTGCTGGAGGACTCAAGGGCGAGAGCCAGACCCTTTTGGATCTGGCTCACCTCAGCCTTAGCGCCCCGAGCGCCTTCCTGGAGGGCCTGCCACTCCCCGTGTCCCGTCGGGTCGTCTAGCGCAAGAGACGGCCTACCGGACGAAACATCCCCCGGCCACACCAACACAGGTGTAAGCAGCCGAGCAGACCCCCCTGGGACCGTCCCGACAGCTTGTACTTGCGGGGGGTCATGCGGCACCTCCCCCCGCGTCCCGAGGGTGATCGCCTCCGACGCCTGGGCCCCTCCCGTCGACGGGCTCCCGGGCGGCGGCGACAGGATCCCCCTAGGAAGCCGGACCGCGCAAGCCGGTGGCTTCCGGCGGATGGCGGCGCGAGCTCCTCCTCGCCCTCCTCAGCCTCCGGGCGGGGCCCCGACTCCCGTGGTCGTCGGCGCTACGGCTCGACCACGGCCACCGTATCGCTGCCGGCCCCGCCGGCAGCTCGGCCGGCTTCGGCCAAGGTTTAAAATTTCGGCCCAGACCGGACGGCGAAATTTTTAGATTTCGGAAATATTTTGGACAAAATTTGAATTTAAAAATTCAAATCCGGTCCAATCCGGAAATTAAAATCCGAAATTCGGGCGAAAAACCCGAAATTTCGGGCGAAATTACCGAAATTTCGGGTTTTTTTGCACCGGCTGAAAAGAGGTCTAAACTTTAACGAAAAATTTTGAAATTTTTTTTGTAGGTTCCTGACACATTGATGATGTTCTCATAAAAATTTCAGCTGATTATCACATCTGAGGAATTTTTAAAAATTCGGAGAGTGGTACTGTCCTGATAAAACACTGATCGACAAGTTTGATCCGAATGAAAAATGGTACAAATGAAGTTATAAACTATTGAAATTTTTTGTGCGTGGTTATAATCCATAACTAGTGTTCTCATAAAAATTTCAGCTGATTATCACATGTGAGGAATTTTAAAAATTCGGAGAGTGATGCTGTCTGATAGAACAACGACCGACAAGTTTGATCCGAATGGAAAATAGTACAAATGAAGTTAGAAACTATTGAATTTTTTTGCGTGGTTATAATCCATAACTAGTGTTCTCATAAAATTTTCAGCTGATTATCACATGTGAGAATTTTCAAAAATTCGGAGAGTGATGCTGTCTGATAGAACAACGACCGACAAGTTTGATCCGAATGGAAAATGGTACAAATGAAGTTAGAAACTATTGAATGTTTTTGTGCATGGTTATGATCCATAATTAATGTTCTCACAAAAATTTCAGATGATTATCAAGCTTGATAATTTTTTTAAAATTCGAACAGTGGTACTATCCTATTAAAAGGCTTACCGACACATTGGAAAAAAATGAAAACTTGTTGTAACGATGTTAGAATTTTTTGAAAATTTTGGTAGATGGTCTTGATGTAATATTAATGTTTGTATAAAATTTTGAGGTGTTGATCAAACTTAAAGAATTTTTAAAAATCCTGTGAAGTTAGAAATTTTGACATGTTGGTGAAATTGAGTTTGAGAGTCACAATTCAACACAATCAATATATATTTGCATGAAAATTAATAGACACGAAATAAAATGGATACATATGAGAATTTATTGCATGCTTGCATCACAATGCGTACGACTACCATGGGCCATGCGAGGCAAGTGCTTGTTGTAATGCTTACAGGTAAGAGTGCTATATGACCACCATATGCATGCCAAGTCCAGCCAACATGATCAAATTTTGGTCACTCTAACCTTCAAACAAAAGTGGCCTAATTAATTCTTCAAGTGTACCAATAAATGCTAAGCCTTTGAGAGACCATTGCATATGAGAATGAAATTAATATATATTTGCATGACGTACCTACAGTAGTAGTACGATTGTGGTTGAAACTCCACCTCAGCGTTGTCAACAATGACCTCGTGATACCTCCGCTCATGTTGTTGCTTGTATTCTTCCTGTGTCATATCCCGTGGTAGCGAGCGGACTTCCAATGTTCATAATGAGACTCCCAAGCACTAGGTTTCTGGATGGAAAAGATAAGCGACACTAACGGATGAGTGCCGCGCGTCGGATCGGCGTATGGATCGGTGTAGTCAAATAGCGAAGACATGCTAGATCCATCAACACTTTGTCTCGTAACCATACGCACCTGATCTCCTCCATATGGTATTGAACCATACCCACTATGCTCGGTTGAGAACCCCAAATGGTGGAAGATCGATTGCTATACCATGAGCTGCATCATCCACGTGGTTGTGTTCCTGTCGCTCACCCCCACCACTCGGCGTGCCTTTCCCTTACTACAGGTCCGCCTCGTGAGCATGTTTTGTTGGTTAATCTCTTCTATTTTTCTACTAGATCATCTTCATTCTACAGAGTCTGAGACTAGAATACATGAATTAAACCGAAAATTAAACAAGTTTGCTCGGAAAAAGCGACTCTTTGGCGATTTGATGATTCGACGAAATTTCGCCAAACCAACCCGAAATTTCGCTCAGAGGCCGAAATTTCGCTACTTATGCCCGAAATCTTGCTGCAGACGGTAGAAAATGCCCGGTTGGCGGATTTTGGGCGGATCGAGGAGAGGAAGGTCGCCGGCTTGGAGAGGCAGGAAGTAGAGGAAAGTGAAAATGAGTGTACAGATGCATGCATGTGAAACGCAGTGCTGTCTTCTATAAAGCAAGGGACAATTATTGAGGTGCATGCATGTACGTGAAGCCAAAAAACATCTTTGTAAAGCAAAGACCAATTATCCTTGCCATTAAGTTTTCTTTGAAATTTTGTTTCTCATAGTTATAAGTACGAAAAATTATGTAAATTTTTTAGATGTTCTTAGATCATTGATCATATTCTCATAAAATTTTGACATCATGATTAACCATAAAAAATCTCAAAATATATGGAAATGCTACTTGACATTACATTTTTTGGAATAGTTTGAGCATGCAAAAATTATAAAAAAATTGTACATAGTTGGAGCGATCGACGATATTCTCATAAAATTTTGAGATCATGATCAAAAAGAAAAATTCCCAACAAATGTGAATATGTTACTTCCAGTTTTGGACTTCAGAGCGTGTTCATACCGTTTATACATTTTAATTGAGTAGCCAAAACAGGTTCAAATTTTCTAAAACTTTTACAGAAGGGTTATCACATAATTAATAACTTCTCATAAAAATTTCAGGTGATGATCAGACATTAATAAATTTATAAAATTCTAACACTCTTACTACCTTGTTAATGCTAATTACATTTTTATTTTTAAAATATAACAAACGAAGTTAAAATATTTTCAAAATTTTTCTGTATGATCTTAGTTGTCTTATTATGGTACCATAAATTTTCATGTCATGAAAAGACTTCCTCAATTTTATAAAATTCGACAGTGTTTCTGTTCAAACTTTAAAATGTCTAAAAATTAACTTTTGGACAAATTATCATTGAAGATCACTTTCTTATAGGTTATTGATGCCATTCCGGTCAAATCCGCCACAAAACCTGCAAAACCGGTTCAAAATCCCGAAATTTCTTGAAATTCCCGAAATTATCAGTAGCATTTTCAAATTTTTGAAAAATTTTAAATTCATCCAGTATTTCCAAACTCGGGGATCAAAATCAAATTTCAGCGAAATTTCGCGAATTTTTAACCTTGAGCTCGGCCACCAGTGCCGTGGATCGTCGGCCCGCCGTGACCACAGCTCGACCCACGGCTCCTCGGCCCCCACCGGCTGCAGGGACGGCGCCGACCCTCGCGGGACCTCCGCCAGACGTGCCACCGCTGCCACGGTTGCCCCCGTGTAAGCCTTGCATACAGCGGTCGATTAAAAGCTACTCAAACTTCTCTACTGCAATACGACTCGGGAACGAAGAGGACACTTACATCGCCGAGCGGGTGGGCGGCAGCCGCGCTTTCTTCGCCGGCCCCCCTCGCGGAGGTGAGTCGCACCTCCGTTTCCTTGAGGACACCTCTATCGGGGGCACCTCCCCCTGAGGCATGACAACAGCGGCGCTCGCGCGAGCACCCTCGTCTGGACCGCCACCAGCTGACGGCCCGAACCCGAGCCCGCGGTATGGGTTGTCACCACCACTACTACCGCTATCTCTGGAGGTTGAACCCAGACCAGCCGATTCGATGGCGATCGTGTCGGAGACCTCCTCGCCGCACGCGGCCCTCACCGCACGCTCTTTCTTCTTATCCCTCCTCCTCTCCTCCTTTCGCCTCTTGTAGGCGGATTCCGCGCGGGCCACCGACCTCAGCTCCTTCTCCCCCGGTAGCCATGCCCGGGAGACCATCCCGGCAAGCCCCTGGGAATCGCGAAAACACTAGTCAGACCAAGTTCCAAGGACTGAGGGGGAGGAGGAAAGAAGGAAGGGATCTGCTCGAGTTACCAGGTTCGGGGGATTGCGCGCTGAGAATGGCTCGGGGTGGCCACCCGCTGCCTCGATGGCACTCCCACCCGTAACGGCGGACACCCGAGCCTCGACCTCCGACGAGGAGAGCTCCGACCTCCCCATCCTCATGGGACCGGACGCCCCCTCATACTGAAACATGGGGCGCGCCCTATCCATATGGGGTTGGACGCGCATCTTCATAAATGCACGCACGACGACGTCGCCGGTCAGTCCCCGCTCCCTCTGGACTTTGATCTGGTTGACGATCGCAGCCACCTTGTTCTTCTCCTTCCGGTCGGCGCCCCAAGTCCACTGGGGCCCCGCCTCGAAGCCTTGATGAAGACCGGCGCCTCTCGAGTTCGGGCGTAGAACCACTCCGAGTGCCATCCCCGATTTGAGGACGGCAGCTTCACGTCGATATACTCCGACCCGCGGCCGCCGCACAGCTGGAAGGCCACGCCGCCTATGGGCACCGAGGTGTCTGCCGGCTTGTCCTTCCTCAGCCGCGCGTGAAAGAAATGCATCCAGAGCGCCCAGTGGGGATCGATCCCCAGGAACGCCTCGCACAGCGTGATGAAGACCGCTATATGGAGCACGCCGTTGGGGTTGAGGTGGTGCACCTCCGCCTCGTAGTAGTGCAGCAGCCCATGGACGAACGGATGCAGCGGGAGTCCAAACCTGCGCTCGAAGAACGAGGCGGGCATGACGATTTTGTCATCCCCCGACGCAGGGGCGGCGACCCCTGTCGGCACCCTCCACTTAGAGACATCTCGCGGAGGCAGGAACCCCTTCTTCTCCAGACCGAGCGCGCGACTGGGTTGAGCGGAGCACTCCAACCACGACATCACCGAAAAAAGAGCAGCGAAGAGGTGAGAAAAGAGGAAGGTGGGGAGTTCTCTTCTCCGGCTCCTTTGCTCTGTTTCTCTCTTGTCTCAGGCGAAGGCAGGAAGACGGGGAAAAGTGAAGGCGAGCGACTGCCCAACGCCCACACGCCGAATTTATAAGGGCCGAACGGACACTAGCCGAACGGACACCAGCCGAACAGACACCACCTTAGGTGAAGCGTCGCGCATCCCATCCCCCCGGTTGCTGTGGCAACGGTAAGGCTATAACTTCCATTTACCTCCTATACGCATTTACTCTTGGCAGGACAGCAGGAGGCGAAAAGACACCGTATCGAGCAGCGCGCCCCATAACCTCTCGGGTTCTGCCTTCGGGCCGGGTTGGCTACGCCATAACGGATACAAAAGGCCTGCTGGGTTGCAACGGCCTCGAAATGGCAAAAAAGAGCTCGATAGCTCACGCCCATGGCCCAGTCTAAGGCTGCGGGTTCCAAAGGCCTGACCCACCAAGTGGGTTCAGGGCCGCCCCGGCAGAAAATTAAGCAAGGGGCGAGGACAAGGCGAGCCCCCCGTGGGCCTCTAGTTGGGTCAGCTGATGGCCCAATCGTCTTAACTCGTGTCCGAGATCATACTTCACGCTCTCCCACAGAACCCATCGATGGGTAACAGCCAGCTGTGCTCTGGGTCGGCGAATGACCCGGAGTCCGATACGGGGTCGAGTAAAGAAAGATTTCTCATGGGTCGTCCCCAGCGGGCCGAACACCCACGCCGGGATTGTCCGCTTGGAATGGTCCCCCTCGGGAGGGATCTTCAGGTCCCACTCGGATCACCCGTTATTAGCTCACACGAGCACGGCGTTCAAACCAATGCGGGTAAACGCGCGTCCGTTCACCCCCTCCAAGTCCCACACCTGCGAACGGGGCGTACACGTGGGTCTAACAGCGGCCACTCCTCTCAAAAGTACCCTCACCAGATGAGGACTTGGGATGGACACCCACCGTCCAGCTACGACGTAAAACGAGCCCCCACCGTCCAGCTACGACGTAAAACGAGCCCTCACCATCCAACTACGACGTAAAACGAGCACTCGGACACCAGAACCTCCCGAGAGGCATCTGGGTGTCCACGCCGACTAAGGCCCCATCCAGCTACGACGTAAAACGAGCCCCCACCGTCCAGCTACGACGAAAAATGAGCACTCGGACACCAGAACCTCCCGAGAGGCATCTAGGCGTCCGCGCCGACCGAGGCCCCGTCCAGCTACGACGTAAAACGGGCCCTTACTGTCCAGCTACGACGTAAAATGAGCACTCGGACACCAGAACCTCCCAAGAGGCATCTGAGCGTCCGCGCCGACCAAGGCCCTGTCCAGCTACGACGTAAAACGAGCCCTCACCGTCCAGCTACGACGTAAAATGAGCACTCGGACACCAGAACCTCCCAAGAGTCATCTGGGCGTCTACGCCGACCAAGGCCTCGTCCAGCTACGACGTAAAACGAGCGCTCAGACACCAGAACCTCCCGGGAGGCATCTGGGCATCCGCGCCGACCAAGGCTCCGTCCAGCTACGACGTAAAACGAGCACTAGTAAACCGGAACCTCCCGAGAGGCATCTGGGCGTCCGCGTGAGGCATCTGAGTGTCTGTGCTCAAGGGAAACGGCTATTTACCGACTTCCGACCCTCGAGGGCAAGGTCAGTTGGGAAAAGCGCCTAAACGAACTCACCACATAGATAGATGCCGAAGCCGAAAGGGAAATTTTATTATAGCCGCTAGGTTTGAACGTTACATAATGCTATGAAAGAACCTAACGACTACGCCCGACGCACGCGACCTACTGCTTCTATGAGGATGCTCCTCGCCTCGAAGAGCTTCGGAACCACCGCAAGCAGCGCGTCGACGACGACGATATCGCGGGCAACGGCCTCCTCCTCCTCCGCAACTTCGGCCAATGCTTGGTTGTACTCGGCCCATAGCGCGGCTAGAGGGTCCTCCTTCTCGGGCGCCGATGGAGCGTCGAATTCAAAGACTAATGTCAAAGCCATCGGAGGTTGTAAGGAAAGGTTATGAGCTGGGGATGTTCGTTCAAGCAAGCAGTGATATCCTTATATACTCAGAAGAGAGGAAGCCAAACAGTCCCGAATAAATACAGACGCGGAAGACGAAGCGGCCCTCACCAAATTTTGAAGCGGCCAGGAAGGCGTACGGCCAAGGGTTGTCAAAACCACGTACGGCACGCGCAACGAAGTAATTAAAGGCCTCTGCCGGTAGAGATACCTCCCCGACCGGCTTACCGACCCGCTCGGGGGCTCCAGCTGCCAGGTGCACTCAAGTGCACCCAGCCGGAACCAGCCAACCAGATTAGTCGGATCGGCTGACCAAGTCCGATCGCCGCACTCGGCCGGGTTTTACCGACCAGGCTAAGCCCCCGACCGTATCTAACGAACTCGCTCGGGGGCTCGGGGGCTACTAACGAACACTCTCACCACGGGTACCCCGTGCCGGAATGACGAACGGCTACCCTAAGATCGCTCGGCAAAGGCTCACTGGCTACGAAGACACTCGACCCGACCAAACCAACCGGGGTGTCAGGACCGCCACGGTCGGACCGCGAGCTCCAACCAAGCCGGCGATCTCCGCCGAGGACCGAGTGCAGTCGCCATGAGCCGTTGGTCACCGCCTCACGACACGGCGGTAGCGGAGTGACCGTGCTAGGGCAGGTGGCTCCTTCCCAAGGCAGCAAGAAGGTCGCCAAAGTCAAGGCTCCAGTCTCATCATCCAGTCATGCACAGTGTGGGGACGCGCTCTCTCCCGAGGCAGCACCGGAGCCACGCATTATGGCGTCAACATCTGACAGGCGTACAGAAGGGTAGGAGCGCCATTCCCTGACTACACGGAAAACTACGCCACTCAATGAGTCCACCGACCCGGCGTGGGGTAAGTGGACGACCGGTCACATCGCCAAGACCCAGAGCCAGAACTCCTAGGGTAGGACACCTCATCCTTTCCTCTCCCAACTTCCCTTGTAACCTGCCCTCTCCGACTGTATAAAGAGAGGCAGGGTCCTCTGGGAGAGGGGATCGATCGATCGATCGAACCATCCTCTTCTAGTTTTCTTAGCTCTCGCTTGTAAACACCCCGCAGTCATCTGCACCCGAAGCAATATAGCACCACCGCACGAACTGGAGTAGGGACATTCGGCCCGAACCAGTATACGTCTTGGGCTCCCTGAGTCTAACCATTCAAGGAGAGGGAACGTGCGGCCCCTTGACTAAAAATTCACTCACCGGTGCTCGAAACATCGACAGTATGTGTTTCTCTACGATGATACAACCATTTCTTAACGATCTTTTAAACAAACTTTGCTAGCTTCCTCTACCAACCACTCAGAGATAATATCATTATATAAAGTCAAGTGAATGTGTTTAGTTAAGACATATAATTAGTCATGGCTAGAAGTCATGTAGCATTAACATCGTCGATACTCCTACAATTGCAATTGGGTTATGTCAAACGCAATATCATGAAACATATTGTCCCTAAATTTTTCTATCCTCATGAACTCTTGAAGAACGATGAGGTAAAGATCCTGTAAACTAAATCATGTGAAAATCTAGCTGATTTATTCACTGTCTTTGCCAATATCTAGTTTCTAAATATGTGTTCGTGGCATCGAAATGAGACGACTTAGAGAAAGTTTAAGGGGAGTAAATCCATGGACCCGTAAATTAATGAACCATAACGCTTAAATATGATCCTGAAGGTACTTCTCTAATCCATAATATTATAAGTAACACTCTTTTTCCTTTAACGAGTTTTTTTAAAGTTTTATCACATAAAGATTTTTAATGAGGCAACAAATGTGACATAATATGCTGATGCAATGTATTATATCCTTCATCTTTTTTTCTATTTGGTTTTCGGAAGGAGTTTTGATGAGGTGTATACATGACGCGATAATCATCTAAGGGGAGTGTTGAGATATAACCGAACTTTCGGGTTTGGTGGGCGAATTTTAAAACTACTTGTTTGCACCAAAATTTGGCAAGCTTGGTCAAAATCGGCAATAAAGTCAAAGATACGAAATTAACGGATAGGATGGAAAGGTTTGGAGATATTTTGGTAACTGCAAGATTTTTAAGAAAAACAACCGTCCGAGATAAGGCCGATACGGATCAGGACTTGAAACGTGCTGTAACAGGACATTATCGGCCGGAGGGTATAAAAGAAGGGCCAAAGCAAATTGCAAAGATCATCAACACAATACAATCAACCAGCTTTTACTTTCTTCCTTCCTGTCGACTAGGAGTAGCTTTTGTAATTTAGTCTCTGTAATCGATCTTGATCAATAAAGTTGCGTATCGCCGATTGTTGATCTTCGTCATTTACACCCCAGGTTTGATTTGTTCTGATTTTGTTGCGTATCGCCTTCTTCAGAATCGATCTACCTTTACCCTCTGATTAGCCTTAATCGGCTAATTAGACTTACCTTGTTACTTTGATCTTAATCGGCTTCAAGCTGATTGGGTCTAAGCCGATTGATCGTTATGATCGGCTTTTGAGTAAATTTTATATTTTACCTTGTCGATTCTGAGATCAAATCGACCGCACGCTCTTGAACTGTGTGTTAAATGCGGTGTCTTTGTCGTCGAAACCCTACTTTAAGTTTTTGACGCCAACACACTCTTGGCACGCCCGGTGGGACATCGATGTCTTCATCAGGGAAGTCAATTCCGCCATCAGATCTCAACGCAGAGGCTATAATCGTCCCAACAATGGACGATTTATCTGCGGAGCAACGTCAAGAAATTGAAGCTCGGAAGGCTGCGCTAGAAGAGATGATGCTAAGCTGTTATCAAAAAACCAGACGTGGCGTCACTCAAAAATCCGCCCTGCCGACGGTCAACGCATGCAGGAGATGCGGTGTAGCGAGCACGTAAGCCGATATCTGCCTACTCAAGCTGAATTATCGGCTATGATTAATCAGTCTGTGCACCACGCTTTAATAAACCAATCATCGGCTCTCGTGACAACCCTTAAGCCGATGATAGCGAATAGCGTCAAATCTATAGCCCAGGAGTTAGCCTCGTCAGGAAGTCTGCTTGACCCATTGCAAACTCTGCCAATTACCCTGTTTTTTCAGTAGCACAAAACACGAAGAGCACAATGGCCGATCCTAAACCATCGGCTGTAACTTCACCCCCCACCATGATGCCCACACAACCCACGATCATATTGCCTAGAGACCCTCGGTCAAGTGGAGTAAGTCATTATCACTCCTACACCGACGCTGCTAATTTAGACGCATCGACCAATTTGCCGTCGTCGTCTCCGTTCTATGCTTTTCCCCAATCGGTTTCACAGCCGATTGGCTCCGAAAGATTCCCACAAGAGCCTACCTTGCTTAGGAACCCAGGTCCACACAGGGTAGTAACGTACTCAAAACCATTTGTCCCTGTGCCGGAACCTCAAGTCAGACGTAATCCAAGACGTGCAAAGTATGATCGCGCCGCCAACACGACGTAGATTGGCAACCCGAGCTCGCACTCGGGGGGCAGAACTCCGATTATGACAGATATTATCAAGGGCCTGCTATGGCCGATAATGCTAATTGGGCCGATCGGATCTCTGCCGTTTTGAGGGACCAATTCGGCATACAACCAAAAGGAAAGGTTATCGGCTATAGAAAGCCGTATCCCGATTACATAGATCGCATGCCCTACCCTCATAACTTCAGAGTTCCAGACTTCGCCAAATTCTCCGGGATGATTCTATCACCACCACCGAACACGTTGGACGCTTTATCGCGCAATGCGGTGAAGCGGCCCGATCCGACGGGCTTAAAATTAGACTATTCCGTTGTCTCATGCTGGGCGGCGTTTACTTTGTTCACTTGCTTGCCTCGAATTCGGTCCATTTATGGAGCGATTTGGAAAGCCGATTTCATGAATACTTTTTTGTGCGGTTTGGAGCTCGTGGATTTCAGATCTAAGTTCTGTACGCTAAAAGTTTGGGGAATCGGTTACGGATTACGTCAAGAGATTTAGAGAAATTAGGAATCGGTGTTTTAGCGTCACATTGCCTGACAACCAACTTGCCGATTTAGCATTTCAAGGTTTGATTCCGCCGCTTAGGGAGAAATTCGGAGGTCAAGAATTCACCGACCTTAGCCACTTATTGTATCGCGTATCGGCTCAAGAAAGTCGATTCACTGATAATAAAGTGTTCAAAGACAGATTTAAAAATAGCAATAACAAAGAAAAGGACAAGGCTAAAGTCAATATGGTTGAGTATTGTCCAAGTGACTCATCGGAAGACGAGGAAGCAGAAATAAACATAGCCGAATGGGTAAAAGGATCCAAAAAGTCCTTAGTCTGTTCTTGGCTTAAGCCGACTAGGAACAAGTCGGAGGTTAAGTACTCTTTCGATGTTTGTAAGTGCGATCATATTTTTGATTTACTTATGCAAGAAAAGATAATACGATTGCCAGAGGGGCATGTGATACCGTCGCCCGATGAGATCAAGAAACGCAGGTATTGCAAGTGGCATCATTCTTATTCGCATAACACTAATGGCTGCAATATCTTACGTCATGGATCCAATCGCTATTGAGGATGGTCGGTTGAAGTTTGCTGATGAGCCGACCATGCAAGTTGATGTTGATCCGTTTCCCATCAACATGGTACAGTGTTCGGCTAAGGGAAAAGAGCCGATGCACGATGAGCAGAAAAGGGATCGACAAGTCAACATCCAATCAAGCTCGAACGGCGATCAAACACTGAAGATTACAATCGGCTCTTTAGAAATAGAAGCCGATCGTGAAGGAAAAAATTCAAGAACCATCAAACTCAAGGGGAATCCTCAGGTAGGTAAATGGTACAAAGCAGAAAAGTCTCCATTAAGGCAGCCGGCTAAATGGTCATGACCAACATTTTTACAATTAATGGAGAAATACGAGAGAATGAACAGCCAACCACAATATAATACTCGCCGGTCGGATAATTTGTACCACACTGAGAATGTGGAGAGGGCACATAGAAGGTGTCCCTTTTGGCAGTTTTGCTGGGAAAGAGGAGTAGCGTTGCCATCACCATACACCTGCCCGTGGAACATTACCCCCAAGACGATTGGCCAAGGCAATCGGCCAGAGATAGGCTGTCTGGGCCGATTACAGAGCAAGGCAGAAGTGACAGAAGGCCTGTCCACGAGAGAATATCCAAACCAGATCAAGAACCGAGCCAAATCAAGACACACAAGCCCAGTTCTAATCAAGAAGATTTGGCTGGTCAAATACGGAAGCCGGTGGAGCCCAAACCCAGGTGGTGTCCATCTGGCCTGAGCCGATCACAACGACGACGGCTTCAGAGGCTAAGGACGCAAGAAATCCGTGAAGCCGATGCCGAAAAACAGAGAGACGAAACGTTTAATGAACTTCGTCCAATCAAATGCGTCAAGAAAGAGTGGAGAAGAAAAGAACAAGCCGAAGAAGATTTCGAATCGGTGATGACTTGATTCTCCCATGATTCGATGACACCCCTCCCATGGATATTAACATGGTGCTCACGCGTTTGGTGAGTTCAAAGTCAGAAACGAATCGACCGAAAAAGCGGTTGCTCAGTTGTGTTCTGGCGTACAGAGTGCCATATTCGAGAAACCTAAAGATGATCATCGGCATCTGAAGCCATTGTATCTAAAAGGATACATAAATGGCAAGCCGATATCAAGAATGCTGGTAGACGGAGGGGCCACAGTGAACCTGATGCCGTACACGACATGCAAGAAACTGGGTAAGTCTGATGAAGACTTAATTAAAACTAACATGGTTCTAAACGACTTCACAGGCGACCCCACGGAGGCAAAGGGTGTCATGGTCACAGAGCTGACTGTCGGTAGCAAGACCTTACCGACAGCATTCTTTGTAATCAATGCCAAAGGAAACTACAGCGTACTGCTCGGTCGGGATTGGATTCATGCCAACTGCTGTATTCTAGCGACCATGCATCAAGCGCTTGTACAGTGGAACGGAGAAGAAGTCGAAGTCGTCACAGCCGACACATCGGCCCATATCGCCATGGCTAGCTCTGACGCGAATTGGCAACACGAAGAAGCTGGCTGCATATCGGGAAAGGCGCTGGACGACTGTGATTTCATCTGTGTAAGCAAATCAGGACTCATGCCGATCAGTGTCAAGCCGGGCACTTTTGATCGGGCAAATGAAGTGTTACGCCGATGGGGACAAGAAAAGCACTAAAGGGGTTACAAGATAAAATGCAAAGCTATCGGCAAACAACGGATAGCTACGAAGCCATAGAAGACTTTGAAGAAATTGAAAAGTTAGGTCAAGGTTTTACATCCACCGATTTGCTTGAAGAAGTAGATATAGGTAGCGGTGATAGAAAAAGACCAACTTTTATTAGTGCAAGTTTAGATGTAAAGTACAAAGAAAAACTGATAAAAATCCTTAGAAATTATAAGGATTGTTTTGCTTGGGAATATCATGAGATGCCCGGATTAAGCCGTCAGCTGGTGGAACATCGGCTACCTATAAAATCGGGCTATCGGCCGTTTAAACAGTATCCTAGGCGTTTCAATCTGGCCTTGTACCAAATTATAAAAGAAGAGATAGAACGGTTGTTGGAAGCAAAATTTATCAGGCCTTGCCGATATACGGAGTGGGTTTCCAACATTGTTCCTGTTATGAAGAAAAATGGAAAGCTTCGAGTATGCGTCGACTTTAGAGATTTGAACAAGGCGACGCCAAAAGATGAATATCCGATGCCAATAGCCGATATGCTCATCGATCTTCGCGTCGGGAACAAGATCATAAGTTTTCTAGATGGTAATGCGGTATAACCGGATACTCATGGCGAAGTCGATATACCAAGACGACTTTCGGATGTCCCGTGCAATAGGATTGTTCGAGTGGACGGTGATGACTTTCGGCTTGAAGAACGCTGGAGCAACATATCAGCGAGCAATGAATCTGATCTTTCATGATTTAATCGGCCATATTGTCGAAATTTATATTGATGACGTAGTAGTAAAATCTGCAGAAGATTTGCAGCACTTGGCCGACTTAGAAAGAGTTTTTAAGAACATAAGATCACACGGCCTAAAGATGAATCCTTTCAAGTGCGCGTTCGGCGTGTCGGCTGGACAGTTTCTGAGCTTCATGGTGCATGAAAGGGGAATTGAAGTCAGTCAAACGAGGGTCAGAGCTATAACCAATACCAAACCACCGACATGCAAGAATGAGTTACAAAAGTTGATCGGCAAAATTAACTATCTCCGTCGGTTCTTCTCAAACCTCTCTGGAAGGATTCGTGCTTTTACTCCATTGCTAAAATTAAAGGACAATGAAGAATTTATATGGGGAGCTAATCAGCAGAAGGCTTTCGATGAAATTAAAAGGTATTTGTCCAACCCTCCAGTTTTGGCTGCGCCTCAAAAAGGGGTTCCTTTCAGACTATATGTCTCGGCTGAAGAAGATACTATTGGAGCTGTTTTGGCACAAGAGGTGCATGGTAAAGAAAGGGTTATCTTTTATTTGAGCCGACGGTTGCTAGACACAGAAATCAGGTACCCTTTTATCGAGAAATTATGTTTATCTTTGTACTTCTCGTGCACGAAGTTAAGGCATTACATATTAGCATCGGCTTGCAAAATGATCTGCAAAACCGATGTTATAAAATATATATTGTTAGCTCCTATTCTACGAGGTCGACTTGGCAAATGGGCTTACGCCTTGGTCGAGTTCGACTTATCATATGAATCGGCCAAAGCAGTCAAAGGACAAGTCCTAGCCGATTTTATAACAGGACGTGACACAGCGGCAAACTTAGTCTCGGTCGCACCATGGCAGCTATTCTTTGATGGATCAGTATGCAGTGAAGGTGATGGTATCGGCATTGTACTCACCACACCCAAAGGGCATAACTTTGAATTTGCATTCCGGCTAAATAGCCGATGTTCAAATAACCAGGCCGAGTATGAAGCATTGCTCAAAGGCCTGCAATTATTGGAAAATATTGGGGTCAGTGCTGTTGAGGCATATGGTGACTCACTGTTGGTTGTACAGCAAGTGAAGGGATTGTACATATGTCGAGATGGAGTGTTACTGAAGTATTTAGAACAATGTTTAGAAATCATCGGTTCTTTTACATCGTTTTCGATCAGTCATGTTCATCGTGAATTGAACGATAGAGCTAATGCTTTAGCCCAACAAGCATCAGGATATAAAGATTTTGGCCAAAGTCAGGAGATCGAATTGATAGACAAGGCAGTTATGTGCACAGATATCGCCGATTGGAGAACGCAAATTAAAGATTATCTAATCGATCCATCCAAGCCGACGGGACGAAAGATACGGCAGCAAGCGTTGAAATACATTGTTATGAACGATATACTATATTATCGAACTATGGAAGGTTTGTTGTTAAGATGCCTTGTATGCAAGAAGCGCGGTAGCGATGGGTGAAGTACGAAGGCATTTGTGGTTCTCATCAATCGGCGCATAAGATGAAATGGATGCTCAGACGGACAGGTTATTTTTGGCCGACGATGCTGGAAGATTGTTTCAAGTATTATAAAGGATGTCAGACATGTCAGAAGTTTGGCAACATACAACTAGCACCAGCATCGGTTTTACATCCAATTATCAAACCTTGGCCGTTTAGGGGTTGGGGAATAGATATAATCGGCCAAATATTTTCTACTTCGAGTAAAGGCCACAAGTTTATTCTGGCCGCAACCGATTATTTCTCAAAGTGGGTCGAGGCTGTACCACTTAAAAAGGTGACCAGTGTTGAGGCAATTGGTTTTGTGAATGAACATATTGTCCATCGGTTTGGAATACCGCAAACAATCACGACCGATCAAGGTACGGTGTTTATGTCCAACAAGTTTCAGAATTATGCAACGAGTCTAGGGATCAAACTGTTAAACTCTTCCCCATACTACGCTCAGGCTAATGGACAAGCCGAGTCATCTAACAAAACACTAATCAAGTTGATCAAAAGAAAAATTGACGAAAAGCCAAGGAATTGGCATTCCACTCTATCGGAGTCACTTTGGGCCTATCGGCTATCATACCACAGAGCGACGAAGCTTTCACCTTACCAATTGGTGTACGGACAAGAAGCCGTTCTTCCCGTAGAGATCAACATTGAATCGATACGAACAGCCAGGCAAAACGGGTTGTCGGCTCAAGAATACAATGATTTAATTATCGACAACTTGGATGAGTTAGCAGAGTTACGTTTGTCTACGCTTGATCAGCTCAAGAAGAATAAGATCAGAGTTGCAAGGGCATATAATAAAAAAGTCATGCCTAAGTCTTTCGATCTAGCCGATTTGGTATGGAAAACAATATTGCCTGTTGGTTCGAAAGACAACCGATTTGGGAAATGGTCACCTACGTGGGAAGGGCCATACAAAATTAATCGGCTAGTCGGCGGAAACTCGTACTTACTAGAAACGCTAGAAGGGTATGTATTGCCAAAAGCTATTAACGGGAAATACTTGAAGAAATACTACCCTAGTGTTTGGATTGGAGCCTAACCGACTAAAGATCATGCTCAGAGCCAAGATTAACACGATGCTGTTAATCGGCTGAAAGGATTGCAAACTCAGAAGATATAAGCAAAATATAAATCGGTTAAACAGCCGATTATAAACATAGTAAAAATTACAAAACATTCAAAGTATTTAAGCAAGTGTTTTGGAACGGCCAATGAAGTTTTACATCCCAGAACCTGGGAGTCGTGCACCTAAAGCCGATAAAGCTCCAGCTGCCTTGGCTATAGTTTCCTGTACCTCATCCAGGATTCTGTCATCTTCTGTTGCACTGCCTGGGATGGGTACAAGTTTGGCCGACTGCTCTTTGAAGGATGCCACAGCCGATGCTATTTCTATCTTCTGCTCCTTGGCAGTCGATGATGTTTTTTCAAAGGAATCTTGGCCTTCAGCGATGAGTTTCATTGTCTTCGACAGTTCATCCTCAAGAAGTTTCTTAGTGGTCTCCAATTTCTGAAGAGAAGATTTGTTAGCCTTCAGAGAGTCCATGGTTGCATCAAATTTTTTCTTTTTCGCCTTTGTATTTGCAACCATTTTATCAAGGATCCTCTGGTCGGCTTCTTGGGCTGTTCTCTTTGCCTTCCTTTCTTGAGCTGCCTCCACCAAAGCCTTTTTCTCGTCCGGATGGCACACTTGACGGTCGACCATGGCCTCTGGTGGTAGATCAGTTTGAACTGCAGCCATGGCATCTCGAATCGGCTGATTGTTATTTAGGATCTCCGATTGCAGCCTTGACACTAAATCAAACAGCTTGTTAAGGCGCTCTTGCATTCCAGGAGCCGATGAGACTATTGCTGATGCGTCTTTTGAAGCCGCGATGATTTTTTGAATTTCAGAAATATAATCATCGGCTGCAAAGATCTCTGGATCATCCAAGTCAGATAGATTGAAGCCGAGGATGTTGGATGGATCAGAGGTTTCTGGAGCTATGGCAGTTGCTGGTGTTTGTATCGGCTGAGGAGGCAATGACTCTTTGGCCGATATGTCTGGTAAGCTAGCCAGAATGTTGGCCACTTGTGCCGATGCGGTAGGCTGAAAGAAGAAAGAACATAATGAAAACCGATGGATTAAATCAAGATCTGTAAATTTTGAGATGGAAAAATACCTGAGCCGTAGCCGATCTGTGCGGTGAACTTTCGCCACTTTGTTCCTGTGGCTTGGAGTATTTTTTTCTTGGTAGGAACTTTAGTGGACTTCGTCTTCTTCTTTTCTGAATATCCATCGGCTGGAAAGTTAGTTAATGAAAGAATGGAAAGGAACAAAAGATGATCGGGCATAACTTACTTGGTTGTTGTTGTCTTTCCAAATCAGACAATGATGGGCTTTGAATGCCCAGGGAACCAGATGTATAACCGGTAAGGGCAGTCACCTTATGCGGTCGTTTCTCTTTACTGACTGAAGGGACGTCAATCGGCTTCTTACCAGCAGCTTTGTTCTACAAAGAAAAAGGACAGAGAGATGAGATGAGCTCATATGGGCTACGATAAAGAAGAGTAAAATTGACTAATACCTCGCCAGTAACACCTACAAGACTCGTATTATCGCATCCAGAGCTTGATTCATCACTTGAATCGGTATCCAAAGAAACCATCGACTCAGGCAGATCTGGGAAAAGGGCAGCAATAATAGCCGATGGAGAACGGTCAAGGAGAAGCGCTTCTGCAATTGAAGACCACCACTCAGAATATCGGCTAGACCGACGACTGTTCAAAACAAAGTGCGGCAAGGATCTGATTTGCAAATCATCGGCTATTTTCAAAACCATATTGGCTGCAGACTAAAGATCGTACTCGTCCCTGGGTGTACTAAATCAAGGAGTGAAAGGTTGGGGATCATCCGCCAAAACCCAATTGTCTAGCAAAGACGGAAGGATGGTAGAACTCATAAGAAATTTGGAAGGTACGGTTTCTTGTATTAAAGCCGACATGCAAGACACCGGGAGAAATAAAAATTTTAAAGAAATCTAGAGTCGATTCCAGATCTCGAGTGTCGAGTCCAAATGAAGAAATGAAGGCCATTCAAAATCAATTTCATATTTGGTATAACTAAAGAAATCTTGTTGGCTAAAATCATTGTTATCCAAGTTTAGAAAGAAGGATAAGTATTTTCTTAGGCCAATCGGAGAAATCTTCTTCTCGCTGAACACATGATGTATCTTTCACCATAAGATCGGTGGCTCAATTCGAGGCGCATTTTCTGGTGTGTCCTCGCGAGGAAATGCTGAGTCTTCTTAGGGATCTAACTTGAAAGATCGGCTAAATAAGCAATATAACCATACTTGGATGAACCAGAGAGGACCGCCTACGTTGCCGATGCAAAATCTGGCAAACCCAGTAAAAAGCCGACTCTAATCACATGCATCATCCGACAAACCGCTCCCGAAACATTTTTCCCAATGCTAGCCGACGCCCTCTACCAACCTGCTCGCTATTAGTCGATATACTTGTGTTGGTCCCAAAGAAGCACCGCAAAACAAAAATCGATCTAACCACAAGTTCGTAAAAGCAACATGTTCTTCATCCGACACCGCCCGCTCACTTTATTATTGTTATTGATATACTTGCGCCAGCTTTCTCCTTTGGATTGAATGAGCTTGTATTTTGGTTTGCCACTATAAGCCGATATCTGTTCCCCATCTGGCCTAAGGCAACACAATTGGGCTATATCCATAAGGTCGGGCCGATGGGACCGAGACGAATGTAAAAGCGTTGAAGGTCTCCGACCGAAATAACAGGCCGTGGCCACCAAAGGCTCATTGGCTTCTGGGTCGGCTAACGAGAGAGGGATACACTCAGCTATACCCATCCTTTACCACTCTTCTTTTTTCTGAGTAGCCACAGGAATATACCAGGATCTCCATCCTTTGAGCGCTGTTGGCCATGCCCTGAAGCTTTTTTCCCAGCTCTCTATATTAAAACCAAGAGTCGATAGGGGAGGCGAAGAATATCCTGGCTAACAACCGTGCTGGCATCTAGATTCCCTATCGGACCAAGGAAATACTGATCTTTACTGTTAGGGATTGGAATAAGTACCTGACTCGCGTCCATTTCAGCCGATCTTAGCAAGCCGATTGATGAAGATTGAACGATGAAGTAAGCAAAAGCCGATTTTAAGAATCAGAGAGCTTGTGCGTGTGAGGAATGACCGAGGTGGGGGCCGCATTTTATAACGTGGTGAAAATTTGAAACGGCGGGAACTGGATCTCAAAAGACGCGAGCAGTTAAAACGCACTATCTTTGTGTCAGAGAATTACGGCGCAAATAAAGTAGCAGTTATTGAGTGAAGTTCAACGGTTAGCCGATTGGAAAAGCCGATAAGTGAAATTTTTGATAGATGACAAGTCATCTCTCAAAAATAGGGGGCATATGTTTGCACCAAAATTTGGCAAACTTGGTCAAAATCGGCAATAAAGTCAAAGATACGGAATTAACGGACAGGATGGAAAGGTTTGGTGATATTTTGGTAACTGCAAGATTTTTAAGAAAAACAACCGTCCGAGATAAGGTCGATACGGATCAGGACTTGAAACGTGCTGTAACAGGACATTATCGGCCGGAGGGTATAAAAGAAGGGCCAAAGCAAATTGCAAAGATCATCAATACAATACAATCAACCAGCTTTTACTTTCTTCCTTCCTGTCGACTAGGAGTAGCTTTTGTAATTTAGTCTCTGTAATCGATCTTGATCAATAAAGTTGCGCATCATCGCCGATTGTTGATCTTCGTCAATTACACCCCAGGTTTGATTTGTTCTGATTTTGTTGCGTATCGCCTTCTTCAGAATCGATCTACCTTTACCCTCTGATTAGCCTTAATCGGCTAATTAGACTTACCTTGTTACTTTGATCTTAATCGGCTTCAAGCTGATTGGGTCTAAGCCGATTGATCGTTACGATCGGCTTTTGAGTAAATTTTATATTTTACCTTGTCGGTTCTGAGTCAAATCGACCGCACGCTCTTGAACGGTGTTAAATGCGATGTCTTCTTTGTCGAAACCCTACTTCAAGTTTTTGACGCCAACACTACTCTAAGAGGTTTTGGCTATAAATATAATTCCCTCGTACAATATGGTTGATCTACAATCAATAAAAGACAAAAAGAATTTAGATCCCTTATATCCGGTATTTGTCTATTATGATTGTTATTGGAAATTCTTGATTGGTATTAGGATTGATATGTCGCGATCCATTTATTATTCAACACATATAACATACACAAGTTAGATATTTATCTTGAACGGGTATACACAAAAATTCCAACACATACTACCGTATACATGATGGGACATGGGTGTTGCAGTAAGCTCAGGTGTGTATGTATAGTTTCTGTATATTATATCATGTGCATATTAAATTATATCTGATAAGCAATTTTCCTAACCACAATACAGGCTCTTCTCATTGTTATTTTTCCGGGTGCTATGATCAGTACGTGTCACTCTCCTCTAATTAGGTTCGCACAAAAAATTAAAATAAGTTCAATAATTCAACCTAAAGTAAGGATTGATCAGTGTTGAAGTGGGGACACAAATGATCAGGAAGATTATCATCATACTGTCCCCCAGAGGCCTATACTTACTCGGTCTTTTTCCGATTCGTTCAGATATGCATTCAGACAGCTACAAACAACACCAGAGTAGTGACATATAGGGTCACACGTGGAAAGTGAACATTATCTGGATAATGTGCTGTGTAGTGTGTACATTCTGTTTAGTATTGACTTCGCATAAGCCTTGCATAATGCCTTGCCTAGCAAAGTCGAGAGAGATATTTCTCACTTCCATCATCATTCCCCGGTGATCTTTGAAGATCATTAGCAGGTCAATACGCCTTTTATTATATTTTCGGTTGCCATGAAATTACTCATTTGTTTAGTTCTGCCAATTTCGATCTGTGGTTGATATCCAATTTGTTGTCTGATTAGTGGGAAACTGGAAGCATCCACAAAGAGGAGCGACACAATATATTCAGAGGGTAGCATTTTGCGATGTGAAGGAAGGGGTGAGCTTTCTCTACTACTTCTAATTAGAAGTTGGTGGCAGTGATTCTTTCTCCTCTAAAGTATCTGATTCATTGAATCTGACATGAACGGCTGAGATAGAAGAGAATTTAATCATATCTTAGATGAAAGGGTTTTATCATATCTTTTTTTAATAGAAATATTATTTTAGCATATCTCTATTCACATGTTCTTACTATGGAAGGATGGTATTCATATATCTTATAAATGGAAGGATTTTCTCATCATGTCCTGCATGGATAGAAGGATATACTCACCATATCCCATAATACGGGAATTCTATCTCATCATATCTAGAAATGCATAGATTAAAAGGAAATAATCACGCAACCAAATCACATGCCAATCACGAAGATGTTGGGGAGACATGGCTTCCATCCGCCTATATACGCTGTTTTTTGCTTTCATATACTCCCTGTTAGAGGGCACCCACTCTCACCTCCAGGAGGACTGGCCGGTCGGTAGTGGAGACACACGCAGGAAGAGAAGAGAAAGGCTGCGTGCAAGAAGCAAGAAGATTTTCTGCAATAGGAAGGCAATAACTTTCTCCTCCTTCAATAGTAAGGCCCTGTTTGGTACGGCTCCAGCTCCACCAGATTCATGGATCTGGTGGAGCTGGGTATTTGTAGCTCCACAGATCCGTGAAGTTGGATCTGTGGGTATATTAAGAGTGTTTAGGTATGTCATATTATTTAATTTTGGACTAAAAATATAAACTTAATTCTATTTATTTTAGCTTACAAGATTCAGATCTGACATGGAGCCAGAATCTGGAGCTCCACCAAACAGGGCCTAAGTATTGATATCTCTCTATTAATTCTAATTAAGAGTTGGTGGCGATCGTCCGTTCTCCTTCAGAGTACTTGATTCGTTAGATCTAACATGAACGATTGAGATGGAAAAAGATTTAACTCGATAGTCAAATATCTTCGGAGGAACAAACTTTTCCTACTATTGAAACATAACTAAAGTTAGTGTTCTTTGCAAATAAAATTTTTCTCACAAATTGAGTTTTCGTTGCAACGCACGGATACATGACTAGTATTATTCTAACTATGAGTTGGAGTTAGGCAGGTTGGTGAGCGTTGCGTGGCTCCACATGAGCCTGTTGCTATTGGACTTGATATGTAGGGTACGTATGGTTCATATAGTAATATCGTCGTATCTTGTTATATTTTTTACCAAACTCCTATAAGATTAGACTATTAAAATTAAAACCACACTTTAACTAGTTAAATGAAATTTATCACACTTCTTGAGTCACTTACACGTATGACCTAGATAGCATAAAAGGAATTTTGCTGCATGTGTACCTATAAACCAAATAAACGCCTAGTTAGATTTAACTAACTCGATATATGGCAAAGTAAGGCGAAATTTGGAACCGGACCGAATAGAGCCGTATACCTTTCTGAGGCCCGTAAGGATCGCGCGAGCACGCGCAGGGTGCCGTCTGCTTACGGGGAGGGCTGGATCACGCCCCGCAGCACGTCCTTGACGTAGATCGGCCCGTGCCGCTTACACGATCGGCCGTAGTCCTCCGTCACCCGTCAAAGCCATGACCTTTTGGCGCCTCGCTAACGCCTAACAGTCGTGCCTATGTTGGATGTGGAAACAGTATTCGTTCCGTGTATACAATTTCCGGCAGAAATTAAAAGTTGCACCGAGCAGCCGGGAGGCCCAGGACCGGCCGAGGCGGGCCTTTGTAGGTTCGGCGGTGCACTTCTCAGTTCGCACCATCTCCACGGGCCAATGTTAGCAGAGGCCAGCAGCCCCAGGCTTTTGGTGGGTTAATTTACACCCCGCATCCGCATCTGCCGCTTCGGTGGGTTATTTTGCGGCGGCCAATCGGCAGTCGGCGCGCAAGGGCATGCGGTGTGTAGAAGTGGGCTGGTGCAGCGAATGCTTGCGGAGAGAGTTTATCGAGTGAATAGAAGTGCAAAATCGTCTCTTTTCTAGCTCTTTCGTAATTTTTTTTAAAAATCTAGCATCTCTTTAAAAATATTTACAGATTTAACCCTCTTCTCACTTCAGAAGAAGACGCTCCCATGCTGGGGAACGTGGAACCCGATGAGTTGGACCGGTGCCACAGCAGGGGAGCACGGCAGCCGGCTACTGCAGGTAAGGAGCGCGGGAGGTGGTTGGGAAGCGTGGGAGGTGAGCTGTCTCGGATAGGGATGAAAACGGATCGGATATTTTTCGACTGATTCGGATATTTTCAGATACGGATTCTGTCGGATCGGATATTTATCGGATAGTATCGGATCGGATACGGATACGGATTTTTTTTGTCGGATACGGATACGGATTCGCTAGCTAACTATCCGTCGGATACGGATACAGATTCGGATAATTCGGATATTGATGGGTCGGATATCCAGATATACATGTGGGCTGGACCAAGACTACCCTTTTGGCCCAAAAAGATCTCTTGATTTCAGAATTGTTTTCTAATTTAATTAATCCATAAAGCAAGTTCAATTATTAAAATTAGTAAATCAACTCCAAAAATTACGAATTTTTTTTGAAAAATTTCCAGAAACAATCTAACATTTAAAAAATTAATTTTAAGATTTTATCGGATTTTAAATTTTCTAAAAATTCAAAAACTCCTATTCTTAATAGGAAAATATTTTAAATAAGTAGATAAAAATGCATAAAAACTTGTAAATACATAATTTATTATTTTAAACATAATTAAACAAAAAATATAAATCTTGGGTCATTACATGTAGGTGTTATATACTTTTCCTAGAGACATGATATCTAAGTATTATCAAACTTTTAGTGTGTTATGTGTTTGTTTTCATTTGTATTTCTGAGTAAGAATTACCTTCATTTTATGTTTCAACTAGTTATGTGTTTTCGTTGATTTTTTATGTACAATCTAAGGGGTTATCATGTTCCGATAAATATTCAAAATTGTATCCGATTCGATTCGTATTCGATATTATCCGTATTCGTATTCGTATCCGTACTATCCATATCCGTATCCGAAAAAAATATGAAAACAAATACGGTAAAGCAATTATCCGTCCGTATCCGATCCGTTTTCACCCCTACATATAATGACATCCTTTCACCCTCCTCTCCCCGTTCCATTCTAGACTCAAAAAAGTTTTCTTTTTAAAGTTCCTCAAGTTTTTGAATAGGAAGTACTTTTTAATCATTTTCAAAACTTTTCGATTCAAAAGTTTTTTAGTCGAAACTTTTACAAACTGAACAATTTTTGAGCCAAAACTTTTCGAACCAAAACTTTTGACCCGATTTTTTTTTAAAATCAAAACTTTTAAAATCGAAAGTTTTTTGAATCAAAAGTTTCAAATTGAATTGTTTTTGTATTAGAAGAGAAGGAAAGGGTGGGAAAGGGGAAGAGTAGGGAGAGTAAAGGGCGCAGTGTCATGTGGCAATACTGGATATGTCTTCACCGAAGAATTAGTGAATGTAACATCAAACTAGCAACTTGGACGCGGCGTGCCACGCCGCGGGCGCCGCTCTACACACGAGAAAGTTGAGTTTTTTTCGGGAAAAAGGCTTAAACGTAATGGTAAAAAAAAGCGAAAAAATGTATGGCTTTTTCGGGAAGAAGGATCCGTACGTTTTTTTTCCTGACGGATAAGGACCTAAACGTAATTTTGATTCTGTGGAAAAGGACCCAAGCGCAAGCATTTAAAACGCATAAAGGATCTAAGTGTGATATATATATTTTTTTCTGAAAAAGGACCTATTCGTAACGTAAAAGGACCTAAACTTAATTTTTATTTTGTGGAAAAGGACCCAAGCGCAAGCTTCAAAAACGCATAAAGGGCCAAAGCGTAATATATATTCTTTTTGGGAAGAAGGACCTGTTTGTAATTTTTTTACAGACAAGAACTCGATTGTAATTTTTTTATGGAAAAGGACCTATCCATAAATAAAAAAAGGACCCATCCGTAAATATTTTTTCGGCTCGGCTCGCGGCTCGAGCCGAGCCGTGAGCCGAGCCGGTTCCGGAGACACGTGGGCACGCTGCCCTTTCAGGGACTCTGCAAGGTATAGTAGGGTTATTATTAGCCGTAACCATTTTATTTATTTGAAAATGCTATTTGGCAGTTATCCGTACTGTTCAATTCTCACAAATGTTTTCTCTAGGCGACGTGTGGAGAGTGGAGACTCCCTGGCGTTTGGGGTTTGGAGAGAGAGGAGAGGGAGTCCTGGCGGGTCTCGAGAGACGCATTCGTTTCCACTTTTCCCTTCGCTCTCTTGCCCTTTCCATCGCCCATTCCCTTTTCCCTCTCTCTACTTGTGAAATTATCAATTTTTTAACTTCTTCTATCTTGTTTTTTGAAAATTCAGTCTTGTTTCGAACGCATTTACAGATTTAACCTTATTCTAGACCACAGAAGCTTTAAAAGGTGACACGTTTCAACTTCCATGCTCTCCTACCACGAAAGACGCCTCCTGCGCAGCTGCGCTCTATGAGACTTAGTCGCTACAGCGTTTGATTTTTTAGACTTGATTTGATTTTTTACCTGGATGGAGACGATTTTTTACGAAAACCAAGTAAAAAATTCTCATACAAAAAAATCCGCGAGTTAAAATCTTTTGATTTGAAAATTTTCGAGTTGAAACTTCCGTATTTGAATTTTTTGAGTTGAAACTTTCGAATTGAAATTTTACTAGTTCAAACTTCCTGATTAGAAATTTTCCGAGTTAAAACTTTTTTATTTAGAATTTATTAGTTGAAACTTTCGAAATAGAAAGTTTTCGAGTTGAAACTTCTAAATTTGAAAAATTTTACTTGAATTTTGCCAAATTGAGTTTTCTCTGGTTGAAATTTTTCATGAAATCGAATTGAAATTTTCATTTTTTGTGTTTGTGCAAGGAATAGATTTGTCACGGGGCAGCAGAACGAAGGGAGGAGTGGTGTTGGGCGTCCATACTCCAAAGTGACAAGGAGCTTGAGCTCCGCGCGCAAATGGGAATTGGGGCAGGGCGTGCTCTGCGCGCAAGTTTGTAGCGCGGGGATGGAAGTGGCATCGTGCTCCGGACAGGAAAGGGAAGGACACGTGCTTAGAAGCGACACGTGGAGCGTTATAGTTCGCACTGTTGTGACGGTGAGCGATTAGTTATTCCCTTATTTATTTAGTCTACAAACCACAACCACATAATAAAATATATAGACATCTAGTGCGGTAGCTCTGAACAGGTAAGCTCTCTTTTCCTCAGAAAGAAAAACGCTCCGAAAAGACGATGATCAGATGAGAGATGACCGACTGTTGAAACAACCCCCCCCCCCCCCCCTCCCTCTTTCATTTCACCAATCACGCACTAATTAATCCACCACGCAAGGACTGCACCGCACGACCCACAGCACATGACGGGCGCTGGGGCGCAGCAGGGACACTTCAAATCAAATCAGCCCTGGCTCCGCCCTCGCCATCGCCAAACCGACCGATATGATACATCGTATGTGTCCCTAAACCGTGTAACGTCGTAGCAACCCCCAGCACGTACCGCCACCCACCGCATCATATCGATCGTCTCGCGCGGCGCATCACCCGCCCAATTCACCGTCCGATCGACGAGCCGCGCGCGCGCGGCGGCACAACCCGTGGCCGGCGCGGGGCCACGGGAGCAACCGGTTGGCGAGGCGCGCGACCGCGCGTTTCCTTCGTTCGTTGCCTCGACCGTTGGTCCGTTACTTACCCGATGGCCAATCGATGCCGCCGGAGAGCGAGCGAGCGAGCGAGCGAGCAGATCGAGCAGCACTGCAAAAACTGCATGATTGTGCGTGCATGGGACCATGCGTACCACGCCGCTCTCGACTTCCCGGCCCCTTATCATTAACATCATCAGGGGCAGGCAACGGCGGCGGCGGCGGCGACAGAGGCGCAGCGGAATATGTGTAAGCTGCAAGGCACATACATACGTTGCGTTTCATTTCATAGGCTGACAGGCGAGCGCATGTCCCTTGGCCGTGGTCACGTGCACCTCCCGGCCAAGATGAGCGACCGATCAGGTTCATCGACGACGAGCAATAGAACTTACGTAGGGTGACTGCTCTAATGCAATATAGAAGACAGGTCTTTCTAAACAAACTCTTGATCGTAGTTAAATTTTATTAGAATTCCAAAATTCTCTGGTTCCGCTAATTGTGACATGCACACATACCCGCCATGGTCCACGGTGTTGGTTATGATCTTGGCTTAATTGTCAGATCCGAAATTTCAGGAAGGCTTAACTGCCAGATCCGAAAATTATGGGGCTAATTCTTCCATTACCGCGCTCTGGTACCAACTGTTAGCATTAGGGTTCAACTAAACATGAACAAAAGCTAGCCTAAAACATGATCACCAAAGAACATAATGCGGAAATAAACGTTAGAAGAACTCACCCGGAGAGGAGGATGCCATTAGGGTTCTTGGTCGGTTTGGATGGATGAGTGTCGGGGCAGAAGCACCAATGCGCAATGAAGAAGAATGGGTGCACCGTGATCTTCACGGTGATGGTTAGGGCCTTTGGTAGCTGTCGGCGTTTCGAGCGCCGGCAAGTAAATTTGTAAGTCTAAGGGGCCGCGCGTTCCACTCCCTGAATGGTTAGACTCGAGAGTCCAAGATGTATACTGGTTCGGGCTGAAAGTCGCTACTCCAGTTCGGATGACGGTATTATATTGCTTTGCGTAATGTTTTACAGATGAGGGCGCTAAATGACTTAGTCTCCTCGTGTTCTCATGTGTTCGTCCGTGTAGAATCGTTAGTCCTGCCTCCTTTTATACAGAAGGAAGGGGCAGGTTACATCGAGAGTCGGGGGAAGAGCGAGGCGACCTATGCTAGGAGCTTCGGTCCTTCGTCCTGTGGACTGGTCGCCACACGTCTTGCCCATGCTGGGTCGGTAGCCTTGGTGGTCAGGGAGGTTAGGTATTCCCCGGGAAATAGCGTACTTGCCCTCTGTGATCCTTACGAATGCTGACGTTGCGGTGCGTGACGTTGGCGCTGCCTCGGGAGGGAGCGTGCGTTCGTACTGTACGCGACTGGTTGATGGGGCTGGAAGCTTTGACTTCAGCAGTCACCAAACCTTCTTGGGAAGGAGCCACCTGCCCTTGTATAGTCACTCCGATTGACCTCGTTCGTGGGGTACGTGGCGGTAGGCTGATGAGGGCCCCAACACGCGGCCCTCGGCGTCCGTCACCTTGGTTCGGTCGGAGTCGGGAGATCCCGCCCCGCCAAGGGGGTCGGGAGCGCTGTCCGGTCGGGAGCGGATGTCTTGTGTGGTCTCGCAGGCGATTCGGTCGGTGGCGGGCCGGGCGCGGCCTGTCGGGCTGGAGATGTGCTTGAGGCCGCTGGCTCGTCGCTTCGGGCCGTTGGGGTACCCCTGTTATTAGTATTCGTCAGTAGCCTAGCGCCAAAACCCCTAGATTGGATGGGTATCGGGAGAGGCCAAGCTCAAGAACAACCCCTTATCTTAGTTCTGGCCTCTCTCTGCTTAATATATGGTGTTGGCTAACGGGACCAAAAAACAATTATATCTTTTTATGAGCTCCCGATCAGAGCGCGATAACGGGAGAATGTAATGTCTCATTGAGAAAAGAAAAGCTTCATTATGTGAGACATAAACCCCATGAACAAATTTCTTACTCTATTAAAGATATTCTCCTTGTCAATAAGTTTAATGGATGGAAGGATTAAAGATAATTAATATCAATATCCTACACTCTGGGAAAATTAAGATACTTATATACATTGGATTGTCAAGCTTCTATCCAGACTAAAGGGTACCACTGAGTTCGTAGAAATGTTGATTCTAGTGGGAGCTCTGAGGCATAAAAGACGCTGCTTGACGACAATCGTGCTAATGTTCTAATGACGATTGTCCGAGAGAATAGCAATCTTTGTCTCTAAAAGTTTCACCTCCAGTTGATTCTGGAGTTTATGACTAATGCGAGCCTCACATAAAATACCTTAAGTTTTAACCTTAAGACCAGTGGGAGTAAATTTAACCTCTTAGCTGTTTATATATGGACATTAATTTTTAAGACCTAAATATTTTCTCTCTTCTGGGAACTAAGATTGTCTTGGTGATATCTCTCATGTTTGACTATTAAGATTCATCAAGATAGGTCCAATATTAAGGGAGTTTACTCCGATTATTAAGGGCGACAGATATTTTTCTTACGTCTCGTTGTCATGCATATTATGTACACTTAAGTTTGTATGCGCCCTTATTTGACATTTGTTACCGGGATACTTGGCAAATATTATTCCAGGACTAGACCACTGGAAAACTACTAAAGACAACTTTGCATCATAGGCAAAGTGCTAATGATTACATGCTCACATATAAGAAGTCTGATAATCGTAAAGTTGTGGGTTATTCAGACACTGATTATGCAAGGTGTTTTGATACTAAGAAATCCACATCAAGTCAAATCTTCAACCTTGCAGAAAGAGCTATATTGTGGAATGGCTCTAAATTTAAGGCATCATTAATGATACAAGCAGACTTGTAGCATGTCATAAGGCTATTAGATAATGAGAAATCCACAATAGGCTGTTGTGGTTTAAGAATAAGAAATTTTATTTTTGGCTTAAGATTCTATCCCGGAATATATTATGTAAGAGTGCAATTTTTGCTTCAATTAACAACGTGTCAAGTGGTGCTGCCAAACACATGACGTTGTGAAAGATGTAATCCAGAATCGAATTATTGATGTTCAGCCTATAAAAATTGAGTATCATGTTTAATATATGAGTTTATCCATCATGTTTAGTTTAATGATTCCCTGTTAAAGGCTTGTCTCAAAATTACTACCGGGATAAGACTTATTGACAGCCTATACTTCTGGAACAAATTGAGATCTCAAAACTTCGACTCTGGAAATTACAAAGTTTGTTTTCACTCCTTTCAATGTGCACATGATGACAAATGAAGACAAACTGCACAAAAGGACCATAAGTATAAAACCAACTCCCGTTAAGAATAATTAATTATCCTATCAAGATAGAATGATGCACTATAGATACTGGGGTTGTAGCGGTGCTTAAATTAATCGCTGTAATACTTTATCTTGGTGTGTTGTTCTGTTAAGTTTGGACTTATGAAATTAACCTTCGATCAAGTGGGAGAATGTTGGTTATGATCTTGGCTTAATTGCCAGATTCAAAATTTCAGGAAGGCTTAACTGCCAGATCCGAAAATTATGGGGCTAATTCCTCCATTACCGCGCTCTGATCGGGAGCTCATAAAAAGATATAATTGGTTTTTGGTCCCGTTAGCCAACGCCATATATTAAGCAGAGAGAGGCCAGAACTAAGATAAGGGGTTGTTCTTGAGCTTGGCCTCTCCCGATACCCATCCGATCTAGGGGTTTTGGCGCTAGGCTACCGAAGGCCCTAACCATCACCGTGAAGATCACGATGCACCCATTCTTCTTCATTGCGCATTGGTGCTTCTGCCCCGACACTCATCCATCCAAACCGACCAAGAACCCTAATGGCATCCTCCTCTCCGGGTGAGTTCTTCTAACGTTTATTTTCGCATTATGTTCTTTGGTGATCATGTTTTAGGCTAGCTTTTGTTCATGTTTAGTTGAACCCTAATGCTAACACACGGCTGCATGCATACACGTACATACGAACGCACACAAACCACTGGAATAGTAGTGGCCCTCCTGCAGTTCCTGTTGATCCTACACCACTCGATCTCTCCAAAGATGGGGCACCTATCAGATCAAGCGGCTCTCTGCACGTATCAAATGTAAACAGTACAATTGGGATAGAATGTGTCACCTCTCAATATAAGTTACATAAATATGACAACAAACTAAATGGTAAATAATGACTATTTATACTTCATTTACTTTTGATATTTATGCAACTTTTCAAAAGTAATACAGACAAACACCCTATATAGTTATTAGCTTGTAGCACGCAATACAGTACAAGAGTGCCTTGTAGCGGAGAGGTCAGAGACGTGTATGGGTATTTCGATTTGGATGCAATAATGCGTTTGTGCGTGTTGTGTTGTGTGTGTGTCCCATGAGTCGTCTCCTGCCGATGGGGACGTGCGCGAACGCGGACTGCTCACCTACAGCGCGCGGCAGCTGTTCTCCTCCTGCTTGCGCGCTTGCTTTTGTCGGGTGAGATGAGATGGCGCTTAGGAGGGGGATCTACATCATGCCAGATGCCAGTGGTTGTATCGTATAGCCAGGGGATTAATGCAGGGCGTTTTCCGGATGGGCTAAATCTGAACCTAACCTAACGTATGTTCATGTGGTGTACTAATCATGTATGTTTGAGGTACACACCAGGTTAATTGCGTTGTAGACTTGTCTAGTTCAGTTGATAAAAGGGCTGCCCAGTGGTAGCGCACACGGTTAGGTTGTAGATTCGAAGCCTCGTTATTATCTTATCAAGTTCAGTTGTTAAGGTTTGCATTGCGCTTAATTACAGTACTGGCGAGAGAAGGAACCTTGAATGAGGTACAAGGTCAACAATGGTCGGACTTGATCTTGGCGTTGATGATTGCATGACTGGTGCAAAAGCAGGAATAGATATAGGCGGTTCAACCTCTATTCCATGTATGCAAGCAATTAAGATTCAGAGTTGAAGGTTTGAAAAAAGTTGTCCAACGATTTTGATATCTCTGCTGGATGATACCTTAGCCATTGACCTTCAAAAGTAAAGATCTCAACAAATATAGGCATAGCCACATGATTGCCTGTGTGAACGGATGTAATTATGCCATCCTAGCAGGGTTTAAAATCGTGCCGAGCCGGTTCGGCGAGTAAAACCGTTTGGAAAACCGTTCAGATGAATAGTAAATTTAAAAAATTTAAAGAAATTTCGCAAAAAGTGTCAAAAAAAATTTAAAATTTTTTTGTGCGGTCCTGAGGCCATCCTAATGATTGTATAAAATTTTCAGATTATTATCAGATACGTACATTTTTTAAAAATTCTGACAGTGATACTGTCACAATATATGCTCTTTAGTTTTTATTTTCTAGGGCACAAAATGAAGTCTAATATTTCTTAAACTTTTTTTGTGATGTTATAACTTATTTACAATGATTATGTAAAATTTTCAGAAGATGATCAGATATGTGTATTTTTTAAAAATTCTGAAAGTGATATTATCATTGTATATGCTCTTCTATTTTTGATTTTATATAGGTACTAAATGAAGTCTAATATTTTTGAAAAAAAATTTGTATAATAATTTGAAACTATTTATGGTTACATTAAATTTTCAGAATATAAAAAATCTTTTAAATATTTATAAAAATCTGACAATATCTTTGTTCCTTTTCCTTAATTGCTGTTTTGGATTTTTTAGAAGTAAAAAATGATTTAAAAAATTATTTAAATTTATCTGAGGTGTTTTATAGATTAATTAGGATTTTGTGTAATTTTTTCAATTTTTCCTTTCATTTCCACCATTTTTCCTTCTGTCGTCGGTTTTCGAGCTTTTCGACCGGTTTTCGTTTTTTTTGAATTGGTTTGACCACCTGTTTGACTTTCGCAAACCGATCGGTTTTTACCGAGTTTCGATCGGTTTTCGCGAAAAACCGGTGCCGAGCAATTCTCGAAATTCAGTTCGAAAACGAAATTATTAACCCTGCATCCTAGTACCCAAGAAAATTTTCAGATGTGGACAATATTACCGCGAATCCTCCTTAGAATCCAAAAAAACTTTCCTTACATCCGAATTTTATCTTGCTTACATATGAGAACACACAGAGTTCAAAATTTCATGCATATTTGGGGACACTTCAAACTTCCACTAGTTACAGGCATGATGTGTGCAGCCAGATCTAGCTCAGCTGGCGAAACACACATAACAAAAGCGAAGCGTAAGACTCCTTGTGTCTGTCATTGCATCGCCTCTCCTTTGTAATGCACAGCTTTTCTCTGAAGATGATACACACTAGTCTTTGCTTCAAAGCTAATAGAGAATTACATTATATCTCACTCCAATGTCCAATCCCAGCCCTGGAAATGGGAAAGGACGAGGGCATGCAATAAGATATGCCCACTCCTGAGCAATACACGCAGCACCAAATCTGACCATATCATCAAGTGTCGCGCCACGGCAGAATACATTAAAAGCTTTTGAGTGTTTGCTCATGACAGAACCATGATCTTGTTTGCGAGATGCAGTGCCTACTCTTCATGACGACCACGATCTTGCTTGTGAGATGCATTGTCCCTTCGTGTCGAAGCCACGATCTTATGTACAAGACACACCATATTGTACTGTCCTATTTTGCTATTAAACGTACCGCCTCTGTTTCACCTCTTTTTTTTCTTGCCTTTCTCATGTTGGTTGGAGTCTTGGAGAACAATCCCTTATACCTTATGAACTTGCCATACTTTACTGTGCTGAAAATTTGCTAGAAATATTGCCAGATGATCTTGCATTTTAATTTGTCTCAATAGTACTTCGGTAATTAATTTTGGGGTAGAGTAATCGCAGTGCGTGGATTTGGGACAGGGAACACTGCTCTAAGATCTTGTGTCTCAATTAGTCATGATTTGGAGCTAGCTGAGCTATAGGATATACAAGATTGTTTGGTCCAATTCAAGAAAAGGAGTGATCAGAACAGCTCGTTCCGCTGATTCCGTTTTGGAGCGTGATCACAGCCTGGATGATTTGGACTCCCTGAAGTAGATTGGGAGCTCGAATTCTTAACAATAAAGGAGATGTTCAGAGAAGGGGGGGAGAGCGATGTATATCTATTAAAAATTTGAGATGGAACTATAGATGAACAGGAGAAGCGTAGCGTCGCAGTGAATGCCGTTGCACTGCTTGTCTGATGTACGCCTAGCTAGCATCTCTGCGTAAATCGATCTAATAATGGGGGAGGGGAGGCCTCCTGGGTTCTAAGGTTTTTTTCTTCCTCGGCCACATTTTTTTTTCAAATCTAACCTCACGAGAATAAATTTATAAAACTAATCTTGTATTTGACCACAAAGCAGTGATAGATAATATGTGTCACCTGTAGCACTCCTGTATCGTGGAACCTTGCTGATCCACGACAATATAGTTCATCGCGCCAGGTAGAGCAAACCCACCATAGTAGAAAAGCTACCGCTTACGCCGAGCACGGCTGCAGGTGCCATGGGTTAGAGGCTCGATAGGCCACGGCCGAGAAATAGGTGCTTGGTTGGCTGCACAAATAGTGGGCGGATTTAAAAAAAAAGAAGTGTGTCTGGAGACCAAAAAAATTTGCTAGCTTCAGGCCGCCTCGGCCCTGCCCTAGTGCTGTCTCTGTCACTGGGTACTTATCATACAGCTAAAAAGCACCCACAAATACAGTCCCACTGTCCCAGCACATAACCTGCTTGTTCCTTCTATGTCCTTTTTTACATGAGCTCTCTTCTTGGCTTAACAGATTCCAGAATGGGATCAATGGGCAGGCATACGGATCTTAAAGATATATATCAGCTACAAATATAATGACCATACAAATGATATTACACGTCTTCCCTCTTGCTTGAGAGGTTAAGGGTCTGACTGAGCATATACAGCACCGCCTTATGTACGATCTTGTAGCTAAACATGCGAGATGATACACCCAACTTCCGTACACGGTGCGTTTCATTTTGTTCAAAGAATCATTACACCAAGATGAAAATTAGAAGCTAAAACACCGCTAGGGCCCAACATTGTTAGGTTGAATCTCAGAGTGCTGCCGCGGCCAACTGACTTTTCTTTATATACAACGGGCGTCGAGCTTTGGATCGAACTTTTCAGTGATGTCAAAGCTCCATTTTCATGTGGACTGTTTGCAATGAACCTGATCCACAGTATTTAACATCAGAATCAATTTAAAGTTGTGTTAATTCAGACACCAGCTTAATAGGAAACTGAAATTTCCTTACCATTGTAGCTGTTGGAAGAGTTGGCAATCTCCTGACTTTGCTCCATATCCATTTGAACAACACTTTGCAGATCATCTTGCCAGAAAGCCCCAAACTGTGAAGCATCAATCCCTCATCCTCAATGTCCCTCCATACGAATATTATGAAACCTTGATGAATAGGCGTGCATTGTTACCTGAGAGGCCACATCAGTAACTCCGTTGAGGAAAGGATGGTGTGAACCCATGGGCCGGCAAAATGCGGTGTCTAGTGGGTGCATAGAACCCTGGTTGTCTATGCCATTGGTTAGGCCACAACCGAGAGGGTTCCCCTGGTGAGGCTGGTTAATGTAGGGCAACGGTGCACCTGAGGTCTCCAGTGGGAAATGCGAATTCTGCAACTGGCCGCATGACTGGTGCATCTGATCAGATACAAATTTGGAATATGAGATAAGTTGAACCAGCCAGTTGCCTCAACAAGCGAGGAACCAAATGAAGTAATGGGATCATATATGCTTGTCCTCACATCTTTAGGAAGGAGGTTAGGCAGATTGTTGAAGTCCAGCTGGGGATTCACAGTGGCCAACTTCATGGACAGAAACTGCAAAATGGATGTGAAAGGCAAGGGTTTAGATGGCACCCATCGATGTTTGCTCCATTCTAAAACGGCAAAAGCCACAATCATTCTGAATCTGTGAATCGACAATGGACATATACCTCGACTTGCCGTTGCAACGACTGCACATAGTTTATGATCTCATCGAGCATGACAGCCTTGCCAACCACCTGAAACAAGTAACATTTCCCAATTTCCAATTTGAGCACACCAAACTACTCAAGTGACAACAGGTGGGTGGTACCAATGATGAGCGCTTTTCGGTTACCTTGTTACAACCCGGCACAAGATCCTGCAGCAGCTTCATCCTTTGGCTAATTTTTTCTCTTCTCACCTGGATCGTCGAAGAGAAAACAACACATAAATCTACAGCATAGAGGACCACAAGAGCAATGCAATCGAGAACCCAAGAACTGTACCCTCTCGGCGAGGCTGTGGCTGTCCGTCGCCTCGCCGCGCCTCGCCCGGACATGAATGTAGTCCTTGGGCGGCTCCGGGGGCTTTGAAGTGCTGTCCTTCCCCTGCTTCTTGCCACCGTTCTCACTGTTACTCCGCGCGGCCTTCCCCTTCGCAGAATTCTCCTCGGCGCCATTGCTCTCCTCCGTCGATTTGCACCGCTTCCCGCTCGAATCCTCCTGCAGAACACTCTAAAAATGAAATCTTTCGCCCCCGAAACGGAGCAACACACGTAACTGAGCGGAATTCTGCGCGTACCTTAGCAAGATCCTTAGCGGAGGTAGACATGATGCTGTCCTTGCCTTTCCCCTTCCCGCTGGCCTTCCGCTTCCTCGCATTGCCCTCGGAAGCCCCCTTCAGCGCCATCTCCACGCTGGCTGACGCCGGATCAGACACCGACGACTCGTCCCGGGCGTTCCCGAGCTCCAGCTCTTTCAATGCTTCGACCGGGCCGGCGTCCGGGAGGCCGAATTGTCCAGGGGCGGCGCCGCCGTAGCCTCCGCCGCTGCCACGGGCGTCAAAGCCGGAAAGCCTCGCCGCGCGCTCGGCGAAGCCTGGGTCGGCGAGGAACTGGTCCAGGGGTCCCATAGGCATCAAGTTCTCCAGGATTGGCAAGCCGCCGGCTCCGGCAACACCCACCTGCGGCGGCGGGTAGCGGTGGAACTGGCCCATCATGGAGAGGTTGAGCTTGGGAGGCGAACTAAGAGGAGTGCCACCGTAGTGCGGCTGCGGCGAGATCCCGTGAAGAGCAAGGCCTTCAGTCGCCGCGGCGGCCGTCGAGTTGGACGCCGGGGAGGAGACCATCGAGCTGAGTGACGGGTCGAGGTGGCCGCCGGCCGTTGCCGCGTCCATTGACTGGTCCAAGTTGAGGTTGAGGAAGCACGATGGCGCCGTCGCCGGCGGCAGCTGGTCCGGGGGCCCGCAGTTCATCTCCGGGCGCGCCGGAATTGCGCAGAGATCTGTGCCTTCCGCTGTGGAGCAACCGCAATTGGCCAAGAAATCGGGCAACCCACTCCCAAGAAGCCGAATTCCGAGCCCACCAAGAAGGCGCCCAACCGAGAGCTGCGAGCGGCGACCCCAATTGAGCAAAGAAACGCGAGCAGCGAGTAGCGCAGCTCCCACCAAATCCCACTACGGGGCCGAGATAAGGTCCGGGAAGGTAAAGGCAGAAGCTTTTCGTGTGCGTGACAAAGCAAGGAAAGTGGGGGGAACAGTAAAGGAGTGGAAAAGAAGCACCTAAAACAAAGCAAAAGCTTGCAGGCAAAAGCAGAGAGGAGCGAGAGGGGGAGAGAAAGGAACAGATTAGTAGTAGTAGAGATTGCGAGTGTGCTCGTAGGGGCAGTATGTATATAGGTCCAGGGTGGCATGGGTCGCATTGGATGGACTTATGGGCATCATCACCTCAGCCTTTCCTGCCATGAAAGAAGGAAGAAGCTAGAGAGAGAAGCACTGGAGAAAGAGCTCAGAGAGAGAGAGAGGTGGTGGTTCCTGGTGGTAGAGTTACTTGCAGGAGGTGAGGAGAGGGGAAAAGGGAATGCATTGCTGCTTCCTTTATTTGTGATGTGCAAACAAAAAAAACGCTACTAAAATAAAGATGATAAATTAGAGATGTTTTATTTTTACAATTTTTTGTGTTTTGTTTTCTGATCCTGGGATTATTTTAAGCGAGGACGAGATGAAGGTGATGGTCCCTAAGCAGGGGTGGTGTTGAGCACTTGAGCTCATGAAATTGAGAGATCAACCAATCATTAAATTGGGGAGGGGAAGAAGGCCACAAGGGGACAAAGGATGCTTGGTAGTTTGGGTTGGATCCTACCAAGCCAAAAATTTAAATCTTTTTTAATTACTCTTCTAATTTTTAATTTGAGGATAGAACAATAGCCCATTGGATGGAAACCGGTGTGATTTGTTTTTTTGCCTTGTGAGAATTGTTTGAAGCTGATTGGGGTTTTCAGCCCCTTCTGTTCGGTGATGCACCTCAACGAGGGTGGGATCAAGGTTTTAAATTTTGTTTTCGGTTCACATTTCGAAGTGATCGAAATCCAGATAAAATTCAAAAATCAAATTTCAAATACGGATTTTTTGAGGAACCCTAAACTGAAATTTTTGCTGAAATCGCCAAAAATTCGATGGTTTTCAACCCCTGTGAAATGGTCTCCCGAGGCTAGAAAAAATATAAAAAAATCATGCAAATATTTACCTACATTTTCTATCTGTTTGAACATAAAATTTTCAAGTTAGGGTTTAGAGTTTAGGCCAAATACATCATTTAAGACCGAAATCAAAGTTAGGGTTTATGCCAAAATCCAAGTTAGGGTTTAGGGTTAGGTTTATATAATTTGTATATGTATTTTTTTTATAAACTTTTGACATGTATTCCTCATAAAATGTATTACAATTCTAAAAAAAATTGGTGTAAAATCCCGTCCAAAAAACATTAAAATCAATCAAAAAGCTGAAATCTCGTCGAAATTTACCTAAATTGTTATAGTAAATTCTAATTTTTATTTTTTTATTTCGCTAAAATTTGGAATCATAACTCTGTCGAAATACGAAATTTCACCGAGATTTAGAACAGAGGGTGGGACAGCGTGTCTTCTTTGGTAGCACTCGAGTCTCATCATATTTGATTCTCCATTTTTTTCTCGTTAATTTTGACTTGTTTTGTATCCTTTAATTTCATCGGGCCTTCTAGTACTCTTCTTTAGGACTAAGTAGTTTCTAACTTTCTGTCCCTTGCTAATGAAGTTAATTAGCATTTGAGTATCAAGGTAAGTTTACTGTATTATAAGAAAAAAAAGGGGATAAGTGAATTCTACTTCAGCTAGACTTGAGAAGGGCATGTTTAGAGTATTGTAGTTTTTTTTTAAAAAAGCTGCTTTTTGTCTTTTTGAATTGAAAAGTAGTAAGAGGTTATTGGATAAACAGCTAATTTTTCTCAATAATAAGTTGTAAAAGCAGATCTTATTTAATTTTTAGCTTATGCTAATTATACGTGACTTCTAGCTTATATCAAAAACCACTTAAAAACTAAGTTATTTGAGAGTTTATCAGCTTTTCAAAGCTGAAGGAGGCTCTAATTCTCCCTAAACAGATCTTTAATATTGAAGCCTATAAATGGCATGGGATACTAACAAAGGGTAAGTGCTTTATGATTGGGCTGCGAGATTTGTTCAACTCATCTGCCCATGAACGTACCGCACGATTTACACTAATGAGAGCACTGAACCACTCGGTAGTGGATGCCTCGTACATACCGGCCGGCCACTTGTTGCGGCCATCGTAAAACACAATTTATACCTAAACCATGGGAGTGCTAGCGCTTCCCATTACGATTTATATGAATCAAGTGGTATCAGAGTGATCAATACATTTCGTTGGTCTCTCTTAGGTAGATTTGGAGTTAGGGTTTTCGACAATAAATATAAAATTAACACCATTAATTTATCCGCTCAATGTTGTGGTACGATATAGAATTTTGGTCGCCAGGTTCAATGTTTCAAAAACAAAAACAAATTTCGATGTGAGTAATGATAGTGGAGTAATATGTTCCTTGGCATTGCCAGCACTATTCAGACCAGTGCTAGTGGGTTGAGATTTTCTTTCACTTACCACTAACATCTGCCTCGAGAGTAATGCAAAATGTTATCACTATTATAAAGAATAAGAGTAGCGTTTCTATGCATCACTCTCGATATAAGTAATACAAATCTTTTCGTGAAATGGGTGTCCGAGCAGTTCTTAAAGCAGCCAGTTGCACAAACAGTAGAGTAGCTGCCCGATCTTCTGGTATACTACGTGCCAAAGCTGTGCCGATGGGCAGACCACTGTTCTGTTGCGAGTACGTAGATGGGAATTTTTTTTGGAATCACAGGGTGGTAGGGTAAACTGAAACCCTTTGCCTTAAAATGATAAAATCTTTATGAAGAAGGCATCCAAGAAGGAAAAGGCCAAGTCATTCATGTTTGCTTCTGGTGCACTCCTTACTTTTGCTTTCATAAACCCTAGTAAACATCCACTCACCCTTTCCTGCGGTTAAAAGTGGTGGCCTTTTATGGCTGCAATCTGCTAGCAAGTAGAGGCAGGAGTTGGGCGGACTCAACAGGTTTTGGGTCGAGGCATGATGTGCCGTATCGGTTCGACTCGTCTCCACCGAGGCTCAAACATGATCCAAGACGCGCTGTGCAGTGCTGGTCTAGGCCTTTATCTTGTTGGATGTGTGGAGTCATGGATGCCACCGTCGTCGGTCCATCGCCATGAACAACACCATAGACGAGGAGCGAGCATTGACTATCAGCGAGAATCTGGTACACATAATTATTTGAGAAAAAAGAACTAAAATTTATTTATTTATTAGGTGCATATACAAAGTTACTGTCTCGTTAAAAACCTTACGCCCTAGAGTAGGGTTCCCCTCGTAAGGAAAAGAGTGCAACAACAGCATGTATACATAATAACTACTTGCTATTGTCCAGGTGGTTCATACGTTCTAGGTCACCGGGGAGTAAGTAGGGGTGGAGGAGAACAAGATGGGAGAGAGAGAGAGGAGACGACGGAGGAGAGGAGATGGACTCCGTCAGATGGGTCATGGGAGGAGGGAAGAGGAGAGGTAGTATTTGATAATGGTATGGAGCTCTGGTGTTTGGTAGTTAATGATGGGCTGAGCTGTAGATGAGATGTTTTTTTTACGAAAGAGCTGCTTTCATGCTGGGTTAGTCTAGGTACAGTCCATTCAATCGTGCCGTGCCACCCATTGTGCCGAGTTTTGAGGCTCGGCACGGCCCATCATTCGTGTCATGCCATGCCAGCCCAAAGACAATCGTGTCATGCCATAGTTAATTTGGGTCGTGCTGAATTAACCGTGCCAAAGACCAACCAAAAAGAACACAGTGTTTAATTTGTAGGAGGCAAGAACACAGTGTTTTTGTTGTTTTTACCTTCCATGTAAATATAATAAATTTACTAATTAAGCGCGACCAAATGTTCGTAGTCCAAATAACCTGTGAATCAACAGGACTTTGTCCTAAAATTATAGAAGTACAGAAATGCTCTAACACCTTTCTCTCTGCAAGAAAGAAAAAACAAGTCGGCCGGCCACTGATTTTGAGACGGGGATAGAACGACGAGCGACGAGCTTGACCCGACCCGTAGCTCCTAAAATTTTGAGTCACGAACGGCATTGTGGCGATATACAGTTTTATTTGGACATCTCGTGGCAATTGATTAGGGACGAACTGGAGAAAACCAATTTCTTCTCCTGCTAAATAATTTTCAAAAGGCCTTGGAATTAATTCCACCGTCTCAACCGATGAAAATATGAAATGGATCGGACGAAACCGTGGACGTGCTCGCTTACTTTCCTGGGTGCTAACGGGACAGAGCGTGCAAGGATTAGTAGGAGGCCGGGAAAGCTGGGAGCAAGGCTGTGTCCGCATCTACTAGTGATGACTGATGAGCCTCCAAAAATAAATTCTAGTTTTTATTTATTTATTACATCCTAATGCATGCACAATTGAGATGCTTTCGTGCTTTTCTTTTTGAAAGTTGCATAAATATTAAAACACGAAGGAAGGGTAGATGATGATTACTTACCCTTTGCTTGTTTTAAAATTTATACAACTTGTATTATGAGGAAAAACATAGAAGCATTGCTCTACACAGTTTCTTGGCACCCTGTTTTAAATGTCAAACTCCCTTCCTGCACCATACAAAAAATATTTTCAACAAAGAAAAAAAAACTCATTTGGTCAATGGCCAACTTATAAAAAAAATTGCGCTAGAGAGCCTTGTTGTCTCTGTTTGGATCACGGGAATTATTTTCTACTTTTGGCGGATGATTATTTTCCTATATAGTTCTTTTTTTTTTAAGTTCATTCGTTATAACTAGAATCGCAATGATTTTTCATGCTTTCCAAACTCGATCTTTTGTAGGGTTCATGTGTAACGACTTACAAATAGGGTCTAGAGGTCGTGGCTACTTGTTATTCTTTCAGTTCACGGTATTGTTTAACTGCATATTGTGCCTGACATAGCCGAGCCTAACTTGGTTAGAAAGAGTGGGTGTCGTCCCCTCCCTAGACGATCGAATTTTCTGATTCAAAGGAGTGATCACTCCCTCTTTAAGTGAATGCGAGAGCTCCTAACATAATTTCCAAAAAAAAAATGCCAGAGCTCCTAACCTAATTTCAAAAAAAAAGTGCCTGACTTTGTACATTGAAGCGTGGAAATGGTGCAGAGAGGCTGCGGAGGCCTGAAGGTCTGAATCAAGAAGCCGGCTGGTTATCACCGGTTAATTACTGCAAGCAGCACCTAACAGTTTGGCACCTAAGTGATTCTTTACAGATGTGCATCTTATTGTAATCGCAGGCCTCGGGATCGCTGCTGACGGTCACATGCTTGTTGGTGAGGCGAACATAAAAAACGCTACTAATATCAGACGAAAATTAGAGACACACACCAAACATCTCCTTGTGGATGGAAGGGACTGCAAGTCTGCAACCAGTGAACCAGTCCTCTGGCCCCCAGCAACTGAAGCACCAATTAGCCCTTCATTAACTACCATTATAACTTTTTTTTACTCTCTCTCTCTCCGACTTTTAGTTTTAACCTTCTGGTTGGAGTGGACTGTGGAGACGAGACCACGTACAAAAATTCCTTTGTACCATGCGTAATATGGGTGTGCATGCTTTGTAAAAGTCGTGCAAACACAAAAGGGTCTGGACTATGAGGCCCCATGACTGTCCATGCACCTCACCTCTCAAAGTTCCATTCCAAAGCCAACAAATAAAACCTGCATAAAAAAAGCGCTGATTATTCTGTTCTTTCAAAGAAACGCCGGTTCTTTAGGGCTAACATGTGTATATATATATATATATATATATATATATATATATATATATATATATATATATGTCCATAGTCTTGAAAGTATCCATTTCAATGTATGTTTAATTGAAAAATATCCGGAGTGGAGTTATTGCAATTTTTTCATTCATTACCCCTACATAAATGTTTTGGAAGAGGTTACGTGCTTGTGTTATGTTATTTAACAGAGATATGTATGGTCATTTATTATTAACTATTTCTTATATTTAGTATTTTCCCGGTCCATGCTCACAGTGAGAAGTGGACAAATATAGCAAAAAGGAGTAGACTATAGATGCAATCGGCAGGTACTAACCAGGTTCCAATTCAAGGCGAAAAGTTAAATGCATAGCATCACATTCTGATAGCTAGTTTTGCTAGTACTTATGTACGTGCAAGGTTCAAAATCCCAGCGAAATTTTGGATTTTTGTCGGGGATGAGATTTCAAATCCTAGCGAAATAAAATTTTTTGAAAATTTTCAAAAATGCAACAGACAGCTTTTGGTTAAAATCGTTTATGATGCAAACATTAGGTATTTCGGTCACTTCCGAGATACGATCGATCCAAAACCGAAATTTGAAAGCTTGCGTAGGTGAGGCATGTATTTCCCTTCCCAGTAAAACACAGAGTACGTGGATGCAAGCTAGCGCCGGGCGAAGAACCGGGCTACTTGTTAACATCATAAGACGTTTCCTCCCCTGGAACGAACGATCCACAGGTGAAGTAAAGGTGGAAGCAGACGTTCTAAGCCACTTACAGCATATATTGCATCACCAATCGATCCATGAACCGCACCCGCCGCGCGCAGGCAGACAGCCATTCGGGACCAGCTCGCTCGCATGCAGCCGGAGCCGGTGGTGTAGTGGTACTGCTGCTGCTGCCACTCGTAGCCTGCTCCTGTAGTTGCAAGCAAAGAGCTCAAAGCAGCGCGCTGTGGTAGTTACTACCTCCTCGGCAATCATTGGAGCCCGAAAAGGCCAACACAAGAATTAGATGGGAGTGAGTGAGTCCATGCTCTGCTCATCGAGTGAGCTGCAAGCAAGTCGTGCAGCAAGGGAGACGCAACAAAGCACGGCTCGATCCTACAAGGAGATCGATCCAATGGAGGTTGAATCAATAAAAATGGCCGGCCTTGATATTTTTGCAGACGGTTTTCTTGGGGTTGATGCCAGCTAGCTAGGGTACTTTGTTACTAGTAGCGTAGTTGTACTCCTACGTACTATGCTTAGCTGTGTGATTAGTTTAAGGGGCGGGTGTATTATGTATGGGGTTTGGACTTGGGGTATCCGACCCCATGCTTCACACCGGGGAAACTGTTGGTTTTATTTTAATCCAAGGTGTTTGTGTAAGTTGGAGTATGGTAGCTTTTGATTCCATCTTTCTTCGCTGAAAACTTGGCTTCGGTCTCCATCCTTGGCTGGCCCAAGGCTGGTTTCTCTCTCCTTTGCCGGCAAATCCCTTTGCCCCTAAACTTGTTGCGACCCAGCTGTTTTGCTTACGAGGGTGTGATGCAGTGAGTACTAAGTATAGTATATAATTCCATGCATGGACTTGTGTAAGTTTCTTCTGCTACTAGAATTCGTGTTCCTTCAATACCTTAACTGAAGTTGAACAATAGTAATACTACTACTTACTCCTTTCGTCTAAGTTTGTAAGATATATTTTGAATGGTTTTGTACACTAATATAGAGCGTATTTCACATTTCAATATATAATTAGTGTGATGTTCCCTTTATATCCCTAATTTATATTGAACTTCATATTCTCTACATGAATGCATTGACTATTGTGCTTAGAGATAATAATTAGGGGTAGTCTAATCATTTTCAATATCTCTTTAGTCTATGTGCCAAAAGAAAATACATCCTATAAACTTGAGTGAAGTACGATTTATGAACCCCTAGCCATAGCTGGTTAATTTTTATTCGTAATGGCAAGAGCAAATAATGAGTTTCCTTAAAAAATTACTACTATCTCCGTTCATAAATAGATGTCATTTTATGTTCTTGTACTTTCACCAAGTCAAGTTTATAAAAGATTGTATTACTATTCTTCATTATATCTTTGGATAGTGTGTTTTACTCTAGTTTATGGTAGTAAATGACATTGAAAATAATCAAAGAAGATATATAGAAAGAAATAATGATAAAAAGTTAACTCAAAATTATAGAATAATATGTATTTAGAAATTAACAAATTTTGAAAACTAGAATGCATCGCATCTGACCTAAAGCTCCATTCTATTGACGCTAGGACAGGTGCTAGAGTGCATTAGACTTAGACACACAGTACGTCAAGAGTACCTTAGTAGAGTGGCAATGCTCTTAGTGATCTTAGAAGCTATAATCCTAGATGGAGCCTGATATTTACGGAGAGATTCTCTCGTCCCGTGTCTCCATTTTCTCTCTTTCTTGCTTGCTTTCTTTAGCTCTGCAAAACTCAAGTTACATCTTACATCCAGTCATGCGCAGCAAGTACTCGGTAGCTTGTACACCGGAAGAGTCGACCATGTTGGTGTGGGCCCACCTGCTAGTGACACCGATCAAGATACAGTAGATTCTCTCAGTCTAAGCCGCATGGCTTGGGTGAGCATGCAATTGCAAACCACTGAATGCATGCATGCATGCAGAGCAGGTACAGCTTTTTGGGTCCAAATTAACCCAGCAATCTGAAAAGGGTCTTGGACCATATCAATCCGAGCTAGCCAAATTGATTGACTCCACCAACCCCCGCGTCTTGTCACTGTGGCGTAACATTTGTCTTGAAAATGTGAAGCACGCACACCTAAGCAGGATTTTACTACCACTGTTGCTGGTTGTTACCACACCCACCGGCAAATAAAACAATCAACGCAATGCAGGGCTTGCCAGCTTGACACGCATTTTGGTAGAGCCCAGTGTTTGAGGAATGCAACTGTGGTTTTTGACATCTGCATGCCTCCTAGAGTCCTAGTTGGAAAAGAAAAAAAAAAAGGGAGATCCTACAATATCCCTGATAAAACGAGTGTTGCTTGCTGCATGAGAGCATGGGGCAATCATTATGTGATTCGGGCAAGGTTCACTTTTTCGTTTGCCTCTCGAAAATTGAATAGTATTTGGTACTGTTTTTTCATAAATTTCGATCGAATTTCGGTAAAAATTGAACGGTTTGCGAAAGTTAAACCGATTCAAAAAAACAAAACCGGTCGAAAAGGTCGAAAACTAATCAATTTTTGTCGAAAATAGCTGGTTTTGTTTTCGTCAAAATCGACGACAGGAGAAGAAATGATGAAAATGCAAAGACAGATTGCAAATTTTTTTTGAAAAAATTACAAAAAAAAATCCCAATTAATCTATCAAACACCTCAGAGAAATTGAAACAATTTTTGAAATCATTTATTGCTTCTAAAAATCCAAAATAGAAATTAATGAAAAGGAACAAAGACACTGTCATATTTTTATAAATATTTATTATATTTTGAAATTTTACTGTAACCATAACTAGTGCCAAAGGATCATGTACTAAAATTTTCAGAAATATTAGACTTCATTTATTTCCCATATAAAATCAAAAACAGAAGAGCATATACAATGATAATAGCACTTTCAGAATTTTTAAAAAATACACATATCTGATCATCATCTTAAAATTTTACAACATCATTGTAATTACATTATAACAAGACAAAAAAAGTTTAAGAAATATTAGACTTCATTTTGTGCCCCTAGAAAATAAAAAACTGAAGAGCCATATATTGTGACAGTATCACTGTCAGAATTTTTTTAAAATACATAGATCTGATAATCACTTGAAAATTTTATAGCATCATTAGCATTGCCTCAGAACCTCACACAATTTTTTTAAAAAAAATTAACACTTTTTTCCTAAATTTCTTCAAAAATTTTAAATTTATATTTGAACTCCGCGGTTTACCGCTCGGTTTTTATTGTTGAACCGGTTCGATAAGGTCGGTTTTCGCAAAAAACAACCGATTTTTGTTGGCTTTTTGAACCCTAGATTCGGGCCTTCTCATGAACATGGCGGAATTTGGCATGGATAGTAGCACTCCAATAAACAACTTGCAATCGGTGATCAACGTCAAGTAATAGTTAGTATTACACTATATTCCCCCTAAAAATGCAAAAACTAGGGACGCTAGTTCTACCGCCTTCTTCGTATCAAATGATGTCATCGGTTCTGTGTGATGTAAGATATCCCTCATGATTCCCCGTCTACATTCCATTTTTTTTTCCGGTCCACACCTTCAATGTTATTATCATCGGCACATATATGTTTTGAACTTAATTTCAAGGTTGTTTATATATATGCGCAATCTCTTAACCAGCAAGTAGCAATTCAACAGCTCACAAAGTGAAACAAAAAGATCAAAGGAAAAGTTGGGATCTCACTGCCGTAAGAAACATAGATTGAGTCATATCAACGCTAACCCTGCACTGATGATCATAATTACCAATAGTCCTGAACATGAGCCATATTCATAGCCCGGTTGGCGGTTGGCACATTAGGGCTTCTTAGCTTACTGGTTCCCGCGTTTATAGTGACTAAAGCAAGTCCATAGCGGTGATGCAAGTTCGTGGTTTGCAAATTGCAATGGAGAAGTGTCAGTCGGCAGTGATGGCTGCAATGATGTTTAATTTTCCCTGGCATTTCGATGATTCATACTACACTTCAGAGATCAGAACAGCATGACAGTGTCTAAAGTCTAAACCTTTGTGATACCCTTGGGATTAAGAAATTTAGATTTTACAGTCTAGAAGAGAGAAAAAAAATTCTTGCTGCCTTCCTTTTTTGCTTCTGAAGCGTCTCATGTTGGGTCCAAATTAAGATCATTTGTCCTTACTGGCTATCAATCTATTGCGTGCGTGCTTTATTGGCAATTTGACATATTCTGCACCATTTGCCCAGACATATTGTTGGAGTCTCCTGTTTATCATGCCATCTGAACTGTATAGACGTATTTTGTGTATATCTATTTCAGGATCAGCTATTTACATACCCGGAAGAAAAAAGAACTTCAAAATTTCAATATATATCGTTAATGTTTGTTTGGATACTGAAAGTAGCCTGTGGCATCAGTTGCCACAATTTGATTGGTCTGATCAATACTGAAAAACTCATTCTAAGAGGTGTTTCCATGCTTTTTTTTTTACAGTTGTGTAAATATTAAAGCATGAATGAAGGGTAGATATTGGTGATTAACTACTTACCCTTTCACTTGTTTTAAGATTTTTGCAATTTGTATTAGAAGGAAAAGCATTGAAGCGCTACTCATTTTTAAAGTGTCTGGGGCCACGTTGTCTGAATAGCTAGGTCATAGCGGTCCCCGCCATCGGATGCCTTTAAGATTCGTGGAGATAATTTGGCATTTCTAGGTTGATGAGAGTTCCATTGTATCGTAGGTCTACATTTTGTTTCTTAGTATGACATATAGCGACCGCCTGAACCAGTTAAATCGTCAGGACGGCCTTCAGAAGGCCATCAAAACCATCCTTGTTCTAATCTGTTGGCAATGGTGGAGAGAGCGAAATAACAGAGTTTTTAGGAGCATACGTGTCGGCGTTTTCGAGAGCCGGCAAGTACTCGAGCCAGGCTCGGGCCGAGTCTGCGAGGTAGATGGGAAGGTATTGGATGATGAAGAGGTCATCCGTTGCTCCTCCGCCCGAGCATGCGAGCCGTAATCTTGAGCCGACACACAGGTTTGTGGCCCGTGTATTTGGCAATGTTGGTAGGCGCCGAATCTGGCGGGAAGTCCGCTGGCGGATCCCCGGCAGAACGCCGCGATCCAGACCGTCGGGGCTCGGCTGCGGTGGTGGTGCCCGCCGCCGCAACCCGTGAGTGGGCGGCCTCGACCGCCATCTTTCTTCGCGCCTCAAGGGTAGCGCGAATGTCGAGGCATCACCGAGGCGTTGGCGCCGGGCGCGCGAGGCTCGGTGGTGTGGCTCGCGATGCGGCGCGCTGTCTGCGGACCCAACCGGCCAGACGACGGACGGGCCCGGTGGCCAAAGGTGGCTCCGAGCGATAGGAGCCGAGGCGTGCATGTCTTTGACGGCCGTGCTCTACCACCCGGAGGTTTTGGTAGTGGCCTTGGCCTCCGGATCGGTCGGCTCCGGAGGCCTCGGCGGCGATTGCGGCCGCGCCACGCTTTGACCGGGCGTGGGGAAGAAGTGAGGACCGTCGGACCCTTCCGCCTGCTGGGGGTGTGCCTGACGCCCGCGTGCGCGCGCGTCGCCAGGCACATGCGGGGCCTCGAGCCCCTCTTGCTCCAGGTTGGCCTGGAGCCGGTCGAGCTCAGTTCTTCGTTCCTCCAACTCTTTGCGCTGTTGTTGGAGCTCGGCGCGGCGGGTCTGAGCGCGTTCAGTACGCTCGCGCTGGTACTCCTCCTCCTGCGCCTGAGTGCGCCGGACAGGAGGCCCCGCGGCCGCGAGGGCCACGGGCAAATCGACGGTGCCCGCCATGTTGCACTCGCGAGAGTGCCGCCTGCGGGCAGGGTACTCCGTGTCGGAGCTGGAGTCATGGCCGGAAGAGTCTTCCAGCAGCTCGTGGATGGAGGCCGGCAGGTAGCCAGCCATCGCCACCAGTCGCGAGCCTACGGGGGGTGACATGGTCACCTGCCCGGGCCTACGGGAGTTTTCGCCGACCGTGGCGGAGCACTCCTCGGGTTCCGGCTTCGGGGCCTGCAGGGGCGCCCCAAACCGGAGCTTAGCGAAGTCGCCGGAGAGGACGCCCAAGCTCTCAGCGGGCGCCTGTCCTCCGGAGGCGCGCGGCGAAGCGTGAGCCCTCCGTCGGGTGACGGGCGGTCGAGGAGCCGGCGGATCCGGTTCCCAGTGCGATCATGCCGTCGCATGGGTGGATGCCATCAGGAGATAAACGGAATCCGGAGATGGTGACGAAGACGCGAAGCCCCTACAGCGCGCGCCAACCGTCGGCGCCGAGCGCCGGCAAGTAAATTTGTAAGTCTAGGGGGTCGCGCGTTCCACTCCCTGAATGGTAAGACTCGTGAGTCCAAGATGTATACTTGTTCGGGCTGAAAGTCCCTACTCCAGTTCAGATGGCAGTATTGTATTGCTTTTGCACCATGTTTTACAGACGAGGCTCCTAAATGACTTAGTCTCCTCGTGTTCTTATGTGTCCTCCCTTGAATCGTTTAGTCCTGCCTCCTTTTATACAGAAGGAAGGGGCAGGTTACATCGAGAGTTGGGAGGAAGAGCGAGGTGACCTATGTTAGGAGCTCCGGTCCTTCGTCCTGTGGACTAGTCGCCACCCGTCTTGCCCATGCTGGGTTGGTAGCCTTGGTGGTCAGGGAGGTTAGGTATTCCCCGGGAAATAGCGTACTTGCCCTCTGTGACCCTTGCGAATCGCCGACGCCGCGTGAGTGACGTTGGTGCCGCTCGGGAGGAGCGTGCGCTCATCTTGACGCGGATCGGTTGATGGGCCGAAGCTTTGTCTTCTGCAGTCACCAGATCTTCTTGGGAAGGAGCCACCTGCCCTTGTATAGTCACTCGATTGACCTCATTCGGGGGGTACGTGGCGGTAGGCCGATGAGGACCTGACATGCGGCCCTCGGCGTCCACCACCTTGGTTCGGTTGAGTCGGGGATCCCGCCCGCCAAGGGGTCGGAGCGCTGTGTCCGGCCGGAGTCGGAGATCCCGCCCGCCAAGAGGGGTCGGGGCGCTGTCCGGTCGGATTCGCTTCCCGGCGGCCGGGAGCGGATGTCTTGTGCGGTCTCGCAGCGATTCGGTCGGTGGCGGGCCGGGCGCGGCCTGTTGGGCTGGAGATATGCTTGAGGCCGCTGGCTCGTCGCTTCGGGCTGTTGGGGTATCCCTGTTATTAGTATTCGTCAATACGCAAATCGACCGATGATATCGTCCAATCTATCAAGGATGGGGCTGCAGGCTGGATCTCCGCAGGAGCAAAGGATCTGAAAAAGCTAGTCCAACGACATAGTTGATTCTTTCTTTTTCTCTTTTGCTTTTTCTTTTTTCCCCCTTTTTTCTTCCTCTCTTTCCTTCCTTCTCATCTCCTTCCTTCTAACCCCTTCCCCTAACTCCTGTATCTCTGGTTGATGGTGCAGCCTGTTGTACCGTTGCCCCTTGTTTCCCCTCTTTCTTATCTAATATAATTGCAGCTTTGCCTTTCAAAAAAAAAAAAAAAGACATATAGCGACCGCCAAACTACAATTTCGAAATCTATGGCAGACAAGTTAGGATGGATCGATACACTTCAGTGTTGGATCCAGCCATCTCCCGCCCCCCCTGCAAAGGACAAGTTTGAGCTCGGTATCAAATAATACCACAAACAAAGCCCAAAAACCATTAATCAGGGGTAACGTAACCACCTCGCGTAGCACCAATCAATCATAAAAGCCGAAGTAAGTCCCTCAATTGCTAAATGCTACATGCGCACATAAAAAAAACTAAGATTTAGATTTTAAACTTAGGTGGTTTATTATATAATGTATTACAAATAGGTTGATATTTTAAGTTGAACATTTAAATTGATACTCATTCCATTTTGTTTACTTGACACTGTTGACTTTGTAGTTCTCCAGGGTTAAACTTGGACCGTTAATTTTACACTAGTACATTTATAAAATATCATAGAAGTATAATGTTGTGAAAAATATTTTTTATGACAAATCTAACAATAACGTTTTAATATGATCAATCTGAATATTTAGAAAATATTTATTGGTTGAATGAAGATTATGAAGTTTGACTGATCCAAGTCAACAACGCCAAGTAATAAAAAATAGAGGGAGTACTAAAATTTTGAAGCTAAAACACAAATTGAGTATACAAAACTGAACGACAATATTTTATTGAAAAGAAATAATTTGAGCCTAATACACTACGCAGGCCTTATAAACGTAATGTTCAAATACGCATTCTGCAAAAATAACTACTCTTGATAGCTTACACGTTTGTTTTTTTTATCCCGACGTCAAACCAACTTATAACTCCAACTTTTTTATCCTCACTAGTAGAATAACCGTGCGTTGCAATGGAATAGAAATGCTGCCAACAAAGTAATAGAAATGCAGTATTATTGGTGCCATTGAAACAATTTACAATGCAACAATAGAGAATTAGCTTGAAGAACGTGATATATTTTTCTTGGAATGAATGCAGACGAAACTTGTAAGGAATATTATCCTCTGATAATTAACTCTTACTAATCAATATTCATGCATACATAAGAAATCAACCGGATAAGCAATAATTCCTAGACAATTTCCCCTAGCAAGATCAAGCTGCACAAACCAGATTGTGCGGAGTTCGGGTATTGGCTCTAGGTTTGACAGCCTGATTTTACTGTTCCGACGATAAAACCCCTTCGTATCATGAGGGCAAAAAAGTACCATTCCAGATCTCTGCTTCGGAGACAAGATTTATCTAAATGTAAAACAGAAGGTTAGTGCCAAGCAGTGACTCAACAATTTGGACAATAAATGAGAAATATCACTACCAGTATTAGATGGCAATTACCTGGGAGATCCCAAGGAGCATATTTGTACAGCTCAACAACTGGTATAGACTCGACAAATAGTTTCTTTGCCATCATCCCATGATCTTTCTTTTTAAGTAGTAGGAAACAAGCTCAACATCTGTTGGATGGAATCGAAAGGCAAGAGGGAGGGAAGTTTGCGCCATGGTCGTAAGATTTTAGTCAGGAAATAAATAGGATTGCTTCAGCAAATGAGAGGGTTAACCTTTATAGTAGTTCAAGGAGAATCCAAGTTTAACCAATCAAGAAAATGTTTCCGTGATCAGCTGAGAGAAGTCTGGTTGAATGTTTGAGCTCAGAATGAGATGAGTGTTTGCCTCACAAGAGAAGTGACAATTCTTGTCTAAGCTGATAGCATCTAGGCACCCCTCAATTTTATTTTTGTATTATTATGGTTTTGGTATTGATGACTAAGTTAGTAATACTCAAAGCGTTGAATAAAGTAAACTGGAATCTATGATGGAACAAGTTGGGATAACAAGATTAAGGCTTTCAGTTTTTAGTTTATGACTTGGGAAATGTTTCAAGTCAAATAGCCTAAGTTTGTTTTTCCTTTTTGGTTGTCTAAAAGAGGGATTTTGCACAAAGAATAGTTTGTTTAGGCAAAGGCAAAACTAGATCACTCGGAGCAAAAGACACTTAGTCTTTACCTTGATGAAAACATACCTCTTTGTACAACGGACAAATCTTTACCTATCAATTTTTCTTCAGTCCGTTGCATACCTTGAAACAATTCTACGTCAAAATTTCCTTGGAATATCTGATCATCAGATTAAAATATTCGCTCTCATATTCACATATCCTTGATCAAAACCTTCTTTGAAAATCTTCTTGATAGCCAAAGGTTCACCTATGAATGACGGACCAAAAATACTTAGTCCGGCATACATGCAATATTCTCTCCTCTGTGATAGATAAAAATATCTTAGGTTGCTCATCTTCAGCAGACCAAATTTTTGGTCCGGCACCCCTATCAGTGTATAAGTTTTTGGCCGGACTAAATCTTTGATGTACTTTCAATCGAAACCTAAAATGAATATTTTCTATTTTCAAAAAGAACCTTTTCTCAGAAAACGGACCAAGCATTTGTGTTTAATTATTTTTAGTCCGTGGCTAAAATAAAAAGCTTAGATAAAATCTATCTTTGTTGAAAAAGGTCCTTGGCACCAATCTTCTGAAAAGACCATGTATGACGGATAAAAATATTTGGTCCGAAGTACATGTGTTTCTATGCCAAACCTATCTTCTGTGAAGTCTATGTATGACGGACCAAAATTTTGGTCCGAAGTACATGTGTCTCTACTCCTGGCAAAACTCTTGATTTATCCATGTATAACGGACCAAAAATTTGGTCCAACGTACATAGGTCTCATTACCTAAGCTAAATCTTTTGAAATCCATGTGTAACGAACCAAAGTTTTTGGTCTGATACTCACATATGTCTCTCAGTGGTATGCCAGACCATCTTTCATAATCAACCCATGTACTACGGACCAAAACATTTGGTCCGTCGCAATCTCTCAAATTTGGTCCGACATACACATATCCAGTATCGCTAAGCACCGATACTAAGTCTGTTGTACGTGTATATTTTTATTGTTTCTGACATCTGGCACGTCCAACGGCTACTGTAGCAGGTGTAACGGCTATTTTCACTCCAAATGGCTATATAAGCATTACCTAAGCCATCTTCCAAAAAGATAGATGAACTCCTTACACTTTGGTATTGAAATATAGCTCTTATTCTCAAAAGGAGTCTGTGCTTCATCTTCATACAAAAACTTCTCATACATCTCTACGTGTTTTAGCTCCAAGTCAGTGTCTAGTTGTGTGAATTGCAAAGTGAACCAAGAGACAGAACATGTGCAAAGTTTATTACTCTTGGATCTTGGCGATCGTAGACAGCTTGGAGGAAGTGAACAGTGTGACCTGTCCAAAGGAGCTTGTGGAAGGCAACTGTATTTGTGAGAGGTTTGGAACTCACCTCACTGGAGTAGTGAAAGAGTTACCTGAGTGATCGCCAGAGCTACTGCGACTAGCTTTAGAGAAGCAGAACTTCGAAAGAAGTGCTTCAACGTGGATTAGGAGTGCGGATCTGAACCACGGGATAAATCTCTGTCTCTCCTGTGCCATTTTGTTTATTGCTTTCACTGTGTTTATTAGTTGTTTACTTTCTGTGTTATTCTTACAGTAAGTTGCTCTCTGTTAATTTTAGTTAGTTGTTTAAAATAGTTAGAAATTGTTAAAATTGCCTATTTACCCCCCTCTAGGCCATCTCGATCCTTCACAAGCGTAGAATGAGGTGTTTCAGCACTTAGACAAGAGTATTGGGAGTAGAAAGGATCTTAGTCCAATCACAAAAAGAGATGTTTCAGCACTTAGAAAACAATATTAAAAAAGGTGAATATGCATTAATGTAACCGATGGAGATTACCAATTCAACAAGTTGAAATGTTTGAAGTATGAGGATGACGAGAAACAATCCTTGACAAGACTCAAGCAAAGCGTAGTCCAAGTAGCCACACACACATCAAATTGCTTTTGAGCTTGGATTAGAGAGCTTGAGTCTTGCCGATTAGACCAACAATAATCACTTCAAATGATAGGAAATATTAGCACCAAAAATACAGTGATTCCACTTGTATCAAATGAAATCCGAAAACTTTACACGGTATATGAACCAAAAGTAGTAAGAAAGAAAGTAGGGGTATTTTGTGACTTTAGTAGACATGAATGTTGTGAGTCAAAATAATGAATGAACAATACAATGATAGCATCAACACATGCGAATATGAATAAGAAGACATGACAACAAAACAGAACATATTCTAAAATTAATACACTGCAAAAGTTCTTGAACTACCGAGTTAAATGACAAAGGTTAGCAAATAAACCGAATCAAATATTTAATATTGCGTCTGTCCCAACAAACTTAATTTGCTCAAATGATCAGAACAACATTGACAGTTAACTCAGATTATTATAAAAGGAACTTAATAATTAGCCCTAGATGCATCTGTTACAACTGCGACATATAGCTTCTGCAATCACAGATGTAGACATTTTAAAAGGATAAGCTTAATTTCTCAATATCTTACGAGAACATAAATAGATTTAAGTCAATGTCATCGAAACCCATAATATTTCGAAATCAAAATCAATTAGCAAACTAAGCATACAATCGGCCCCAAACCATGGAAGCAAAGCAAATAGAACACGCATATCCAAGTCAATGGTTCTACATCTCAAATTAAACCACTAATTGTGCCAAAACTACCTAGATCACAACCAAAACCACACCAAAATCAACTCAAAACTAACAAACCAACACTTGTATCATAGGCACATCAAACTATCACTTTAATCGACAAAGTACTACCCAGATCTTGACTGATTCAAAATTAGACAAACAACAGATGTACACTTCATATATCCAGGCCTCGTTCCACATATCGTTTCCAGACCATCCAAACCCCCCATTAATAAACAACCTTTTCAGGTTCAATTACCCTCCTGAATCACCAACAAATCGGCCAAAACCACCCTCAAATCGCAGCTCAAGACAACCCGTTGACACCTAAGGTTCGATTAAGGGGGAAACAAAACCAATCATATGGGGCTTTAGAGATGAAAGGTCTTATGCCAAGGAGGATGGGGAGTACGTGAGGAGGAGAGGAGGGGATAAGTTAGCACCAAATCTGAAGCTTCATGTTGTCAGGAGTGGAGGGAGGGTGGAGCCGAATCGGTGCCTCGATTATCGCCAGTAGCCCAGCTCATACGAGGCCCAATCGGATGTGCTACAATGACATAGGTCGATTGCCGCCACATCCTCTTGTCAGCATCTTCGGGAGTGGAGGGAGGGTGGAGGCGGCACGATGCCTCGATCTTGGCCAGATCAATGGAGGCGGCGTGGTGCCTCCATCCCGAGCAGAGGGAGTGCACGGACAGAGGTGGAGCTATGAGATGGGTATTCGTTGAGAGTCGAGGGATGGTGCTGGAGTGATGAGATAGGAGAGAGGCTAGACATGAGGCATCGACGAAGCTAGGTGATGGCATCGGTGTGTGCGAGCGCGATTGCAGTTGGGAGGGATGAGAGGGGAAGGCAACATGACTGTAGAGGGTTTCGGGTTCAGGCGATACGAGCGAAGGATGTTGCCGCTTCCATCTCACCCGTTAATGTCATATTCAACAGATCGGGTGCTCTAGAGGAGAACAAACGTATCACCACCAACATCTAATTAGAAGTAGTAGAGATATCAAACCCGTACAACTTCATGTATACATTTGTTCCACTGTTTAAACTCTTCGTGTATGCATAGGAAACATTGTTCTAGCTTCAGACCTCGCACCCATTTGTAACGCGCGAATTAAAATGATCTCTAAAAAAATCCTGTGTTTCGTTAGCGAATCCAGCACGATGGAATGTTTCTAAAATACCAAAACGACAATGGATATAATACACATAATTTTTTTTAAACTTGGAACTCGGAAGATTCCAATTTCAAATTTATCCGTGGTACCAAAAACAAAAAAAAGACACGCATTACTTCTAGTGCATATGAACGCAGCCAAAAACAAAAATTCTCTTTCATCGCAATCTCACATCAGGATCTGTCCTTGCGCTACACATGAAGCTAGCCACCCCAAATCACCTTCTGCATCTTCTTCTTGCTAGCTTCTGCAATTACGCGGTTAGAACTAATTATTCTTGATATAATTTATTAAATGGATTCTTGAAAGTCATATTGTAAATATACATGCAAATGGCATGATTTAAATGCACTAAATAATTATTATAGATCTTGTATACTTAGCACTTGTTTAGACTTATATGTGTCTATTAATTATAAAAATCATTACCACGGAACTACATTTTTATAATCTATTTAACGTGGTTAACATATGTACTTATCTTTTTTAGCAATTAACTAATTAGAAATTTTCCCAATAATTTTAACATATAATACACGATATCAAAACCAAACAATCATACATTTTCTTTTTGACATGCTAATGGCGAATGCCCTAATTAAATTATACTAATTGAATTTTAACTTACCAGCCATGAATGTCCTTCCCTTAGATCTTTACCAAAGGGCTGCACACACTGCTGCCATGCGCTCTTATATGCTTCAATGGTTTGAGGTAGCTGCAAACACTTTAAAAGAACTTCTAGTTCAAAAGGGAGAATAAAAGGATAGGCTAGACCAGTTTGCTGCATCCGTTAATTACTTCCTAGTTAAAATTGAACAAAACAAAATTAATCTGCACCCGAAGAATCCACTTCAAAGAATCTGCCCGGATATTCCTCTGTGTAGAGAAGAATATCGTAGCTATCCCATAAGCAATGACATAACTTAGGACCGGTTTGGCACGCAGAAATTTCACATGAATTTTACAGAAATTTTATAAGAACCAATTCATTTTTCATAGAAATAGGAAAAAAAATTCGCGTTCCAACCTGGCCTTCGCACTTTTTTTTTTAACTCTATTAAGTGTGTAGAACCGGCTTCTCTTTTTAAGTGAGACCCGCATCAAGTGAAAAAAACAACCCATCTCTCTTCTTCCTCGCTCCCTGCTTATCTAAAGCACCTGCAAGTCCCTCCCCCCTCGTGGGTTGAAGGGCAACGGATAGGCTACACTAGTATAAATTTAAAATTTTCTATTGTATAACCAAGAAACCACTGCGTAGTCCATACTTTGATATGACTACTTTATTCGATTCAAACACCAACTTATACCCTTCTCTGCAAAGATGAGAACCGCTAACGAGATTCTTGTTGATTGAAGGGACATGCTGCACGTTCTTTAACCGCACGATCTTTTCTGAAGTAAGCTTCAGATCTACCGTACCAACACTAAGAACAGAAGCATGTGACCTATTTCACATCAACACAGAGGAACTTCGAGCAACCTGGTAAGTAGAAAACAATGATACATCAGCACAAACCTGAATACTAACCCCAGTATCAATCCACCAATCGGTAGATTGACTAGCCGAAAGAACAGTGAGTAAATACCATACCCAGGTGTCTCCTTCTCGGCATTGTCAATAGTCACATTGATAGATTTGGAGTTCTATTCACGCTGATCTTTTCCTCGGTTGCGGCTTGGACATTTCTTTGCCTAATGTCCAATCTCACCGCACACGAAGCAAGGCTTGTCATTCTGCTATTTCTTCTTCTTAAAGTTGGTAATCTGAACAACTTTTCCCTTTGACTTGAACTTACAAGAACCAGAACGCTGCACAAAATTGCACTGGTTTGTCCCTCAACCACCTTTGGGTGCACATCCTTCGCCCGAGCTTTCTCCTCAACATCAAGAGACGCGATCAGATTCTCAATAGAGATTTCTTGCCTCTTGTGTTTTAGAGATGTGGCAAAATTCCTCCACGAGGGAGGCAATTTGGTAATGATGCCACCAGCCACAAACTTATCGGGTAACGTGCACTTGAGATGATCAAGCTCCCTCGCAATGAACTGTATCTTGTGAGCCTGTTCATCCACAGAACAGTCATCAACCATTTTGTAGTCATGATATTGCTCCATAACATACAGTTCACTGCCAACATCTGAGACAGTGAATTTATTTTTGAATGCCTCCCACAACTCTTTTGCATCTGACATGCGCATATACATGTCGCAAAGGCGGTCTGAAAGAACGCTAAGAACGTATCCTACAAAAATTATGGTGGCATCCTTGAATTCCTTTTCCTGCTCAACAGCAAGGGTTCTTTTAGGTTTGTCAGCCGCAACTCAGTAGACGTTCATAGCTGTGAGCCACAGAGTGGCTCGCGTCTGCCATTTCTTAAAGTGAACACCGGTAAATCTATCCGGTCTTATTGCCTCAGCAAATCCATATGCTTTCATCATATTCACCATGAAAAGTCTGTCACGTTTTTGGATTGTTGGATAATTAGGCATATTAATGATGAATTTATACCAAAAATAAGCTATGACAATAATTGAAGACAGAACAGAGGAAACAAATAAACTAGACACAAGCAATATGCCTATTGCAATATCTATCTCATCCATATTATTAGATAAACAGAACAAATAAATGGTTCGCGTGTATTACCGAGACGACGTGAAGACGTGGCCGAACCGGTAGTAGACGTCGATGAAGATTAGCAGACAATGTAGTCGAAGCTGATCGTCACTGAAGAAAACAGCGAGCAGTCGCGTGAAGACGCTTCCCAAAAACGTGATCCGTCCTCTCCTGGTGCAGGATCTCAAGGACTGACATTTTGGAGACCTGCTCTCCCAACAGTCGGTGCACGCCGGCGAAGGGACGGTAAGACGGATGCAACGCAGTACTGAGGGAAGGCAAAAGGTTTGATAGATAGATTGATCTCTGTTCTGCGTATATATAATAGAGATGAAATCGTGGATCACGATACGAGTCGATTACAGATTCTGCGTCCAGATAATTCTGCATATCGTAACCGTGTTGACCACTCAGTCCCACACTGCAAAAACTAGAAAATAGAACCGCGTCTGTAAAAGCTATCGGACTCGATTTCGCTGCACCATTCACGCGCACGTCGCGTACACGCGGCGTGTGGCGTGGTGTGGCGAGGCGAGCGAGCACACGTGTGTTCTCTTCTTCTTCTCATGCTCAAGCATGGTGGAGTGAACCTCTCTTATAAGGTTGTCTTCGTCCACCTCCACTAGCAATATGTGGCTGTTACATTTTCACCTCTCTTCCACCTAATAGGCCTTTGAGATTTTCCAATAATTATCTGTGAACTAATGGGCCTCTAGCCCAATAATTCTAACAATATTTGCTTATACATAAATTTGAACCCATGACAAGATGGTGTAGATTTTTCTTTTTTTTATACCGATTAGGTGGTAAGTTTTAGCCGCTAAGGGTGAACATGATGGCTTATTTTTTTAATAATATAATAGGTTTTCTCTATTAAGTACTAGGGGAACAAAACTATTAGGCGCGAAAACTCTAGACCCAGAATGGAGAGGGGCATTCTTCAAGTTTCAGGTAGAATCGACTCTGCACCCTCCCGATTCCGAAGCATTTACTGTTATAGCTCTGTAGATTTTTTTTTAAAATTAGCCTCCGGCATTTTTTTTTTGCAAAAGTAGCCTTCGGGCTCGAGAAAACCGTGCCTCCCAGGCACGGCCCAACTTGTGCAACGGACTGGGGGCGCTGCAATAGCCCCAGTCCGACACGTGGCACCGCAAAAATAAAAAAAGGAAAAAAGCAAAAAAAAAACACGCAGCGGACTGGAAGCGCTGCATGCTATAGTATTTTTCCGTTTTTTTTTGCTGTGAGATGGTAGTTAAGAAAAAAAAATTATTAGGTTTTATAAATGCATTATAATAGAAAAAAATTACACGACGGTTAGTTCTGAAATGCATGCAGTGGATTGGAAACGCTGCATGCTACAGTTGCTTCATGCTACAGTAATTTTTTTTTTTTTTTGCTGTGAGAGGATAGTTATGGAAAAAATAAATTTTAAATTTATTCGGTTTTATAAATGCATTATAATAGAAAACAATTATACAATGATTAGTTCTGAAAAAATCGCACGTCGTACCATAAATATTTTAAGGACTCATATTCTACGGAGGGGCATAATATAACACAATATATTTGACGAGGCTAGTTATGAAAAAATTACATTTTAATTTTATTAGCTTTTATAAATGCGTTATAATATAAAAATTGCACAACGGTTAGTTCTGAAAAAATCGCACGTCGTATCACAAATATTTTGATGACCCATATTCTATAGAGGGGCATAATATAACACAATATATTTGAGAAGGCTAGTTCTGGAAAAAATACATTATAATTTTATTAGATTTTATAAATGAATTATAAAAAAATTTTGCACGACAGTTAGTTATGAAAAGTAATTCTACGAGTAATTCTAAAAAATAATTCTTCGAGGACCCATAGGTATTTTGGGTCCTCAAAATATTATTAGGTTTTATAAGTTAATTCTAAAAAAAATATTAGGTTTTATAAGTATTTTGAGTCCTCAAAATATTTGTGGTAGGATCTGCGATTTTTAGAACTAACTGTCGTGTAATTTTTTTCTATTATAATGTATTTATAAAACCTAATAAATTTAAAATTTAATTTTTTTCAAAACTACCCTCCCACAGCCAAAAAAAAAACAAAAATTACTGTAGCTTTTTATTTTTTTTTATTTTTGCGGTGCCACATGTCGGACTGAGGGCATTGTTGCGCCTCCAGTCCGCTGCACCGGCTAAGCCGCACCTGGGAGGCGTAGTTTTCGCTGGCCCGGAAGCTAGTCAGATGCTAATTTAAAAAAAAATCTGTAGTAAAAACTTCCCCGATTCCTACAATGGTCATAAATCACATCATCTCAGTTTCAATCGAGCTACATTGTTTTTTTAAACCAATTCGAGCTACATTGTTTGATGTGATTTTTTCTTGTTTTGGGAAGAGATATACCCTTGGTTAATCGGCCCTGAATTTGTTGAACATATTGCTTATCTAACTCTCCTGATTTTTTTTCTAAATCTAGCTCCCTTGTGCACACATTTTTAAATTTGATCTCCTCCCGCACCGCAGAAGACAACGTATGTGACACGTATCTTCTGCCGCGTCCGGGTAGGTAGGGACAGGTGGGCGCGTGCATGGGCGGGCGGTCGAGCACCGCTGCCGCAGCCAGATAGCGCGGAAACTCGCTTATCATGATGGCCCTCGCTGCTCCCGCACTCGCGCAAGCTGCCACGGCGTTGGCAAGCTTTGACGCTCGCCAGGTGCGGCAAGGAGCTTCCTCGCTCCCTGGACGCGGCAGGAGGCAGAGAGAGGGCTAAATTTACAAATACTTATAGGAGGGAACTATATTTGCAAAACAACAGAGGTTGATGAGACTAGATAAGCGATGAATTCAAATTTGTCTTCCATGACCATTTTAGGGAAACGAGAATGTCAATGATATTTCAAATCCTTATTACTTTATCTGAAAAGATTCATCTATTGTGCATCCGTTTCTTCACCCACCGTATTGATTACTTGAGGAGCCGCGATAGCTCAACGGTTAAACATACTATACATTGTGCGAGAGATTTTAAGTATTTAGACTGCTCGAATTGCAATGCACAATTGGTTAAACTTGTACGCTGTACACACATTCTAAAATTTTGTGCAGTCCTCGAGCAAGTGAAAAATATCCTTTCAAGAATTGCTTAAATAAACGAGTTGAGCTTGCTTCCACTTGTTGTGTTATGAATGGACGAAATCACCAGAGCCTGATCCTTTTTCTACTCATAATAATATATATATAAACTTGAATACTTAATCTCTGCAAAGGGACACCAACATGCCAGGTACGCAAAGACCATTTCTAATTCCTCCGCGTACTTTAGAAACCCAAAAGCACCCCATTTTTGTATTGGGAAATTGCCCTTGTTCAAACACCTGTCTCGCGGCACCTTTGTGCATACGCCTTTGACAGCAATATACAATGCCCTACAAAACAATGCTTGCCAATTGGGTACAGCTCTGTTTTGAATCCTAGATCTGGACCTTTTGTGTGTGTGAATAATGTACAGTATAGGATACTAGTTTCTTGTTTCTACCATTTCCTCCTCTTTGTACTTATACATGTTATTGTAGTTTCAAATTATATTTCTAAATATATGTTATTCTATAATTTCGAGATAGATTTTAACTCATTTTTCCTTTACATATCTTTACTGTTCATTATTCCCGATGGGAATTTTATTTATTACCGTGGATTAGAATACCATACACTATTTAAGAGCAATAAGTGAGCTAACGAAAGAGGATAGTTTGATTATTTCTATACGTGACTTGGTTGATGTTCAATATCCTAAAACATAGTGAACAGAGGAGTATAAACAAGCACGTCCATTCGAAGCTTATTATGAGTTGTGATGCATGCATGCAACTCATTATTGAAACCAGGTGTTTTCTTGTGTTAGCAACATCAGCACTAATTGCGGGCTAATTAATGAACAAAAATAAGAAGAAGGATGGAGTAAACAGGAATAATAAAACACAAAACAACCAAGTTATAATGTGATTTTTTTACGTCAGACAGATCAAAAAGATAGAAATGTTTCACACTCGAAATCCTACCTCTACTATATTTGGTGGAATCCCGGCCACCACATTCATTTGAGCCAGCTTGGCTCCGACTCGGCTGGCGGCTCGAGCCGAGCCGTCAAAAAATTTTTGCATTCGGGTCCTTTTTGAAAAAAAAATTACGGTTAGGTTTTTTTTTGAAAAAAAAGGTATGTTTAGACCCTATTCTGGAAAAAAATTATATTACATTTATGCCCTTTAGGCCTTTTTAAGCGTTACGTTTAGGTCCTATTTTGTCCTTATCCGAAAAAATAGCGTTTAGATCCTTTTTATGTCCTTTTTCGTAAAAAAACGTTTAGATTATATTTTTTTTTCATTTTTTAGGTGTGGAGCGTCGGTCGCGGCGTGCCACGCAACGGTAGCTCAGATATATTTATATCCTTTCAACCGTTCCGCCGAATAAATGCGAAAAAACGCGATTACGTTTGTATCCTTTCAACCGTTTCGCGTGTCTCCTTGATTTGCACCGCGTAAGGAGCGGCGATCGAGCGTTTTCTCGATTTGCTCACGTGGATAGCGGTGGCCGCGGCGTAACACGCCGCGGTTGCTTACCTAGTACTCCCTAGACTTCCTAGGAACAACTCAGTCACAAAGCAAACCCTCTAGATGTGCCACAGTTCTTTACGCATGTTTTGAACAACTGCTGCACTTTCTTCTCTGCCAATGCGACCAAAATTCAGTAACACACTAACATATACCTTAAGCACGTCTGACCTTAGTACGACAAATTTACAGCAAACAATAAATTACTCGAAAAGTCCGTCAGTCAGTCGGTAAAAAACTGAGACTTTGTACGGAATCCGCTGTAAAAAAAATCACCGAATAATTTCTGACTCCCATGGCCCATGGGGTGCATGGCATCTCCTAATCCTTGTCAATGATTGCCTCGGGGTCCGCGACTAAACAAAAGGAAGGTGTCTTATCAGCGTAACAACACAACAAATCGGCAAGTGACCAATGGCGGGTTAGTTTATCTCTGCCACGTGGGATTGTGTCATCCATGCTCCGAGACGGGGAGTACGACTAAACCCAAAAGATAATCAGGCTTAGCTTAGCGTCCGGTCAAGATCTAACAACCACCACACCACCTCACAAGTCACAACTAGATTATCCAGCTGTGAGCAGGGGTGGCAACGGGCCGGGAGGTCGGAGGCGAGATGGATCTGTGCCCTCTACTCTAATGCGACCTTGATCCCTACGGGATTCCCACGAGATTGAATAATAGATTAAACAATATTTTTTAAAAGATAATGTACCTTCATGTATTGATTTATAAGTACTTAGGTATATTTTTTTTATAACGTATAGCTTCAAATTTAATGTCCTAATATATAGATTCATGCTTTAAGGTAAAATATATAAGAAAAAAATATATATATCCTAAGTTAAAAAACTATGTTATATGCAAAATAATCTATTTTTAAAAATTTCTATCGGCCCCATGGGGCCTGCAGATGAAGGACAACCCCGTCCCGGTCTTCCCCACCGGGGAGGTCGTTCCCCACCCCTGACGGGGATTTTCCCGTGTTTGCCCTAACTAGATTGAATCTCGTTGCACTACTACAGGACAGGCCATTCTTGCCGGCATATCACTGTCGGTTGGGCTAGATCCGGCAGTGATAAACATATCACTGCCCGTTTAAAAGTCCGGCCGGTGGGAGTACATATCACTGCTGGTGCGTGAACAGAATCGACAGCGATAACAAGATATTATTGCCGGTTTATATCCAAAACCGGCAGCGATACATCACTGCCTGTTCGGTTTTCACCCGGCAGTGATATGAGCATTTTCACTGCCGGTTGTGTTCTAAACCGGCAGTAATAAGTATTTTCCCGCGCAAACTAGTAAGTATCTTCCCGCGCAATCCTTATCACTGCCGGTTCTGCGCAGAACCGGCAGTGATAAGTACTTTATATAGGTGAAATTGCCTTCCCCAACCGAGCAGAACAGACAGGCTCTGTCTTTGATCGGTGGCAACAATTTTGGCGATTTGCTATTTGACAAATTGTTCCAAAATTCATCTTGAATTTCTCTCCAAAGTTAGTAACTTGATCTACATTATATTTGTAGTTAGATTGTACTTTATATATTGCTCTAGATTTTGATAATTAGTGATTGTATGGTGTAAACATTTTAGGTCGGTAGAGTTCAAATTAAGATCTAACTAATTTAGTGAATAAATTACAATTATTATTTATTTTAGTGATTTAGTGGAGTTTTTAAATGTGAAAATTGCTAGATGAATTTTAAAAAGTGAAAATTGCTAGATGAATATTTAAATAATAAAAAATGTTAGATGAATTTTCTAATAATGAAAATTGCAAGATACATTTTTAAATCTAATTATTTACAAATATATCTTTTTTCAATTATATGCTTATTTGATGTATGTTAATTTAATTTATTAGCACTGCATAACAAATGAAATGAATAAATCATTGAAATAATAAAAATTGCTAGATGGATATTTAAATAATGAAAAAAGGTTGATGTATTTTAATCTAGTCGAAATTGGTAGATGGATTTTTAAATCTAATCATTTAAAATTATATTTTTGTTTGCAATTATATGCTTATGTAATGTTTATTGATTTAATTAATTAGCACTGCATGACTAATGTAAATAATAAATTATTTTGTGATTGTTTTTTGATTTACTAAAATTTAGTTTGATATAATTAATTGTAGATGGACTGAAGGTAGATGTTTGACACGGACCGTCGCGGTCTAGAGTTCTTTAATGGTGTGACTTGTTTTCTGAACGCGGCTGCGACGCAAAAGTCGAAGAAGCTGCCGGACTATATGTGTTGTCTATACGTTGATTGCAAAAATGAGAAGCTGTTTTCTTCCATAGAGTCGATATGTGTACACTTGTTTCGAAGAGGTTTCAAAGCTGGCTATACCTGTTGGACCGATCATGGTGAAGATGAGATGGTACATGAAGACAACACATTGATGAAGATGACGGAGACAACAATTGTCGAAGGTTAGGGATTGACAATAAACTTATACTTCGGGTACCTTCGAGATAGCAGAGTTAAGCACACAAACAGAGGCACACGATGTTGACAGGTTCGGGCCTCCTGACGGAGTAATACCCTACGTCCTGTGTGGGAGATTATTGTATAAGCCAGATGATGTACAAAGCAAGGGGGTATAGCCCCGAGTACAATGCAGGTGGAATCTATGCTACGGAAGGCTATGGCTAGAGGTTGTCTAGATGCAACTCGTCGGCTCCTAAGCTCTCTATGCATCAAGGCTCTGGCTTGATGATTCTAGATGGCTAATCTTCGCTGGAGAACTTCTTTGTAATGTCTACTGGATCGCCTTTTTTCTCTTCCCCCTGAGGGTCCCTGCCCCAGGCTTTATATAGTCGCTATGGTCTTGCCTCCGGTCGAGTCATAGTCGATGAGGAGTCCTTCGTCGTGTGATCTGCATAGCGTATCCAAACTGCCGTTGGTGTTGGGCGTACCCGTGTTGGTCTCCTTGTGGGGAAAGCCAATCGAGTCTTTTCCGATATAGGGGTTATCTCTCCCTGCGCATATCTTATCCTGTGATTCTGGGTCTAAAATATACGAAACTTCCATGTTATTAGGACATACCCAGCTTTGTCATTTATGCACATATATACCGTATTTAGATATTCGACAACGATATGACGGCGGTCGAAGATACGTTCATTGATAGCCACGAAGACGATTTAGATCAAATGTTGCATGATAGGGAGGGGGACTTCACGAGTGAAAGAGAGTTTCAAAAGTTCCAGCGTATGGTAAAGGAGGACTCCACAATAATATTGTACCTTGGCTGTAAGGAGGAGCACAAAAAACTGCATACCGTGCTTACACTATTGCAGTTGAAGGCAAGCAATAGTTGGTCCGATAAGAGCTTCACCGAGCTGTTATGTCTCTTCGGGGACTTGCTTTCAAAGGGTAACGTGTTGCCTGCAACTATGTACCAGGCCAAGCAGGTTGTCTGCCCGTTGGGACCGGAAGTACAAATAATACACACATATCTAAACGATTGCATATTGTATCGCAATGAGTTTGCAGACTTGGATGTCTGTGCTGTTTGCAAAGCAAAACAGTATAAGGGCAACGATGAATCCCGAGTATCACTGCCGGTTCCAATAACCGGTAGTGATGGAGTTTTCGAGCCGACAGTGATGTACTGTTCTGTAGTAGTGTTGGACGCTCTGAGGTGGCCTCACACACCATATCATGTCATTAACTATTAATCCCGTAGAAAACATCGAGTTTCATTCTTACTCTTAACTAATGAATTTGATTAGGAGCTGTTTGGTTCCCTGTGGCATCTTTTGTACCAACGGTGTAGCAAGCTTTAGTCTGTATAGGGTCCAAGCCGTTATACTAGTCTAGTGGTAAAAATTGGCTAACAAATAAGCGTAACCAAACGGCTGCCACGGAATGTTAAACTAGCCCAGTTTAAACGTGATAGAAGCGTGACAGCGTTAACCCAACACATCTTCCCGCATTGGTTGCAAAAGAACCCGCTGCTGAATCTGATGCTGTCTTTTCCACTCGGCTTGTGTTTACAACTCATCACAGGCTGCTTAGGCGCATCAAACAGTGTTAAATAATGGCATAAGTCATCTCAGCAGAGCAGCTTTAGTGTAGGAGTAGCACTAGTACACTACTGGTGAGATGACGTGGAGAAAAGAAAGCTGCTTTTTGCGGGTGTCTGTCACAGACATGTACTCATCGGTAACATGGGCTCGAATCATTGAAATAACAAGGAGAGAGATGGAAATTAGAAAGTGCGGGTACTACTGCCACTCCTGATGCATAATTTTACTGAACGCGTATAAATGTGTGTCCAATTTTATTAGTGGTGAGCGTGCTCGTTCGATCAGATTCGAACTCGGACGGACGTCGTGAGCATCTACGCGCTCAGTCAACTGATAGGTTGCATGGGGTTAAACATTATTATCATACCGGGGCGGGTCATCCACTCAGCTCAGCTGATGTCTTAGGTCACTTACTGGTCATCGGACTGGTTCGGACCGTATGTTTTTAAATTTTATTTTCATATATATATATATATATATATATATATATATATATATATATATATATATATATATATATATATATATATATATATATATATATCTTGATAGCGCTATTCAAATTTTACAAGGTTGTAGAATCCTACCTCCCGTAAGTGTGGTATTTTTTTGAGAATTTTTCATAATAAAATATTTTTTTACAGTAAAAGATAGTATATGCTGTTGTTTAGCACTTTGTTATTTTCATATCTCTCAAATACTATTGAATTTGGTCTTCAAATTTTACAGAATTGTAGAAACTCAACTCTCCTAAGTATGGTAATTTTTTTGAGAATTATTTAGATATTTTACTACAGGTCCAGCAAACATAACTATATTCTTATTCATGAAAACCATAAGTACACGTTTTCAAAAATTCTCAAAAAGTTATCTTACATAGGTGAGGTGAGATTATACAATCCTGTAAAATGTTAAGATCAAAATTAATATCAGCTGAAAGATATAAAAACAACAAAGAAGAGACATATTCATGTACAAACTACAACACGCATTAACTAGCTGGGTTAACCAACGCATGAACTAGTAACTAATTCAGTAGTAATTCAACCTGTTGTTCTATAGTAAAACGTATTTGTGATTTACTACCGAATTAGATTCAGGTGTGCTTTGCATGTGCTTCGCCAGTAAATTCATCAGTTCTTCTGTAGTAAAATATTTCGTGATTTACTACTAGGCTGCATTTACTAGTGTTGTTTGCAACGTATTAACTCACTACGTTTCGACCAGCGCGTGAAATTTACTTCTTCAGCCGGAGCGCAGAATAGCTATTCTACGCTCGAGAGTAGAATAGCTCTCCTATCAATGGTAATTTTTTAAGAATTTTCAGTCTTAAATAGCATATTCTACGCCCAGCCAGTTTTGATTACCGACAGAGTCCGCGTGTGATTTTAATTAGTGCAATAGACTGTCCAGTTGATTAAGCCCGTTACGTGGCAAAACTACTAGTAAACGTGTTTGAATATGAATGACTAATAAATGCTACTTAGTGCTTGTACATGAATATATCTCTTTTTTGATTTAGCCATAACTTTCAAATGAGAATGATTTCGGTTTTCAATTTTTTTTAAGATTGTATAATCTCACATCCTCTACGTATGGTAATTTTTTGAGAATTTTTCAAAATATGTACATGTATTTTTCATGAACTTTAGAAAACACTACATATGTTGCCTTTTACTATACAAGCAAATAATATGTTACGAGCTATTACACTAGATGTTACTATACTGAAATAAAGTGTTAACAATAGCTTTACACAGGACATAGTAACACCTTGAGTAATATGAAGTAAAATATTATTTTCTTGACCGTAAAAGATAGTATGTGTTGCTGTTTGGCATTTTGTTATTTTCATATCTCTTAAATCCGATAGAGTTTGGTCTTCAAAATTACAGGGCTGTAGAATCTCAACTCCCCTAAGTGTGGTAATTTTTTGAGAATTTTTCACAATAAAATGTTATTTTTCTTATAGTAAAAGATAGTATATGCTATTGTTTGGAACTTTATTGTTTTCATATCTCTCAAATCTGATCGAGTTTGGTCTTCAAATTTTACAGGATTGTAGAAGCTCAGCTCCCCTACTTGTGATAATGTTTTAAGAATTTTTTAATCATTTTACTGCAGGTCTGGCAAACAGAACTAAATTCTTATTCATGAAACCAAAAGTACACATTTTCAAAAAATTTCACAAAATTACTATAGATAATGGAGGTGAGATTATACAACCTTATAAAATTTTAAGACCAAAATCAATATCAGCTGAAAGACAAAAGACAAATTCGGCTAACTAGTGATTTTGCACTATTTAGTGCTTTGTCAAGTTCATATCTTTCAAATGCGAATGAGTTTGGTTTTTAAATGTTGAAGGGCTGTAGAAGCTCACCTACCCTACTTATTGAAATTTTTTGAGATGTTTTTAAAACTTGTACATATAATTTTCATAAATTTTACATTATAAGGCTATTTTACACAACATTTAGTAACACATTGAGTAATAGCCAGTAAAATGTAGTTTTTTTACAGTAAAAGGTAGTATATGCTAATGTTTGTCACTTTGTTATTTTTATATCTCTCAAATAATATTGACTTTGGTCTTCAAATTTTAAAGGATTGTAGAATATCACTTCCCCTACGTGTAGTAATTTTTTGAGAATTTTTCACAGCAAAATGCTATTTTTCTGACAATAAAAGGTAGTATATGTTGTTGTTTGGTAATTTATTATTTTTATATCTCTCAAATCCGATTGAGTTTGGTCTTTAAATTTTACAGGGTTGTAGAATCTCACCTCCCCTATGTGTTATAATTTTTTGAGAACTTTTCAATCATTTTATTGCAGGTCCAGCAAGCAGAACTAAATTCTTATTCATGAAAACCATAAGTACATGTTTTCAAAAATTCTCAAAAACTTATTATATTATACAACCCTGTAAAATTTTAAGATCAAAATCTATATCAAATGAAAGATATGAAAAATACAAATTCGGCTAACTATTGCTTTTTCACTGTTGAGTGCTTTATCAATTTCATATCTTTTAAATGCGAATAAGTTTGGTCTTTAAATTTTGAAGGGACGTAGAAGCTCACCTACCCTACTTATGGTAATTGTTTGAGATTTTGTCAAAACTTGTACATCTGATTTTCATAAATTTTACATCATAATACTGTTGTATACAATATTTAGTAACACATTGAGCAATAGGCAATAAAATGTAGTTTTCTTGACAGTAAAAGGTAGTATATGCTATTATTTGGTATTTTGTTATTTTCATATCTCTAAAATATGATTGAGTTTAGCCTTCAAATTTTTAAAGGGTTGTAAAATATCACCTCCCCTACGTATGTTAATTTTTTGATATTTTTTCATAGTAAAATGTTATTTTTCTCACAATAAAAGATAATATATGCTGATGTTTTGTACATTGTTATTTTCATATGTCTCAAATCCAATTGATTTTGCTCTTAAAATTTTACAGAGGTATAGAAGGTCACCTTCCCTATGTGTGATAATTTTTAGAGAATTTTTCAATCATTTTACTATAAGTCCGACAAACAAAACTAAATTCATTTTCATGAAAACCATGAGTACGCGTTTTCAAAAATTCTCAAACATTTACCATAGATATATAAGGTGAGATTATACTACCTTGTAAAATTTTAAGACCAAAATCAATATCAACTGCAAGGTATGAAAAAGATAAATTCGGCTAACTAGTGATTTTTCACTGTTTATTTTATTGCTTTGTTAATTTCATATTTTCCAAATGCGAATAAGTTTGGTAATTTTTTGAGATTTTTTAACAAGTTGTACATATGATTTTTATAAATTTTACACTATAAAGCTGCTGTATAGAGCATGTAGTAACACATTGAGTAATAGACAATAAAATATAGTTTTATTGATAGTAAAAGGTAGTATATGATGCTGTTTAGCACTTTTTTATTTTCATATATCTTAAATTCTATTGAGTTTGATCTTAACATTTTACAAGGTTGTAAATTCTCACCTCCCTTGCGTGTGGTGATTTTTTGAGAATTTTTCAGTAAAATATTATTTTTAGAGTAAAAAATAGTATATAGTGCTGTTTGGCACTTTATTATTTTTATATATCTCAAATTCAATTGAATTTGGTTTTCAAATTTTACAGGATTGTAGAAGATCAACTCACATATGTGTGATAATTGTTTCGAGAATTTTCCAAATATTTTACTGCAGGTCCAGCAAACAGAACTATATTCTTATTCATGAAAACCATAAGTATATAGTTTCAAAAATTCTCAAAAAATTACAATTGATAGAGGAGTTGAGATTATTCATTCTTGTTATAATTTAAGACCAAAATCAATATCAATAGAAAGTTATGAAAAAGACAAATTCGGCTAACTAGTGATTTTTCATTATTTAGTATTTTATCAATTTCATATCTTTCAAATGTTGTTGAGTTTGATCTTCCAATTTTGCAGGGCTGTAGAAGCTCACCTACCCTACATATGGTAATTTTTTGAGATTTTTTGAAAACTTGTAAATATGATTTTCATAAATTTTATACCATAAACCTGCTGTATATAGTATGTAGTAACACATTTAGTAAGAGGCATAAAATGTAGTTTTTTTGACAGTAAAATATAGTATATGGTACTGTTTGGCACTTTTTTATTTTTATATCTCTCAAATTCGATTGGGTTTGGTCTTCAAATTTTACAAGGTTGTAGAATCCCAACCCTCGTACATGTGGTAATTTTTTGAGAATTTTTCAGAGTAAAATGTTATTTATTTAAAGTAAAAGATAGTATATGCTGCTGTTTAGCAATTTTATTTTCATATCTCTCAAATTCGATTGAGTTCGGTATTCAAATTTTATAGGAACGTAGAAGCTCAACTCCCATACGTGTGGTGATTTTTTCAGAATTTTTCAAATATTTTACTGCAGGTCCAACAAACAAAACTATATTCTTATTCATGAAATCCATAAGTATACATTTTTAAAAATTCTTAAAAAATTATCATTGATAGGATAGGTGAGATTATACAATCTTGTAAAACTTTAGGACCAAAATCAATAACATTAGAAAGATATGAAAAAGACAAATTCGGCTAATTAGGGATTTTTTACTGTTTAGTGCTTTGTCAATTTCATATCTTTCAAATGCTATTGAGTTTGATCTTCAAAATTTGCAGGGCTGTATAAGCTCACCTACCCTACATGTGGTAAATTTTTGAGATTTTTTGAAAACTTATACATATTATTTTCATAAATTTTATACTATAAGACTGCTGTATACAGCATGTAGTAACACATTGAGTAATAGACAGTAAACTATAGTTTTCTTAACAATAAAAGATAGTACATGGTGCTGTTTGGCACTTTTTTATTTTCATATCTATCAAATCCGGTTGAGTTTGGTCTTTAAATTTTACAAGGTTGTAGAATCCCAACCCCCTACGTGTGGTAATGTTTTAAGGTTTTTTCACAGTAAAATGTTATTTTTTACAGTAAAAGATAGTATATGCTGCTGTTTAGCACTTTGTTATTTTCATATCTCTCAAATCCTATTGAGTTTGGTCTTCAAATTTTACAAGATTGTAGAAACTCAACTCCCCTACTATGGTAAATTTTTTGAGAATTTTTCAAATAATTTACTACAAGTCCAGCAAATAGAACTATATTCTTATTCATGAAAACCATAAGTACATGTTTTCTAAAATTCTCAAAAATTATTATAGATAAGGGAGGTGAGATTATATAACCCTGTAAAATTTTAAGACCAAAATCAATATCAGTTGAAAGATATGAAAAAAAAGAAGAGATAGATTCATGTACAAACTACAATACGCATTAACTAGTTGGGTTGACCAGCTCATGATCTAGTAACTAATTCGGCAGTAATTCAATCTGTTATTCTATAGTAAAACGTATTTATGATTTACTACCGAATTGGATTCAAGTGTGCTTCGCATACGCTTCGCTAGTAAATTCATCAGTTCTTCTGTAGTAAAATATTTCGTGGTTTACTACCAGGCTGCATTTACTGGTATTATTTGCAACGCGTTAACTCACTACGTTTCAGCCAGCGCGTGGAATTTATTTCTCCGGTTGGAGCGCAGAATAGCTATTCTACGCTCGGGAGTAGAATAGCGCCACTGTATGTATATGTATATGTATATGTATATGTATATGTCATAAAATAGGAAAATTGATGTAAAAATATAATAATAAAAATATGAGCTCCGGATGACAATTATGTCCGTAAATAAATGACATCACATGCTCACACGTGGACTATAGTTCAATGGTTGATGTTCTAGTCCATTTTTGCTTCTTTGAATGAATATGTTTAAATATGATCTAATTTATTTCACATCTAGTGCACTACAGGTTTGGCTTAATACACAAATTGTCAGCTTACATCTTACTATATACATCTTAGATCACACTATATTAATCTGATCATAAACTAGAACGATAGAAAGCTACACTTACATATTGACTAGAGACGAGAGTTGAGAGCAGAGACAAAGCAAGTAAGTGGGGAAATGCATCCTATTTTCCTGATGGAGGCGAAGCTGAGCAGAGCATAGAGAGGAGCTGCTGCCCGAAGTTACTCAGTTAGAGAGTGAGAAAGAGAGAAAGTTTTTACGTGTAACCACCAATTTCACAAGTGGATTCCTGCTAATACCCTGGCAGCACCCAAAGTACAAACATACTCTTCAGTTATATCTTGAAAAGCTCTTTCATTTGAGGGTTTTATTATCTATTGGCCTCACGAGCAAAACCCTACCAGGTCAGCCGGGTCAATGAAAAACCGGCCGGGTCAACCGAGTTTTCCCGGGTCAATTAAATCACCGGTTCTTTTGAGTGTGCCCAGCCCGGCAAAGCCTCTTGATCCGGATTTCTCCGGTCCGGGAGTATCACAGTTGCTGCTCATCTGACTAGGTTGCAGAGCTGAGGTAGAGAGAGAGAGAAGGACAAGTGGCTTTTGGAGCAATTGGACAGAGATATCATTGGGAATTGTTTCACTGCAGGACAGCAGGAGGCAATGTTGTTGCAGAGTGGAGGTTGTAGATGGTAGGGTCTCTGTGGCCAGGGCATCACCAATCAATCACCAGCCCTTTGCATGCAGCAGATGACAAGTGAAAATTAGAGGCACATATTAGTACCGGTAAGACTGTAAATATAAGAGTCGGCAGAGGGAGATAAGCTAGGGAGCGAAGGACCAAAATGGCGGTTAGGAAGGTAAATAATCACAAATAAAATTTTCTTTCTAAAAACAAACTATCAAATAGATCAGATCGAATGACTGGATAATCCAAACAAGTGGTTGGATGAACAGTACCCTCGATCAGGAGATCAGATGAACAATGTTCAGATAAACAAAGAAAATTGCACTAGTCGGATGAAATAGTAAATAACAAACTGGTCGGATAAACGTTGCTCGGTGAACAGTAACTGCGAACTGATCAAACAGCATTGGTTGAATGAACAGTGATCGGGTGAATAGTAAAAATCACCGTGATCTTATAAACAAGTATCGACATAACTTTTGATCGGCTAAACCAAACCGTGAAACTTTATGTACACCTTCCTATAGATGTTAGGAACCTATTCGAACCTTTAATCACAAGGATTGACGTCAAAGTTCTAAACTTTTTTCAATTTAATGAATATTGCATCAAAACCGGATCAAACACAAAAACTTCATCCTTAGCTTTCTCATGGGGAATTGATAATCAAGATGATCTTAAATGATCTCCCCACATATCATAGCAAGTAAGAACACCAATGAACAACCTTTCAAATAAACAAGAATACGATATACAAGAATCTTTCTTCTTTCAAGCACAAAGGTCAGTTTCTTGCAAAAACTGAAAAGAAGAGGTTATAGATTGCCTAGATGATTAGAATATGATCTAAGAAGATTCATTCATCATCGGCATAAAATCCACAAGCATTTAGAAGGAGAGGAGGCAAATCCAAATGTGCGGAAAGTAAATTGTAATAATTTAAATTACGGAATGTAAATACTAAATTTAAGTGCTAAATTTAAAGCATAATGTAAATGTTGAAAGTAAATTCAGAATAGGGAAATGAAACATTTATTTCTTAGGAGGAAAGCTTACAAAGCCTCACAACAAAGTGAGCAAAACTCAAGGAGCACCAAAACCTTCAACGGAGAGACACCCCTCTCCCTATCTATTTATAGCACATTGAGAGTAACCTTCACGCTTAGATGACAACTTGGCCCTCAAGAAGCCTCATCAAGGGCTGAGATTCATTCCCTCACTTATACATAGCCTAACCTGCAACTCAACATCATAACGGGTTTTATCCACACACACTAATTTAACCACTACTCTACCCACGACCCCTTGATCAAATAATCTTCCTTTGCTTGAGTAGGGCTTAAATTAGCTTCTCATCCATCCACTTGTCCTCTCAGCTTGCAGCCACTCCTAGCCTCAATTATTCTCCGGCGACATCTTGACCGTTTGGACCTCACCTTTCTCAGCCTAGTCCCGATCTCCTCTGTCTTACCATGACCTAACTCTGAAGTCCTGAAACCATCATAGACAAAGAAAACACATCACGTAGCATTGCTCAAAATGATATGCAATAAGTAAGAGAGTTGCTTCCATGCTTTTCTTTTTAACAGTTGCACAAATATTAAAACATGAATGAAAGGTAGATACTGATTACTTACCCTTTCGCTTGCTTTAAGATTTGTGCAACTTGTATTGGAAAGGAAAGCATTGAAGCACTGCTCAGTAAGTAATCTGCTGAACAATCACACATCTAAAGATCTCACCTTAGCTCACAACTAGTCAAGTCCATGATTACTTAAAGCTCTAATCAGGCTAGGCTCCAACCACTTACTGGTGCAACGACCACTCAACTCAAATTGCTCAACCTAAAGCTAATCAACCTCAAACCTGAGGACCACAAACTCAAAAACAGTCAATTACTCATCACAAATATAGTTAGACTTCCTCATAGTCTTTCAGGGAGTGTGCTCTGATCTGATTAGTAACACAACACAGCGATACTGCGAGTACACAGAACACGCAAAGTACCGTCTGCGCTGAATAGCCTTAACACACATTTTTTTACGTCCATGCAGAGGACTCCGGTGAACGTCTCTCTTAGAATCCTTGCAATATTAAATTATTACGGGCGAAATCGAACCCTGTAGCTGCAATACCAGAGTACATTTTTTTTGGCAGGAATCTTCTTCCAAAGCCAAACAAGAGTAGTAGTATCACACAACTACTGTGTCTCGTAACATGGCATAGGTAGAGGAATTGGGTTGGCCTGTCCCATTACAATCGAGGCACAGTTTTCTGCCTACCGTGCGCGAGCACACCACCATCGGCGAGGGCGCGTTTCACGTACACAGCTCACGCACAGTCGCTGAGCACGAGATCGGAAACGGCATGCCTTGTCCGTTTGCCCCGGTGGAAAAGACGAGACGTACGTGCGTTTTTCCTCTCAAAGCCACAGCACGGCCAGACAGGGGCGTAGCCAACGGGAGTTTTATTAGGCTCGGTGCTGATAACCCTACACGAGATATTTTTATTGTATTTCTTCTTTTTTTCCATGTGTTTCTCTGTAATTTATATAGTATCATTTTAGATTGCAGCAGAGTATATTCGTTATATTCGTCTCAGTTCGCCACAGCGCGGACACGATCGAGGCGAAGGCCAGAAAGGTGTGCGCGCATGCGTGTGTCCGCGCTCATGCACTGGCACGTCAAATCCATCCATCTGCTTGGAGTCTGGGCTGATTTGATGCACGCATTGCCGCCGGGATGGCGAAACAGGCAGCTAGCTTTGACTCGCCTGTCGAGTTCGTGTGAAATCTAAGCAGGACGCATGGGCCATGGAGACGAATGAGGCACGATCAGATCGGAATATATTTGCATCGAGAATTCGAGATGCTTTAACTCTCCCGATCAATCGAGCCTGCAAATCTGCATGAGTTTCGGACGATCTCCTTGTTGTTCGTCGACACGTCAGGTGCATGTATAGTTTAGTTAGATGTCACTCGCCATGCCAACTTGGCTGCATGCGTGCATGTAATGTACTTTTCCCTGCAGCAAACAGCGGTATACTGCAGAGGTGAAAAATCCATAGCGAGGCGCACACAAGCTGTACCGAACTACAGAGGTGGCTCTACCTTTTAACATTTGTTCCGCACTGCATCGCTCGAGACTGTAGTTCCTGAACAGACGCAGAGTCGTTCAGAGTCGTGGATGCAGAGGCAGCACAGTCACGCTGAAGCAATATTTATCCCTGTGCATCGATGGCAAATCGCATGGATTCCGATCGAAACAAGCTGCCTGTGCTCTGTTGTGCACTACCGTGGCTATAGCTTCTGAGCTGATTCATGTGTAAACAGGTCGTGTAAATGTTCTTGGCAGTTCGGTAGTACACTGCGAGAAATCGACACATTCTATGAGATCCACGAGAAGGCTGCAACGGTCAGAGCGTCAAACCAGTAATCACTTTTCAGTCTTCAGTCATCACTTCATGTGCTAATAAGTACTAGTACTATGCTTCCACACTTGTTACATGTGAGAATTATATAGAAGATGATGGTCTTTGTTAACAGCTGCAATTGGTTGTAACGTTGAAGACCATTCCAACAAGGCAACTGAGTATAATATATCCCATCAAGAATAAAAACGTTTGCAGAGAGTACATGAGCAGTACAGTAAGTCACACGGATCTCTTGGTCCAGTTTAACTGGTTTCTGCACCACTCAAAGCAAAATGAACATGATTGGAAACGGCGTCCTTTTTTTAACAAATGAACTTGCAACGCACCACTACTTGCGAAGCTGGCACACACACAAGTCAAACTCTTCCATGTATTAAAGCACGCTATTGCTCGCGGTAGCACCACTGGATGTCTTTCCAATGACAGCAATAAGCTCCGTGTCAAAGATCAGAGTTGCTCCACCTATAGATTACAAAACTGCAAGTTAGCGTTACAGTTCAATGGAAAAGTACATTGTGAACACATTACATGCCCTCTTCATATTGTAAAATGCAGATACAAAACACGGTAAAATGGCCATATCAAAGTTGAGAATCTACAGACGCATAATTTCTTCACAAGGAACCGTCAAGCAAACAAGCCAATGATCAGCCATACCTGGAATCTTCGGTGGGGAGCCGTGCTCCCCATAACCCATCTTTGCAGGTATCTTTAGCTTCCTCTTTTCACCAATACACATACCTAGTAACCCTTGATCCCAACCTACAGATGAAAACAACTTAGGTTGGTGGATTTGTGAAGGTTTCTGATAGAACAGTATAAGCCATTTCCCCTACTATTTTTGCCGGCATATCCTTGTTGTTCATTGAAGTCAGTCCAGTATGGACCGCAGATAAACAATTAAAATCACAGTGTTTCAGGAAAAAAAGAATAACCTTTTATAACCTGGCCATTCCCAAGAGTAAATTCAAAGGGATCACCTCTGTCATAGCTAGAATCAAATACTGAACCATCAGTGAGTGTCCCCTGCAGCATAACCAAGCCTTTCATCTGAATGATAAAAATGTGGAAAGAAAACTGATACAGGAAAAGTATCATAAAGAGTTCTTGAATCAAACATAACAAACAAACTAGGTAAAACACACCATAAAAGCCAAAATCTACAAGGGTCACTCTGCCATGCTGCTTCTCACTTTCTCTGCATAGCTATGTCAACTGGTTCATGTTAAACAGCTATCTCAACTGACTAATGTTAAAGAAGCTGCTAAAATGAAAGAATGTATAGTTCCAAAGGACAATGTTCTTCGAAGTGAGAGCATTGCAACAAACTGTGTGAAGATTACCGCAAGGCAAAATCAATAGAATTTACTTCCGAGCCTTGCAACAGTAGGCTGAGAATAACTAGTTACATCCATTCTTACTTTTGAATGGATTTTTAAGAGCTTGCAAAACCGAATAGGATGGTATACTTCAGATAGAAGTATCGGTGAAATACTTACACGATAATGCACTTTAATTTTGTCGCCTTTGTGAACTTGCAGGGTGCATGACTCTGGCTTGTACTGAAAGTAGGATGAGCCAAAGAAAACATATGTCATGCAAAGTCATACAGATACTGCCATTTGGAATGTAACAACAATGAACTCATAACCTATATGTGATTGCCTTACCATTTTATAAACCAACAGTTACATAATCTTTGTTTAAGCAGTCATGGATTGCTGAAAGCTAGACATGTAGATACACAAAATCTCCAGCCACCATACTTAAGAATTGTGACCGAATATTGAGTATTTCAGTTCTTACATAGATTCTTAGCAATGAGTTCTTGGGGTTTAGCAGATAACCCCTGTCATTGTGATCTTTTGACTAGGAGTGTTCAAACAGAAAATTATCCATCGGCCTTCTGTGAAAGTTAGCGCGCCAGCCGTCCCTCCCCCTTGCCCTCCCTACTCCTCCCATGGTTTTCCTCTCTGACGGCCGCCCCTCCTCTGTACCGCCCCATTTTCTCCATTTCTTTGTTTGGATTGTGTAGGCTATTCTGAAAATTCCAGACCTGAGTGGGATGGATGATTGGCAGCATTTTTTTATCATGAATATGCTTGCTGTAGATTTTACTTGTTCTTGTGGATCGAATTGTTACTTGTTCATGTGAGTAGTTGTACTTGTCTGTGAATTCTACTAGTACTAGTTTTGATGTACTAGTATGCGCTTGTTCATGTGGAAATGTTTCAAGAATTCATGAATATGCTTCCTGTAGATGTGAGTGGGACGAATAATGACAGTACAGGATGAGGATTTTTTTCCCCCTCAATGAATTATGCCATGGTAATTGCTAGTAGTACTAGTATATGCTGTGAACATCCTTGATGAATATTGGCAGTAGAGGATAACATGGTCCTGATGTATGAGTTCAGAACAAAAACAAATGGTACTAGCTAGTAGTAAGGGAAAGAATATGCATTGTGGTACTGCTTGCTATTTTTGTCCATGAGCACATGAAGCTCTTAATTTTCAATGGTACTTCTGCTAACTATTTCCATGAATGCATTATGCTACTGCTGCTATTTTTGTCCATCTTGTGAATGAATGAATGAATGAATGAATGAATGAATGGTAATGCCAGTGATCCTGTCACAGCAGCTAATACACTGCATTCATGGTTGGGTGATGTTGAGGTAGTGACGAACACACTAGGATAGTATGCGAGCTGTCTGATGAACAAGTAGCTGCTGGAAATTGCCCAAAGACCAATTCAAGCAATCCTGCATATACCATTGTCATTGCAAAATTTGCGGGGAAGACTAAGGAAAATTATACAAAGAGAATAATTTAAGAACAAATGGAACAAACTAAAAAATGACTACATCATTTGAAAAAGAAAATGACGACAGAGGGGTCAGGCTTAGGCTGGGATCATGAGAAGCTGACAATTAAGGCCACCACCGAACGGTGGAAGAAAATTAAGAAGATTCACTAGTCATTATCCATTCTTTCATGCACTTATGTACAACCCTAGCTGTATTATCCGTCAAAGTTAACTTGTAACATTGTTGTTGACAAGAATATAAAGGATGTAGCAAGTTTGAGAAGGCTAGACTTCAAAACATGGACATGTTATCTAAGATGTTTGAAGACATTCGCAACACCGATGAAGACCATTGGTCTCCTACGATGGGAACCTTGCCTCAAAGTCTTGTGTGTACATCCACAACTATTGATGTTGAAGAACATGAAGGCGACAATGATGACAGTGACCAAGAAGCTGAGTCACTGATTATTAGCAAAGGGAAGAGAAAGTGTAGCCCTAGCAATGGTAAGGGAAAGAAACCAAAGAGTGGATATGCGATCATGCAAGACCAATTGAAACGAATTGCTGAGTTGAATGAAATATTGGACGCATCTTTTGAAGCATTTGTACAAGAAAAAGAGAGCAAACCTCAATGTATAGCATCAAGGATGTCATGCCATTGGTCGAAGAGTATGGTACCGCCAATGGGACTATTGAGCACTTCATCGCATATGAAATTTTCGGAGCAAAGGAAAATGTTTATGACATTGCACAATATTGAAACATGATTAGATTGGCTCAAAAGAAATTATGATGCCAAGTATGGCATATAGAACTTGGGTTGTAACCTTAAAATATTTACGAAGGCATTTCTATAAATAGTTTGCCTTCTATGTCATATCTGTCTTTTATTGCACTTTACTTTTAAGACTTTATTTGGATTGTAATCCATTGTTATGTGTACATCATGTTGAGGATAAGGAGGCATTCGGTCAAGAAGTCTCGAGCTAGTTGAGTGTGTGACAACGTGGCATCCAACTAATTAATTTGCTTGACGAGCAATATTAATCCATTGTTATGTGTACATCATGTTGAGGATAAGGAGGCATTCGGTCAAGAAGTCTCGAGCTAGCTGAGTGTGTGACAACGTGGCATCCAACTAAACCTGAATCCTGATCGTCTGCATTCGAAGTCAAAATCTTACTCAGTGACCCAAGCATACATGCATATATATACCACACTATGCAGAACCACTTGCACTTTATCTCGATCACCATGCAGTCATATAAATTAAGATAAATACCAAGCACTTACATACTAACGTTCATCTACATCATCCTGTAGTATACAAACCGCACACATCGTTCACTGCAGAATGGAAACACACTGGCACGCAAACAAACGCTCGATACCCGATGAGTGCTAAGTACGCAGAGAAACATATGCTTGTATGTATGCACTAGCAGAGACACGAATTCATGCAGTAACTTGCATCAGTCCCTGTCGTTGAAGCCGAGCTTGCGATCAAAGAAATGGCCGATGGACTCGAACGCCGGACGGAAGAACCCGCCGCCGCGCCGCCTCTGGTCGTTGTTGTAATCACCGTCGTACTGCGACCCCGGTGCCCCGTAGACATGGACCTCCCTAGTGTTTATGATCATGGGCGACTTCGTGCCATCCTGGGGAGCCCAGAACGAGGCCGGAGCGTTGTACGATATAGCTGCTCCCCCGGTGCCGCCGCCGGTGCTGTAGGATGAATTGTTGTTACTGTAGTCGCTGCCGCCGCTGCCGTAGTAGTAGGGTGTAGTACTGCTGCCGCCGTTGTTGTAAGGGGTGATGCCATAGCCGTTGTAAACGCCGTTGTTGTGAGCGCCGTTGTAACCGCCGTTGTTGTGAGCGCCGTTGTAACCGCCGTTGTAGTTGTCGTTGTGGTTGTCGCCGTTGTGGTTGGTGTTGGCTGTGTAGCTTGGGTCGTCGTCGTCGGCCTTCTTGCTGCCCGACTTCTTCGGACGCGAAGGTGGACGTTTCTTGCCGTCGGTTGCTTCATTCCGGTCGCCTCCGTATCCGTCGCTGAAGTACGATCTGTTCCACGACGACATCGTCTCCCTCGTTGTCTAGCTTTACAGTTCTTTTATCCCCCTGCATGTTACGCACATATATGATACATATCGATGTTGCTTTGGTAGATTTAGTTCAAAAAAGAAAAACATCGAGAGATGCATGGACGCGGAAATCAAACAATAACACATCGGTAAGAACTATAGATCTTAAAGTGTTTAATCAACTAACAGTTCATGAACATCTAGCAAGATGTAGATATTTAGCTCTAAAACAGTAAAAAGTGAAAAAAGGCTTTTGGAGTATGAACGAGTACCCGTCGCCGTGGGGTCAGATAGGATGCCTTCGATCCCGTACGTAACTTTTGTACAAGGCCAAGCAGCGTTCCTATATAGGCCCTAAGTCAACGGTCTAACCAACAGAAGTCTTTCGTTGTTCAATAGAAAAAAGACACTTTTTTCTAAAAAAAACGTGTGTGTATACAGGAGCGGAACCGAGTCTTGGGCCATCCGGACCTGAGCCCGAGACCTCGCCCAAAAACTCCATGCAAATTTTCTTGAAAATTCATATATTGGCCCAATAACTTTTGGGTCAGCCCAGGTCGGTCCGAAGCTTGGGCCTAGGCTGGCTCCACCCCTGTGTGTATAGGAAATCAAAATGGGGAACCATGAAATCTGGGCACTATAATATCAAATACGCGAATTCCTGTTATATTTGGATATATGGTATATACTCATTTATAACAATTCAAATGAAACACATACCTTTGAAAAAAATATACTTGAACTCAAAGATTTTGAACGAATTTAGATCACATGTTTTACTAATTTATATATATATAATGAGTAAATACTTACAATCAAATTATCATTAAAAGGGAAACTCTAGTTTGAATTTCAGTTCAAACTTAATTGAACTAGTTAGTAAACTAATTAAACTCAACATCCTAAAAAAAATTTAAAAAAAATTATGCAAAATATAGCAGGATAAACCCATTTTTGATCATGGTGCCCAGTCTATAACACACACACATATGGCAACATATCCGGTGAAAACCCCCTTTACTGTGAAAACTCTATGAAAGCCACGTGTACATATTTTGAAAAATTCTCAAAAAATTACCATACATAAAGGAGGTGAGCTTCTACAATCTTGCAAAATTTAAAGACCAAAATCAATCGCATTTGAAAGATATAAAAAAGACAAACAGCAAAATAAATAGTGCTAAACAGTGAAAATTACTATTTAGGCTGAATTTGTCTTTTTTCATATCTTTCAAATGTGATTGAGATTGGTCTTCAAACTTTGCAAGGTGTTTTTGAAGCCAGCGCGGTCGACACTACCGACCCCAGTTGGGCGGTATTGCCGCTCGGCCGGCACTACCAGCCTAGCATGGACGGTAGTGCCGAGCCTCAGGGCAACGGCTAGTCTGTCAGTGCATTTAATGCCCACAGTCGACCGTTGAATCTATGGCCGACAGTATCGGCCTCAGATGGGCGATAGTGCCGGTCAACCTGAATTTTTCAGGGAATTGGTTGCAACGGCTAGAAAAATTGATGAGGGCTATAAATACACTCCCATATACAGCATAGAGCACTTCTTGGACTCATATTTCATATTCTTAAGCTCTAGTGTGCATATCTTCTACTCTAGTGCATTAAATTCCCATTTGAGGAGTAGTTGAATGAAAATCAGGTGAGAGCATTAAATTGAGCCATTTAGACACTTGATTCACCTCAAGTGACCATCAAAGTTTGTTACTCTTGCAGGTTGCCGCCTCCTAAATGGCTTGGAGGTGTTCGTGCGCGGTGAGCTTCTCAACGAAGATTATAAGAAGCCCCAGCAAGTTGTGAAGGCCGGAGTTCGCCTACCCAGAGCGGAAAGAACTACCTTAGTGATCGAGGAAGGCTCAAGAGGTTGGAGCCGGCTTGAAGTTGTTCAAGTCACCTCAACGTGGATTAGGGAAGATCGACAAATCTCCGAGACCACGGGATAAATTTGCGTCTCATTCTCTTGTGGTTTGCACTCTTCATTCTTGTGTTAAACTTATAATTCTAGCAATTTGGGTATATTACTTGTGCTTAGAATTATCTCTTGCTCATTTTTGAATTGCTAGAGTGCTTAGTGATCACTAGAAAAGTTGGTTGTAAATTATCTTAATTGCAATTCTCGCTTAGTGTTTTTATTAATTGCAATTAGTGCCAAAAAATTTAGTAACCTCCTATTTACCCCCTCTAGTCGGTTATCCTTGATCCTACCGCTGGTCGTAACCCAGAGAAGCGTGTCCAAACCATTCAGTTATACGTGGCCAACCACTGGTAAATGCATCCTTTAGTTTATACATGAATCTTTTTTTCTTTGATTTAGCCATAACTTTCAAATGTGATTGCTTTTGATCTTCAAATTTTACAAGGTTGTAGAATTTCACCTTCCCTACGTTTGTTAATTTTTGAGAATTTTTAAAAACTTGTACACATTGTTTTCATGGATTTTATAAAACACCGGATATATTGTCTTTTATTATCCAGAAAACAACATATTACTCGCTATTACACAAGATGTTACTCTATCCTGTGCAAACCATCCTTATCGTGTAAAATCCATGAAAACCACATATACAAGTTTTAAAAATTCTCAAAAAATTACCATATGTAGGGAAGGTGAGCTTCTACAACCCTGTAAAATTTGAAGATCTAACTCAATCGTATTTGAAAGATATGAAATTAGCAAAGCGCTAAACAGTGAAAAAATACCATTTAGTCGAATTTGTCGTTTTCATATCTTTAAGCTGAGATTTATTTTGGTATTTAAATTTTACAAGTTTGTAGAATCTCACCTCCCCTACATATGGTAATTTTTTTGAGAATTTTGAAAATATGTATATGTGATTTTCATATATTTTACACGATAAGAATGGTTTACACAGGATATGTTGCCTTTTACTTTCCAAAAAATAACACATATCCTTTTACTTCCCAGAAAATAACATTTTACTGCCTATTGCTCAAGATGTTTCTATTCTGAAACAAAGTGAACTATCAGAACAGGAATTTAGTTTTGTTTGTCGACCCTGTAGTAAAATATTTGAAACATTCTAAAAAATTACCATACTTAGAGGAGGTGAGCTTATTCAACCTTGTAAAAATTGAAGACCAACTTAATCGCATTTGAAAGATATGAAATTGACAAAGCGCTAAACAGTGAAAAATCACTATTTAGCCGAATTTGTCTTTTTCTTATCTTTCAACTGAAATTGGTTTTAGTTTTGAAATTTTACAGGGTTGTATAATCTCACCTCCTCTATGTATAGTAATTTTATGATAATTTTTGAAAACATGTACATGTGGTTTTTATGAACAAGATTTTATTTTTGTTTGTCGGTCCTGTAGTAAAATGTTTCACAAATTCTCAAAAAATTACCGCACGTAGGGAACGTGAGCTTCTATAACCCTATAAAATTTAAAGACCAAACTCGATAGCATTTAAAAGATATGAAATTGACAAATCGCTAAATAGTGAAAAATAACTATTCTACTGAATTTGTCTTTTTCATATCTTTCAGCTGAAATTGATTTTGATCTTCAAATTTTACAGTATTATAGAATCTCACCTCCCCTATTTATAGTAATTTTTTTATAATTTTTGAGAGTATGTACGTATGTTTTTCATATATTTTGCACGGTAGAATTTGTACATGATATATTACCTTTTACTATCCAAGAAATAACATATTACTCGCTATTACACAAGATGTTACTATATTGAAACAAAGTAAATTATCAGTTGAATTTTTCTTCTTCATATCTTTTAGTTGAGATTGCTTTTGATCTTCAAAATTAACAGTGTTGTAGAATCTGACCTCCCCTACGTATGGTAATTTTTTGAGAATTTTTAAAAACTTGTACATTTAGTTTTCATGAATAAGAATTTAGTTCTGTTTGTCGAACCTGTAATAAAATATTTGAAAAATTCTAAAAAGACATACGTAGGGGAGGTGAGCTTCTACAACCCTATAAATTTGAAGACCAAACTCAATAGCATTTGAAAGATATGAAATAGACAAAATGCTAAACAATGAAAAATCACTATTCAACTGAATTTGTCTTTTTTTATATCTTTCAACTGAAATTGATTTTGGTCTTCAAATTTTACAATGTTATAGAATCTCACCTCCCCTATTTATGATAATTTTTGAAAGTATGGACATGTCATTTTCATAGATTGTTACACGATAGAAGTGGTTTATACAGGATATGACTCGTTATTACAAAAGGTGTTACTATACTGAAATGAAGTTAACTATCAACTGTATTTGTCTTTTTCATATTTTTCAGCTGATATTGTTTTTTATTTTCAAATTTTATTGGATAATAAAATCTCAACTCCTCTACGTATGGTAATTTTTTGAGAATTTTTAATACTTGTACATACGATTTTCATGAACAGGAATTTAGTTCTATTTGTCGGCCCTGTAATAAAATATTTAATTTTGTTTAAAAAAATTACCATACATAGGATAGGTGAGCTTATACATCCCTATAAAATTTGAAGACCAAATTCAATAGCATTTGAAAGATATGAAATTGACAAAACGCTAAACAGTGAAAAATCACTATTCAACCGAATTTATCTTTTTCATATCTTTCAGCTGAAATTGATTTTGATCTTCAAATTTTACAATGTTGTATAATCTCACCTTATCTATTATGGTAATTTAAAAAAACTTGTACATGTGGTTTTCGTGTATTTTACACAGTAGGAGTGGTTTACATAAGATATGTTGCCTTTTACTATTCAAGAAATAACATGTTACTCACTATTACACAAGATATTACTATACTGAAATGAAGTGAACTATCAGAACAAGAATTTAGTTCTATTTATACACTTTGTTTCGGTAACATCTTGTGTAATAGATAGTAACATGTTATTTGTTTGAATAGTAAAATGCAACATATCTAGTGTTTTAAAAAATCCCTGAAAAACACATGTACATATTTTCAAAAAAATCTCAAAAGATTACTATACGTAAAGGATGTGAGATTCTACAACCCTACAAAATTTAAAGATCAAAATCAATCGCATTTGAAAGTTATGGCTAAATCAAAAAATAAAGATTCATGTACAAACAAGAACTAGTATTTATTAGTCATTTACTAGTTGGGAGATACTTGCTCTGTGCGGAGTATTGAATGGATTGGTCGATCTGTATTAATTAGGCTCGATCAGTCTGTGTTAACTGGTTGACGCGTAGACTACACACAGTTGTATATATATATATATATATATATATATATATTTCTTAAATAAAAAAAGTAAAATTCCTAGAAGTTCTCATTAATCGAGAGGAAAAAAGAAGATCTACATCATTTATTTTGATGATGCCAGATTATATAATATATGTTTTAATATCTAGCCGTGTAATTGTGCAGTAATTTTACGTGTTACATAAAGTTTATTTGCAGTTAAAGCCGCTGTCCAAAATATTTGCGCATATTTGATCTCAGACGATTGATCTTCTCCATTCATTTTAGAACTTCTATTCAACTTTGTCTTGCCTGGTAATTTCGCTTTAGGGAAGTCGCTTAGATCGGGAACAAATAATGACCCTGATGTAATCCCCTCCCAGCCCATGCATGGTAATAGACTCATGTGCGTAGCAGTTTGTCAGTGTCTGCGTGCGCAAACAAAGACTAAACGGGGTTGACGTCTTGAGGGATACGTAATTACGCACACAACTAAAGCATCATCGACCTAACTAAACAAAACTCACTAGCTATATGTTCACTTCATTGCATTGCCGCGCGGTCGCGCTGCAGAGTGGAGGAGACTTTAACAGGAACCCTGCACGAAACTACTCCTTTAGTCACAGATACACATCCTTTTTGACATCGACACATCTCCAAAAATATAATTTGATCATTAATTTCTATCTAGACAAATCTAGGTATGTGATTTTTATGTATCTTATTTAAATATTGAAGAGATATTGATAATCAAAGTTTGATTACAGCTATGTTGTGACCGAAGGGAGTACTTGGCATGTCGTAATTAAGCACGATCAACTCCATCTTATCCGTCTGACTGGGCTAGAACAACATTTTCACAAAGAAAGACAGGTACGTACCATTTTGGCATTGTATAGCGACATCGAGCATTATTAACATGCACTTGCAGAAACATTAATGTGGTAAACCAATCGGATGAGATAGATGGTATATGTGATCATGTCGACAGGTACATTTATATATATTATGACATTAGTCATGTTTAAGCCAGAAGTAGCAGATCCTTTCCACAAAAATTACTTGATCCATAAACATTTTTCTCACCAATCTACCAACACACATGTATGTGTGTTTGCGCGCGCGCTGATCAGAAATGTACATCGATCATAACAACTTGAAATCTTGTTGCTGCTGTGCCTGTACATGTCCTCACCGAGGGAAAGGAGAAGAAAGCTTATGCACGTACATGTTCCGATTCAATCTGCTCGTATGTGTTTTACTTCTCCACGACGTGATACGGTCTCTGTGATGTATATGCGATCTCTACCAACTCCAGACACCGTAGGGAGAAAGGAATGGGCAAGTTCTGACCGGGCATAGCCGAGAGTCAGATTTCAGACGTACGTACCATCTCAATAATGCAGTACATACGTACTAATGATCTATCTCAGCGCGATCGAGCAAAGTAAACGAACGGACCGATCGATTGACGTGTCTTTTCCCAAAACTGCTAGCTTAGCACATATGTGTAGTTTACTTGATAGATTAATTAACAGGCCGGCAGGTAATGGGATAACGATGCCTAGACCGCAAGACATGTACCAGTGACCATAGATTGCAGAGTTGCAATACTTAACATACTGACCACCTATAATTGCCGCAAGTTGGAGCGCGAGGGCACCCGTATTTCCCCAGTGACTATTGTTGTTTAAGTGAATTGGCTTGGGATCTTTCACTTTCGTGCCACTGTACGAGTGATAGAGTTCTCGTGCAGTTTAACGGGAATTGCAGCTTAAACAGATCCTAATCATCCGCACCATTGGATTCAAACAACCGATGGTCAAACGGTCCTTAGCTACAATGTTTTCTATTATGTCAGTTTTGCTATGTATTTCGAACAATGCTATAGAAGATTTTAGTCATTTTTTTTTTTGTCCAACGATCGATCTATAACTCTTAAAGTTGTAGTAGTTACTAATACTGGATTGGATCTCTTTCTACGCTACAGGGTTGCCAAACTAGTACTACTACCGCTTGATTTTAGAACGGACATGTCTATTCTTGGCATAAGAAAAAAACAACGAACTTGATTGTCAACTTTATTTAATTACATGCTATCATCTAAGTTTCCGTAGCCCAAACAGTGTGCTTCCTCATGGTTCGCCATAATTTAGATCGGAAAAGTACGTACCGGCGATGTTGAGAAATTTTTACTCTTGTAGCTCGGTTATAAATTTTTATTTCGCGATTAGCCTCCGATCGAAAAAAATTGCAAAAATAGCCTCTGCACAGTTTAATCCGGTGATTCTGCGGTAGCGGTATTTTTTTAATTTTTTCGGCCGAATCCAATGGACGGCGCGTCCGGAAATTTTTTATTAAAAATCCCGTGCGGAACGAGTTCCAGCGGTTCCAAACCGCTGGAACTCGGGTGGCCCAGGGCTGGGGTGGGGTGGGTGCGGGTGGGGTGGGGTGGGTGCGTGAACAGAAAAAATATTTATAGGATCAGAATGACTTTGAAAAATTATGAAATTTTTGTGGAGGTTTTGACACATCAGTGATATTTTCATAAAAATTTGAGAAGATTATCACATATGAGGAATTTTAAAAATTTAAACATTACAACTGTCTTAATGAAACAACGACGATAAATTTGAAGCGAATGAAAAATGAAACAAACCACCTTAATAAATTCTGAAATTTTTGTGCAGGTTTTTACACATCAATTATATTTCCATAAAAATTTGAGGAGATTATCACATATGAGGAATTTTAAAAATTCAAACATTACAACTGTCTTTATGAAACAACGACTAGTAAGTTTGAAGTGAACAAAAATGAAACAAACCATCTTGATAAATTCTGAAATTTGTTTTGCAGGTTTTTGACACATCAATTATATTTCCATAAAAATTTGAGGAGATTATCACGTATAAGAAATTTTAAAAATTCAAACAGTACAACTGTTTTTATGAAACACCGACCAGTAAGTTTGAAGCGAACAAAAAATGAAAAAAAACCACCTTGATAAATTCTGAACTTTTTTGTGCAGTTTTTTGACACATCAATTATATTTCTATAAAAATTTGAGGAGATTATCACGTATGAGGAATTTTTGAAAATTCAAACATTACAACTGTCTTTATGAAACACTGACCAGTAAGTTTGAAGCGAACGAAAAATTAAACAAACCACCTTGATAAATTCTAAAAAAAAATTTGCAGGTTTTTATCAAGGTGGTTTGTTTCATTTTTCGTTCGCTTCAAACTTACTGGTCAGTGTTTCATAAAAACATTTGTAATGCTTAAATTTTCAAAAATTCCTCATACGCGATAATCTCTCAAATTTTTATAAAATATAATTGATGTGTCAAAAACCTGCACAAAAATATTTAGAAGTTATCAAGGTGGTTTGTTTTATTTTTTGTTCATTTGAAACTTACTGGTCAGTGTTTCATAAAGACAGTTGTAATATTTGAATTTTTAAAAATTTCTAATACGTGATAATCTCTTCAAATTTTTATGAAATATAATTGATGTGTCAAAAACCTGCACAAAAAATTTCAGAATTTATGAAGGTGGTTTGTTTCATTTTTCGTTCGCTTCAAACTTACTGGTCAGTGTTTTATTAAGACAGTTGTAATTTTTGAATTTTTAAAAATTCCTCATATGTGATAATCTTCTCAAATTTTTATGAAAATATCACTGATGTGTCAAAAACCTCCACAAAAAATTTCATAATTTTTCAAAGTCGTTACAGTCCTATAAATATTTTTTTCTGTCACAAGACCCACCCCACCCGCACCCACCCCACCCCACCACTGGCTCATTCTCGAGTTCCAGCGGTTTGGAACACTGAACTTGGTTCATCTGATTTTTAATAAAAAATTTCCAATGACGGCGTCCATTGGATTCTACTAATTTTTTTTTAAAAATACACTACGCAGAATCATTGGATTAAACTGTGCAGAGGCTATTTTTGTAATTTTTTTCGATCGGAGGCTAATTCCGAAATAAAAATTTATAACCCAGCTACAAGAGTAAAAATTTCCGATGTTGACAAGGTAGCCAGAGATACCAACATGAAAACTAGAACATAATCATATATTTTTTTGTCATTATATTACGTGCCCTGGCAGCAATTCGAGCTGGAAGGATATGTCTGATCTCGTACGTACGTACGTACGTATGGGATGATGTCAACATGCACATCGCTGGGCTAGCTCGTCAGGCAACGATTCAAGAGCCACAAGACAAGAGACCCACCTGGCCTTAAGGCCGCAAACAAACCGTTTTTAGGTTGAAAATCGCGTCCAATGAAAATCGTTAAAAATCGAATGATTTTAAAATTAAATATTTTAGAAAAAAATTCAGAAAACCATCGGTTTTCTTGAAAATTGACTGGCGAATAGATTTTTCTCGCATTCGATTTTTTGAACGATTTTCGTCGGTTTTCTCGAAAACCGCTCGATTTTTACCGATTTTCTACCATTTTACGTGACATAATTTTTTTAAATTTTTTTCGAATTTGACTGGTTTACCGATCGGTTTAAGGTTTCAAACCGACTCGATACGATCGGTTTTCATGGTTTTCGAGTTGATTTTCGTGATAAAGTGAACCCTCCTAACGCCCCTTCTTGCCCAACGTACTGCCCCAGCCGAGAGCTGATCCTGCGCGGCCTCACTTTCCAGCTCGTTTCGTCAAGCTACAGTTGCCAATTCCGCGCGGCCTACATGAGATGATTTTTTTTGGTACAAGTCGGACATATATCATATCATACTGACCACCATACGTTATATATATATACATCTTCTACACGTATATCCTAAAGAATTAATTAGAGGCTCCACATCCTTCAAGCTCGAGTACCCGTTGTCTCACTTAACATATATATATATATATATATATATGTATGTATAAATTTTAATTGGTAAGCACCGATATCAAACCGATAGTTCAAACACGGGTGGCAGCATGCACGACGACAACCATCCGAAAACATCACAGCGTCAACAGGCCGTCCCATGGCTGCGCGCAGACACACGGTAAAGCTGCTAGGTTGGGAGAGCGGCTCAGGCCGTCATGCACGACAACACAATCTAGTCTACCGCCTATGGACATTTAATTATTGTCAACTGAACTCTAATTTTATTAGACATTTAATTATTTTAACCGAAGATACAGAGCTACTACTATTTTATTTAATTAAATATAGATCTATATTTAATTCATACAAACCTAAAATAAATATACGTAGAAAATGCTTTGAAGAAAGAAATATTGCATGTCAAAATAAATAATGTCTTCACGTACGAATATATTGAATGCTATATTACGAGATTGGACGCAAAAGATAGGTGGCAGGAAGCTGTGAGTTCGTCTGCTACAGCAACTGAATTACCGATCCCGCGGTACAGTAACCGCTCCTTGCTACAGTGCACGATATGGCTAGGTCAGTTGCGCTTAGTTCGGTTTGATGCGGTTGTTGCGCACGGGAGAGGCTCCTAGGCTTACGGCTCCCTCCCTTGTCCTTTATATATTATATCTACTAGAAACTTATACGCGGCGTGCCACGTCGCGGGCGCAGCTCTCCACGCGAGCAAATCGAGAAAACGCGCGATCGGCGCTCCACACACGAGTAAATCGAGAAAACGTGCGAAAATGACTAAAAAGGATTTTGTGTTTTCCGTAAAAGGTCTTAAACGTAATGCTAGAAAAGCGCATCAAGGACCTAAATGCGAGGTATATTTTTTCCAAAAAAAAAGGACTTGGACGTTTTTTTTTCTTCGAAAAGGACCAAATCGTAATTCCATTTTTTGGTAAAAGGACCCTAGCGCAAGCCTTAAAACGCATAAAGGACCTAGACGTAATATATATTCTTTTTTCGAAAAAAGGACCTAATCGTATTTTTTTTCGGAAAAAGGACCTATATGTAATTTTTTTTCTTCGAAAAAGGACCCGGATGTAATTTTGCTTGAGTCGAGCTGGCTCTCCATCGGCTCAAAGCAAGGAGGAGGCAGGAAACTTGCGAGATATAGTTGAGGTATGATTCCATTGTAAATAAGAGATATCAGATAGCTACCTTTGCATCTATTAAGTTTTCTTTGTTTGTTCTTTTGCTATGTATATGCATAGAGAGGGAAATTAGACGATTTTTTTCAAAGATCGTTCCGTCTTTCTACTAGAAATTGGGAGAAAGATATACTTTACCCTGTGTACATGAAGTTTAACACGTGTGTTTTTTTTGACGAATTGAAGAGTTGTAAGCCTATTGCATCTGGCAGTAGAGGATCAACTAGTGTTCATCAAGAGAGCATATGAATATGCTAATTCTACGCCGTGAAGATTAGGCAAACCCCTGTATCATTAAGTCAACTTTTCTTTAGACTGAATAAAACAACCCATAGCTCAACTTCATTGAAACTGTACAGATTTAATTGAATTTGATTCTGAAAAGGAAAACATGATGCATGGATCGCTTTGCATCTAAAATCCCAAAGCGACAACTACTAACCAACAAGCCTTACATTTTTTCCACCTTCCAAAGGAAATATACGACGGACATCATAAATAAGATATTTTCTACCATCTTTAAAATATACTACCAAAATTCATATTAAGACAATAATGAAAGGTAAAGTCTCCGTAAACAAGGTGTTTTTCTGGTTACCGTAGTTAATTTACACTATCAGAGGCGCGAGCATGCATGCATATATGCATGCGCGCCGGCCATGCGTGCGAGTCACTAGTCCCTGTGGTTGAAGCCAAACTTGCGATCGAAGAAGTGGCCGACGGCCTCGAACGCTGGGCGGAAGAACCCGCCGCCGCCTCGCCGCCTCTGGTCGTTGTTGTAGCCGTTGTCATACTGCGACCCAGGCATGGCGTACACGTTCACCTCTTTGGTGTTGATGAACATTGGCGACCGCGTGCCGTCCTGGGGACCCCAGAACGCGGCTGGAGCGTCGTACCGTATAACCGCTCCTCCGGTGTAACCGCCACCGTTGTTACTATAGGAAGAATTGTTATTATAGCCGCCGCCGCCGTCATAGTAGGGTACAGTACTGCCGTAACCGTTATTGTACGGAGTACTTCCGTAGCCGCCATTTGCGTAACTGTTGTAATTGTTGCTGTAGTTGTCGCCGCTGCCGTGGGTGGTGTAGCTTGGGTAGTCCGCGTCGGCCTTCTCGCCGCTTGACTTCTTCAGACGCGACGACGAGCGTTTCTTGCCGCTGGTTGCTTCATGCTGGCCGCCTCCGTATCCGTCGGTGGAGCTCGAGTACTGCCTGTTGCCACTCTGCCCGCTGAAGTACGATCTGTTGTTCCAAGACATCGCCTCGGCTCTGTTGTACTTCAAAATTCGGGCCCTTGACTTCTTTTATCCCTGCATGCTACGTACGCACGTATATATTATGCACGATGTATCATCTGTTGATGTGGTGAAATATATATAAATGCGGCAAAAACTTGCAAAGTTTTAGGGGTAGGTCAGAACAAACTTGCAAAGAACGAATTTGTACATATATACTTCAGTTCGAAAAAAAAAAACCAACATCTCATGCATGGACACGGGATTGATCTTGAGCGTTTTAATGAACAGTCGAGGTAGCTAGATGCAGTCATGCAGATACCTAGCAAGATTAAAAGTGAGAAGAAAGCGAACAGAAGAGAGGCTTTCGGAGGATGCACGCGTACCCGTGGGCCGTGGGGGTCTCTGATAAGATGACCCCTCGATCCCGTATTCCCGTGCGTTAGTAAACTTTGCTCTAAGCCCCGCAGCGTTCATATAGAGCCCAAGTCAACGGTCTCCTCAGTAAGTCTTGCTTTGCTCGATAGAAAAAGGGCATTTTTTTTTCTCACACAACCTTCTAACAAACGTCATGTCTAAGGTAATCGTGAGACTTTTTATTACCCTTGTATTAAAATTTATTTTGAGTAGTAATAACACGTACTAAACTTAGTACCTCCACATTTTAATTTTTTTATACCTTGATACTTTTTTAGATAAGAAAAGATTATATCTTCCAGCCTCTGCATCATAAGATGTACACGGCTAGTCATAGAGTAAAAACTGTCAAGAAAGATATCCACACTACTACAGAAAAGGTCATCACAGACGGTTCGGAACCGTCATCACAGACGGTTTTCTCAACCGTCTGTAACCATATGCCAGTGATGTTACGGAACATCACTGACGGTTTATGAACCGTCTGTGATAGAACATATCACAGACGGTTTTAAACTAAAACCGTCTGTGATATGCAAACATCGCGGACGGTTTTTACTAAGAACCGTCTGTGATAACAACTATCACAGACGGTTTTTACTATGACCCGCCTGTGATGTTACTTTTGGAAACAAAAAAAATATCGTCACGTACAGATGATATTTCTGTGATCCAGCTTCTCTGTGCTAGTTCAGGCACAATGGAAGAGCTACTGGATGTGAGATATCTAATGTCTCTGCTTTAAAAACGCAAAATCGATGAAAAAAAACTTCGGAGGCCGTTTTGAGGCCCTAAACGATGTTTTTTCGAGATCGATATTTTTTCGAAGCCTCACGTGTGCTTCTGATGTATCCCCCTGACTTGGAATGATGGATTTTCAAATCTAACTTTTCGTTAGCTTTAAAACGAGCACAAGAACGTCGCAATCGGAGCTCATATGCAAAAGTTATAGCCGTTTTACCGAAAGGTGCACGGATCGAAAACGAAAACGCCGCAACATCAATAATGCAAAAGAGAAGAGAAGAGAAGAGGGAAAGGAAGAGGAGAATGCGAGCTATGACATTTTATTTCAACGATTTGAACACCACACTTACCAAACATTCGAAGAGGAGAAGAAGAGGAAGTGAGAAGTGAGAAGAGAGAAGAGAAGAGAAGAGAAGAGAAGAGAAGAGAAGAGAAGAGGAGAGCAGGAGAAGTGAGAAGAAAGCAGCAGGAGAAGAGCCGCGGGATGGTATTTTAAAGGAAGTCGAAAATGAGACGAGTGGGAAGTTCAAATTTGGTGAGAGCACGAAAGTTGAAATATTATCACAGACGGTTCTGTCTGGATAAATCGTCTGTGATGTGGTTTATCACAGACGGTTATTATAATGAACCGTCTGTGATAAGTCGTTGACGGTTTTATTATAAAACCGTCTGTGATAATACATGATATCACAGACGGTTTTAATTAAAAACCGTCTGTGATATTGATGTATATCACTGACGATTTTTGAAGAGTACCGTCTGTGATAATGTCACTAACGGTTGCAATATAGAACCGTCAGTGATATTCATCATCACAGACGGTTTTGAGAAACTGTCTGTGATGAGGTGTCTAATATAAACCTTTCTGTAGTAGTGCCAAATATTGAAAGAAAGTTGCAACAAGTTATAAGAAACATGAAACTGAAAGCCTCAGTTCGTGCACAGCCTGTTACTAAAACGTCACCCATGCTTGTTGAATAGATCCCTAATCACGATCTCAAGCAATTTGCATGCCGATAACACCACCTCCCGAGCATCTTGACGCTGAAGCACAGACCATGATCGCAACCAATTGATGCACATATAGATAACCTGCAGTGGATTAGAGATTTTTTCCATATAAAAAACCACATCATTTCGACAGAGCCAAAATTGACCAACACAAAGCGATAGCACCCACCAAAATGTGAGCCCTTAATTCTTTTCCCAACCCCAATAACCAGTTCCCAAACATATTGGTCATCAGAGGCAGAACTAGTGGGGGTGCCGGGAATGCCTCGGCACCCCCAAAATTTTGAGAACGTAAGTGTCCGGATCAAAGCTATGCAGACTGAAGAAACAGAGGAGAGTTTGAAATTTACAATCAGTAGCAAAGTCAGCAATGAACAAAATGGGTCACCGATTTTAGTTAAAGTAGATCAAGGGTTGAGGTCAAAACACAAATATGACTTAAGTGAGATCCGACGTCCCAGAACGAGAGTAGTAATTACTGTTGTCTGTAATGTCGGTCCTACTGTTCAAAGTCATGTAATCAGCAGAGTTAATTTTCATATTCGTTTTACTACTCTTTTTCATCGTTGTAAAAGACAAAAAGCTTTAAAACCCGTTCTGGTTGGAAGAAAATGAATCATGATTGATTCGCAAAACAAGTGGCTTGGGCGGGCGACAGAGCGGGGGCGGGGTGAGCAGCGAGGCAGGCGACTCGGGCGGGCGACAGGCGGCGGCGTGGCAACCGGTAGATGGCTCGGGTGGGCGGTGGCACAGCAAGCGACAGGATGCTTGGGCGAGCGGCGGTGAGGCGCGGGCCGGGCGGGCGGCTCGGGTGGATGGCGCGAGGCCGCGGGCATACCCGTTAGAAATTTTCTAGTTCCGCCACTGTTGGTCATGCTACTAGGAGGTGGTAGATTAGAAATCGCTTGTATAACGCGCCATGCAAAATGAGTAAACTAGCAATAAAAAAGACTGTTGAATAGTTTCATCATTGTTACATAAACAACATTTTTTGCTACCATCCCAATTTGTATTATATAGGTTATCTTTTGTTAATATCACCCACCACGTAATTACCATAGAATTTTTTTTTATTTTTAATAGCACTTTAAGCTTCCACACTTGTCGGATTGTAATTGGGACATTTTAATGCACTAAGAATGTATACATCAACTGAATAGAGAATTGTTCATGCTGATGGAGATTCCATCGAAAAGTATCCCGTTCTAGAGATAAGTGCTTACCAACAATCTTTGCAACAAGCTTATGCAAGGCCAGTAAATTCTGTCCTGTAATGGTCCTACGAAAAGACACATTAAGTGGGACATAACATATTATTTCAACCACTGCGGCATGTTTTTTCGAACAATGTTAAAAATTCGAGGGTATTGTACACTGAGGGGGTTGTTTCGAAGCCATACATCCTGCCAAAATCGTATTTGGGATCCATTACGAAATTGAAAAGATCCAAATAGAAAGAAATGATGTTTGACTTTCATTAAGCCAACCCAAAAAAGAGAGTCTCCTACCTTCTTTTCTGCATGAGAAAGAGTCTTATTTCCTAAATATTTTCTTCTGAGAAGAGTTTACCAGACACCCTCATCATTTAGCAGCTTGAAAAGCCATTTGCTAAGTAAACATATATTTTTGACACCAAGATCTTGAATGCACATGCCACCTTGATCATTGGATTGGCATAATATATTCCACTTAGCTAGGCTATATTTTTTTATGATTGTCACTTTGCTAGAAAAATCTGGATCTATAATAGTCCAACCGTTTAAGCACACCATGTGGTATCTCAAAAAAGGATAGCATAAACATGGGTAAGCTGCTAAGCACGGAATTTAGAAGTACTAATCGACCTCTAGTGAACAAATACTTGCCCTTCCAACTGCTCAAGCGCTTTTCAAATCTTTCTTCTACCCCCTTCCACTCATTGATCCTCAGCTTTCTATAATGAATTGGTATATCAAGATATCTAAAGGGAAATCTGCCCAAACCACAACCAAATAGCTGGGTATATTGAGTCTCGAAAACCTTAGCAGCACCAAAACAAAATAGTTCACTTTTGTGAAAAATGATTTTGAGATCAGAAATTTGTTCAAATGCACATAACAATAACTTCATATTTTTGGCCTATTCGAAATCATGTTCCATGAATAAGATGGTATCATTTGCATCCTGTAGAATGGATAACCCATCGTCAACCAAATAAAGTACCACTCCACTAATCATCTTATCATTTTTGGCACGTTCTAAGATAAAAGCTAACATATCCACGACAATGTTAAATAATACGGGAGATAACGGATCACCATGGCAGAGTTATTTTCAGGTTTGAAAGTACATGCCAATGTCATCATTCACCTTAATACCAACACTTCCCCTGGTAACAAAGCTCTCAATCCACGAATACCACTGTGGTAAGAAGCCTTTCATCCTTAGAGTTTGTTGAAGAATGAGGCATTTGACCTTATCATATAGGCCTTTTCAAAGTCCACCTTAAAAATCACCACATCAAATTTTTTCATGTGCATCTCGTGAACTGTTTCATGAAGAACAATCATGCCATCCATTATGTTCCTACCTGGCATGAAAGCCATCTGTGTAGGACATACAACCTTTTCAGCAACACTTGTGATCCTGTTAGTGCCAACTTTAGTAAAAAATTTAAAGATGATATTCAGGAGACAAATTGATCGATAATGTTGTATTTGCTTTGCATCTTTACTTTTTGGCAAAAGCGTGATAGTTCCAAAATTCAGTCTAAACAAAGAAAAGTCTCCATTTTGTGAACCTTGTAACATTGCCATTAAATCATTCTTAATGACCTCCCAGAACACTTGCGAAAGATCATGTGGAGGTCTATCCTTGTGTGTGATGAGCAATTGACGAGTTTTGAACTTGGTTTGTTTTGAATTGAATTGGATTTGAAGCAATTCGAGTGTTGGTTGCTCTTCTTAGTGCTACCGGCCTAGGGGTAGTAGTATGATCGATTAATGATTTTGGAATAATCATTGAATATCTTTATGGGTATTGCTATGTGAAAGGTTTTTCCTTGTCTTTGATGGTTGTAGGACGACGGTGCTAGGTCATGGTGAGGCGGAGGATGACCGGGACTAGGCGAGGAGCGTCGGAGGTCCAGACGGTTGGGAGATCGCCGGAAGATGATCGGAGACGGAATCCGAGCAAGTCAAGAAGACAAGGAAAGGAGATGATGCTAGTTAGATGCCGCGTGGATCAATGAGGGCCGTCGGATTGAGGTCTAGTTGATAGGTTAGCAGGTTTAGGTAGTATGCTTTGAAAACCGTGCAAGAAAAGTGTGGGTTTTGGGTTAGCCCTTGTATGGCTGTGTGTGTGGGTTAATCCTAGCCCTTAGATGAGTGCTCTAGGGTTGAGAGACTCATCCAAGGGTGGTAGGTGGCCCAAGAGTAGTATAAATAGGGGTGGAGGGGTAGCCTCCTCCCCTTGAAGGTTTTTGAATGCTCCTTTGAGCTTTGCCCACATGAAAGTCAGGCTTTGTAACCTCTCCTTCCAGAAATGAAAGTTTTATCCATCCAAATCTGAATTTATTTTGCGCATTTACATTATGTCTTTACTTTACGCAATTTAAATTTAGCATTTACTTTCCCGCAATTACATTTTCGCAATTTACTTTCACGCAATTTGGATTTGCCTCCCCTCCTTCTAAATACTGTTGATCTTGGATGTTTTGAGTGTATTCATATGGTTTTACATCTCTTTTGCACTCTTGGATTGAGTAGAGAACATATTTTCTTTCAAGTTCCAACTTTGTTCAGAACTTGTTCTTTGCGCAGCATTTAGTATTTGATTTTTATAAAAATCTAGAAAAATCATTTTTAAGTGATTATTATTGGAGGAGGTGCAGGACTCTGATATCCACCTGCAGAAAAATTTTGGAGTTCACTTGTTGCACCGTTTGGGCGCCATGAGGTGAAAACCGAGCCCCAAACTTTCTGCTCGAAGTTCTTGACTGACTGTGTTCTTCGATTTTTACTTTTTTTATGTAAGGCTTTTTGAGGAGAAATTTGGTGTAGTTCTTCACGACTCTTCTTATCATAGGGAGAAAAATTCTCAAAATTTTGTGAGCTGTAGAAACCCACCAACCTCCTGTTCAAATTGAGGACAATTTCTGAAAATTCTGCTTTTGCTTTTCTGAAAGTGACTTTTGTGATTTGAATTGAGGTCCTTTCTAAAAGCAAGAGTTGGATTGATTCCTCTTTATCTTGGACACTAGACAACCAGGATTGTGGCTAAAAAATCCCCACATATTTTATGGTACTTATCCATGCAAGCTAGGGGTACACATAGTTGTCTAGTTTTTCGGGTTTTTCACGATTTCCTTTTAGCGATCTTGTCGAGGTTTTTGTTGGAGTATTTTGGGGAAAAATTTATTTGCGACCATTCACCCCCCCTCTGTTCGCCATCTCGATCCTTCAACTTGGTAAAATTCGGTCGAGAATCCATCCGGTCCAGGTGCTTTGTTATGTTCTATTTGAAAAATTGCGTCCCTCACCTCTTTCTCAGTAAAAGCCTACGTGAGGATGTCATTCTCTAACGTAGAAACTTGAGGGATATCGTCCCAGCAAGATTTAATCATAGAAAAATTATTGTTATCCGGTGGTCCGAAAAGGCATTTATAATATTTTGTTATGTATTGCTTAAACTGTACATCCCCAATTATTACTCCCTCATCTTGCTCGAGTTAGAAAATTCGTTGTTTCCTAGCTTACCATTTGCTACCAAATAAAAGTATTTAGTGTTGTTATCCCCTAGAGGGTATGTTTCACTTTCGCTCTTTGGTACCATTTAATTTCCTCCTCACGTAATAACTGGGCGAGCATCTCAGCAGAGCGTTGTTTAAGATTAATGCCCTTATTAGAAAGCTCAACAAGTTCTAATTTTTTTATCAAGTTCGTCAATAATAAAAAGTAACTCTTTTTTCTTTCTGTAAGTTCCACTAGTGGACTAAGTCCATCCTCTTAATTTTTGTCAAAGACTTCTGATCTTAAATTACCATCTAGCAATGGATGTGCTCCCTCTATGCTCATTGTGCCAGCAGTTCGACACCATTTCAAAGAAGCCTTCCCTGGAAAGTCACCCAAGTTCAAATTTGAACACTGGTTGATTCCCTTGTGGAAAGCTGCTCCAGTATTGAACAAAAGCGGCATATGATCAGAAAGGGATCTATCAAGGGCATTAATAGTGACCAAAGGGAACTCCTGTTCCCATTTTGTGCTCATTAGCACGCAGTCAAGCTTCTCGAAAGTAGGATTTTGCAAAGTATTTGTCCATGTAAACCTACAGCCAGATAATTCAATATCTCTTAAATCCAAGCTATCAATGATAGCATTGAATAAGAAAGGCCACCGGGGATCAAAATTAGCATTATTCTTCTCATCTTGTCGCCTGATCATGTTGAAATCACCCCCTGTCAATATAGGTAGTGATTCCCTGTTGCAAGCATGGAAAATCCAATCAAGAAATTTTCTTTTAACTAAGGTTGTGCTATGCCATAAACAGCTAGAAGAATCCATTAGAACCCATCATCCTTATTTCTCAAGTGAAACTTTACATAAAAGTCCCCATCAATGAAGCCAATATCAAAAGAATCCAGTTTGACTCCCATGAGGACCCCCTTGATTGCCCGCGGTGTGGCATATAGTGCCACAGGTATTCTTGTGTACCACATAGGTATTTTAGGCTTGAGGTAGAAAACTCGCTCTTACTCGTTTCAAGAAGTGCAACAAATTCAATTTATTGCTCCTTAACTAATTTTGAAATGTATCTGTATTTAGCGAAGTCACCCAGACCTTTGCTATTCCAAAAGACACCTTTTATTTATTTATTTTCTTTGGTGGGTGACCTAACCGAACCTTTGTTTTTGCAAAGTTGGACTTCTTTTTTTGACATAGAGCATTTAGATCACTACATAAGTGATCATTTTCCTTGTCCAACATCTCATCAGTTAAATCACTACATAAGTGATTGAGAGTAGTAGCATCAAGAGATTCTTGATCCACACTGTCTGAAACATAATGAGCATTTCGATGCATAAATGTTTTTTCATTGAGACTCTCAAACGATCCATTTCTATATTTTTATCGTCTCAATCGATATCGCAACATCATTTTTAGTTTTATTTAAAGAAAGGCCAACATTATGCAAATCTGAATATATACGAGTATGAAAAAAAAGAGAAAGGAAGTATGAAGGGTACCTTTTGGGGACTTCCAAGTTGCGAATAGAGCCCCTATGTACTTGGCCTTCTCTATGGTATCCAAATCAACCCGACGTCACCCTACCTGGAATGACTGGGGAGTTCAGCCGCCCACTCCTACGCGGTCCCGTTGGCATAGTAGCCGAAGAAATGATGACAACAGGTCCTGTTATGTCAACTGCCAACGGAAATTTAGCGTTGTCCACACGAACAAACGACACTGGTGGTTCGGCCAACACCATAGTAGAGCTCATGTTCTTTTCACCATTGGTGGTAGCCAACCCGGTTGCATCCTCCCAGTCAGAACCGGACACTTGAAATCCTAGCATTGTCCACGGCTGGATCAGCAGCAAAGTCCACAAGATGCAAAAAAAATTCTTCGGTTGGAGCAGCAACCAGCTCATGCATGTGTTCGGTGGTAGCTTCAGCCAAACCGAACCCATGTTTGTGTTCAGCCGATCCCAATTCTGCCAAACCTAGCTCCTGCTTGTGTTCGGTAGGAGCAACAACCTGCTTGTGTTCGATAGGAGCAGCAGCCAATCCCATTCCCAACTCATGCTTCTGTTCGGTAGACACTGAGCTGTCTTCCGTTGGAGCATCAGCCAGCCCGAACTCACCGTCGACAATAACCGAAGTCCGAACAGGAGCCCGCAAAGTGTGAACTCCGGCATCCTTTGCTGAGTGCATTGGAACTTCGCGAGACACAAGGTGTTGTGGACTAGATAATCCACATGAGCAGTCTCAGGCCTTTTACCATCCCTGTTCTGCTATATCGTGATACTAATTTAATATAAATTTTAATACCTACCAAGATAGTAAAATGTCCCAATATCCCTATGATATAGGACTAGCTGCTAAATTTTATATTGAGATAGTATCAAGATGTACCAAAAATTTAAAGAGTGGATGTACCACTTTTAGTAACTCTTGTTAATACCTTAATATAAACCTTGGTACTTAGGATTCCTAAAGATGGTAAAAAGACTTCCTATGATATATGACTAGCTACTAAATTTTGCATTAAAGCCTGGGTTCAAAATGTCCAGAAAAAAAAATCAAAATTAACGCTGTATATACGCACATAGGGATAAGGTTCCAAATCTCCAGTATATTTTGATTCCACAACGAAGATTCAATTTGATCTTCGTAGCTAGGTAGGCAACGTGAGCAGAGCTGGGCACTCGGGCTGGGCTCTTTTGGGCCGCCCCGAGACATGACATCACGGTCCGGCACGAAGTGGGTCATGCTGGGCCGGCACGACACTGTAGCACGGGTCGTGCCGGGCTCGAGAATCAGGCACGATGGGCGGCACGGCCCTGCACGACACTGTAGAATGGGATATACTAGGCCCGATGACCTAGGGCATGAGAAAAAAGCTTAGCATGAAGGTCACTGACTCACAGAGTATAACCGCCATGGATGTATCCAGTAGTATGAACGTTACCTCTATCGCTGACACCTGAGAGAGACGGACAAAATAGGAGAGAGAGCTGAGAGAGATTGAGTGACGATGCAAGAAACTGTTCTCTCTCACTCGTCCCTCTCAATCTCTCTCAGCTCTCTCTCACCAGTCTCTCTCAATCTCCCTCATAATCTCTCTCGTTTGTCTCGCTCACTCTCTTTCTCGTCCATTGCCCCCTCTCTCGCCTGTGTTGAGCGTATTCTTCTCGCTCTATGTAACTGTTCAATAATAAATAAATTTTAGTTCTTTTTCTCATAATATTTGCATTCACTGCCTCAATTCTATGCATCTCCGGCTTCTTTCATCTCGTTGCAATAGTGCAAATGGGTCGGGCTTAGGCCGGCACGACACGAAGCAGGCACGAAACGCAAATAGACCATGTCTGGGCTCGCTGAAGACGAGTCGGACCGACACAGCACGGCACAACGAACACAACGGGCCGTCGCGGCCCGGCACGGCTTAGACACAAAGCACGATAAGTCCGTACTGTATCGGCACGGCACGACGCCGACCTCTAAACCTCTAAACGTGAGTAATAGATCGTAAACAAATGGCCATATCTAAGTCTCGCACGGTAATAAACGTACCAGCTGATAGTATTAGCAACTGTCGCTCGATTAAAAGTTAGCCACTTGAGTGATGCGTATGCAAAGAACATCAACTAACCAACCACTCCCTCGTTGCACTGGTACATTTTTTTGCGAGCTAGCGATCAGAGAGGACAGAAAGAGATCGAGGTATAGACTTCTGAGAGGAACGGCGCGTGCAGGAAAATTTCTTGCGCGTGTCGTAAGCAATAGTGATCGATCCGACTCGTCTGACAGGACTATTCAGATGTCCTAGCTTGAACTACATTTTCAGGAAAACAGATGTATTGACCTCCCCTAGCTAGTAGCTACACTACCAGCTAGCTGACAGTATAGCGACCTATGCAGCGTAATTTACATGCACTTGCATGTACTAATGTGCATTAACAATTAAACAGCAGACACCACATCAAACAGCTTACATGGAGGCATTTTCTTATTGATGTTTTCTGCTTTATATCTATAGACTGTTGTATCAGACTGTAAATACAATTTTTATGGTATTTTAGAATATGCTTTAAGTATAGACGTACTATTTGTGATGTTTTGGATAAAAAAACATGGAATATGGACTGTAGAGGCATTTCTTTGAGGTATTTTGTCAATTGTCAAAACCAAAATTATATAGACACATTTTTTGATACACTAAATTGACCTTAACTTGTAATACACTATTTGAGGCACTTTTGATTCTCTAGAGGTATTTTTTAAAGATGTTTAAGACATGTTGCATACTACTTATAACAATTACAATATAATAATAAGCAATTTATGACCCGAGGTTTGGTTGGTTAGCAGTGAATCGGTGATACTTGTTTTTAATGAGGTCTTGAGCTATTTCAACATAATTTTAAAATATATTTTTTTGTTGTGCAAGAGAATATTAAAGTGTCTTTACAAAACATCTTATATAATGTAAAGATAATTTAATAAGTCTCTTCATCCTAGTGACAACGCGCATAGAGGTATTATCATGGTATTTTGAAAGATGTCTTTAAAATCATATAGAGACTAAAAAGTATGTTTCTACTATATAGTAAAAATGTGTCTACGTGATGTTCTTCCAGTAGTGAGATGTTTGTATGCGTGGCATGTATATATGATCATTTTAACAGGTACAGGAATTATTATTAGCCATTCCTTGGCTGGAATGTAGTGTAGCAAACCGGCCCTATCTCGAATACTTCCCCTATCTCTATCAGACTTGCAGGAGCTAGCTGGTACCTTGGTTTTTTTTCTTACTGCAATCAAGAGTTTTAACTGGACAAGCGAGACAAATCGCTAGCTGCCAACCTGAGTACAAACTTTAGGTAATCTCCATACCATATGGAATGACACGAAGGCTCCAAAGACGCAGCGAGTCTTGCAACCCCATGTGCTAGAACATTACAACTCCTAGGACAAAAAGAAACATCAACTCAGACTAAAACCAACTGACATAAGCCACTTTGTTTCTTTCAAAATAACGCCATTGATGCCATTATCTTCTTGTCCATTCAAAGATGTATACAAGCTTAATGCATCACTCTCCAGTATCATTTTTGGAATCCCTATATCAAGCCCAATCTGCAGTGCATTAAGCGCCGCCATAGCCTCTGCTTGATAAGCATTCTAAAGAAGTTGAAGATGGCCTATTGCAGCCATGATCACTTCCCCTCGAGAGTTTTGCAAAACCGCTCCCCAACCACCTGTACCTCCTCCGGACTCCGGAGTATAAGAGCCATCAATGTTAACTTTCCAATTACCTTCATCTGGTGGAAGCCAAGATCTTGCTAAAGCTTGATCCTTTTTTGTTCTTTCCTTGAAGAGATTGCCCGTGAAATCAAGAAAGTGAAAATAAACAGAGGAAACTAGCTACCTCCTCGGCTGAAACAACACCCTCCCCATTAATCACTTTATTTCTCATAGACCACCATTGTCAAAGAAAGATAATTATCTTGAGCTTTATTTCATCTAATGGTTCCCAGATCGCTTCAAGAACATGTTGGGCAAAGGGACATTGCGCCGGTTTAAATCTGACATCCTCAAGTAGCAACATCCTCCAACAATATTTGACTGCTTTAAATTTAAAGAAAAGATGGTTGTCATCTTCATCCAACCTCTTGCATAGTGGACATATTGTATCTAATTTGACACTTCTGCTAATATTCATACGTACCTGTAAGATATTGTGAGCAAAACGCCATAGCAAGTGCTTCACTCTGTTTGGAATATGATCCTCCCAATTTTGTTTCCATTTGAAGGCATGTTGACTTGTAGCTGAACTTTCCACTTATCCCATTTGCCTTCTTTGTTCTGCATAGAAATTTTGTATGCATTTTTCACAGAAAAACGGCCTTTCTGATCATATAATAACCAGGCTATATAATCGTCGATACCCTCCCTCAAGGGAATACGCCGGATAATATCCACTTCTTCTGCACAAAAAGTTCGCTCCAATAAATTTATGTCCCACTGATCTGTAGTAGGATTTATAAGTTCATCCACTCTATGGAGCATATTGTTTCCCCTAGCTGAAACAACATATCGTAAACGTTGTCTTGGAAGCCAGGGATCAGATCAGAGGTGTTGCAGCCATTGCAGCAGCTAGCTGCTAGCTTGGTTCTTACGTACAAGTATATAACCAAAGATGTTGTAGCCATTCTCTGAGTTAACTGGAAGTCTAGAGCCAAACCCGACAGCATTGACATCTGAGCTTAGTTAAGATGCACTTGCACATACATATGATCATGTAGGTAGGTAGGCAAAATTTAGTAAATTATTATATAGTAAGCCGGAAGCAGAAAACCCTATCCAAAACCTAGCTAGAACAGAATTTGATCGCTCCATTCGTGCCCCACCTATCCTGTCCAATCTTAGGCTAATACATGTACGTTCATCAGACGATGTGCATTATCGTTCTAAAACTAAGGTTACATGTATGAGGAAGTTGCTAATAAGTATTAACTTAAAATCCCGTAGCTACAAAAATATTTCCTCTCCATCTTAGGCTACACATGTTGTTCGCTCCCTCCAAAAAAAATGTTGATAGAAGGGGGGAAAGATTTTATAGAGATTACACTTCTTTATTTCTAAGAAGTTTGAATAAGACACATATATATTCAAATCATCCTTGTATATACAGAGGAGTTCACGCATGCTTCAGCTAGGGAATGATCAGTACGAACTCTCTACACCAACATGAGCCCAATTAGCAGACGAGAAGCATACGTAACAGGATCTTCCCCAAATTCGCTACATGCTTATCTTACACGATCGACTGATCAATAACCAATGGGACGGCAGGTAAAGGGATAATAACGATGAGTTGGAGTGGCGACATAGACCGGTGATGACCGATTGCACAGTTGCAATACATAATGCGCGAAACCACACATGCGTACAAGTTGGAAGGCGAGAGCACCCGCATTTTCCAATGTTCTAGCGTCGTTAAAAAGGGCTCTCACTCTCACACAGTTGATCTTGGCATGTTGTTCTCAAGCTTTTGCAGTTTTTTCCCCAAGTCATAACCTTTACTTTATATCGAGCTTATCGTCTTCATTTGGTTAGATGTTAGTATCATCATGGAAACTAGTATCGCGTAGTCCAATCGGCGTGCTTCAACTCCTACAGTGGTGCATAGCGTAGAGCGACAAACACCGAAAGCGAGCACGGACTCATAACTTTTGACAAGTGTTGGCGTCAAAAATTTGATATAAGGTTTCTGACAGCAGCACACCAGACGAACATCTGGTTCAGAGTATGCCAGTCGATTTGACATATAACCGATAAGGTAAAAAATATAAAATTCGCTCAAAGTCGATCGTGAAGATTAATCGGCTTAAACTTAATCAGCTTGAAGCCGATCAAGATCGAAGTAACGAGGTTAGTCTAATTAGCCAATTAAGGCTAACCAGAGGATAAAGGCAAATCGATTCTGAAGAAGGCGATGCGCAACAAAATCAGAATAAATCAAACCTGGGGTGTAATTTGAAGAAGATCAACAATCGGCGATGCGCAACTTTATTGATCAAGATCGAATTACAAGAAGACTAAATTACAGAAACTACTCCTAGTTGACGGAAAAGTAGACACGAATTGGTTGATTGGCTCTGGGCAGCTTTTCTGATCACCTCTAGACCTCTTTTATACTCATTGGCCGATAGAGTCCTGGTACAACATGTTAGGAGTAGAATCTGTATCGGCCTCTATTTGGATGGTGTTTTCCTTAACAACCTGTTCCGTTTCCAAATATCTTCAATATGTATTCTGGTCGTATCTTGTTGATCTGGAACTACTGATTCTGACTCTATCTGGCAAATTTTAGTGCAAACAACAAGTCAAGAAAATAAGACAAACGCGACGAGGACGCACGATAGATTATGGCATGTTTTCTATACGTGTCCCCTATGATATACTGTTGCTCGAGAAGGCAGGCAGGATACATGGCGAATTAAAAGGCAGCATGAACTGACATGATCATCGATCCCTTCGTCATTCCAGCCTGGTGATCTTGTTCACGACGCCGATACGTGTCTTCTCCGTGAAGGCTCGATCAGATCGGGCCTAGCTAACCCGCATCTGCAGACCAGTTGAACCGGCACCGGGCGCCTTCCTCGCAAGGCCATTTCCGCGGGAGCCACCAATCCCGCGCCGACCCGGCCGTTCGGCGATCCGCGCGCCACAACCCACAACTCACTCCCGTGCGGCCGTGCCGGCTCACCCATTCAGCGCGGCCTGCAGGACAATGCTTGCCGCAGCGCCCGTCGGCCGTTGCCCACGCGCGTCGCGACCCCCTACAAGGCCACAACGCCCAAGCCACGTACGCCAGGGAAGGCGCCCCGGCCGCCACCCGAGCCAGACGCCGCCATGGCACGGCTCAAGTTTGGTAGCACAATCTACATATTTCAAACTCAATCAAGAACAGCAACATAGCCGGATAGCGGATAGCCCTGCTTCATTGAAACCGACGAGACTCAATCCAATTCCGACAAGCAACGCAATGGCAATGCTTTTTGCATCAACCTACATGGAAAAAGTGGTTTGCATCGACTAAAATCACAAATCGTCACGAGCGTAACCAACAAGCATCGGGGTAGAGGTATCGTCGGAGCTCTCCGGTATTTTTTGTCGGAACTATCTGTTAAACATCATCCCGGATATCCGGTACTTGAAGAGTTGGTGACGGTATTTTTTTTTCAGATTGTTATTTACTCGTTCTATATTTACATACTGATTAAAAAAATGTGCTAGTTAATAGTGATTGCTGGTAACAGTGATAACATCCTTCCCTTCTTTGTCCTCGCCCCATCATTTCCTAACTAGCCCCTGTGAACCGTGTGACTTGCTACTTCTTACACTAGCCCCTGCGAACTGTAATGTGGTTAAATTTGCTTGTTGCTAATGTACTTGAATTTTCAACATACAGTACTGTTTATTGATCTTTATATACGGCGATCAGAAATTCATGACCTAAGACTATCCACAATTGGTTCTGACATAAATTCATGACCAAGACCATCCACAATTGGTTCTAACATGTATTCGCTCCATGTTCGCAACCGAGAATGTCCACATTCATATTCGTATTCAGCAATGTTCGTCTCCAATTCCAATTCAGAGAAGAAGAAAAATGATACAGGACGAGCCATATTCGTCTGTATCTGTATCTACTTTGATTGCATCCCTATCCCTACGGGCAGGTAAATCTCAAACATAGACTCAACAGGCCCCACCCAGCTGAACAAAAAAGGCCTCTGGACCACGGTCTCATCATGTACAAATTACACATCATGTAATAAACACATGTACACTAGTCTCAACAAGAAATTGCCATGTGAAAAACGCAACAGGAAAAACACCCACGACCATCCATATATCTCAACCGAGCGAACCCCCTCCCAATTGGGAGGGGTAAGGTCCTGTCATTGTGACTCAGACCAAATATACCTCTTGTCCCTATGTCATGTGCTGATCAAACAGCAAGATCATCACTGGTTCAATGAATCAGACCATGTTTGAACTTGGGAGCAAACTCCTTGAGCACACTGAACGTCTGCCGCACATTCTAGCCTAGCAAGTCCTTGAAAAGATTAGGATTGTTCCCTGTTGGCGTCAGACCAACTTGCCGTGCGGTGGCGTCCTTCTGCAAGGCATCCTGAAGGCTAGGGCCCTTCTTAGCAGCGAGAGCAGTTGCTCCTTTTTGGGAGCCCTTTGAATGAATATCGCCTAGTGCGGGTTCTGTGGATCCACTGGTCACTCCAGTTTGTACATCATTGGAGAAGATTGACAGAAGATCTGGTGTTTTGGAAGTGCTGGGAGCTGGGGTTCCAGAAAGCACAGGAGAGGCCGATGCTGGTCCAAGGAGCCCTTCTAGCTGTGTGAAAGGATCAGCTGACGGAGGACTTGTTGAAACCGGCTCGCCCAGATCCAGCAGATCCGGTGGAGGGGCAGTAGGGATTACTTGCTCCTTGCCAGGCTGGGGTGCAGCATTAGCGGCAGGTACTTTCTCGGTCGAAGAACTCTCTTTTGTTGTCTTTCGACCAACCTGTGCCTTCCTATCAGCTTTAGCAGCTGAGCCAAAAAGCGAAGCAGCCAGCCGTTGCTTTTGTGCTGAAACTTCTGTGCCCTGCTGTCTATTAATACCATACGAGTATTCCTGTGCCTGTGAACTTATTGACCCTCCCCCATCAGAATTAGAGCCCCCATTGGCAGGCTGTTGGCTAGATGTTGAGCTTGAAGGTGTGGAAGATGAGGAATAGGCTGGCCTTCCCCATTTCTTCTGAACCCCATCAAGGCGAAGTTTGACACCAAATTCACCAGAAAGTGCATCACCTGACGGCTCAGACCTTGACATTTGATGGTCTACCTTATAGTAGGTTGGTTCTGAAACTGGAACCAGGTCAGTAGAAGGAAGGGAAACGCCGGCTTGTGAGGTTGCTAGAGGCAGTGAAGGTTTAGGTAGCTCATAGGCCTCGAATCTAAGAGTATGGGCAGATGACTCCTGCTGGTATTGGGTTCTGTAGTTGCCAACACTTGCCACTCCTGAGCGTTCGCTCTCAGGAATGTAGGGTGCCGCACCCTTTTCCAAGGCTTGCTGCACATAACTGTTTAGAAACGAGAGGTCTCTGTCGACCTGCAACATAAATTAGTATTCATAGAACTGTTAGATTTTTTAGATAATGTCAGAACCATGTACACAAAATTAAATCATATAACTGCATATATTCTTGGATGCTAACACTTGGCGCCTCAGCTTTTCGCATTGGGACTTGAAGTAAACAAAATCACAACAAATGTCAATGTTCTGGTTTGCAAAATGCCTAGGCTAAGAAATTAAAGATCACATCTGATTATCACATCTGGCTTGCAGACATATATAATCTTTTAATGACATGATCCATATGCTTGCTACAGCTTGACTACGCTTTATTTAAAAATTGTATGCCTGCTTGTGCAGAAAACATGCAATATATGCCCAAAATATCATAATGTCGTCCCAAAATACATTTGCTGCTTGTCCTTGGGTGATCACAGAAAAGTCCAGTCCAGAATTCAAACAAAAAATATATATTACCAACATCGTATGCCAATGTGGACGAAGAAACAAAAATCAAGGCTGCATTTCAGGTCATTAAACATACACATTTCCTAATTTAGCAAACTAAACAATAGAAGTACCAGGCTCAGTTCAAACAAAGGCATAACAGTACCTCAATATCTTCACAGCTTGCATCTGAGGGCATTACACTATCAACAGCCTGTTTGTCCAAGCCAAGTAAAGCTTGTAGCTCATACGCACGCTGCTGCAAGTCTGTTGAATGTGAAGCTGACAATTCATCTACCAATGACTGACACTGAAAAGAACAAGAGGAGCAGATTTTCGAATATCATAAGTAATTTTTTTAAAAAAAAAAGCAGAGAAAGGTGCCAAATTTACAACAAGAATTTTGCAACTTCATGGTAAGCACTTTTGTCTGAAGCAATGTTGTCGATGACTTCTTTTCTGTGCCCTCCCCACCATCCATGTGGACAATGTTTACATCAGATACATCTGAGTGCTTTCCTCTCATATGAAAGGTGCTTTGCTTTACATCATCCAGAACTGAATCATATACCAGATCAAACAGCGGTTTTGCAGTTTTGCTTCTTTACCAGTAAAGTATCATGGCATCAAACAATTTATGGGAAAGTTGTCATACAATCATGCAATGAAGACATGATAGGATAGATGACAGGCTGACTGTAGTCTTGAGTTTTCTTTTAATTAGTGGTGCTCCAAATTTGCCATGCTAGATGATTTGCCAAGTCTGTTAGCCTATTTGCTAAGTCTTTTTAGATAACCAGCGCTACAGCTGTAGGTGTCCGCTGAGGCAAATGCACCAAACATGACACTTAGATAATTAATGCATGTCAATGGTTTGGACATCTCCAACGGAGGCCTCCTAAGGCACCGGTGTGTATGGAATTTTAAGCCATCTCAAAAACATGAGGCAAAGGTCAGCCAAGACTAACGTAGGAAGAAGCGGTTAAAAGAGACTTGAGGGATTGGAATGTATCTAAAGAGTTGACATTGGACAGAAGTGCATGAAAGTTAGAGATTCACGTACCGGAACCATGACCTAAGATATAAGGTTTAGGGATCTTTTGACTTTGATTGAGTTCCATTCCTAGCCTACCTCAATTTGTTTGAGACAAAAGGCTTGGTGGTTGTTAGTGGTGTTATCAACGTATATAATAGAACTCCAGTCAACACAACTTTTCGAATAATCTAACTAGCAGGTATTGTCAGTCTTGTGAAAAATGCTTCCCTCTTTCAATGCACATGCAAAGGTACATGTAATTGTTAAGGGTATTTGTGGTATTTCCTAGTGTTCTAGGGTTTAGTCTGGTGTGTGCCTACTCTATATATTTGCCCCTTGGGCTATTGGAATACAACTAACCTTACACACTTGCACTACTCTTCATCTAACATGGTATCAGCAGGTTTTGAAAACCCAGCTCCAAAATCATCTCCGCTGCCGCTGCCACTGCCCCTAGGGAAGCAATATCGACTCGTGGGAGAGGTCAGTCAACTCTTAGTTGTAGACCTCCTTGTCCTCAGTCATCCGCAACAGAACCAAGATCCACCGCCCCTAAGCCAGTCGTTGTCCTTCTCACCAGATCTGTGCTGGTACACCTTGTCCTCACTGGCGCCGGTGCTAGATCCACCTCCTCCGAGCGCGACGCTGCTAGATCTGCCGCCTGGACCTCGGGGACCAAACACCACTACTGGATCCGCTAGTTTGGAACTTGGGGACAACGTGCCTCTGAGCTATTGGCCGCCACGCCTTGTTTTTGGACCGTCACCACCGCCATTGCTCACCAGATCCACACCGCCCGCTTCTTGTCCTAGGCCACTGGCTCGTGGGTGTGCCACCGCAAGCTCCACCACCTCTACGCCGCCACCCCTCCACAACGCCGCGGCCAAGAGAGGACGCGATCGGAGCTGGTCAGCCCGGGTCTCCCTCGCCTCTGACGGCCGGATCGATCGGCTCGACGTCTAGCTCGCATCGGCAGGGGGGGCACAGAAAACGAGGCGAATGGTCACTTCCAGTCAACAGATCCAACCTCCCAAGCCACTCTGTCACCAGTCCGTCTGCTGCCTCGACGCTCTGTCCGTCCGCGCGTTGGAACCAAAGGAAGGAGAGATTCGTCCGGCCGGCTACGGCTTCCTCACGCTCTCCCTCCACTTCGTACCCACCATCGATGGCGTCGACGCAAGCGGGTTTAAATGTAATGGCTAAGCTGCTGCTAGTTCTGCTACTAATATTTCTAGTTTTATTCATTTGAGTCTTCCGTTGCGTCCATCCAAGTTCTTAGCATCCATTTTTCAGTCGTCTAAGTTGTGCTAGTTCATCAATCCTTTGTCAATCAGTCGATTGCTTTTCTAGCTCTCCTTCCCTTTCACATGGCAACAGCCGCCACTCTTTTCTTTAAGCCGCAGCAAATCGTAGAAGCCTTTATGATGCCATTGCTTCTCTTTGAGCCACCACCCAAAGCTTCTAAGGCCGCCGCGCCGCCAATGCAAATTGTAGAAGCCTTTATCTTCTACCCATCCCTCCTTGGCTTGATTTGACAACTCTCTCTCTTCTTGTGTCGCCTTCAATATCTTCTTTATCGTGTTGTCACGGTCAACTTTGCTCCCAGTTGCTCTGCTTTCTCAGCACCTGCACTTTGTGCTTTATGGGCTGTCGCATGATCCCAAATGAGAGATCATTTGATACTCGACACATTTTCCAAGAGTTGCACACTGCAACTATAGCTTCAAGAATAGGTCTTTGGATTTTCCCTATTTTAGTGTCTACCCTTCTAAATGCAATGCTATTGCATACGCCTTGCTTTTGAGGGGGTGTTAAGGGTATTTGTAGTATTTCCTAGTGTTCTAGGTAGTATTGTGTGTGTCCATGTACCCTATATATTTGCCCCTTGGGCCATTGCAATACAAATAACCTCACACTTGCACTTCTCTCCATCTAACAGTAACAATCATAATGTGCCTTGAAAAGACTACAGCAAATGATAAATTGGTACCAAAATTGATGAAATACGACTATCAAAAAGGTGCAGATTTTCATTTACCTCAGGCAACATATCAATCTGCCTCCCAAGAGCAATTTCAAATGCACATATCTTCAAAATTGCCGAGATTGCGTAAGCCTTCAACAAGCAAAACCAAATAAACAACAACACGTGTCGATTAAGACATAAAAAGAGAAATCATGTATCAGCGACACAACATAGACTTGGTACAATTACAAAACTGGAAAAACACATGTCAGTAATAGCTTGTGTAGAATGCATGCAATAAAAATGGTCCTGCTCCACCTGTACAAAGACTTCATATGAATTTGCATATGAGGATGAAGCACTTTCAGTCATGGAATAAAATAGATGGTGATGCCCAAACTGAACTTAATCATGGAAAAAATATATCAAGACCTTCTAAATGAGGTTTACATTAGTTTTGTTTGTATGTAAAAAGTACATGCATGTTAAACTGAAATGCAACAAAGATTAAACTTGTAATTGACGAGGCCAGCAGTATTGCCATTATTGAATAGATATACTACTAAAGAATTAATTAATAGATCAAACTACCCACAAAGTGTTTAGATTATCCAACAACAATATACCCCGTGAAATACATTGTAAATTGCAGAATAACATTTCCTAAATGATACTGCCTTTGTTGATTTTTATAAGTCGCGGTTTTGACTTGGCGCGGTCTTCAAAATTGAACTTTGACCATTAATTTCCCGCACAAAATATTGTTAATAACTACAATATCATGATCATTTCAAAGTACTTTCAAATATGAATTTAATGGTACCACCTTTGTGTAACTAACATATATATTATTGGATTAATTGATGGCAACAAAATGAAAAAAGAATACAAAGTTTAAATCTTGAAATGCGTGGACGCCTTAAAAGAAGAAAAGGAGTACATTGGTACTATAACCCAAAATGTCTCAGGAATTTGGCTGACCAAAGCAACTCAAAGTGTGTAATGCTCCCCAGAACTAAAATGGCAGAGTATTATTGACTTAACTAGAATCTATCTTCTCATCTTTCAGCATAGAGCATACAGGATAGAAAGAAGTCAAGGTAATTGATCAACAAAACATAAGCTAGGCTACAAGAGCATACCTTGACAGTGTCATCAGTTGGGTGGGCCTCTGCTACATCACACAACTTCCCAATAATATAAGAAGCCAAATATTTCCCATCTGCCGTTCCATACTCTCCCAAAACCCAGCATATTATCTGAAAGTAAAATGAAACAATAAAAAACTAGCCCCAAAAACTTACTATGGGACAGGAAGGAAAGAGGAAACACAACGACCTGCAGAAACAAAGAAGGAAGCTTTGGCTCCCCCAAAATGCGAAGATAGGAATCTACCTGTTTAAGAACAAACAAAAAAGAGTTATACCAATAGATCAACTAGTGAGAAAGTTACGAATAAAGAATCAAGCATCCAATCTAGAAGGCTGTCAAAACTTTGTTAATGGATTCCACAGTATCAACTTGAATATAGCAGGAATTAAGCATGGATAATATCCTGAAAATTTTCCTCCAGCATTCACTATCAAGTTAGAAAAACAAAGGACTATTCTTTTGTGCCCATCCTTTTCAAACATGAAAACATGATTTCTCATTTGGCTGGTTCAGTTCAATCCATCTCTGCACTGGGGCTGAAGGGGGGTTTTCCAGATAGTTTGCAGCTACAATCAGCTCGAGCTGTCCTTTTTCCTTATTTCATGATAAACTGATCGATTGTAGATTAATTACGATTACAAATGTGTTTATTCACACAGAAATCACAGTTAGCACTAACAAGAACTTGGTAGCAAAGTATTATTATAAGTCCAGAGTACATACAGCTGATGATCTTAGTTGACTATCAGCACCTTCATCCTCCTCTCCAAAGCCTTCAGCAATAAGCCGCATCAAATTGTGTGCCACTCTAATGTTGACAAGATCTCCAGCATGCTCAAAGACTTTGTTCATGGTCTGGTAAATAAGTAGAGGAACCAAAGTATCTTCTATTAAAATGAAGATTACACCAAGTGCTTGACAACAATTGGCAAATCCTCATGATGTTACCTGGATGAACCACTGATTGCTAGGTGCAAATTGTTCTGCTAGCTCAACACAACGTGATGCAATTTCTGCCTTGTAATGGTAATCAGTTAAGTTGATCATGTACTCAATCATCCGATCAACAATCACTTCAACATTTGTTGATTTTGTCATCTTATAGAGAAGCTCAAAGGTCTTGCGCTTCAAAGTGTCATCAGGGTCCTATTCAAAAGAACATTATGAGTAACAAACCAAAGGCGCTAGTTGGAAAACACAACAAAAGATGTTGTACAATGACATGCACCTACTGAGGCCACAAAATAATAACCATAGCAATGGATATGCCACAGTGAAAAACAAATAACTATGTAAACAGTATTGGATCAAACAAACCGAGGTAACCTTCTGCTCGTTGCAATTACTTCTTCAGCTAACCTAATTTTATGTGAGGAAACATAAAAATAAACTACATATAACCGTTCTTGGTAAAATCACGTTCTGCAACTAAAACATGATTTTAAGAAAGGGTCTTAGCTTCATTATCTTGCAACATGCAACAAGTATATATGTTATAGATAGCGACCACATGTTAGATAATCCATTATTAGTCATGCATTCGCAAAAGCTTAACTTGCCAAATACCTCACCTCTAAGCAATCGATAACAGCCAATTGGTGCTCTTCTGCGATATCTGGATTTATTTTTATTAGGCGGCCAAGAGCATCAATGCCCATGTACTTAAGATTATGGCTATCACTCTGCAAACAGCAAACAGATAATCAAATGGGTTTAGCTTCCAATGAACACAACACTAGGAAAGTCATTTATGAACAAAGATTATGTGCAAACCTTCAGAAACTTTGATGTTGTTTCAGCTGCAGCATCTAGCATCTTAGGGTTTGGGAAAATGGATGAAATACAGCATATGCACTCGTACAATATTGCATTGCCAATGTTGCTCGCAGTGTCACCCTTCCTAAATATGTCACCCAAGACTGTGTACATATGTCCACTTGCTTGCTTATCACCGCTACCCAGCACAGCAAGGATTTTCAATAGTTTAATCTGCAAATATCAACAGAAAAATCTAAGAAAAATAAGACAGTAACAATTGAAGACTCTGGAATGTTCGAAGGAACGTAACACACCTACCTACCTAGAATCCTTGAATGCTTCAACTAAGTATAATAGAGCTCATGTACCTGAATAAATGGTGCAGGCATTTGGTGGTAATCGTAGGAAGTTGGAAGCCTCCGCTCTGCAACTTGTTTCAGGATGTTGACAAAACTAACAACCAGATCCTTGTACGAATTTGGATCTTCCAAAATCAGGTCATAGAAGGGGCACAAAGTTGCACCCATCACCCCAGGATCATTATCAAAGAGTTTCTGCACAACAATAAGCACCACTATTCAGAACCTAACTCAGAAACAGTATGTATCTACATCACTAACAGCTGGGAAGCCCAAGGTTTCCCAGAGATCCCAGTGAGGTATTGAGGTAGATGCGGGAGCTCCCACTATGTTACGATTTAAGATAAGAAAAACTGTTCTATCTTACATTGAAAGTACAAAAGATAGTAAACATGTATCATTGTATTGCACAGAGAAAAAAATAGCACCTTTGGTGTTAAAACAGAACCATATCTCTGAGCCAAAATTGCAACATAAGACTAACTAATTTATCTTAGATGACGTGTACTAAACATCTAAGACGTGCAAAACTCACATCTTAAGGCTAAAAAATCACAAATTTTAAACCAACCCAAATGCAATTGGACACAATAGCTAGTTGCTCCAACTCAACATACACAATGACAGGGAGACTGATAACACATACAAAATATTAATCAATCTTTAGCAGGATTAACAGTTGTGCATCTTTGAGGCAAATTTGCAGCTTTAAGAAGCTAAGGCATGAGGAGGACGAGTTGTGCTACTTCTGTTTTAGTTAGAAAAAGGTCGAATTAAGGAAAAACAAAGAAAGACAGGAGAGAAGTTTGGACCTTGCGGAAATTGGAGACAAGGTGGGAGACAGCGGAGGGGGATCGCTGGTAGAATCGGTGGAGCGCCATGACGGCCTTCTTCCGCACGGCCTCCTTGGGGTGCGAGAGCAGCTCAACGACCTGGGGCAGCACGGCGGGGATGGCCTCCTCGCCGATGAGCCGGCATGCAGCGGTGAGCGCGGCGCAGACGACGAGGTAGTTGTCGGACCTGAGGTCCTTCTGGATGGTGTTGACGACGAGGATGACGAGGTCATGGCGCTCGTCGAGGAAAAGCGCGACAGCGAGGTAGCCGGTGCGCTTGAGCGGGAGAGACTCGTCGTGGGTCATCTTGACGGCGTGGATGTGGCCGAAGGAGGCGTCGTGGCCGAGCATCTCAGCGTAGACGAGGCGGAGAAGGAGTTCCTTCATCTTGCGGCGCGGCACGTCGGGGTCAGCGAGGCGGCGCTTGAGGTGCTCGAGCTCGCGCGAGATGATGCGATCCTCCTCCGCCTTGGAGCGCGCCTCGCCGATGGACTTGACCAGGTCCAGGAACTCCTTCGACTGCCCCCACCCGCCCTGCGACCCCATCGCCAGCTCCCGCCCGATCGTCCGGAGCTGCTCCATTACGTCCAGTTGGAGACCTCAAGCCGGTGGAGATTGGTCGGCGCCGGTGACGGCGACGAGGGCGGCGGGAGCGTCCGGTTGGGATGGGGGAGAGTGAGTAGGTGGAGATCTGGATCGGCCGAGTGGGGAGGTGGGTTCGCGAGGGAGGCGAAGCTCTAGTTTTCCTTTTCCGTTTCCTTTATTTTAGAGAAATTTTAAGTTGCATTGTAACTAGCAGTATAGATCAGTAGTAGACGTAGACGTCGTGCCGAGCCGGGCTCGGCAGTTTGGGCTCATCGGGCCATGTGGGCCCGGTCGGACCACCGTGTCACGTCGTGCCTATCCGATTTGTTTTTAGTAAGCTCTATTTACGATTCGCGCTATGCTGACTTAGGCTCAGTCTATTTGCACTATTGCAACGTGAGAAAATGAATCAAAGATGTATGGAGCTAAGGTAGTGGATACATATATTTGAAGAAAAATAACTAAATTTTATTTATTCTAAAACAGGTACAGAATTAATGTCTTGTTATGAACATGAGTATAGACTTTAGAAAAAACTTTGTAGTGCTTGCATGAGTACATGATGCTCTTTAGTACAAAGACCTGTACCTTACAAGAAGCTTCTCTCTCATCCGTTGCTCACTCTTTCAGCGCTAGAGACGCACGGTCCTTTGATAACTGCAAATTAAGTGCTAGGTGAGGTATTTGTAAACATGCAATAGGACTAGAAAAATAACCAATGATGTTCACTTGTCCATTGCTCTCTTACTGTTTCTCTCGGCATTTGCCTATTGCTCTCTCTCCTGTATTTATCTATCTCTCTCGTCCGTCTCTCTCAACCTCCTCCTTTGTGGTGACCCGCATAATTAGCTCAGGGTAACGGCAGTAACACCGCTATTATTCTGAGATAATTACACGAATCTCGGCATATTAGCTAATCAAAATATCGAGCGCACCCGATGCTTTATTAGTTAATACACCGTGTTCAGAGTGTTGCAGTAAAATAATAATTAGAGACTGAAATAGAAACTTATTACCATATATTACCACGTAGGCTACAGGTCCAGCGTATTAATTATGCATAAGATCCAAGTACAAAAAAATATAATAGAAAAGTACTAATTACTCCAAAAGACTGACGAAAGCTGATGCACTGCATAACCATCAACCTATCCCTCCTGATAGTCTGCCTCCTCGTGGTCTTGATCCTGCGAATGATCTCCACCCTATGCCTCATGGTCCAACCCATTGGGATCCGTGTCCCAACCATACACTTGACCAAATGAGCATTTCTCTAAGCAAATGGGAATTTAGCAAGAGTGAGTACAAAAGTACTCAACAAGCATTAATAGCAAAATGCACCATATGAAATTTTACTAACCTCCATCTTATAGACATTCTCCTCTCAAATTCATTTTCAGAAAAATAGGGTTTTATTAGGAAAACATGGGTTTTCAATTTTAATTATTGAAATTGCTACTAGCACCCGTATATGAGGCAGATTTAGCTTCCGAAGCCTCCAATCCAGGAGGCAGGCATGAATTCATGATTTGACCTTGTACAGATTTGTACCACTTTACCCACAGTGAACCTAACCTTAGTTGAGAACCCAGAATGTTTATCACTACTCGAATATTAGATCTCCAACCCTAGTATCTGACGAGCCGTGATGTCCTTCACAATGTTCCCTACACACTCGCAGCCTACCAGTTGTGCCATACTACCACAGCAGTCTTGATACTCAACCCAAGGCTTTATACATATATAGCCTAAAAGAATCAAACGCAGCTGATTTTCAATGTCACCTCACTGAGCCTTCCGACATACTCAGCTTCACACGCGTAGTTATCTACTTTTACCCAATGTAGAGATTATAACATCTTTATAGGACAACCTTTTTTGATCGTTTCCACACACTATGGTTTATACAAATTATACGGTTCATTGCCCAAATGTAGTTGTTTATTCTTATATCATAGCCTATGTAGAAAGCCCCACCGGCGATACTTTTCTCATGGCACCTTCTATCCATCAATATATAGATACATTCCTCTCACATCAATATCCATTACTACCTCAAAGTTCGTCACCAAACCATTCCTCCAACCCCCCTCTAATTTATAGTTTTCTTAAAAGCATTTTCCCCGTGCATTGTGATACCACATATAACCAAATAAATTTATTGTAAGTTATTAAAATGTGATCAAGGAATGCTTGTCTGAAATTGGATTGAAAAAGACGTCCTAAAGCGGATTCTGAAAGAGATCACCAGTTGGATTGAATTGATTTCTTGAAATTACAAAATACTACATCTTAAGTGGTTATTAGATTTTTACATGTTTTACGACGTTCGACCCTGATTTCCTGAATTGATTTAAATTGGTACAAATAGATTGTTTAGTTTAATTTGGAAGACATTAATTTGTCGTATCTTAGCTTGGCGTATTTTAATCTACATGGCTTAATAAGATGTTGGGTCGTGATTTCATCTCAACAGGGTTATTACTTTCCCATTTTTAAATATTATGGCGGTTGCTAGTTTTATTTGTTTAATTAATTATTAGTTGTCATTTATCCTCTTCTTAAATTTTCAAATTTTGTAGAAAATTTTTATAGGCGTTATAGCGGTTTATTGTATTTATATAAATTATTACTATTATTATTTATCTCTCTTTTCTTTCTTTCTTTTTTTTCTTTTCTTTTTTTTCTTTCTCTTTCTCCCAACCTTATCCCTTCCCACTGGTTCCTCTCCTCTCACCTTTCCTCACCTCCATTTCCCTCCCAAGCCGATGCTTGGCTAGTCCCCTTCGCTAGTGCTACCTCCTGGCCTTCCGTTGACCTGCCCTCGTCGAGGTTGGTCACCTCGGACCTCCTTCCCTGGTCCGCTTCCTCCACGCCTGCCTGCCTCGGCCTCCTGGCCCGCTTCCCCATCTGGGCTGCCCGGCTACTTCCATGCCACCGTCGGGCCTCGCTCCCTCTGGCCTTCGGCCCGTGTCGGCCTCCAGTAGCCTCGGTCTCCCTGGCCTCCACCTCTCCTCATTAGGCTGCGCCCCAGCGTTGACCTCCCCTTCTCTTGGCCCCACGCTGCACCCTCCTGGGTCAAGTGCTCGACCTACCTCTTGCACCGCCACCGGTCCCTAGTGCTGCTGCCCCGATCACCTGATCTCGGCCCCACCTCGGGGCCGCCTCCCTGGCTTGGCCCCACACCGATGCGCCACCTGCCGCCCTTACTCCTGGCTGTGTTGGCCCTATAGGCTGCCTGCACCTCAACTGAGCCCCTAGCTCTCCCTCCTCCTCCTGGCCAACTACTCCTATGCTGTGCTAGAGTTTGGTAAATCCCTAGCTTCCCCATATGCTTACTGGTGCTCTATATTATTGTGTTCTGTGATGACGCATGTCATTCATATATTTTTCAATTTGGGTTGATGATGATTATGGGGTTTGCTATTGATGGAAGGTGCCGTGATGACACCCGGCGATAGCTCGTACGCCAAGAGTGCGAGGAGATCGCTGGACACACGCAGCGCAACCTATAGCAAACATACCTATTGAAACCACTAGCATATTTATTCCTCTCTTATGGTTCTCTACTGCTATGCCTACGTATGTGTTTTTAAAGATGAACGCGAGGTTACTTGCGGTGTGGAGAATGAGATGACGTGCAACGTTATGGTGCTGATGGTAGAGAAGATGTGTCTGTCCTCTTGCTCTAGCTCTCCTGGCTTGTGGGGCTTATGGTGGCCTCCTCCTAGTGCTCTTACTCCTATCCTCCTGGTGGCTTGTGCTTTATGGTGGTTTTCTTGACCTCCTGGTAGCTTGCTCCTGAAACTTGTGGCTTTGGTGGCTTTTGGGGTGTGCTCTGTGGTGGCTTGGCTTGTGGAGATTGTGTTGACTGGTGCTTGATGAAATGGCGGAGGTGGTTCTTGACTGGCTTGGGTCTTATCCATTTTAACAGAGGTTCTTTTACCTTTTTTACTTTGGGCTTTCATCTTTCTACTATGAGATATGTGTGCACTATTTGAGCTATGCTATGGTTACACGCGGCTCTATCAGGTTTGTATAATACCGGATGATGAGCCCTAGTTAGCGAGAGGTGCCGACTAGCCTTGAACGGTCTGGTATCTCGATGAGCGAATCTTGAACTAATTGATGCAAAAAGGGTCTGACGGTATTTTATTTTCTAATTCCTTATTTGCCAGTATATGTGCATGTGTTTATATTGGTTGTGAAGGTTGCAGGTGATTTGAGGTTGAAGTGTCTTTTGAAGTTTTAGATTGTGGTTATTGTAATTTTTTTCTCCATTATTGTAATTACTGTTGTATTTGATTTCGATGTATAATTTTTTGTATGACATTATATGACATCGTGGTTAATGAATGAGAATGATGATTAGAATTATTGATTGTTTTAATTATATGCACATTAATATGTTGATGATCTCTTTTGCATGATTTAATTTTCTGGGTTGTTTCATCCTCTCCCCACCGTGGACCCACAATAGGTCCGTCGTGCTGCCATGCCGGCGTGTCGCACATAGGGTGGGTTGTGTCGTGGCACGGACTCCACTGTGGCTTGCCGTGCCGCTCGTCGTGTCCTGTTGTCAGGCCCGGCATGGCCTGGGCAACCGTGTGGTGAGGGCAAGGCCCATCCGATTGCGAGCCAGGGCGGGCCTTGGGTCGGGGCGTGCCAACCATGCCTCGTGCCAATCCAAAAAAGCCTGGCTCGATGCCTACCACTAGTTAGTAGGAATCAGATCTAGCCATTTTTTGTTGAAAATATTTCTACTACTATATTACCAAATGAAGTATAAATAAATATTAGCTAACCTGACCCATTAAATCAAGAAGAATAAACGACCCATAGTGAATTTAGCATAATGTAAAAGCGCTCTCTTTTTTAACTACTCTTACTTGGGTTGTTTTGTTTTGCAAGGGAAGTCATTGATCTATGGGCACGACTAGTTTGAGATTAACCTCTAAAATATTTAATGATACTTTTCTATAATGTTATGTATCATCTTCTCTATCCACCTTCACATTTCTCTCTTTCCTCTTCCCTACTTTTCCCCACCTCTCTTCCTTTCTCTTTAACTCAAATATTTTAAATAGGAAGATTTAACTTGAAATTTTCAACTCAAAAAATTTCAACTCGGAAAGTTCCCACTAGAAATAATTTATATCGGAAAATTTCAACCTGAAAAGTTTCAACTCAAAAAGTTTCAAATCTGAAAAAATTCAATTATGAAACTTCCAGTTCAAAAAGGTTCGATTAAAAAACTTTCGGTTCAAAAGGTTTTTATTTAAAATTCAATTCAAAAAATTTTAAATAGAAAATTTTCAAATAAGAAAGTTTCAACTCAAAAAATATTAAAACAAAAAATTTCAAATTAGAGAGTTTCAACTCAAAACAATTCAAATCGAAAAGTTTCAACTCCAAAAACTTTCATTTCGAAAATATTCGATTCAAAAAACTTTCGGTGCAAAAAGTTTTGATTTAAAATTCAACTCAAGAAATTTTGAATATAATAATTTCAAAAGTGAAAGTTTCAACTAAAAAAAATTAAATCTAAAATTTTCAAATTTGAAAGTTTGAACTCAAAAAATTCAAATAGAAAGGTTTCAGCTCTGAAAACTTTTTGTTCGAAAAGTTTCGATTCAACAAACTTTCGGTTCGAAAAGTTTCAATTAAAAAACTTTCAAAAGTAGTTAACAAATACTTGTTATTAAAAAACATAAGGAAAAATTGAAATACAATAACTATTTTGAGTTTGAGGAGAGGGAATGAGGGAGGAAAGGAGGTAAGGGGATAGCACCATGTGTCGTGACTAGAGAGCCTTTAAGGACAACGGGAAGTAGAGAATGAAAGAGGTGCTGCCACTTGTCGCATGCGGGGTCTTTGAGGGGAAGGAAAGTATGGGAAGGAACGATGTGTTACCACTTGTCACAAGGAGTGGGTTTTTGAGAGGAAGAGAAGTAGGGAAATGATTGAGGTGCACACCCTCAAAGTAGCAATTCCATTGTTCTATTGTGTCTCCTTTTTGCTTCATTTTTTTTCTTTTGGTTCCTTTTTCTTCTTGATGGTGGTGGGTTTTGTACTCTAGTTTGAATTTTGGAGCTTCTTCTCTACATCAAACGTGTTATTTTTATACTCTGATGTGGTGAATCCTGATGCAGTCCCATGTTGGAGCAGGTATGTGGGGCCCATGACCTACCGCACCCCTCTGCTGTTTGCCACGATGCCAACTTCCTATTATGGTAGGTGACACACATCACATGTCGTTGCTTATGTGGTTGGATAGGGAGGCAAATTTGTAATTTTATTCGAACGAAGACCAATCATGCAAAAAAAAATGTGCAAGGGGCAAACAGACCAAGGCTTTAGGATGGGACTGTGTTTCAGGACACGTCAGGTGTTATGTAGAAATGCTAACACCATCATGCACATGTTGATCTCCAAGATTATTGGAACTTTGCAAGGAACTTGATAGCGTCGTACTTGCTATTAATGCCACGAAAATCACTTCAAAGGAGCTTGCTAACGTCGTACGCAGCTGCGCAGCGAGGAGAACTAGCCTTCTCCCTTTTCCCATCTGGTCACTGTATTATCCACAAAAGGACACCTAAATTCAATTCGACAGAATAATTTCGGTACATACTAACAACAAACATGAATGATACACCACTATCCTGCCTGAGCCTGGTTCACCTTAACAATCTAGGAAATTAATTGTTTATTGTATCAAAATTACATAATCAAAATTGCTTATTTACAAGGTACCACTCCTTACCAGTACACACTCGCAGTTTTTCAAGCAAAATTTACATCACGGCTACCGTTTATGTAAGCAACAAACCTCAGTGAGCTCACACCGCACTAGAATCTCCAGAATTTCCTCATGATATAATTTACAACTGACAATTTGCACCCATGTTTCAGAAACTTCGAAAACCAAACCAACCACAGTTTACTTGTTGCAAGGGAAGTTCACCAAGATGCCTAATCTGCCTCCCCAAGCCCGTCACTGCCATCCCCTCTTTTGGTTATCGCAGTCGTACCATCGCGTTTCTTGCCATGGGATGCTACCTCCGCATTTTTCCTCAATAAAGCACCAGGTGAGGGATACGGTCTTTGTTGGAACAAAGGTCCCTGTTAATTAAACCATAAAAAAAAGCCTCCTTATTCTCAGTACGGTACACTGTTATAGTTTGGTCTATAGTTGAAACCATAAGATACTGTAGGTTTTTAGGGAGATCCCATGCGTGATATTTTAACTTCCACATGATCCCCAGTTCCCAATAACACATCAAGAAACATGGGGATAGAGCACAGAAAAATATAAATTCAAAATAATTTAAAGCCAGCTTTGCTCCCAACAAAAAAGAAGGTACAGTATGTTACAGTGTAACAATGTTTAGGAACAGAGATATATACTTAGCATTTAAACGAAAGCCAAAGGGTAGGCAAACCATAACCATTCCAACAGCAGAGAAAGGAAATTTGCAAATCAAAGAACATACAGCTGCAGTTGTATCCGCTGCTCGTGGCAGTACACCCTTCAAGCAGACAACCCTGAAAATCCAGAGGATTAACTTGATAGCTCGGAGACAGTTGATATAATTGCATTCTTCCTAAGTTCCTAAGTACAACTGCCTGTGAGATTATCAATTTCAACTGAAACATAATTAGCCACCAGGACGAGAGAAATCATGTACCAGCCACCCTGTGGAGCATCTGAGTAAGAGCTTGGATCCATTGGGTCAAGCTCATCATCCTCAGGGCGATTTCTTTTGCGGTGATCTTTCCTGTTTGCTTTGCCAAATGGGGGTTTTGAGCTCGATCTGCACGTATATTACACATTCAATGCCCATGCATATTATGATGCCTTTGTACTTAAGTATATGATGAATGGAATTATGTTAACAACATAAACTAGGAGACAGAATATACGGAAGAAGCATAACCAATTAGAGAATTGTGCCAAATGCAATTCCCATATACCTGTTCTTAGCTGCAACACTCCCCTGACTTTTGGGAGCATTGGTACCACTTGAATGCATGGTATTGTTTGGGCAAGATGGATACTGTTGAAAAGGCATATTTTGAACCCTGCAAGGAGAATCACAAAACAATATTTAGCCAAGTTTCTCCAAGTATTTATCCATTGCGGTTGGTATGGATATAAGTTCCTTTATAATACAAAGGCAGCACATGCAAGCTCTAGTGTTAGACTGCTAGTACATCTTCAATGATATAAATCAACAATAATGTTTAGATCATGGATATAGATCAAAAAGTAGGCATATTTTCAGACAAGATCATGTCACCCACATGTGAGATGATCACCTCAAAACTTCACAACACAACATTTACTCCACAAGATTAGATTGTCAATGGAGTAACTTGTGCAGTGATTGCAATATCCCCATGGCAAGAAAAGACCAACTGCCCATCCACCACAGCCTAAACATCTCTGCATGTGAGGGTTCCAAAGATCAGCATTTTGAGTGGTCGGCTGAACTGCAGCAATGGTGGATGCATGTGGCACAACACCTGGGTTCACACAGGTAGGTAGCTCCCACTGTGCTGCATGTGTCTTCGTATTATAATAGTATTTCTGGCCTAAATAATCCACAAACCATATCAATGTGGAATTAAAAAAATACATTAAAAAATATATGATTTTTTAGAAAACGTGAAGTAAAACTTCTCTAACTTTGACTACTGACATATAAAAAAAAATTAGATTGGCCACGTGAAAATGGTATCATTAGATTTGCCAATGTCCAAAATGTCATATATTGTTGAAGTTGAACAGAGGGAGTAGCACATAGGGAAAAAGTTTTTCTGTTGACAATTGATTTTCACTTAAACTGTATGCTATATATAATGTATTAGGAATTGTTTTCTCTTCTGCCAAAATAAACTACTAGTCAAGCTGGATGTGCACATCAACAACAATTGATAAATTATAGTTGTCGTGTATATTGATGGATTCAACTAAGGTTCCCATTCATAAAATTAACATATGAGTATATGACATCTTTCTGGCCTTGGACTTGGAAGTCCAAGATTGTTTTGGAATATTTCAAACGTTCAGAGACAAAACAATGGCACTTTTCGCTCTTATAAATAGAGAGTAATTAAAACTTGATACAAAAGATATAACACGGGTTAATTCGTTAATTGCCTCCTCCCAATTCTCTGGCAAGGATGGAGCAACTTGATGTTGCACGGTATTCACAGCACCACCAGGGTGATCCCATTGGCTCACTCCGGAGCTTTGATTGTGGAAATAAGAAGCACAAGTTCTTCGGTCGTTTGCCTCGACCTAAATTCAAATAAGTTAACTCTTAATGCAGAAGAACCAACTATTGTAACTATTATCAGCACACTATCAATAAATATAGCAAATGCACAACAAATGTTAGCTATTGAAGGACCACATATACTAGCCCGTCCAGTTCTACATAGCAAATGAAAAGTAATAAACTGATGACTCCAGATATAAGTTTGTTAAGGAAGAAATGCATTGTAAATCGACCAAGAAAATCAAGACACTGGCTACACACGTCAGCTAGACAACTTAACCACATTACAGGACAGAAAAGTATGAGAAAATATTAGCATAAACTTACCCAATCAGGAGGCAACTCTTGGGCTGATTTGTTCTGGCCTTCTTGAGAATCCACCTGGAATCCAGCAGCATAAGCAGTTAATCTTTATCAGAAGTATGTGCAAGATAAAGATCAACTGCGCATTAAGGTTCTCAAGAGTCAGAAGAGAAGTTAAGACCAAAGATAAAACACATCTTTTTTACTTTTTTTACTATACCAATCGGTGAAAAATATCCTCAGATGGTATAAACTAACTTCCCCCAGTTTTGCTGGATTATATTGTGAGCATCAGTAGATTCAGCCCTTTTTTGACATACAGCTTTGATAGGTTTATGTCACAACATCTTCTCTTGATCTAAGTCACTACACCACATGATATCAATCGATTTCTGTGTCTACGATTGAATAATAAGATCATGCTAGCACTAGTTTAAAGCATTGTTGTCAAGGCGTCACCTAGGCAACGACTAGGTGCCGCCTAGTCGTCCAGTCGCCAACGGTGGAGCGCCATGGCCCGTCGCCTTGCTTGGCCGGGGAAAGACGGTCGCCTGGACGTTCCAAGCGTAGCCCTGGGAGTCCAGGCGTCGCCAGGCGGACGATTGGGCAGTGCCTAGCTCGCATAAGGGGTGGGGAGTGGGGATGAAGATTGAGTTGAGGAGCAGAGCTAACCCTAGCGTGTAGAGAGGAGAAAAGACGGGAGCTCCGCCACCTCTGTCGCCTCCACCGCCGGCGCCTGTAGATCTGGTAAGATCCGAATCCTCGCCTTCACCGCCCCCTTGTCCATCGCCTCTCCTCCAGGCCCTCCACCACCGGCTGCGGAGCGTCGCTGCTGCTGCCCTCCACCGCTGGCTCCTCTGCGGTTGCCTCCTCTGCAGCTGCGACGGGCGGCGGCTGCCGCAGAGGAGCCGGCGGTGGAGGGCTTGGAAGAGAGGCAAGACAAGGAGCTGCCGCTGCTGCCCATATCTTCTTTGTCTTGGCGCTTTTCTTCTTCCGGGCTTGGCTGCTTTTTGTCTTGATGTTGCTTTGCGGTTGCTCTCGCTTGCTTTTTCGCTACTTGAGAAGGTGGCTGCTTCTTCTTCGCCGCTTTTCTTCCGAGGTCTGCTGCTACTGCATGCCTGATCAACAGCCCTAAGTGAATAATTGTGTGTGCATGTGTGGCTTTTTTTGTCGTCTAATCCTCGCCTAGGCGTCCAGGCGCTTGGCTGGCGCCTCACCTCGCCTTGACAACCATGGTTTAAAGTTTTCACATCTACCAGCATTTAGTTTCCAACTTCCTTACATCCTTTTCTAGATAAAACTACAAAAGAAAGCAGAGAGTAAATGTAATTGAAAGAACTAGTTAAAGAATTAGAACTTGCATTTTGTTTAGTAATGTTGTTCTTATTTGCTGTCTTGTCTTTAAGAATTCCCCTTGCTCTTAACCTCTGCTTCAAAAACTCAGGGAGATTGTCAGCACATTTTGCTATATCAACTCCATCTCTAGGTTTATCTAAAGGAAAGTAGTTAGCCCTTCCATTTATAATACTAGAAAGAAGCAAGTAACTTAGAGAGAAGTGGCATATAATACTAGAAAGCATTAGGTAACTTATAGAGAAGTGGCATACTCGTTTGAGCACTTGGCAAATTTGCAGTATAATAAGCAGTAAGCACCACCTCCTCGTCAAGGTTTCAAATTTCGGTTTCGGAATAAATTTCGCCCCAGGCCGGATAACGAAATTTCGGCGAAATTTCGAAATTTCGGAATTATTTCGGACAAAATTTGAATTTGAAAATTCAAATCCGGAAAAAAAAACCGAAATTCGGCGAAAAAACCCGAAATTTCGGGTTTTTTGCAATGGTTAAAAGTGGTCTAAACGTTATCGAAAAATTTTGAAATTTTTTTTGGAGGTTCCTGACACAATGTTGATGTTCTCACAAAAATTTCAGCTGATGATCACATCTGAGGAATTTTCAAAAATTCGTAGAGTGGTACTGTCCTGATAAAACACTGACCGACAAGTTTGATCGGAATGTAAAATGGTACAAATCAAGTTATAAACTGTTGAAATTTTTTGTGTATGGTTATGATCCATAAATAATGTTCTCACAAAAATTTCAGCTGATTATCACATGTGAGGAATTTTTAAAAATTCGTAGAGTGACGCTGTCTTGATAGAACACTGACCGACAAGTTTGATCCGAATGGAAAATGATACAAATGAAGTTAGAAACTGTTGAAATTTTTTGTGCATGGTTATGATGAATCTATAATGCTCTCATAAAATTTTCAGATGATGATCAAACTTTATGAATTTTTAAAAATTCGAACAGTACTACTGCCATGTTAAAAGGCTTACCGGCAAACTTGAACAAAATGAAAAATTATGTAAATCATAAATTCTTTTGAAAATTTTGAAGAATGGTGATAAGGAAGTTCTTAGTATCCCATAAAAATTGTGATTCATGATCACACTCCAGTGAATTTATAAAATTCTTACAAGGCACAATACCATTTATGTTCTTTTCTTTTTTATTTTTGAAATATAATATAACAAACGAAGTTCAATGCTTACATAGATTTGATTGACCAAACAAAAAAAGTTGAAATTTTTTGAAAAATTTATATAATGTTACTAAGTCAATTATTAATCTCTAAAAAAAATTAGATCATAATCACACTCAAAAAAAATTATAAAATTCTGACAATATAACTGTCCCAATTATGTTCATTCTGTTTTTGATTTTTTAAAGACAACAAATGAAGTTATATTATTTTGAAACTTTTTATGTATGATTCTAATCTACTAAGGATAGTACCATAAAATTTTCAGATTATTATCATGCTTGTACAATTTTATAAAAATCTGACAGTGTTTCTGCCAAAATTTTAAAATGTTAAAAAAATTAGGTTTTTCAACAAATTTTCATAGGAGATGACTTTCCTAAGGGTTATTGGACCAAATCCGGTCAAATCCGGCCCTAAAACTTTCAAAACCGGCCAAAAAACACGAAATTTCGGCAAAAAAAAACCCGAAATTTCGGATTTTTACTGTAGCAATTTCAAATTTTTTAGAATTTTTTTCCGGCCGGTACTTGAGATTTCGGGGTGGTCCGAAATCCGAAATTTCGGCGAATTTCGCCGAAATTTTGAACCTTGCTCCTGGTACACCATAGCCATTGCCAATTTCAACATTGCCTGGAAGCATGCTTAATCATCAGGTTTAGCAAAGAGCTACCTCAGACTATATCTTTAAGTAGCAAATTACTAGGGAGCTAGCTACATCCTAAGTATAAACAATGTGTATAACAGGTACATAACATAAGAAAATGATAGCAAAATGTCATAGTTGTGGGATCTAATTTCTTATACATGCAATAGCACTTTCCTCCTCCTCCTGAGACTAATGCTTGCTATGGAATTTAAAAACATAATCACCATAGTTGCTGACACACTCTAGAAGTGTGAAACTGAAAATGGAAATAGACAAAACAGTGTTATCATGGAAACATAATGACCATTATCTTCATGAAGTGGTTTTCCCCTTTTGTTTGCCATCTCTGCACGATGCTCAGCCGTCATCTTTAGTAGGTATTCCTAAAAAACCTCAAAGTAACAAAACCAAATTAAATAATGAAGTACATAGAAAACAAATGAAGGAGAAAAGTGCACAAAAGGAAAAGGACTGTAGATCATTCACCTTCAATGCATTAGGGTCACGTCGGCTTGAAAGTATGTCTTCCCCATATTCTGCAAGCTCACTTGTTGCTTTTCCTTGTCTGAATGAAAAAATACACAGGATACAGCTACATCAAGCAGCTGCAGACAAACAGTACATAATGAATAGGAAAAAACAAACCTTTGATTTTGTATGACTTGCTGGGTCTCAATATCCTAGTTGTCATATTATATAACCACCATTAATAAAACAGCAACACAACTGCAAGCATGATCTAGATCCTCTGGAGGGTATGAATACCTGTTCGTGAAGAACAGCCTCTTGTACAGCAGATTCAATGTTTGCTGCACTACCATTATGATTGGCAACCTCGTGAGCTGTCTGATGGCCCTCAAGATCTGATTGTCCATTCCCAGCATCCGTGGTAGCACCAAGAATCATACTTTGAGCTTGAGGGAAAGGGGCGTTGGGTTGTGCAGCAGAGAAGAGGCTTGCTGTATTGTGATTGTTGTCATTATTGTGTCTGGTGTCATATGGTGGAGGATAAGCATGTGGACTAGGCTGAAATTGTGAAGGATGATTGAAAGATGGTAGCAGCCACATTTCAACACCAGGAGGTAATGGCTGATTCTGAGAACTGTCCGTTATTAAGCAGCAGCTAAATATGATGTGTGACTACTGACTAGCCAAACTTCATCAGCTTGCACTCACTTAACAAATCTGCAACACAAGGCAGTAAGTGTATCAGTGCACAGTTACCTTAATAGCTTCACAAATATTACTATTTAGTCCTGAAATCACACTCACACATCTCCATGATTCCACGTAACCCTAATGTATATGTAACAATATAACAATTAGAGGCTGTTCAGTTCATGCCTTTACCACTGCAAGGCCTAGTCGAGTTTTCCCCACTTAAGAATTTGCCAGGCAAATCCATTCACCTTGTAATCTATAAACAGCAACCGCACCTGCATCTGCTACCACTAAAAGTTCTTAACTTGCGCCGCAACATACCAAAACTTAAACCCTAATATTAGCACCCATTGCTCAAAACAGTGGACGGAGCTAGAAAACTTTCGATGGATGTGCACACTTCAAGTGCATAATTCCAAAGTACTGTACAATCACACCCACACTAACACTGTCATTTTGGTTGCTCTACATTAACAAATCACAATGATTTTTCAAATTTACAATCACAGCATTCCACAAATCCCAAATTCAACTCGAAAAATCGAGGACTTACTGTGGTTGTGCGCGCCGCGCCCCCTGCTGCTGCCCGCTGGTCCTCTCGTCCTCTCCGCACCGCTCAACCAGCAGGGTGAGTTGGGGAATTGGAATTGGGGTTTAGGAGTAGAGGATTAGGATTGGGGATTGAGGAGTTTGGGGAGGAGAGGCTACGGCAACGGTGGTGCTGGTGGTGAGAATTTTTTTTATTTAATAATTATTTTTAATATTTTTTCGAAAATAATCGGTTGAGTAGAAAAATTGCAGAACTGGTACCCGTTGCCCGTATATGGGGCGATCACCACATATACGGGTGATATGTGCCAATCTCTAACGGCCAATTAACGGCGTCTGCGACACCCCAGACACTCATTTGGTAGCCGAGAGCAGAGTAGAGGGGAAGAGAGGAGGAGAAGAAGAGAAGAGAAGAAGAGGGGAAGAAAAGGGGAAGTCATTATTGCCGCGATTTTTGCCCCTGCTGTTACTGCACGGCGGAGCCGTCAGGGCTAGCATCTATCGCCCGTATATGGGGCGATCGCCCCATATACGAGCGTCGGGAGCCCATTTCCACAAAAAAAATTTTATCTAACGACTATTTTCAAAATAATGAATAAAAATAAATATTAAAGAAAAAAAATCCTAGTGGTGATGTCCAAACGGGCGGCCGCACGACCCAACCTGTTTACACGGCAGCACGAGGCGTTTAGGCCTGGCTAATAAAACGGCCGTGTCATGCTGACTCATGTGCTGGTTCTCGGCCCAAGTATAGCCCAGCAATCTCGTGGGCCCGGCATATGACCTTATGGGCCAACGGGTCGAAACTGGCCGAGGCCAGCCCGTTTAACAATTGAGTGCCAAAAAATTTAAAATTTTGAGAAAAATTAGAAAAACGTTAATGTTTGAATAAAATCTAGAATAATTTAAAAACTTAAAGGATTGTAGAAAATATTTTTAAAATATATGTAAATTAGGAAAAAGTTAAAAATATGAAATAAAATTCTAAAATGAGATAAATAATTGGAGTTTAATAATTAGCTTTATTAATGTTTAACTACCTCGTTAAAAATTTTACCAAGTAAAAACTCAACATGAGAAAACCTTAGCAAAGAAAAAAGAGTACAACCTATAGCTTAGTGATACAGGATAAAAGTGAAGATTACAATTATTCTTCCTAATTAATTATCTAGATAAAGATTTTCAAACGACTCTGCCAGCTCAACATTTTTTGTAGTGTGTTGAGCTCGTTGATCAGTTTGTTCCCAGTCTTTCACAGTGAGAAGTATTTCTACCATCTCACTAATCAGATTTGTTCTTCTCTCCTTGATTATTCTTCAGAATAGACTGAAAGCAGACTCCGAAGAAACTATGGAGACAGGAACTGTTAACACATCCCGTGCTATATATAGAAAGCACCATATATGTTATCTTGTGCTCGTACCACCACTGTAAAATGCTAAAGTCCAACTCTTTCTGCTCTTGGTAGTTGACAGTTTCGTTGTTGAGATAAGCAGCTAGCTCACCACCACTTGTTGTTGTGTCCGTACATGATGTTGTTGTAGTTGAACTCCTTGAGGTAGAGCCACCTGCACCCCATATCTTCCCTACGTAGTTTTCTTCTTATCTGTTGGGGGTGTTGGTGGAGGTCGTTGCATGCGAACTCCAGTAAACTTTTGATCGTACTTAGCATAAATTTGAGATAAGTTAGCACGGATATTTGAAAAAAAACTAGAATAATTAGTACCCACCGCATCACTTAGAAGTGAGAGAACATTAGCAAATCCTCGAAATTTTAGCTCTAGGATCTAAAATAAATGCAAATGTATATAACACAGGAATTTATTTTCAATATTTCAAAATTTTAGTTCTCATAGCATAAAAAGACTCACGCAAAATATTTTTATTTTCGTGATTCCTTAAGTGAGTAGCAATTTCTAGAATATGATGCACAATTAAAGGAGAGGTTGAGTAATAAACTCCAGATAAAGCAACCGTGGAATCATAAGAAAGTTCCAAAAATGACGGCAAGTATTGAGCAATATACCAATATTGCTCTATGAGTAGCGATTGACCATCCTGCCTACGATAATACGTGTTAACAAAAACATAAAATATGCTCTTATAGAGTATGAGAGACTTAAATATCAAGTAACTAGAGTTCCATCTAACAGGCATATCCAAACCAAACTTGCGTGGACGTACCTCCATTGCAATATAATAAGTCTTATATGTTGCTACTAGTTGATTAGAATTATTTAAGAAAGATATTGCAGTGCGAAAAGATTCAAGGTACTGGTCTAACCTCTTCAAATCAGATTTAAATATAAGATTAATAATATGGTAAGCACAATGCTGATGTAATAAGAAAGATTCGGTGTATGAATTAAAAAACGGAGTAAGAATGGTCATTGTAGCAGTGTTTGCTAAAGCATTATCAAATGTTATTGCAAAAAATTTATCTATGAGGCCAAAATGTTTCACAACTTTTACAATACAATCAACAATATTCCAATCATTGTTTACATAAGGAGTAACTACACTAAGGTAATTCTCTTTAGCCCTACCACTCATACGTCTGATGTCAAAAACATAGAAAAAGTATATGTATTAAAGAGCTCTTTTAGCTTACTACGTTATAGTATTTAATCATATCTCTAGTTGTTGTCTATCTAGAAACTGAAAAAAAACCTAGGATTATAAGTGGTCATAATATAGTTTTCAAATGCTGGTGACTCACCAAAATTTAAAGGTAGATCTTAAGAAGTGATTAAATGACAAAGAGATTCACGAGCTACCTCGGGGTTGTAGTCCCAGTGACGTACTGTACCGTCAAGGTTGTACTGCAGTTGTGTTTGTTTCAAAGCGACTCCTGCTTTTCTTTTACAACTCTCAACATGTATTTTTAAGTGCCCTGTTCCACCTGAAGATTTTGCAGATAATTTGTGTTTACAATATTTACAAATAGCATACCTGCTCTGAACGTCTTCTAATGTCTCGAAAATTTGATCGAAAGCATCCCAGACTCCTGATGTACTGCATCTTTATCTTTTTGCTCTGGTGCTTGCTGACGCAGTACCACTTGTAGAGCTTGAGTGATGGTACAGGTACTGCAGCTTCTTCAACTTGATAGGATGCAAGAAGCTCTTCGAGTGAAATCCCGAAATCAGAAAGTAGGAAGGACACAAAATCCCAGTGCTCTATAAAGAAAACTACAAGAAATAATTACGCTATTAGTACTTTAATCTCATTTAAAATAATAAGAAGAATGAAAAATTAAATCACAATTCTTACCTTGATTTCTTGACGGAAGCCAGAAGCCGGATTTTAGATTTTTGGCAAAACTATTTTAAATTTTGCCAAATTATCACCAAGAGCAAGAGAATTTTCACAAGAAAATCCAGAGAAGATATTGCAAGTTTGCTGGTAGGGAAATGAGGGGGGCTGCTACCCTATTTATAGGAAAAAATTTGGGATTTTTAGAATTGTTTTGGATTTTTCGAATTTTAAACCTCCAACGACTATAAAACGGCTATTTTTTTAAATAACGGGCTAAACAGGCCGTGCCAGGCTAGGTCGTGTCGTGCTGACCGTAATTGTGCCAGGCTGTGTTGGCCCAAGCACGGCATGGGCTACCGGGTCATGCCGACAAGGCCCGTTTACTACCGGGTCGGGCCATGCCAATAGTGCCGGGCCTCGGGTCGGTCCATTTGGCACGGCCCATCTGGCCATCTATACTGGTTCCTGGTGAAGCAGGCCATGGGGGGCATGGTGGGCCGGTGAGGTTGGTGTTGGCCATTGGTCATGGGCTAGGTACCAATATGGCTGCTCGAAATATGACCCGACAGTCCGACACGAGCAGTGATCCTCTAAATTTTGAAACCATCTTTTTCTAGTGCTGACATCTTTTTCTTGACAAATTTGACACCCTTCTAAATGCAATTACAAAAATAGATCACTCCAAGCTCCTGTAGTGTTGTGCCATTTGCCACACTATGGCCACTGCATGCTCCTATAGAGATACCATTTCATAGCAAGAATTGTGTTATGAATTATTCACTTATTTAATTAAGCATTTAATTAATAAATTTTGCTTAATTAAATCGGTTCATTAATGCTACCGAAGTAGCAATGCTCGACAGGTTGCTCCTTCCAAGTTTCTGTTGCACTGTACTTCTTATCGTTGTACGGGAACGCTACAGGTGACACATGTCACGTGCCGTGCGCTTCCACAGTCTGGGAGGGGGCTATTTTTACAATTGTGTTCGGAAGAAGACCATATTTGCAAAAATAAATTAGTCAAGGGGCTAAAAATGTAATGGCTTCCTAAATTTCATAAATTTCCCTATTTTTTCTAGACAGTGCAACAACTAGTTAGTGTACCTAAGGCTCACAATCCAAATTCCGAAAAATTATAATACAAAATCCACACAAATTACCCATGTATGTATACTATATATTAAAGTGGTGAGGATTGCTGGCCATTGAGGGCCGCCACCTCAGCACGTGCGCGTAAAGACCCTCCGAAAAATCTGAAATCGCATTTTGGTCCTCAGTTTTTAACAAAAAGAACAAAAAAAACCAAAATTACGTTTAGGACTCTCTGCGGTTTACGTTCAGGTCCTCCCAGAGGTTTTTATAAGAACGGACCCCGAAAAATACAAAATTACATTTAGGCCCCTGTACGATTTACGTTCAGCTCTAGCCATTTTTTTGCAGAATGGACCCGAAAAGAAACAAAAAATACGTGAACTCATGTTCCTTTAGGTGAAATAAATTAGATTATTTTTGTACGATTGCATGGGATAAAGTGGCATCAGTATTTTCACATTACATAAGTTACGAGGATATATGTTTGAATCCTACTAAATTGATTAGATGTTTGATTCAAATTTGTATTCATTATAATATTTGGTTTGTGTTCATATTCGCTCAAATTTAAACACCGCCTCCCCCTCGCCGACCAATTCTATGCCCCTTACTGACTCCCTCGAGCAACGGAGCCGAGTTCGTCGAGTTTTCGCTTATCGAGACGAATTGCAACTTGCAAGTGCGTCGTGCCGAGGGATGCCAATAAGGTGTTTGTTTGATGGTCTTGGCGTCAAGAGCGGAGTTTCTGTTGATAGTTGACTGCGCTGCCCTCCATGTGTGTTGTGGCGACCCCATATAATTAACCCAGGGTAGTGACAATAGCACAGTCACCACCCTAAGCTAATTACGCAGATCTTGGCACAGCCACCGGTAAAATATTAGAGAATCTAATACTTTACCAGCTACTATACCGTGTTCAGAGTGTTACAACATAACAATAATTAGGGACTGCATGAAAATATATTCATTGCAAGCCACGTATGACTATATGTCTATTATATAATATTACAACACTTCCCTGTACAGCAAAAATGTATGACTACTGCTTGTACACACTAAATATCTCCTATGAGCATAATAGCGTCTATAGAAACTCCTAGTACTCCTGGTAGTAGTCAGTATAGTAATAGCCCTTCGAGTCATCATCCCGATAACCTTGGAACTAATCCTGGGAGTAGGCTTCATCCTCAGCCTCATACGCGAATCCATCAGGGTTTCCTTCTAGAAAAGGGGAAATACAAGAGTGAATACAACGTACTCAGCAAGCATTATATAACAGATGCATCATGATGACTTTCTCTCCATTCATCAAATCCTTTCCTCCAAATATATTTTTCTCAAAATTTAAGTTTTGGGTTTTCTTTAAAGAGTGGAAGTTTTAATATTAAAACCAACTACTAGCACCCGTATATGAGAAAGACTTAGCTTCCGTAGCCTCCAATCTAAGAGACATGCTAGAATTCAAGATTTTAACCCTGCGCAGGTTCGTGTCACTTTACCCATAACGGCCTCCACCATAGAGGCTCCAGAACGTTTATCGCTAATTCGGTATTAGATCCCCAACCCTGTACTCGAGCGGGGGGCCTCAACTAGGTCATCCCACAACTCGCAAATATAATTGTACTCCGGCACCTCCGGTAGTACACCACCGAGCTTCAATTATACTGCCCTCAACCATTCACTTCACAACTTCTCACTCTCAACACCTTCAATACACCGCCAAACTGGGTATCCGGCATTACCCATCCAGGCTTTAATATACTTATCCAATGTGGAGATCATAATATTTTCGTAGGATAACCTTTTCTGACAGCGATTCATCTTGCTATGGTTGACACTGAAATACGGCTTATTGCCTGAGTGTAGGTGTTTGACCTTATATTATAGCCTATATAGAGGGCCCCACCGGCACAGGCACCTCCTGCTTTTCTTGGCACCCTCTACCACCATAATTATTTCTAATAACCAGTCCACGACTCTATTCGTGGACTCTAAACTCCATCACAACCATTTCTAAACCGCAACACGGTTTCATTTACCAATTCCAACACCATCATCCACCTCATTTCCCTTTCCATTCCCACACTTCCATCATCCACATCAGATTCACATTTCATTTGTAAAGTAGATTTTTGATGCAGTGATGATATATAGATTGTACGAAAGCATTAAAATTCATTTAAGAGGAGATGGTCAAAGAATCTTGCCTGGAATAATATTGGACGGTTTGGCCTCGCTCATAGACGGGTTCTGATTGACTAGGCGGTTCAGGTTGAGACCTGAAACAACAAAATATTTTAACTAGGCTGTTTGAGATTCAATTATTTATTTTGGCATCCAACCGATTATGATGTGTCGTTCAATTTTTATTTTGGCACGACAATTAATTAGTATAAGTTGACGAGTTTTACGCGATCCGCAAATTGATCACAAAAATCGACGCGGTCTGCGGCGCATATTATTTTTCTACTTCTTCATCTTTTTCTCTCTTCTTTCCTTTTCTTTTCTTTTTCCTCTCCTCTCTGCCTGCGCTCTTCTTTTCTTTCGGCTCAGCATCGCCCTCCCCTCTTTTCTTTTCTGCCTATGGTATTCTTTTCGGGTCCATTCTGCAAAAAATAGACTACCAAGGCTCAGTGCTGGCCCGAGCCGCCGCCTCCATCTTCGGCCTGCGCGGCTTCGACCCGGCGCGGTTGCGCCACTGGTTCGTCGATGCTTCTCCGCCGACCCTTTCCTTCTACCTCTCCGGCTATCTAGGGCTCTACCCACATTTTCTCTTAATGATTTCACTTTTTCACATTTTATTGATTAAAGAGGAGGGTGAGAATCCATGGTCTATGATGTTCGTTGAGGAGGGTTGATCTATTTCATGACAAGAACAGATACTAGCCTTCATCTGTCCTAATGGCTATCCCCCAACCTCTGAGACCAGTAAGGTAAGCCAATCTACGGGCTAACCTACTTCATTTCCCAGTTGTTACCCCGATCTACCTGCTGCACATATAAATCCGCACTGTAGCTACTAATAAAGCTACTGATATTGTGCACCTGAGAGATGGGTGGGGTGTAGAGCTAGTTGGAGATGAAGTCGATGAAGGGAGGAAGGAGATGGTGCTGCCTTCGGGCTTCTGGCGACCTCCTCCTTCTCTTCTGGGTGATCCTCCTCTTCTAGATGATCCCTTCCTCTTATGACTTCTCCCTCTCTTCTTTTGGATGCTGTCGCCCTCTTCACTTCCTCTCCTAGCTCCTTCGGTGGACTTGCTCTGGTTGGCTGGTTCTTGTGTTGGAAGGATGTGAGCACTGGCTGCTTTAGCTTGGGCTTGGTTGTGCTTCTTGTGACTCTCGGTTTGTGTGCCAATGGGAGACAGAAATGAGCTAACTGGTTTTCGGTTGGCTGGAGAAGGCTAGCTTTATTGCCTTGGCAATTTGGCAAATGACTATTTTGCCCATGGGCTCTTACCGCCCTCTACTGGCTTTATGGGCACTACGGTCATTCTACGCTATTTTTACTAACGGTACCCGCATAACGTATCAGGTAAGTTCTAAGCATCGAATGATGAACCCGAAAACTAGCGAGAGGTGCCTGTCTGGGTCCCGGACAGATCGGGTACCTCGATGAGCGATACCTTTCACTACGGGACTGACGACACTTCTCTAACCCTTATATTTTATTACCTTGCCTGATCACTTTTAATGTTTAATTAATTCTTTAATTAAATTGATAATCCCGGATTATCACACGTGCGTCGATTATGCGAGATTACATTGATCAAACACTCATTTCCACGAAAATTATCATCTCCCTGGAAGGTACGACACGACGTTAGAATTTCTCTGGCTTGCGGAACTGTGCTGCTGTAGACTTGTATGCTAGCTGTTTGGATAAGGAAGAGAAATCTGAATGGGATAACTTTTAGTGGCATTGCTCAGTGCTGACTAATCAAGTAACCCAGCTAGCTGGCCAATTTATGAAAGCTTATCCATTTCTTGGCAAAAATTATCGACTTTTACTTTGCCCACTTCATAGTTAACCTGCAGTCTGCATAAATGAATAGATCGTCGAAATGCATACAGAACGATGTAATTACGTTAATATTGCTTCTGGAGGTCTACTCCTTGATAAACCTGCAAGAATGCGACATAATTCTTTGTTGAACCTGGAAGGGAGACACTATTCACACTGGCAAAGATGCAGGCATCTTCTTTTTTTGGGCAATTCTCCTCCATTCATATCCTTGATTTGGCAATGGAAATATGGTGGAACTTTCAGTACAGTTTGATTGTTCACGTTCTGTTTTAGATTAAGATGCAGTTAGAAACGCTACTACATGATTCTCTTTTCTCTCAGTAACTACTGGGGATATTGCTGTTGTTCGCCTTTATCATTAGGCCTATTTGAATATGAAGGGTTCATGTACCAGAAGGCTATACTTATTTCTAAATATTTCACACATAGCTTCCTAAAGAATTCTGCCTGTGTTCAACAGTCCACCTCTTCCTTTGCCAATTTCAGATCTTACAGGGCGTGCTGTTATTTGCCAATTTCAGACTAACATTGAAGCACCTACATGCATGGAGACAGTTCACATCATCATCATCATCACATCGTATGCTGTGAAATCTACGTCACGACTTATGAGGCACATTTTACTTGGAGCCACTAACTCAGTGTAAGAATCTTTCTGCGGTCTATGTCAAATGCATGCTGGCATCCTGTAGCCAAGGGCCCCAGGTTTGTGTTTTCTTCTGTTCTTGCTGTCCTCACCGTCAGCTTCCAAGATACGTGGGCAACTGGGTATTATTATATTGTGATCAATACTCTTCTAATATTCATGTGGATATTAGCTGCTATATGTTGATGCTACTATGAGATGTTTGACAACGCCCTTGCTGTTTAATAGCTGTCTGGATTTAATATTTTAACAACAGCATGAATATCTATTATAGATGAGATCCCAGTGTCGCCTTTGTGATTCTGCAGCATATTTTTTTGATCTTCAGTTAACCTGAAGTCTAAGTCAACTGCTGCTTCCATCGCATAAAAACTTTCTGCTGCCGGTTCTGAGATGGCTCTTGTTCTTAGTTCTTACTACCTCAAGAATGCACTACATCGGTTTGGTCATCTGGCGTTTAATACTCCGGTCTTTGAATGTAAAGGTCTATATGGTCTATGTGGAGCAGTGGTGGGATTAATCCCATAATATTTGTCTAAAGTGAGTTATAGGAGTATATAATATCTGTTGGGTCTAAACATAACATCTTTGGATTAACCCTTTTACATGAAACGAGAAAGAAAATGTAAGCAGAGTGCTATGCATGTGTAGATCCGCCCTACGGTGGGCTAAGACATTGAGCGAAATTTGAGCCAAGGTTTTACAGGCGCCTTCTTCCTATATGCCCTCTGCATGAAATTTCCTCTGAAATCTATATACCGATTTCGCAGGTCAGCTTCCAAACTTTTAGCTTATCTGGTTATTCTGCTCTTATCATGTCATGCAAGATAATGCATCGACTAATTTGTCTGCACTTCACTATATGCATGAATGGATCCATTTCCTTTCTAGTCCACCGCCGCCCAGAGTCCGATAATTGAGATCAGTAGGCCAGAAAGATAATGTGTGCACAATCCATGCATCACTATCTTAGTCATCTTGTATTCTTCTGGCAGCTATGGAAGCACATAAAGTCGTAAGGATTACGGGCAAACATGATCCGTTCCATCCGGATAGTTAAGATAGGATTACTCTATAACAATTAACAAGTACTTTTTTTGAGTAACAATGACTTCTTCTGATCATAAAAGTATGTTGTTTTGGATATTGATATAATCTTTAAAACACAATTTTATCACTAATTTCTATGCTAAGAGAATTATAGAACCTAATAAAATCATACCATTATGAAAGTTTTTTTCGGGACAAATATTGAAAAAGATTGATAGCCAAAATTTAAAAAGTTTGGTTGGATGTATCCTAAAACTAAAAAAATTACAACCGGAGGGAGTAAATTAAGTACTGGTAGTGTTTTGCGTGTCGCTTTCTTTTGCTCCAGTGTCATCTCAAATTTGTACTTATCATTCCCATTATTGGTCGCTGCTGAGATTTGAAGATTTGTACCTCTCTACTTTTTTTATGGCTTGTTGTCTGACGTGTTTAGGGTATCCTTATCTGTCAATGGAGGAGGATATCCGAGTGGTCAGAGGCAAAAGCAAGAAGGGCAGCATGAGAAGTACTAGCTTGTAGGGAGAGGCAATTTGCATACATACGTGGAATCATCTATGATCAATACATGACGTCTGGACCATCAGTATTTTTAGATTTTGGTTGCATCTAATGATGTGAGTGCTGCAGTGCCTTGCCCTCAAACTGTAGTGTATTTGCTTTGCTGTATCATCCAATTAACCAAGTTATAGCTGGTCAATTCGTTGATGCAGTAGTTTTCCAAATTAGGCATGATTAAACAAGCTCGCGCACTCTTCCATGTGTAATTGTGCTCTTTTATGTCTTCTCAATGCAAAGACACGTAGTCTCATACGTCTTCTAACAAACAAAGGCATCAAAACAATGGCGCTTTTTTTATAAGCCATCAAAAGCAAACCCAAAATAAGAAAAACATCAGCCTAAATTGGAAGGGTGAAGGTGAAGCACAGTCAAATTAAAGACAGGTGCGGATGCTCTGGGTTATCTTGCTGGTTGCAACTCTCCATCCATTGGATAATCTATCCAGTAATAGCTTTTTTCTGCGGACGCTCTACTAACTTTATGTAAAGACACAACAGAGAAGATGGCAGTAGGAGTAAATTACACCACGGACGTTTCTGATTCACAATTTTTTTGGAACCATGAACTCTTTTTCGCAAAAGTGCCGTCCAAGAATTCTTTGCAAATTTTCCGAAATCAAGATACTTTTCTTCCGCCGGGGTTTTTCGCCAAAAATCCGACGTGGCGTCGCCGGAGTTCGGCGATCTCACGCGCTTTATGATAGGCAGTAGTATTGAGCAGTGCTTCAATGCTTTTCCTCTCAATACAGACACAAATCTTAAAGCAAACGAAAGCATAAGTAATCATCATTTACCATTTATTCATGCTTTAATATTTATGCAACTGTTAAAATGAAAAACATGGAAGCACCTCTCAGTAGTATTCCTACTCTTGCAAGATGGTTGTGCGCTTCTGCATATTTTGTCTAGCCATCCGAGGAAATTAACAATCAACGGGTGGGATGAGTAACAATATTAGTTATGTATTCTAACTTGAGGGTTGTCAAACTTTGTCAAGGTATTCAATCAGATGGTGCTCTCCTCGAGCCTTGAGTATGTTCTCTCGACTCTCGTACTACGTTGCTGCAGTGAGGGAGCTTGAGCTAATACTAAGGGGTGGTCACAGGCTGACAATCATCGGACAAAGTAATATAAATGGTTAAATGCTACTCTTTCGAATCACAAATAGTTACTGTATTGGATATAGATACAGTTAAAATTTTGAAACTATAACTATAAATACCCTTTTAAATATTTAAATTAGATACATAAAAGTTATAGATGTGGATTTGTCTTGACAAATGCTTTCATAATATTATAATTTTATTATGTTTTATAAATATATTATAATAGAAATTAGTGGTAAAAAGCAGTATTTTAAATAGCTAGCTATAGCTATGCTATAGCTTTTTTAGACCTCAAATACGAAACTACAAGCCAATGTTCCACTATATTAACTACAAGCGCTATAGTTAGTGATAGCTTCGCTATTTGATGTAGCTTGTAGTTAGCGATAGCTCCGCTATCCTACATAGGTACTTATGGGTCAAAATATTGGGCCCATTTTGAAATCCAATATTACTAAAAGGCCCAAATGCATCTCTTATAAGCCTAAACTATAAGAAAACCTAGTAAAAGACCTCATTTCACCCTTTTTCAATAATCTAATATCCATATTTCTCAGTGATTAACTACTTATTGTTAAGAATATTATGATATAGTTATCATTTATAGCCTTTTGGGGCATGTATTAGTATGCTTATTGATTCTGGACTTGAATCATATTCTTATTATAAAAATATTAGTACTTCTAAAGTACCATGTTTTTTATAATTTGCTTGGAGGTAACTTATATTATATACATATCTAATTTTAAAAAATATTTTAATACTGAAAATACGACGAATGATAGCTTACACTACTACAGAGAAGGCTATTACAGACGGTTCGAAAACACCATCATAGACGGTTTTCTGCACCGTCTATAAGCATGTGTCAGTGATAATACAATACATATCACAGACAGTTTTCGAACTGACTGTGAAAACACATATCACAAACGGTTTTTAACTAGAACCTTCTGTGATATGTGTTGATCACAGACGGCTTTTAAATAAAACTGTCTGTGATATGAGTATCACATATGGTTTTTAAATAGAACCGTCTGTGATATGTTTTTTTCCCTAACTCTCTTAGTAGAACTTCAATGATTAGTATCTGTTGTTCAAAAATTTATTCTCCTTAGATATTTCTACAACGATATTTATAAGGCACAACCAGTTATATATTTTGCAATTAAATATCAAAACATCTTATAGATGCATGGAGGCAACAACTTGTCTGATGAGGATAACCTTAAAATATGAATATTTGTAGCACTTTCATCCCTTTTCTTATTCTGATGTTGATGGATTCTAAGGTAAAATCAAATTCTATCCACAGTTAGTCCTGAAAGTTGTCATGCTCTTATTTATCTTCCACTTCATCATCATCCCGAATGAGAATACCATAGGCGGTCTATTTTCACTGTGATCTTGTGTAGGAACAGGACCAGAGTGAAAATAGGTTGTATATGGTATTCTCATTTGGGGATGAGGTTGAAGTGAAAGATAAATCAGAGTATGACAACTTTCAGGACGAGTTGTTGATGGAATTGGATTTTGCCTCAGAATCCTTCAACATTGGAATAAGAAAGAGGATGAAAGTGTAACAAATGTTCATATTTTAATACCCTCAGTCCTCATCAGACAAGATGTTGTCTCAATGCATCTAAGATGTTTTGATATTTAATTGCAAAATCTATAACTGGTTGTGTTTTGTAAATGTCGTTGCAGAAATATCTAACGACAATTTTTTTTCAAACAACAGATACTAATCATGAAAGTTCTGCCAAGAAAGGTAGGGAAAAAATATTATTTCATAGTTCAAGATAAGAAAACCTTATCACAAATATGATAACAAAATATTTCATAGTTCAGGTGACAATACATTAACAAAATATCAACAAGCGTACATTGAGAAACCACATTATTTCATATTTCAAGATAAGAAGACCTTAGAGTTTTTTCATGTCTACTATCATATGTGCCATAGCTTTCGCAACAGAGGCTTCTCGGTTCTCTCTAAAATTCTACAACTCTAGTACAGTGTTGATTTGTTTGACACCAATAACTGATTGACCTCCAATTATATCTCTTAACCCTACAAAAGCGATCATGTTTGTTGTGAAAAGGGTGTCTTGATATATCATTAGTAATCATGTCGAATTAAATACTACAAATCTTTGTATTACCTCTATAAGCTCAACTTTGGCTTCTTCCAGCTCTGCATTAGCCCTGCGGTCATTAATGATGAGTGCCGTGTTAAGGGATTCAATATCTTGCAATTTGTCATCTATGTCTTTCAGTTCTTATTTCATCTCATAAATCTTTTCAGTTAATTCAAACTTGCCCTTCAGTTGTTCAATCTTCACTTCAAGTTTTTATTTAGCGTCTAATAGCTTTTTCATATTGTCTGTTTTACCAAAATCAAATTACAGGACCCTGAATAATGTGAGCCAAAAAGATTTGACAGATTTCAAACGTAGTACATAAAATCCCATATGCATGGAAACACCACCACAGGTTTGTTGGACTTATTGATGAAAATTTTGATTGTATATAGAATATAGTACGTAACAGAACTAATTTTGGCATCCTATCATCTTGATTTGTTCAAAGTAGTTTCCCCTGAATTGCCTCTGTTCAAAACACACCACCGATTTCATAAATCATTTGATCAAACTCAAATGCACACCACCGATTCCGAGATAGTACTAATTACTATGAAGTATTTACTTAATCATATACTATATCATAAATCTATGATCAAACTCAAATGCACTCATCACTAAGTACATATTCACAGATCATCACTAAGTGCCAGGCGATCTCACCTTGGAGGGCGGCGACGCGGTCTTGGGGACGGGAGGTGAGGTGATGGAGCGGATGGCGAAGCGGAGGAGGTCGCCGGGAAGGAGGTCGTCGGGGAGGAGTTCGCCCAGGAGGAGGATGTCGGGGCTAGAATTTGGGGGAGACAAAATGCCTTGGAAGCCAAGGTCTGCACTATAAACCTCTATCGATATGTTTATATAGTAGTCTCAGTTCATATCACAGACGGTTCGTAGTTAAAACCGTCAGTGATGGGTAGAAACCGTCTGTGATAGCTACAGAAATCATCACTGACGGTTTTTCTTAACCATTTGTGATGAAGCGTCTAATACAAGCCTTTCTATAGTAGTGTTCCGCGATAGCTGCTGTAGTTTGTTTAGGACATTGCCAAAAAAATCACGATTTAAAATCTTAGATAATATTTTAGAGGATATCTAAAACGATAACTATTTATGATAGGAAAGAGTAATAAGTTTGTCTCCGAAATATGGGAGTGCTGTGGTGACTATGGCCTAGGTTTGGCCCACACTATCTTCCGCCCATGCGTTGCAGTGATGCCTCTCGATCTCAGCTGCCCATTCCAAATCGTTTTGTTGAGATCCGAACGAGTATTTGACCAGTAAAGTATAAACGATGTTGTTGGTGACATGTACATGTTTGTTTTTTATTTTCACCCATACGTGGGTGGTGATCGAATTAGAACCTCATAACATCCTACAAATGGTGCTGATCCACCGGAGATAGCCAATTCGAGCGATGTTTGATCCATGCTAAGAGAGCCAATCCTCCTAGCTATGCCTGTCAGAAAGTTCCAGCGTGCACTGCCATGTAAGTTCTCGCATAGGTAAATATGCTATGGGGCGGAGCTACCTCCCATGTAAGATAGATGACCATTTGAGCTCACCGATGCGGAGCACTTGAACTCTAGTGTAGATAGCTTGTTTTTAAGCATCTTTCTAAACAAACTTGTGTGACTCCGTCTCTATCTTCGCTCGAGGACCACGAAGAGTCATCGCCTCGGCCGTTTCCCGGCGTCCACGTTTTCTCCAACCCCACCTCCCCACCCGCCCCGCATTATCGTCCAGATACGACGACGCCTCACGTCTCCCCTCCCGCGGGGCCCAGGTTCACTCACGTTCCCCTGTCCTTCTCGCACGAATCGTAAAGCGCAAGCTTACGGGAGTCAGTTCGCCACGTAGTGGCCGTGACCCTATTAATTGCCCCCTTGCCCTCACCATTTTCTTTGCTCGATCGCTCGCTCGCCAAGAACAAAACGTACTCCTCTGCTCCCTCGTCCTGTAGTCCTGTCTGCCTCTCTGGTGAGTCAGCAGCACCGTGCTCTCCGGCGATCCACACGGTTCACCAAGAAGCTGCCGTTTCTTGCAGGGGGGCTGGGCGATCTGAGAGCACAGGGAATCGATGGTCGGAGCGGCGGTTGGCGTGGCGGCGCCGGCGACGGCGAACGGCCGGTCGTGCTGCCGCGCGGCGACGGGGCCGGGGTACGCCACGCCGCTGGAGGCCATGGAGAAGGGCCAGCGGGAGAAGCTCATCTACGTCACCTGCGTCTACAATGGTACGTACGCTTGCTGCTGCATAACCCCTGACCCCTGTCCCGATTCCCATCCCACTAGCGAATAATACGAGGGAGGCTCACGCACCTGCGTTACGACTTTCCCGTGGATCTCGAACGATTAATTAGGAGTTGATTTAGAGGCTCTAATAATTATAATACGGTTTACCTAATTATAATACAGTAGCAGTACAAGAAGAGCTCAAGACTTGACCTGGACTGGATGGACAGGCTACCTAATTTAATCCCGAAAGTTTCTTTAATACATAGTGTTGGGAGTGAAAGGGACCCTTCATAAATTAGCCTGAAATGAGGTCAGGAGAAAGATATATTGATTATACTCTAGTGAACCTTGGTTTAGATCTCCAATTTTTTTGGAACTCAATTAAGTAGGAGTTGAATCAGCCTTCTTGATTTGATGAAGATATAGGAGTATTTCTTGGTTAAATTAGGACGAGAGCTAATGGGTAACCAAATCGATAGGCTTTGCTTTCATTCTGATACATGCATGTGCACACTGCCTCGATGGCAGAAGAGAACATTATCTCTTACACTTTACACAAGAGTCCAAACTGGCTAAGTTGCGGTTCGGAGCCGTCTACTCGGTTCCTGCCTGTAGCTAAGGTTCACATGGTTTCTCCCAGAGATTTTCTGATCACAGAAGAAACCATGTGACGATAAGGAGAGATGTGGGAGTGTTCGATCTTAATTTATTGGTGTTAGGAATTGTGCGTTAACGTGTTATGTATGAACTTGTGCAGGTACTGGAATTGACAAGCCAGATTACCTGGCTACGGTGGACTTGGACCCCAATTCCACTACATACTCCCAAGTGATCCACAGGCTCCCGGTCACCCATGTTGGCGATGAGCTGCATCACTCTGGCTGGAACTCTTGCAGCTCTTGCCACGGTGATCCGTCTGCGAGCCGCCGTTTCTTGATTCTTCCTTCGTTGCTGTGAGTATGAAGTGGCGATGATCAGATGAATGAATGGTTGAATTAGCTGGTGTCGAGTGCAGAACTGAGTTTGTAATGTCGCTGCGATGGTTGGTTCGCAGGTCAGGTCGTGTGTATGTTGTTGACACGGTGAAGGACCCGAGGGCGCCTGCCTTGCATAAGGTTGTTCAGGCTGAGGACATTGCTGAGAAGACTGGGCTTGGGTTCCCTCATACATCTCATTGCCTTGCATCTGGCGACATTATGATTTCTTGCCTGGGGGACAAGGAGGGGAATGCTGCTGGCAATGGCTTCCTCCTGTTGGATTCAGAATTTAATGTCAAAGGACGGTAAGTTTTTTTTGCACAATTTAGGCACATTGACACGGAAACATACCATATAACTGGCCAAATTGCAGATGGTAACCTATTACTCCCTCTGGTCACAAATAGTTGTCGTTTTGGATATTGATACGGTCTCCAAAACACATATTTGACCACTAATTTCTATTCTAACATATTTATAAAACCCAATAAAATTGTAATATTATGAAAGTATTTTTTAAGACAAATCTACACGTACGATTTTAATGTATTCAATTTAAATATTTAAGAAGATAATGACAATCAAAGTTTTAAAAATTTGACTGCACCTATGTCCAAAACAACAACTATTTGTGACTAGAGGGAGCATCAATTTATCATCAAACCACTGTGCGCTGATGCAAATCAGAATTGTCAAACCACCCCCATGCTGGTTTACATCTTACCAAATCAGCAGTAATTAGAGTACAAACATTACTTCTGATCAGTTACTATGGATGCTGTAATTCAAGTAATGTGCTCAGAGATGGCAGTTCATATGTGACTCATTAGAGCTTGACTTTTGGAAAACAGGCAGATTTTTTTTGCCATTCCCAATGTATTGATCAACTATTTGCTACTTGTAGTTGGGAAAAGTCAGGTCACAGCCCCTTGTTTGGCTATGATTTCTGGTACCAGCCTCGTCACAACACAATGATTAGCTCTTCATGGGGAGCCCCTGCTGCGTTCAGGACAGGTTTTGATCTTCAGCATGTCCAGGATGGTCTGTATGGAAGGCACTTGCATGTGTATGACTGGCCTGGTGGTGAAATCAAGCAGACACTAGATCTAGGCAGTACAGGTCTTCTTCCACTTGAGGTGTGTATCAAATGCTGAAAATATGAGTACAAGAATGCAGCAGTATAATCAAATAGCCATACTTCACTGTTTGTCTTCTATGCAGGTGAGGTTTTTACATGACCCATCAAAGGACACAGGCTATGTTGGCTGTGCTTTAACAAGCAACATGGTGAGATTTTTCCAAACCGCAGATGGATCATGGAGCCATGAGGTTTTTCCGAAGCTACTTGCTAACGTTCTTCTTTTTTCATATCATAAAGTTGATTTCCCAACTTGTTTACACTCCTTATATTTGCATTTCCAGCTTGCTATATCTATAAAACCATTGAAGGTGCGCAACTGGATTCTACCTGAAATGCCAGGATTGATAACTGATTTCGTTCTCTCTCTTGATGACCGCTATCTCTACTTGGTCAATTGGCTTCATGGGGATATCAGGCAGTACAACATTGAGGACCCTGCAAAGCCTGTGTTGGCTGGGCAAGTATGGGTAGGTGGGCTTCTTCAGAAGGGCAGGGATGTCGTCTATGTGACTGATGATGATAAAGAAGAGCAGTATAATGTGCCCCAGGTCAAGGTAAATTCTATCTCGTTCCTCTTTACACCTTCTTAGTTCAGAAGCTAATTTAGAATTATGAGATTTACAATTTTAGTAGTGGTTGCATTAAGTTTTCAAGTAGTACCAAGCTACTATACGTCTATACCACATCCACCTTACTGGCTGCTGTACATTGCCGTGTTCAGAATACTTCGTCTGCATTGGAATCGTGAACACCTTTTCTGACTTATAATTGAGTGATCCGATTAAACTGCAATACTTGTTCAAGGAAAATATTTTATCTCTAGGTACTTTAATATTACTCTGACGTACCATGCTTCTTATAATCAGGGGCATCGACTTAGAGGTGGGCCACAGATGATTCAGCTGAGCTTGGATGGCAAGAGGATATATGTGACCAACTCTCTCTTCAGCCGATGGGATGAGCAGTTCTATGGCCCTGATCTTATCAAGAAGGGCTCTCACATGTTGCAGATCGATGTCGACACCGAGAAAGGAGGGCTGAGCATCAACCCTAACTTCTTTGTAGATTTTGGTACCGAGCCGGATGGTCCCTCATTGGCCCATGAGATGAGATATCCTGGTGGGGACTGCACCTCTGATATATGGATCTAAATGGATTCGGCGTACAGGCAGTTGGAGATCCATGGTGTTATGTTCACTGTAACTAAGATGGTTTCCTTGCAGTGCTTTAATGTCAATGGGAATAAATTCCACATAGGACCTCTAACATTGGCTTTATGAGAGAGGTCGAGCTTTAATAAGAGATGTTTCCAATGCTGAAATTTCTGATACTGTAAGACCATAAATCGTCTGCTTAAAATTTTCTAGTACGTGCCATTAAAATGCCTATGTAGCATTTGGGTCACAATAATCTGCATTGATCTACTACACTGAAATGGACATGCGAGTTCTCAAAGCTAAAGTACAACTACAAATAACTGTTGATTGTGCTTCTGTCAGGGTAAGAAGCAACCCTAGGTAGATGAAAAGATTATGCCCTTAACCTAAATCCATCAGATCTGTTAAGGCTAATGTCAAGCGTATGAATGCAACTTGTGTCCTTTTTTTAATTTGATCAACTAGTGCTATTATTTTTTTAAAAAACCAAACTAGTGCTATTATTCCATACCTCAAAACCAATATGCATTGAATTACAAAGATAATGCATTGCACCAGTGCTATCCATCCGTCACAAAGATCTCTTTAGCAAAGTAAAATTAGGCTGGAAAAGTGTCACCAATGGCGTGGTCTGACTTCTGCGAGACAGCCTTGGAAAGCTCTTGACAAGTTCAAGATTCAGAACAACTGTCGTTGTCCCAACAGGATGTTTGCCGAGCAGAAAGCCCGATCCTCTCGCACCCGATGCTCCAGCAGAACAGTGTCTTGATTGCATCTGTTAAGGAACCTCGCTATCGAATAGTCCGGGGTTCCCGAACAGATCTGAATTGGAGAACAGAAAGAGAGAGAAACACGTGTTTAGGGAGAGCAATAACGGAAATTCTTTATTGCTAATGATTTCTGTTACATAGGGGGACCCCCTCCTCCTTTTATAGCGCTCACTTAGGGTTTAGACTTAAGGGACCAGTATGGGACTTCATGGGCCATCAGGGTTTTCCAACACTCCCCCTTGGGCCCTTTGCCGCGAGATGCATATGCCTCATTAAAACTCCAGAAAAACCCAGTGAGAAAAATACTTGGAGAAAGAGTACATAGCATACGCTTACTATGTTGCGCGAATTGCCTCGTTAAAACCTTATGCAATAAAACTTCATGAAAAACTTGCTAAGGAAAAAGAGTACAATTCTCCCAACTTCAATTGCTAATCTTCGAGATTCATGTTGGGTATTCATAATTCATCTTCGAGATTCATGTGGGAGTATGTGAAATATCTCCCCGAAATCTGACTTCTCTAAGTCTCATCATCCCAATTCCTTTCACGCACCTTTCAAAGGTAGATACTGGGAGTGATTTAGTGAACAAATCTGCAAGATTTTCACATGACTTAGTATGCAATATCTTGATCTCGTTCATCTTATGCAATTCGTGATCATAGAAGAACTTGGGGTTGATATGCTTCGTGAGATTACTCTTCACATAACCCATCTGTGCTTGGGCAACACAAGCTGCATTATCTTCATAAATGATTGTGGGAGTTTGCTCAATGTTCAAACCACATGACTTCTGGATGTGGTGAACCATTCTTCGGAGCCATGCACATTCACGAGATGCTTCATACAAAGCGATGATTTCTGAGTGGTTTGTCGATGTCGAGACAAGAGTCTGCTTAGACGACTTCCAAGAAATTGCTGTTCCTCCACATAGAAAAATATAGACAGTTTGGGACTTGCCAGTATGCGGGTCTGATAAGTACCCAGCATCGACATAGCCAACCAAATTCAATTCATTGTTTCTTCTGAAAAACAGACCAAGGTCTTTGCTTCCTTGGAGGTAACGGAAGATGTCCTTGATCCCTTTCCAATGCCTTTTGGTGGGTTCGCAGACTGCACGGCTAGCAAATTCACAAATAACGCAATGTCGGCCTAGTGCTATTCGCAAGGTACATGAGCGATCCAATTGCACTCAGATATGGGAATTTCGCTCCCGGGACTTCCTCCCTCTTCTCTAGGTCCAGATGGGTCTAGGTCCGCTTGGAGTGACCTTCCGACCATTGGAGTCTTTGCAGGATATGCTTTTTCAAAACCAAACCTTTCCAACACTTTCTGCGTGTATGTTGATTGATGTACCAAGATTCCTCCTTGGACATGTTCAAGCTGCAAGCCTAAACAAAACTTGGTTTTACCCAAATCTTTCATTTCAAACTCAGACTTCAAGTATGAGCATGCCTCTTCAATTTCTTCATCCGTCCCAATGATGTTCAAGTCATCTACATAGACGGAGATTATACAGAATCCATTCGAGGATCGGTGTATAAACACACATGGACAATCTTCGCTGTTTGTGTAGCCTTTCTTGCAAAGAAAGTCACTCAGGCGATTGTACCACATTCTTCCTGACTGCTTCAGCCCATACAGTGATTTCTCCAATTTCACACAGTACATGTTTCTATTTGCTCCGTCTTGGTTCGGGATAGGGATTCCTTCCAGTACTTTCATGTATATCTCCGAATCCAAGTTTCCATACAAGTATGCTGTGACAACATCCATTAGCTTCATTCTCAACTTCAAGTTGATTGCCATTGAGATCAAATATCTAAAGGTAATTCCTCCCATGACCGGAGAATAGGTTTCTTCATAATCAACTCCAGGACGTTGAGTGAAACCTTGAGCTACAAACCTTGCTTTGTACCTTACAACTTCGTTGTTTTCATTCCTCTTCCGAACAAAGACCCATTTGTGACCTACGGGGTTTATATGGGGAGGTGTGCGGCATACGGGCCCAAACACCTCTCTCTTGTTCAAAGAGACTAACTCTGCAGTGATTGCATTTTTCCATTCTTCCAATCAAGCCTTTTCTTGCACTCTGCTAGAGATGCATGCTCGGGATCATGATCAATGATCGAGGCAATCTTCTTTCCAAAGTATGCATCAACGTTGGCTGTTGCTCTATTCAGGGATTCTCCTGTTATTACAAAATTTATGGCCATTTCTTCATGGGGTGCTTCATGCACTTCTACTTACTCTTCGCTGCTATTCCCTATTGCAGTAGCAAGTTCCTTTAGCTTTTCATCGCCTATGTGTGCGCACACATTATTTCCGGCGGCTTCCTGCAGTGGAAGGTTCAAGTCTGGAATTGCCTTTCCTGTTGGCTTCTTTCTAGTGCCAGGTCTCAACTGGCTCCCCTTCTTTCCTTGGGGCATTTTCGTGATTGGTTGTGGTAAGTCCTCTCGCTTGATTTTCTCCAGACATCTCCGGTACTTTGGGTTTGAGGAGCCGATTTCTGTTCTTTTCTTTGAGGCCTCTGAACAGGTTGAGGATACCTTCTATTTTCTTTGGTATTTCCACCCTCTCTAGTGCATTCCTTATGGTACATGCGACTTAACCACGCCTTCGATCACAAAATGATCAGCAGTTCATTTGCTAAATTCGCAAATCAATTATCTTCGGACTTCTTGATTTGCTTCATTAGTGCGGGGTCATGTGCGGGGATCGGTGGAATGCCATATGATTTCCGGCATTTTTCACCCAAAGGTTGATTTCTCCCTAATGACGGAAACGATCCTCGTCAAAGATGCAATCGAATCGGTCAGATGCAAGTCTCCATCATGGGTTCCAAATACCGATTATGGATGCACTCTCATAACCAACGATATCCTCGACTTGCGGAGAGGGCCCATTGCGATCCACGAGGGGTGGTATAGGTACATATACCATACACCCAAATTTTCTAAGATGGGAGATCTTCGGGATGATCCCGTGCACAAGCTGCATAGGAGAATGAATGTTGTAGGCCGACGGTCTAAAATTGATAAGAGCTGCTGCGTGTAGGACTGCGTGTCCCCAACAAGTGTTGGGCAAGTTACAACTCTGCAAAAGCGGTCTGGCAATGAACTTAATCCTCTTTATTAGTGCTTCTGCTAGTCCATTCTGCGTATGGACGTGCGATACGGAGTGCTCAACTGCTATCCCTGTTGCAGTGCAATAATCATCAAATGCTATCGGCGTTTCGAGCACCGGTAAGTAAATTTGTAAGTCTAAGGGGTCGCGCGTTCCACTCCCTGAATGGTTAGAATCAGAAGTCCAATATGTATACTGGTTCGGGCCGAAGATCCCTACTCCAGTTCGTGTGGTGGCGTTGTATTCTCTTCAGTGCAGATGACTGCATAAAGTTTACAAGCGAGAGTGCCAATGACTTAGCGAGATGGGTTTGATGGCGCTCTCTCCTCTCTCCCTCTTCTATGGGAGTTCCTGCCTCCTTTTATACGAAAGGAAGGGGCAGGTTACATCGAGAATTGGGAGAGGAAGAGACGACCTACACTAGGAGCTTCGGTCCTTCGTTCTCCTGGCTGATCATCGCTCAGTCTTGCCCATGCTGGGTCGGTAGCTTAGTCGGTCAGGGCGGTTAGGTATTTCCCCGGGAAACGACGCACCGCCTCGCGAACCTTACGGTGTTGACGTTCTCGCGCTGTCAAGGGTGTTGCCTCGGAGAGGTGTGTCTTCATCATTGTATGCACGGCCGGTGATGGGATCGGGAGCATGACTTGGTCAATCATTTAAACCCTCCGGGAAGGAGCCACCGCCTTGTATAGTCACTTTGATTGACCCGTTCGTGGGGTACGTGGCGGTTGTCCGTAGAGGCTTCGACACGCTGCCCTGGCAGGTGGTCTTGGCACGATCGGTCGGGATTCCGACCGCGAGGGTCGGGAGCCTCGCTGGTCGGAGCCGGGGCCGCCTCACGAGGAGGTCGGGAGCTTAGCTCGGTCGGAGACATTCCCTCGGTCGATCGGAAGGGAAGTCCGTGTGGTCTTGCAGTGCTTCGATCAGAGTGAGTGGAAGCGCCTGTTGGGCTTGAGTTGTGCTTGAGGTCACCTGGCCGGTCACCAGGCGTTGGGTACCCTCGTTATAAGTATTCGTCAAATGCCTTTGAAGTAAATTCTCCAAAGATTGTCCATTCTAATGGACTTCACGCGATGATCGTGGAAAGCCTTCTTAATTCTTATGATCTGCGAGATCACTTTGCAAAGCATGGTTTCTTGTTGACAACAAGCATACATGCGACCATTTCGAGGAAGCATCGATGAGCACCATAAAGTATCGAAACGGCCCTGATAGGGGCTGAATCGGACCGCAAATATCCCCCTGGATGCGTTCCAGGAATGCAGGGATTTCACTTTGCACTTTCATGACAGAGGGTCTAGTTATTAATTTCGGTGGCACATGCAGGCACACAAAATCTTCATGATTCGGAAATTTTTAACATTAATGCCATGACCTCGTGAGTTGTTCACTATATTTCTCATCATTCTAAGACCAGATGACCTAATCTACCATGCCATAAAGAAAATAACTAAGAGCTTCTAAAAGCAGTCTTCAAGGAAGTATACACTTGGTGCAAGAATATTCGTGTAGTACAACCTGATTCATATGAGGACATTTTTCTAATACCATTTTTCCACATACCGCGTGCTTCACAATGCACAAGTATTCTTTGCCATTTTCTTCATTGGTTTCTACGTGAAAACCATTGGCGCGGATGTCTTTAAAGCTTAAGAGAGTGCGCGTTGATTCGTGGTACAAAAGGGCTTCTTCAATTACCAAAGTTGTACCCATAGGCAATATAATAGTGGCTCTTCCCGAGCCGATTATATATGAGTCGCCTCTGCGATCGTAGTAATCTTTCCAGCGTTCTTCGAATCGATCGGAAATACTTAGACTCTCTTAAGATGGTATTTGTTGTGCCACTATCAACAATGCATATCTCTTCCATTTAGGCGCTACACGATTTCTAGATAAAAGAAATATAATTCTAATCGATAGAGGCAAAACTATCCAAATATTGCTTGCAAATTTGAAGAATATCGAATAAAGAATAAATTGCGTATTTATTCATGAAAGAAGTATGCTCTTCTAGAGCTTATAATTCATTATTCAAAGAAAATGCTAACAACCATAATCTAAAAAATATGATTCATGCATTTGAACGGAAGTACTAGGTTTGATCATTCTCGCCGACGGTAGGTTTCACGTCCCGCGAGGACCCTAGACCAATCGCAAGATGGAGCTTCTTGCCCCAAGAACTATCTTCACGTCCGATGCCCAAGTGAGGTAGTTCGACTGTGGGGCCGCTTCTTCAAACTCACGATTCACGATTCATGATTTCAAATTCGACATTAGATTATGCGTGTAATCTAATAGAAAATGGTTGCAAAAAGCATAAATTGCACAAAATAAATTGCTATGGATTGCAGTATATAAAATAAAGCAATGAATTCAAAATTCATAAAGAATATTCATAAAACAGAGAAATAAAGCTAGAAAATTAAAACAGAGCCAAATAAATCTTCCGGATTTTCTCGCAATTTTTCAAAAATTTCGCAAATTTTTCTTTCTTTTCCTCTTCTTTTTTTCTTTTTTTCTTTTCTCTTTCTTTTCTTTTTCTTTCCTTCACGCGAATCGCCATCGGGCCGAGAGGCCCATTATAACAAGACGACGGCTAGGGTAAAACCCTAGCCGCCACGCCTTGCCTCCCCTTTTCTTATCTCACGCTGCGGTTCGCGTTGCTGCTGCTGCCGAGCGAGGTTGGCGGCTCACTTCTTGCCGTCTTTCTCGCACGGCGCTCGCCTTGCGGTGGCGACGCATGGCTGTGGGGTCGAGGACGACGCGGGCGTCATTGTGGCTTCGCTGGGCGGCGCGGCGGACCGGAGGCCGAGGACGACGCGCGTCGGCCGCCAGCTTTGCGGCGCGCGTTGGCGGCCGCGGCCCGACGCCGGATTCGGGCCGAGGCGTGGGCACGGCCGCGAGCCGAGCAGCCGAGGCGGCGCAGACGCTGGCCGAGGTGCTTGCGGCGAAGCGGTGCGAGGTCCGGCGGCGCGACCGGCGGCTTCATGCGCGCGCGCAGATCGGAGCGCCGAGGCGCGCGCGCCGCAGACGGACGCGGCCGAGGCTAGGAGCCGGGCAAGCGGGGACCGAAAGGGCGGCGATACGGCGGGCCGGACGGCGCGACGCGGCCGAGGCCATCTGGCGGCGCTTACGGCGGCTTCGAGCCGGCGGCCGGGGTTTCGTCGGCGCTCGCGCGGCGAGCGGCGGCGACGGGCGGTTAACCGAGGGCGTCGCACCGCCGGGGCCAGGCGGCGCAAATGTCGAGGCGATCGGGCAGGCGCCGCGATCGAGACGGCCGAAGCCGGCAATGACGCTGGCGGCGGGTCGGGTGACGGCGCAGGCGCTGCGTGGCGCCGGAAGCCTAAGCGGCGGCGGCGACAGTCGGAGCCGAGCGGCCGAGCCGAGCGGCTACGCATGTGAGCCAAGCCAAGGGAGTCGGGCGCAGCGATGGCGCGGCGCGCGGCGGCGCCGTGGTGTGTTTCATCGCGCAATGACGGCCAAGCGAGACGGCGGCTGCGGTGGCGGCGTCGGGCGGCTTCAAGCCGACGGAGGCCGAGGCGGCAGCACTTCAGCGACTTCGTGTCATGCGCGCATACCGAGGAGACGTCGGTGCTTCGGGCGGTGAGGCCGACGGTGCCGGCAGCTACGGCGGCACGCTGTGATAGCGCAAGCCGAGGCACGGTGATGACATCAAGGCTCAGCGCGGTGCTTCGTGTGTGCAGCCAAGTCGTGAGCCGGCTGCGAGCGCGCGAACCGAGGCACGACGACGCCAGCAACAATGCGCACAGCGGAGCTTCAAGCTGGCGACGCGCAAGCCGATGCATTTTTTTTGTATGTACAGTAACTTCGTGTACTGTAGCGATTCGATCGCCGTGTAGTTTCGTGTCACGTGACGAAAACGATACAAGATGCGTAGGATAGATGCAAGCATAGAAACGACAAGCGTTTAGATTTAATTGCTGAAATCCCACATTTCTCACCTTTAATTCTGATCTCCGGTAGAGCTTCGTGCTGATAACGTGTTAAGGAACCTCGCTATCGAATAGTCCGGGGTTCCCGAACAGATCTGAATTGGAGAACAGAAAGAGAGAGAGACACGTGTTTAGGGAGAGCAACAGCGGAAATTCTTTATTGCTAATGATTTCTGGTACATAGGGGGGACCCCCTCCTTCTTTTATAGCGCCCATCTAGGGTTTATGCTTAAGGGACCAGTATGGGCCTTTATGGGCCATCAGGGTTTCCCAACAGCATCAACAACGATGGCACGACCTTCAGGGGCAAATCTAATCTGAATTTCTGAAACCATATTTCAGAAAGAGAGCACTTAGACTTCCAGCCAATTACGTACCAAGATTATGATTAGCACGTTACATCCAATCTTACACAGATGGCATTCATTGTGAAGGAGTTATGCAGCCTGCATTCGTTGGAGTTCACCCGAATAAACATTCGGCAATGGTGCAAAAACAGCTCCTAAGGAACAGTAGAACACTAAACTAATCCAAACGAGGTACATTAGCATAAAGCCATGAACAAATGGCGTAAGCAACCGGTCTAATGCGTGCCCTACCACTCAAAACGACAGCCGGGAAGAGGCACAACCATTTGACCAACATATCACCGTCTCCTCTTTATGACGTTTCCTCTTATTCGATCACAAGAACTTGTTGTGGTCGAACAAAAACCAGTGGAAAGATTGAGGCGATGGCATTAGCCTTTGCGAAGCTACTCATTGTAGTGCGGATCGAGCACAGTGATCAGCTACGCATCCGTGGTGTTCTTCAAGGGCGCAACCGTGCTCAGGCTCGTCCGGTTCCCGGCATGCCTCGTCGGGCTCCTCCTGTGCACCATCAGGGCTGGCGCTGGCGCTGGTCGGCGTGGCGATCGAGCGCGTGCCGGGTCGCCATGTCGTCGAACATCGCCGTCGTGGAGGCCGCAAGGGGAGGACCCGAGGCCCTGCTCGGCGCCGCCGTGGAGCTGTCGAAGTACGAGTGGGAGGTGGCCAAGAACACGGCATAGAACCCGACCAAGACCTTCTTTGATGCGGTCAGATATGTCATCCGCAAAGAAGCTTTGCCCTATTTTTTGCACGCTAATTTTGGCCCACTCCTGAATAAAACTAGGAATCACTCGTAGACGGTACATGTCGTCTACTGCGCTCCCATACCGTGGCACGTCGTTAGCACAACACCCACTGTGATAGATGAGCTACCGTGTACACTAGTTTGTTGCTTGAAAGAGAGAGCTTAGCTAGTTATCTTACACACCGGGCGTGACTGACGATCACGGCCGTGACCGCGTGCGCCGGGCACGCTCGGCCGGCAGGCGGCCATCGTGCCACGCCCCGTGCGCCCGGCTCTGTGATGTCAGTGCTATCTGTGACCAACTGGGGACTTTACTTATTAGGCTTTGCACAATTTCTTTTAAAAAAATAGCTACCTCACAAAATAAATAGTAAAAATAATCTCCTGTGCTACAGTACCATATGAGTGCCTTGCACGCTGCTGTACACAGCATTAGGAGGACCTCCACGCTACAGTACCACAGAATGCACCCCTCCCGCACGGGTCGTAGCTGGATCCCGTGCACACCACGCGACCCCTCCGCGGCAACCCGCCTTTCACGCCTTCGGAGTGCGGCAACCCGCCGTCTCCTACGTCACCACTTCTCGTGGTACTATAGCGTGGCATCTCGGCTTCTGTGGTACTGTAGCTCAGAAGGAGCCAAGTGTCACACTCTGGTTCTTCTACGGTAGGGAAGGGAGCTATTTTTATAATAAATTTTTTTGAGATAGAGCTATTTTTCAAAAAAGAAAAGAAAAGAAAAGGAAGGGCCAAATAAGAGTTCATTACTGGCTTCCGTTGGGCATAAGCACAACCCACGGATCAACTAGAGGCCCATGCAAACCGAGAGACGTGGAGGCCCGTAGCTTTTTCTTTAGTTGTTTTATTTTGGGATTTTGCCTCAAAGGCTCTGTGGGTCCCAGTGCAATACATAGGGGTGGCTATTTTTAAATCGAAATCGAAAAACTGAATCGAACCGATTTAACCGAATATTTTGGTTTTTTCGGTTTTTGGTTCGGTTCTTATTTTGGTTTTATTCGGTTTTCGGTTCGGTTTCTGAAAGCCGAAAACCGATTTACCGTATAAACCAAAATTCACCTATATGCCCCGCAGTAGGCCACTAAAACTGTAAAAGTAATCCCCAATGCATCCGATTTCGGGTATTCAACCATTCCCCACGCATCCTCCTCGTTCAAATCCAGATCCGACCGTCGATCTCCAAATCTAGATCCTGCCGCCGATCTTGCCCACGGCCTCCCTCCTCTTCATGGTGGTTGCGTTGGCCTCCTCCCTCGGCGTCTCCTCCCTTGCACAGTGGTTGGCTTCCACAGAGTCTTCTCGGTGGCGCTTGGCTTGGTGGAGGAGGCCACCCGCGTCAAGGTTTGATCCATCTCTCACTGAGAACACCGCCCTGTCATATCATCAACCAATTCTTGATGCGCCTTGTGCTATTACTTTCTTGCGTTAGATCTCGTTTTCTCTGGGGAGTTCTCTTGGTGAGGAAACGCTAGTAGAGGACTATAGATTGGACCTATTCTTGTCGAATGCTTAGCTACTTGCGGTTTTTTCTTTGTCCGTAGTTCATGTTTGTGTTATGGAAAGGTGGCAAGTTGATATCTTGGAGCTTTGGATCTTCTTTTTAGACAATCGCGCATTGGTGATTTGGCCCTGATGCTACCAGGTGTAGCCCCTCCACGGTGATGTGTTAGGAAAATGTGCTACTGCAAGGATTGAACTTTTCTAGATGTTTGTTGAAAGGTGAAATCTTTTAGCTCATGCTACTATGCTTCCGGTGATTTGCTCAAGTGCAAGGACTGTGAACATGTCAGGCAGAGTGGATGTGTGGTTTATTGATCTGAATCCTGCTACTTTTTTCGGTGAATCGAAAAACCGAACCGAATTTTTTCGGTTAATTCGGTTCGGTTTTCGAATTTGAACCGAGAATTTCGGTTTTCAGATTTCAAAAACCGAAAAAAATAAACCGAATAAATCGAACCGATTACACCGAATAAACTGAATGCCCAGCCCTAGCAATGCATCGGTCACGCAGCTCCAAGGAAGCGCTATGTAAACACGAGCTAGCAACCACAAATTAAAATGGTGTCTGAGAGAGAGAGATGGCATTTTTTGTTTAAAAGACTAGGAAAATAGGAGCAGGCACAAGTGAGAGCATCTAGGCTCCTTATTTTTATAAATTATGCTTATCATATAGGTTTTGGTGTTGATGACTAAAAAGGATACTCAGTGTAAACTAAAAATAGTCAGATTTGATGACCAAGGCTAAAGTGTTTTTCTAGTTTTGGCTTGGGAGTTGATTCAAGCCATATAGTTAAAATCACCGTACTATTAAGAGGGATTATACATAAGAAATGATCTTGGTTCATATGCAAAATCACTAAGATTACTTGGAGCATAGTACTTTTCATGTTTCTCTCTCAAAAATCCAGAGCTTTATCTTGTTAGCCAAAACAATTCTCTCTGGACCAAACTTCATTCTATTCAGGTGCTCAAAGATCCTAAGTTCTAATTCTAACCGAGCGTACACTATGTACGCCGGACCGATATTTTCAGTCCGGCGCTGAGAACTTCCTTCACCGAACGTACTTCATGTACGTCGGACCGATTTTTTATGGTCTGGCGTTATAAATTCTCCTTTGATTCTGTCGGGGATCGGCCACCCTGACACGTGGCCCCCCCAGGGGGGCTTTGAGCAGCCCTCCTCCAAGATCGGGGGACTGTTCCCTAACTCGGGCGGAGACGTCTCCGAACCGCCAGTACGGAGCACCAATCGGACTGTTCCGAGCCAGGCTCCGACCGAAGGTCCCGCAAGGCCATAAAGGAGCTCTTTCCCGACCTAGCCGATCGCCCCGAACTCTTTCCCGACCTAGCAGGGCGTTCGACCTTCGTCACGGACCGGGCTCCCCCGACCTCCGACCAGCCTGATCCCGGTCTCCCACAAGGGTCGAGCATCGGCCCTCCACTGACCATAAACCACGTGTCCAACAATCGCGATCACCAAGCGACCGCGACAGATGTGTGGCTCCTTCCCGGCAAAGACGAAGGTCGCCAAAGTCAAAGCCTCACCCCATCATCCAATCGCAGACAAAGATGGGGTCCACTCACCCAGTGTGCCACTGGGCCACGATGGCAACGTCATCATCCGACAAAACCGCAGAGAGTGGGTGCGCGAGCTCAAGAAGCAACACCGCTTTGCTCTGAGAGTCTACTAACCCGGCAGAGGCAAGGCTGCATAAGACTAGTCACCAAGACAAGGGCTTTTCCGCATGAGTCCCTTCATCCTCTCGGCCCCAATCCCCAATGTAACCTACCCTTTCTACCAGATAAGGAAGGGGCCCTCGAAGAGGGGTTCTTCTTCTTCTTCTTTCTCACTACACTTCCACGAATTAGGCTCCGGCACTCTCATATTGGAACCCCTAACTCTCATTTGTAAAGGCCGTGCAGTCATCGGCATTGAGGGCACACAAGACCATCATCCGAATCGAGTAGGGACGCTCGCCCAACCAAGATAAATCTCGTGTCCCCTGTTTGATTGTGTTGGCCCCCCTGTTCAGTACGCCCACCGAGGGTACCTCCCGAACGAGCGAAACTCTGGGCCTTGCCTTCCGTACTACCCTTCACCCTCTTTCTTTGCGGTCGACGGTCTCGATCGTCGACAATTGGCGCCACCGTGGGGCTCAAGTTTCGCTCACACCTCGGTCACCAACACCTCCACTCCACCACCAAAGATGTCACGAACAAAGAAGCTTGGGCTCTGACGCCGTCCCCGAGTGCTAAGGCTCCACATCCATGCTCGCCTCCTTGCCGCTTCGCAACGCCGGGCCTTCGCGGTCGGCGGACGCGAGGCGACTTCGGCGACGACAAGGTCTCAAGACTCCTCGAGGCGATCGGCTCGCCAGATCGCCATCGACCAGCTATCGCCGCTTATTCGGCGTGAGGAGCATGGTGCGACCCCGCCCGATCCGCCCGGCCATTTCGGCCTTCCTTGTCCAGACGAACCGCCTAAGAACGCCGCAGCCATCGCCGTCATGGTCGACCCTTCGGTCGACTCGGCCTCTTCGACGGTCCTGGTCAAGAGCTCAACATGGCGACCGACGGCGCACACCCCGGCAAGCAAGCAAGCTCTGGCTCGAAGTCTCGCCGCGACGGCCAGCCGCCCTCGTCGCGATGATCGCCGGCCGCTTCCACCGGCAGATCCTCGCCTGTGCTCGCGCCTAACGCCATCTTCACCACCTCTCCGACAGAAGGGTGGCGCTGGCTTGCCCGTCGCCACGGCGTGATGGCGATGCTCGCCGGACAGCAAGATTCTAAGTCTCTCTCCGCACGTCCGCCAAGCGACAGGAGACCCGCAACCACCCGCTGGCCACCAGAATAACGCCCCGCCGACCATCGCGGCCGACGCGACGCGCGCGCCGCCGAAGTTCTCCTCGTTTACCGATGATGACTCGACGCCAAGATGGCGGCGCAGAGCCTTCCGCCACGCACGCCTGGACGACTCGATTGATCTCCGTCGGGTACGCTTGCCGGTCCGGTTTAAGCCGGCGATGATGGAGCGGTTCGATGGGACCAAGAACCCCGCGAAATTCCTCTCCATATACTCCACCGCCATCTTGGCTGCCGAGGGGGACGAGGCCGCAATGGCCAACTATCTCCCCACCGTTTTGGACGGCGCCGCCCGCATATGGCTCTTCAACCAGTCGCCCGGCACCTTCCGATCATGGCGCCAGCTGCGGAGCGCTCTCCACTCCAACTTCCGAGCCGCACGAGCACTGGATGGGAAAGGACTCGACCGTGTTATCCAGTGAAAGGGGAACATCTACGACTTCGCGGCGCCGGTTCACCCGCCAAACTCGATTCCCAACATCTCGATGAAACCGCATCAAGGCTTTCAAGTTTGGTGTCCGAGACATACGCCTCACTGAGGACCTCGAGATTGCTACGAGTCTCACCGCTAACAAACCGTTCCGCATGGCGAGCGATATGCGACGCGACCGTTGTCCGCCGGAAGCATGACTACAACCGAGGCAAGTTCGGCCCGCTTCGCAAACGGGACCATCCGCGCTAAGGAAGGAGACTCGCCCCGCGACAAAAAGCGAGGAAAAGACCGCGGCCGAGAGCGGCCAGCTCGCGTAGTCGCCACTGGCCGACAACAAACGCTGGCGGGCTAAGCGCCGCCACCGGACGCCGGGCCCCCGCCCGCAGAACTGGGCCCACGGCCGCAACAGCGCCGCACGCCCCAAGAGGGCGGTGGTCGGGACCCTCCACGCCAACGTCCGAAGCTTGGGGCAACAAGGAACACCGCTTTGACGCCAACAAGTTTTGCTCGTTCCATTAAGATTCACGCCATGACTCGCGAGGTCGCAGGACATGGTCGCTCAAACCGACGCTTTTATAGGGGATCGGGAGATGCCCACGCCCCAAAAGGCGATGAACGGCCCGAGGATCGACGACGCCAGCCCCTGCCGCCCCGATCTAGAATTCCAACAGGTGACCGCCGTGGACGTAATCTTCGGTGGCTCCTCCGATACCGATCCCGACGCGAAGCCAAGGATGCGCGCGCGCCGCCTATCAAGGCACCGCCGAAACCCACGACCAACCTCGCAGTAGGACGGCGCCCCATCACTTTTCTCAGACGACGCCCGGGATGTCCCGAGACTTCAAACCGCTCGTCATAGCCCCGACTATAAGCAACACCGCTGCCGGCCGGTCATGGTCGACGGGCAGCTCCTCAACTCGCTTCTCGCCGCTTTGATCGGATGCAAATACCCCGGCCAAAAATCAAGAACATAGCAATCCCTTTCAGATCGCGTCGGAGCTCACCACCTCGCCGGGCAAGTGGTCCTCCCCGCCACCTTCGGCGACCAGAACTTCCGCGACCGAGCCGATCACCTTGAAGTCGTGGATACGATCTCCCTATAACGCCATCCTCAAGCGCCCCGCCTCGATCAAGTTTATGGTCGCGAATCACTATGGGCACCGGCATGAAGCTCCTGGGCCCGGTGGCGCCATAACGGTCCGCGGGCGACCTTAAGGCAAGGCACGGCTGAGAGGAAAGGCCTCGGCGCTGCCGCAAGATATCGCCTCACCGGCCCCGAGATCACCTCAAGGGTGCCCGCTTGAAGACGGCTATCCAACCAAACGCCCGACCAAGGCCGCAGCTTGAAAAGGGAACTCGCAAATGCGCCTCGCCTTTCCGCCCAACTCGATCCCAAATAGAAGACGAGCTCGCCACCTTCCTCCGAGATAACAAAAGCATTTTCGCATGGGAACCGGCGGACATGCTAGGGGTCCCACAGGAGGTGATCGAGCACAAACTACAAACAAAGCTCGGCCGCGCACTGCGGCGCTGAAGCTCCGCGCTTCTCCCGAGAAGGCGGCGATAATCGTGGAGCACTCGACAAGCTCCTCAAGGCCGGTTTCATTCGCGAGGTCAACTATCCAATGGTTGGCCAACCCCGTAATTGTGCGTAAGAAGGGCGAAGTGGCGAATGTGTGTCGATCACACGGCTTGAACGCCGCATGCCCCAAAGATAACTTCCCACTTCGCGATAGACCGATTGTGGACTCCACCGCCAACGCCGAGATGTTGAGTTTTTTCGACGCCTACCGGTACCACTGCATCAAGCTCGCCACTAAGACGAGGACAAGACCGCCTTCATCACGCCGCTCGAACCTTCGCTACACGACCATGTCGCTCGCCTCCGCAACGCGGCGCCACGCTCCAGCCGGTTAATGGCCAAAGCCTTCGACCCACGACGGCTTGAACCTCGGCGTACATCGACGACATCATCATCAAGAGCCCTCTAAGGTCACCACGCCAACGACCGCCGAGACCTTCGCTAATCAACAGGTTCGATCAAGCTCAACCCCGAAAATGCGCCTTCGCACGACCGGGAAAGTACTCGGCTACATGATCGGGGCGCGGCGGCCGAACCTAGAGAAGATCGAGGCAATCGAGCAAATGACCGCCCGACCACAAGAAACAAGTGCAGAGCCTCACCGCCGCATCGCCGCCTCACCGCTTCATTTCCTACGGTGAGCGGGTTACCTTTCTTCAAGATCCCGCAGCCATGAGGGTTTCGAGTGGACTCCGGCCCGCCGCCTTTCGACAAGCTCAAGACATACCTCAAGGCCCTCCTCTATTGACAACCCCGCAGCAGGAGAGGTGTCATTGCTTACCTCACGGCCGCAACCCAGCCGCCACATGGTCTTGGTAGCCGAGCGGCGGGCGGCAAGACCAATCTACTATGTTGGCGGTACTCCACTGCCAAAGGAGCGCTATCCCTGTGTCCAAAACTCCTCTATGCACTCTTCATGGCCTCGCGGAAACTTCGCACTACTTCCAAGCACACGCGGTGGTTATCCCGAGCGCCTCCCGCCGGGAGATCCTCAAAACCCCGGCCGAGGTCGACGCTAAGTGGGTCATGGAGCCGCCGAGTTCGACCTCCGCTTCACGGCCCGCAGACCGCCATCAAATCACAAAGCGCCGCAGACTTCAGAGCCGAAAGCAGACGGCGGAGCTCGCCCGAGCCCGAGGCCGAGGACCCTTGGACCATGTTCTTCGACGGATCAAGGTCCTTTGAGCGCTTGGGGGCCGGTGTTCTCCTCATCACCCCTCAAGGTGACCACTTGAGGTACGTGGTCCGCTTCGGCTTCCCCGCTACCAACAACGCGGCGGAATACGAGGCCCTCCTGGCCGGCTTTTGAGCTTGCAAGTCCTTAGGCATTCGCCGCCTCATTGTGAAAGGAGACTCTCAGCTTGTCGTCAATCAGTACAACAAAGTTTACTAATGTTCGAACCTCGATGGCAAGGCACTACCGAGGTACGCAAGATGGAGAGATGGTTCCGAACCCGAGAATCCAAAGACGTACAAGGAAGGACAATTCCACCGCCGATCTTCGTCTGTGCTCTGATCATCCGACGATGAGCTTCACGGATGTCATCTTTGAAACCTTGGCCACACCGTCTGTCACCGACAAGGAAGACCCAGATGGCCTTCCTCAAAGCATTCCGTCGTGGATGGATCCATTCATCAAGTTCCTCGACCAAGGAGAGCTCCCCGCCACTCCAGCCGAAAGAAGCAGGCTCCGGCGACGTGCGGGCTCGTACAGGCTCGTCGGCGGGCAGCTCTACCGTCAGGGGGCCTTGGGCGCTCACAAAATGCATCACCCGTAAGAAGGTAACACCGCCAACGACATACACTCCGACCTATGCGGCGCCACTCTCTTCAGACCATGGCTCGAAGGCCTTCAGATGGGCTTTATCGCCAACGGCGCCAAGATGCCCAGCAAGATCGCTCGTTCTCTGCTACCCCGCTGGGCTTCAAGCCCGTAAAGCCGTGCAACCGGCCTATGCTCGCAGACCATTCCCATCGCTCGCCATTCTCGACGTGGGGCCTCGACATTCTCGGTCCCTTCCCGAGGCGGGCCGAGGGAAGAAGTTCTGCTCGGGCCATTGACACCTTTTCAAAATGGATCGAGGCGCAGCCGGTCTCGCTATCACCGCCAACGCCGCGGTAAGGTTCTTCTGTTCCTTCGTGGTCACAAGGTACGGAGTCTCTTGCACGATCATCACCGACAACGAGACGTAGTTCACCAGTGAGTTGTTCCAAGAGTTTTGCACAGATATGGGAACCAAAGTCTGCTATGCCTCGGTGAGCCACCCCCAGAGCAACGGGGCGGCCGAGCGCGCCAATGGGCAGCTCATCCAAGGGCTCAAAAAGCGAAGTCTTCGACGAGCTCTGGCCGCCGCGGCTGTGCATGGGTGGACGAGCTCCCCACGCCTTTGGTCCGTTCGCGACTCGACCACCGGGCAACAGAACAAGCCCTTTCCACTGCTTCGGGGCAAGGCCGTCCCGCCTTCGAGGTCACGCCTCCGCTCCGCTGAGTGGGCTCGGTCGACAGTCGACCTCGAGCGGTGAGCGGTCCTCGACTCGCCTTGGCGTAAGCGTAAGGTGCCACGCGCTTTACGCCGACGCGCTACCGCAAGATCTCCGCAGCATGCCGCCCGAGCCGTCCGACCTGTGGGCTTCCGTGATTGGGAACTCGGTCCTAAGACGAATCCAAGATCGCTCCCACACCAACAAGCTGTCCCTCGCTGTGGAGGGCCCTTCAGAGTCATCTCAAGAAGCCGCACGGGAGCTTACCGTCTGGCGGTCCTCGATGGCGTGGAGCTCACGAGCTCGTGGAACGAGGCCGCCCCGAAGTTCTACGCCTAGCGCTCTTCTTTTCACCCGCTTTGTTAAGATGTCTCTTCCTCATCGTTATGTTCGCTCTTGTGTTCTATAAGCGCGCCCGGGCATGCTCGACTTTGTATTGCCTTGCCCCGTCCGCCCTCGTCCGTGGCCGCTATAAAGGTTTCTTCGCTCCCTGTACTAACCTCTTTTGATTTGTGGAAGGCGTATGCTCCGCCACAACCCTAAGTGGCGATTCCTTCGCCAAAGGTCGCGCTGCCTTAGAGACCTCGGCCCCGAGTCCCGCTTCTCCTTTTTTAACCAAAGTAATTCTTTTAGGACGCCTGCGGCGCGACCGCCGGCGTGACCATAAGGGCAACCATGAGGTCACGCGGCGGCCCGCCTCGAGCGCCCATGCGTGTTCTTTTTGCGGCGCCTAGGTCGCGTTTCTAGGTTCGCTGGGATGAATAACCCAAGCCCGGCATCCCGTGATCGGGGCCGCAGAAGACGATTGTTATCGAGGTAAGCCGCCATTCCCGCGCCGCCAACCATTGAACGCCCTCGAGGACGCCCAACCCGATGACGCTTCCCGGCTCGAGGTCGCAGCTTTGGAATTCACCACCGGGATGACTCGGCCGCGATAAGTCGGCTCGCGCGACTAAGCCGACCTTTCCTCCGGCAGAGTGGCTGTTCGAATTTCTAAACCGCCTCTGGTGGGGCCTTGCCGAGCTTGATGCATTTCCGAGCTCGCCGAGTCGCACCGAGGCCTAACCGTCCGAGCCCGAGCTACCCCAGTCGGCCGGTCGAAGTTGTGCCCAAACTCGAGCATCGCCAAAGCGAGGCCTCGGCTGGGGCCACGCTCTAGGTTCACCTCGTGGATGTCGATCCCGAGCCCGATGCATTCCGGCCTCGGAGGTCATGTAAAACGATTCTTATCGGTAAACCGGTTATTCCCTGTCTTTGCCGACCGCTGAACGCCCTCATAGCGCCGCCCGATGACATTCCCTGCTCTGAGGTCGCGACTCTTAAGATTACCGCCAGGATGATCTCGGCCGCAATAAGTTGCTCACGCAATGTCGACTAATTCTCTATGGCCAAATGATCAAGACATATCAATCCGAAGTCATGCCCGCCCGAGTGATTTCGGCGAGGCCTCGCTAAACCGACTCTGCATCGCTTACTTTGGCCACCGAATCGAGTGGTTCAAGTGAAAGGCGGTGAGTCTCATTGCGAGAGCTGCGTAAACGTGCTCACTACACGCCACGATTCAAGATTGATCGGACCCTTCCACGAAGCAAGCCACGCAAGGTCCACAAAGGCGACACAAACCAACAAACAAGCTAAGTCTTCTAAAGAAACGCAACTCTATAAGACTTAAGCAAAAAGTTATTTTTCTTTACAAGGGGGGGAGTCCTTCGCCCCTCGACCGGTCCGCTGACTTTAATTTACAGGGACATATCTCGCAAGTTTCTCCCGCCGAGGTCGAACCCTCCGCCGTGCAGTCACGATGACCTCGGCCGGCCTTATCGACCGGCCACGGCCGCCTGAGCCGGGCCAAGGCGCCCTTTCCGCCGAGCTATTTTCGCGATTTCGCCTCAAGATCGGCGGCCCGCCTCCGCTCGCCTACCTTGGCTTCCGCCCAAAGTGGCCTCGCCCAATCTCGCAATGTCTTCTCAAGCTCGGCCGCCTTGGCCTCGAGCTCGGAGGAGTACGCCCCTTGTCAGGCGACTGCTTTTGATCGAAGGTTGAGACCTCGAGCTCGAGGTGCCGGATCTCGACCACCACGCCTTCCTTCCTCCTCCTCGATGGCCTTGAGAGCGCTTATGGCTCAAGGTCCTCGCGGTGTTTAACTCCCGCCGACCTCCGGCCCCAAGGCCCCGCCGACTCGACGACTCGCGTGATCTCGAGGGCCTGGGCATCCTTCAGGCGCAAGACCTCCTCCTGGCCGCACAGCACAGCGGCTTCGAGCTCAGCGGTGTCCCTCTGGTTGATTTCGAGGGCGCCGCATAGAGACCGAAAGTCGAGCGCATGGTCACGCACGACGTCGTGCCCCCGAGAGATCAGCCGCAGACCCTACAAAGGCAAAGGAAAACTTACTACGACCACAAGGAAAAGGGAGAAAAGAAGGAGAGGTCACCACAACCGTGCTTACCTCCGCTAACCGGACCTCCAGCGAGGGCAGGTCGACCGCGCCGTCGGAACCCCGGGGCAGTTCGTCCGTGGTCGTATCCCTGGCGGTCTCCGCCACCGCGGTGGTATCGGTGCCCCCCGAAGGCCCAGAGCGGTCCGCTTCGGCCAGGGCAACGGCGGCCGAACCCTCTAGGCCGGCGAGTGGCTCGGGGATCCCCTGGCTGCCCTCGATAGCAAGAAGGAGCCCCGCTCGGCCGCCGCCGTGGTCGACGCCGCTTCCTTGGCGACCGACTGCTGGGAACGCTCCACTGGGTGCGGCGACGTCGCCTTCTCGGTCGGGGCGCCGAGGTCGGGGCGCCTCGGTCGGGGTGCGTGGTTTGACGATGGATTGCGGCCACGACCACCCCGGTGTAGGTGCTACGCGCAACAAATTATCAGGGGGTGCTCGGTCGACCCTACCACCACAAAGTCAAGAAGCAGAACGGGATACTTACTGCGCCGAGCGGATGCGCGGCAACCTTGCTTTTTTGGTCGGACCTCCCCCCGGGGGCGATTCGGCCATCCGCTTCTCTGAGGACTCCACCCCCGGCGACGCCCCCACCTGGGGCATGACGGTGGTAATGCTCTCAACCACTCCTCCCCCGGCCGCTCCGTCCTCCTCGGAGGACGCGGCAAGCAACATCCGTCGCGTCCGAGGTCGCGGCGCAAGGCGGTAATCTTCACGCCGCCGCCCTCCCGGCCTCGCTCAACGACAGAAAGGTCGGTGCCCTCGGGACGCCGAACGCCGCGACGGGCGGACGGCGAAAAACGACGGAGGCCGTGACCGGGCGTGATGGTTCTCGGCGGCAAAGAAGAGGACTCTCCCGGGGCTCAACGCCGAGCTCATGGCTTCGGCCAGATTCGAGGCCCTTGCGGCAGGCGCCCCGCTGACGGGCAAAGAAGCAAGGATTAGCATAAGGACCGAAAAGGTAGCACGAAGGAAGCGAGCTCGGACTCGGATGTTCCCGAACTGGGGCATTCAAAGCTTACCACGACCGGCCGCCCCACTCGACGTGGGGCTTCTTGGCGACTTGCTTCGGGCGCCAAGAGCCGGTCTCTTACCTCCTTTTGCCTTTGTTCTGACTGGGAGTGGTAGCGGTGCCACAGATCCCGAGCTCCTCGTCGCTGCGCAAGCTCATCACGATGAGCATCCGAGTCCGAGCCCCAAGGAAAAATTAAAGCTAAAGCCATTACCTCACCGCTGCGCCCGTAACGTTCTTGGGGACGATGCCGCCGAGGTCGAAGGCGGTGGCGGCCTTCCCGAAGATCTCCGCATCCTCGAGGCGATCCAAGCCGCCTTCGGTCTTTGTAAGGTCGAAAGAGAGCATCAAGAAATGAGGGAACTCACCAAGACCCCGAAGGACTTAAGGTCGGACGACGCTTACCCTCGTGGCTTTTCCGGGTGGCGTCGCACCTCCCGGTGATCTCAAAAAAGGGGTGCAACCTCCTCCGGAGAGGAAGCACCCGATTCCGCAAGGTCGTGAACGACCGCCTGCCCCTTGAGGCCCCGCATGGCGCAGATATGGATAAAGGCAACCGCCACCTGGTCGGTCGCCGAGTCCTCAGGCTCTGGGGTCTTCCGCTTTCCCTCGACCGTGGTGCCGTTGTAGGCAAGCCCGCTCCCCTCGCCCTTCTTCAGATAGAACCATTTTTCCATCCACGGCCCGAGCGAGTCCCGGATCGGGGTTTGGAGGAAGGAACAAGGGAGCCCTGCCCGCAGCCGGAAGTAAAGGCACCCAACAACGGGATCTTTCGCGGTGCGGGACAAAGAGTAAAAGCGGAAGAAAAACGAGGGGGTGGGAAGGACGCCCAAGAACCCCTCATAAAGATGCGCGAAGATGGAAAGGAGAAGAAGGAGTTCGCACTGTGTTCACGAGCTCAATCTCGCACTGCGCAAGGACCGCAGCCAAAAAATCGCTCTCCAGGGTTCGCAGCCCAAGAGCATGTACTGCTCCGTGCTCACGATCTCGTCGTCCCGAGGTCGCGGCACGCTCTCCCCGGACGGGAGCCGCCAGGTGAATGGGTCCAGAAGCCCCAAGGATTCCATCTCCTTCATCCCCTCCGCAGTGAGCGTGCTCCTCCCGAACTTCGCCATGAGGTCGAGGTCGAGGGGGGGGGGACAAGATCGCAAGCGAAGGCTAGAAGGCGTGGTCACGGAAGGACAAAGAAGAAGGCAAGAGCACGAGCAATGGGAAGCGAAACCCTAAAGGAAGAAACCCCTCCGGCTTTTAAAGACGCCTCGTCTACCGTCGTCACCATCGCCTCAAAAGGCGCGCCCGTAGCCGGCGGGCGGTAGACGAGGCGCCAGGGCCCCTTCAAAACCCCCGTACGGGCGCTTCAATCCGCGCATCCGCCAGATCACATCCCTCCAACTTCAGATCCACGAGGCTCCCGGCCTTCGAGCCCACTGGGAAAACAAGATATCGGATCCAAGTGTGCGCCCGGGAGGCCTTCTCGGCTACCAAGGTGAGCCCTAGAAACATCGAGCCCGGCCAGGGGGGGCGATCCTCCCAAAGACCTCGGACTCAAGAGCGCCTAGAAGTCTCGGACCGCTTGAGCCTTGGGGCCGGATGTCGGGATCGCCACCGACACGTGGCTTCCTGTGGGGCTTTGAGCAGCCCTCCTCTAAGATCGGGGGAATGTTCCCTAACTCGGGCGGAGACGTCTCCGAACCACCAGTACGGAGCACCAATCGGACTGTTCCGAGCCAGGCTCCGACCGAAGGTCCCGCAAGGCCATAAAGGAGCTTTTTTCGACCTAGCCGACCGCCCGAGCTCTTTCCCGACCTAGCAGTATGCTCGACCTTAAATCACGACCGGGCTCCCCGACCGACCGGCCCGATCCCTGCCTCCCACAAGGGTCGAGCATCGGCCCTCCACCGACCATAAACCACGTGTTCAACAATCGCGATCACCAAGCGACCGCACGTAAGGTGTGGCTCCTTCCCGAGGCAAGACGAAGGTCGCCAAAGTCAAAGCCTCGGCCCCATCATCCGGTCGCAGACAAAGATGGGGTCCACTCACCCCAGCGCACTGGGCCACGATGGCAACGCGTCATCATCCGACAAAACCGCAGAGAGTGGGGCGCATTGCTTCAAGAAGCGGCGACCGCTTGCTCTGAGAGTCTACTAACCCGGCCAGAGGCAAGGCTGCACAAGACTAGTCACCAAGACAAGGGCTTTCGGCATGAGTCCCTTCATCCTCTCGGCCCCAATCCCCAATGTAACCCGCCTTTCTACCAGTATAAGGTAAGGTGGCCCTCTGAAGAGGGTTCTTCTTCTTCTTCTTTCTCACTACACCTCCACGAATTAGGCTCCGGCACTCTCATATTGGAACCCCTAACTCTCATTTGTAAAGGCCGTGGCAAATATCGGCATTGAGGGCACATAAAGATACCATCATCCGAACTGGAGTAGGGACGTTCGGCCCGAACCAGTATAAATCTCGTGTCCCCTGTTTGATTGTGTTGGCCCCCCTGTTCAGTACGCCCGCCGAGGGTACCTCCCGGACGAGCGAAACTATGGGCCTCGCCCTCCGTACTACCCTTCACCCTCTCTCTTTGCGGTCGACGGTCCCGATCGTCGACAGATTCTTTTTCAACCAAGTATAACTATGTTCGTCGGACCAATCTAAATTCTTTCTTAAAATTAGTCTGGCATAAGTTATATTTTCACTCTAAATAAAATTCTAGTCTGTGTTAAAAATTATTTTAACCAGAAATATAAAGTCTGATGCAGACCAGAATTCCTTGTGTACGCCGGACCAACTTTTTCAATCCGGCGCAAACTTATTTCTCTCTGTTTAAACTAGCCGTTTTTCCCATGTACGCCGGACCAACTTTTTCGGTCCGGCGGAAACGTTATTTGCTGGTACTCAAAAGAAACAAAAACATGTGTACGCCGGACCAACTTTTTCGGTCCGGCGCAAGAAATTCTCTTGCTGATATCAGAATCAAGCAATGCATATGTACTACGGACCGATATTTTCGGTCCGGCGTAAATAGGTCTCTTTGAGTTCAATAATGTTTCTCAATACTATGTACCCCGGACTAAAATTTCTGGTCCGGCGTGTGTGTAGTTTGACTTATGGTTCATACACCATAGAATTCTTGCAAAAAGGTAGCAGTTGACCTACCCCATCTAACCTACCAACCCCCAACGGGCAAATGGCAGGTGTAACGGTTATTTTTGTTCAGGATCTATATATAGAATGACTGGGTTCACAAACTGAGAGAGAGCTTTGCACATTCACATCTTTGATATCCTGACCATCTTTGACATCATTCAAATCCTATACAACTCTTGATCTTTAGAATTCCTGAGCTTCATTTTCATCAAGAGTTTGAGCTTCAACTCAGAAAATCACAAACATTCATTCTGAACATTTAGAGTACTTGCTCCAAGCTAAGTTTAGGTTGCATCTAGCTACTGAACCAAGAGACAGAGCTTATGGATAGTCTATTACTCTTGGAACTACCTGTTCCTAGACGGTTGGAGAAGTTGTTGGTGCGACCTATCCAACAGAGATTGTGGAAGGCCACCATTACTGTGAAAGGTTGAGACTCACCTCACTGGAGTAGTGAAAGAGTCAAGATAGTGAAAAACCAAAAGCTATTGAGATTGGCTGGTTGGTGGAGCAATACTTCTGAGGAAGTGCTCTAACGGGGACGTAGGAGTGATCTCTGAACCTCGGTGGAAAATCACTGGGTTATCTTGTGTTTGTTTTTATTGCTCATTATTCTCATATAGTTTTTCTCATTCGAAATTCACTTTCTTACAAAGTTTTCTTGAACAAGTGTGGTTATGGACTTTTATACTAATTGCTTCTGTTTCTGCTTTTTATTGAGAATTTTTTTTTCATAATAATAATGATTAAAAAGTTTTAAAGTTGCCTATTCACCCCCCCTCTAGGTCAACTTGGTCCTTACAACAAGGTATTAGTAAGCTATGTTCATTTTAGACTAAATTTAGTCCTTGGCTTTCACCTCCCCCTTCGATGAGCCTTGTGCTTAGGTTGTTTAAGCTAGCCTTCTATCTGCTTAATTTAATTTTAGGTGTGGATCCCCCCTCTTCACCTCTCCACAATAGATCCTCTTGAAAGAAATGGATTAAATTTGTGAAATCAAGCATAATAAGAAAGCATTTTTCACAAATTTGCTCATATCATAGTATCATACGCTAGATTGTGATTTAGAGGAAGCCTAGATATTTGTTATGGTAAATTTGGTTGTGATACCAAAGAGATACTCCCTTGATTTTACTACCACATAAGGCTTATCAAATTCTTGAGTCCAAATCTGTAAAGTTTACCAACAATTAATCTACCAATACATATATGTAGAGGCATAAAATGGCGCATTACATTCTCATATGAAAATATTTTTATCTACTACTTGTCGTAGGTAAAATAAATTAATAATGAAAGCTGTGACTGTGATTGCCTAAAGAAATGTTGGTGAACCGACCAAGTTAAAAGGAGAGGGTAATCCCTTTCTGGTACAAATCAATGTACCCATGGCAAATTTACAATCATATTGATATCCAGCAAGCCGCATGATATTTTTGTGATGCTTTTGAATGAAAGCGATATTTTCTGTCGAGCCGGAACTACCACATAGCGAGGCAAGACACCACAAAACCCTAGCCGCCTCCGCCTCTCTCTTAAACCCTATCCCGTATGCCTCCACCACTTCATTCCCCTCCCAGCCATCTCACCTCATCCATGCCCCTCAGGTACGTCTCCCTCCTACCTTGCTCCTCTTTATCTGATCTATTGCTCCTGTGTCTCAACGGATCTGGTGATCCATTATCGCTGTCTTCTGCTAGATTGATTGTTATGTAATCTTTAAAGGGGGAGGGTTTCATATGCGTGTTGTTATTATCCGATTTTTGCCTTCGGAAAGTAGGGAGGAGAAAGGGGAATTTGACGTTCATTTTGCTGATTTTTGTTTTTGGATGTTGTCATGGTGGTACCGATTGCAAGTTTCCATGTGGAAATCTGTGGTTTGAACATCTAACTGACCTGAGATCCTTGGCTGAAAAGGGTCAAACCCCTCTGATTTGTTGTGACTTGGGGTATCTAGTTAGGTTGGTTTGGTTTAGATTAATCTTGTGCGTGAGCTAGATTGTATGGCTTCTGTAAAAGATCAGATATGTTTCTTGAAAATTTTGCTCCAAGAACTCATAATAGCATATTTGCATCATACTTCGTTACAGTGTTGTTCAATAATTCACGTGTATGATTGCTAGTGTTTATCCTTGTTTGTCATGTGTATGATTGCTAGTGTTTATCCTTGTTTGTCTCTTTGTTTCGTTCTCTTGCTAATGATTGAAGATGTGTGCTTACATATCTGTGCATATTTAGTCTTTACATTTATTCTTCGTCTTCTAATTGATTTTCTTTGTTCACAGTGTCATCAACAGGGGTGCGATGAATTGTATGGCTTCTACGTCATGCATCACATGATGATCTTGGTCGACAGCGTAGACAATTCCCCTAGCATATGTACATGCATAAAACACTCATCCTTTTACATATATAAATTTTAAAACTTAATTAGTGCACTACTTTCTATTTTACAGCAGCTCGATATCACTCGCAAGAGTCTGCAAAAAAAATCAACAAAATAGTAGACCACATATGCACATGGTACTGATCAGAGGTTATAGCAAATGACGGTAGGTTTAGAGACCCGACAAGTTACTACTAGTCTATGTAAACAATATTATATAATGTGAATGTGTACTCCTATTAGTCTATGTAAACCTAGGTATTATGTACTGTGAATGTGATGTGTAATGTTAAGTATATTTGTTTTCTATATACTGTGATATGTGTACTATATGATACTGTGAATGTGATATACTGATATGTGATGTGTACTGTGAATGTGATATATATGTGTATTGTGCTTTGATGCTGGAACTCTATCGGTTCTGAGAGTCGAACCGATAGAGATCTATGTATTATCTCTATCGGTTTAGAGTTCGGAATCAATAGAGATAATAGGACTTCTCTATCGGTTCTGATCGTGGAACCAATAGAGATGATTTATCTTCTCGGTCGGTTCTGAGCATCGAACCGATCCAGATAACGGTATATCTGTATCGCCATCAAAATCGACCCAGATAACAAAAAATAACCGACCTAGATGATCATTTTTGTAGTAGGGACAAACATGAGTAGTATTGGATGTCTAAATTAGTATTGGCTGACCTATTTGAAAAAAAGTGTAAAAGTATTTAAAAACAGCAAATGCATCTCCTAAAAAATGATGTTGCAAACCTGCAACATTTTGGAGATGCATATGCAACAATAAAAGTTACTCAGTGCAACATCTCAAAATAACCTATTTCACAAGCCATTGCAACCAAAAAATGGGCAGCAAAATAAGTATCCTTTTGCAAGTGGAAAGAACTCTTCTGTAACAAATAAACCTTCAACTACAAAAAAAAAATTGTTTCTAGATGTGAGATACACATTGCAACAAGGAAAAAAAACACTTCTTGAAACATTGGAGGAAGCAAGCTGCAACATTTTGAAACATATACTCTGATACTAGCACTGTCCATCGTTCTCAATTCTCTCCACAACAATCCCCACCTCCCCCTCATTCGCCACCACCGCAGGCTGTGGTGGAGCCACCTCTCACTTCTGGCGCCGTGTGCACTCCTCTCGAAATGGTACTAGCATCTTCCGCGCGAGCTGCTGCACGGCGCCCCCACGCATGCGCCGAGCTTAGAGCCCGTCTGCCCGAACCGTCTACCGATCTCGACGTATGATATGACGACCGCTGTCGGGAGGTCGACCCTCCCCCCCGGCACCCGGTGACGAAGGGAACAACGAGGAGGTCGAGGTTGAAGGGGATGACGAGCTTTGGCGGTAGCGGTAGTGGCGACCACGGGAGCTGCGCGTGGATGAGGCCTGAGAAGCCTTGCGTGAGGCGATCAACCAGGTCCTACCCTTGCCGCCGCACGCCCACCCACACCTCGAGCGATCCGTTAGTGTTTTGCTATTGGGATGGGTTCAGCGAGTAAGTGAAGTGGGCCAGTATCTGATCCGTCTAGACGGTTGAACCGTAGCAATACCGAATAGAGTATCGTGCACTGTAAAGTACTATAGAGTATTTGGTTGATTGCCACAACTTTGACAAGTTTGACCAATCTAGCATGTGGCATGGCATACTTTCTTAGTCATATGCCTCATATGTCATAAACAGTTTCTAGCTAAAAACTTATCACACTTCTAATTCATAATTTGTTGGCGCACAAAGTATGACTTGCCATATTCTACCACAAGAAGTTTGGCAATATACTTCCAACTAATCATGCTCTAAACCCTACCGTTGTTGCTCCCAAACCACGCGCCGACGGCATGAATCCGCCGCACCCTTCACACCACCACCACCAGCACCGACTCCACCTCCACCTCCACCTCGATCCCCGCCACCACCACCACATCCACATCCACCTCTGCCACCACGGCACCCACCTGCTCGCCGCCGCTCCGCCCGCCCACCACCACCAGCCGTATCCCCACTTGTTCCCCAACGCTCACCCGTACCCGACGGCGCTGCCCTGGCAGCCGGAAGAACCGCTCCACGCCGCCGGGCCGGACTGGTATGCGCCACGACGTAGCGAGCCGCGTTGGTTCCTTCTGGAGTGGTGCGATTACAATCGGTTCCTTGGTTGGGTGCAGGGTGCATGGAGGGGCGACCAAAGATTTGGAGGAACCGGCGCCGCAAGGGGAGCAAGGAGAGGAGGTTTTCCTCGAGGAGGAGGAAGAGGAGGAGCCGCTTTTTGTTCTTACGGACGAGTGGGCGGAATTCTTCGCCAAATCCGAGGCCAAGAGGAGACTGGGTAATCGTCGTCTCTGACTCTCTCTGCTGCAATTCTTCTTCTGCCTTCCCGTTTCCTCTTACCCGTAGCTCTCTTGTGCGGCAGCTCGACAACACCAGAAGAACAAGGGTCGCAAGAAGTAGCTGGCCGTGCCGCCGTCGTGAACACTCGAAGCTCAAATAATGGAGGAGGAGAAGGAAAGGATCGGCCACTCCGACATCAATGGAATTGTCGCCTTGCCAGAACTCATAATACTTTTCAACATTTTTTTTCTTCTCTCGAGCGTGAATTTAGAGTACTTGATGCTCTGTTGTAAGAACTTCCAATACTATATACTCTGTTCTAAGGACTTGCTTGTTTTTTACTACTTACTACGTTCTGATAATTCAAGTACACTATCCCTTGAATTGCTTCTCAGCAACTGTGATATTACATTTCTTAAGAAAACATTGATCGACATAATGGGCTGTCACCGCCACCGGAATGGGTAGTCAACCAAGAACCGGAGGAGGGAAGTGCTACAAGCTCCCATCATCATATTCGAATGGCTTCACTATACACAGGGGCAGCCATCGCGTAGATGCAGGCCTACACTGGGCAAGCAACATCCTCGACAATAACCCAAACATAACCACACACACAATTACGTAAAGCGTGACGACGTGCGACGGTGCAATCATCTCAGTGCATAACTTCTTGCCAAACCGGACATAAAAATAGATTCATGCAAGCATTGCTACTGTACTGTGTACAATCCAGTCTGCCCACTACTATTATTCCTATGTTGAGCAAAAATGGCAATACAGATGTTTCCTACGACGAACATATCTGCATTTAGTATGAATTACAAAATAGCTGGACGGCGACATGCTCATCCTTGTTTACAGTACAAAATCTGACTTAAGTCAAACATGGCCCATAGATTTGTTCTTTGCATTCCACATTGTTTACAAAAAATTGTACAAAGTTAAACCACGGACGAACATCTATCTATTCATGGTACTCAGCAGAAAGATTGATTCTCAGGCCCCTTCAACCGAAGCACATCTTTCCAAGAAACCATGGTGTGAGCCATACACCCTTGAATGGTCTGTGTAAATGTGCCAAAAGTACGTTTTCTAGATACAAGAAAACGTGATCTTGTTGGCTATTGATCATGCCCTTCTTTATGTTAGCTCAAGTAAAATCGCACTATTTGGCATTGATCAAAATTCTCACATCCTACTTCCGATGCTTCTTTTTTGCTTCAGTTCTTGGCCGCTTTTCCTCTTCCCATTCTCTCTCATGCATTCTGCAATTTAAAAAAGGATGTTACAATACAGTAAATGTTGCACAGAAATTGAAAGAAAATCGTACTAACGATCATTTTTCCGCAAGATTTACAATTTATTTCTAATATTACATTGTGACCGCAACGTATTTAAGAGTAAGATTAAGTATACTCATTTCAATGTAATTATTCACTTTTGTATGTATAACTATCACAATTTTATTACGAAGAACTCAAAATATATGCACCAATATGAGGGTTATCACAATTTCAAAAACAAATATCTAAGAGCCCACAGAATCATGCAGTTAACATATGATTCAAGATAATTAAGTGATGTGAGAATATTTCGTATTTTACTTATGTAAGTTTAAACATTTACTTCTTACTAGATACCCCTACACAGTTACACGTCAAGGAAATTAGGGTGCCACACTTCTGCATTCATGATCCATTGATCTCGGTTTGATGGCTAGGATTTAACATGGTGTCACCCATGACCATTAAATAGGTCATGAATCTCAATATTCACTATAAAAGGAAATAACTAATTTGGAAACCACCAATTCTTGGTAAGACTACTACATTGAATTGGTTGTGTGAGGAAGATTCTTGTGCGTTGTCATACACATGAGAATTAGTATATGTACTTACTGTCATGTGTCATCATCTGAAGAATGTACAGGCCAGACATATGTCAGTCAATTGAACAAGAAGAAGACTAACTGAAACCAAAAGAGGTTGCACAAGGATCAAAACCCACTTTTTAGATGCAATCACCAGTTCTTGGAACATAATTGGTTTGTTGCCAGCTACACAGTGCCCCGCCAAGTGCGTGGCACCACGTGATATGCAATTTACGAAGGTGGAATGGTGGAATTTCTACATTCTTTATCTGCCTAACAACTTGGTAACCCAGAATAGCAAAGTAATTTTTTTCTTGAGTAAATCTATCTTTCATCATGAATAGTTAGAATTTGTCTACCAATCTTTACCTCCATAGGGGTGAGTGGGGTGTGCTAAAAGAGCTCAGAAAAAAATGATCTACAATTTGCACAAGGTATTTGTAGTCTGTGACTGTGTGTGCAGAACATAGGTATTTTTAGGGGGAAATTGTAAAACTGAAGAATTTGCGACTTCATGCTGTTAATATAAAATTGATCCTTCACACAAAACAGATTATGTGGTTCACATGACAACCAAGATATGAAAGATACATCGCAAAGTGTATAATGGTGCAAATTGATGGAAAGTGTGCAATGTTTATTTTAACGAGATTATTATTTCCTAAACTTACTGGTCAGCTTCTCTACGACTTGTCTTGCTTGTTAAATCCTTGCCATGCATCCTAGGAAGTTCATCAGCATGCGATGCCCGATGCTGTGAAATAGCACCCTTTCTTTCTCGCTCTCGTATTTCAAATAATTGTGAGCTACCAGATCCATGGCTGGGAGGCTGTGGAGCAGAAGGTGTGTATTCCCCAGCTTCTAAGGCAGACTGATCTCTCTTAATCTTTCGCCGTTTGGCAGCACTATTTGGATCACTGTCTTCCTTCATAATATTGCCTTTGTCCTTATCCCTGTCATCAACCTATACAAACATAAAAGGATTAGCAAGTGAAACAACTATGCTCTTTTTGCTACACACTGCAAACTCACGAAAGGAATGATTGCATGTCTCTGAAGTCAATTCATTAGAGCCATATAGCTGTCAAGTGACAAAGCGAACAATAGAGAACAGTGGTCATAAATCACAAAAGAGGGAGGGGGTAAAGACATATTTACCTTGCTTGATGAAACATCCCTATCTTCACGCTTTCTATCCCGAAGATCTTCCTCTCTTCTATGCTTCCCATCATCCTGCAACAGCGAAGCATTCTCCTCTGAGTACCACCTTTCTTTGTCATCACGTCTGGGAGACAACCGTTGAGTATGCCTGGTGCTACCACCCCTTCGGTCACTATCTTCATCTCTTCGGTTAGCACCAACTGATTGGGGTACAAAACTTGTTGGCAGAGGTGGAGGCGGTGGCAAGCTTTGCCCTCGGAACCGTTCATCAGAAGGATGTGCACGATCTATGGAGGGTTCAGAATGCTTAACTTTGTTCCTCTCCTCCTTATTCCTGTCTTCTCTTCCTTTTTCAGGAGCTCTATCTATCCCTCTGTCTTGCATCCTTTCAATAGAACGCTCTCTCCTCTCCGATGATCTGTCTGTTGATCTCTCAACCACGTCATCCCCACGACGCCTCTCAGTTCGCTCTGCTTTTTCTCTAGGATCTCTGTCATATTTCTCATCAAATTTTTCTTTTAATTTCTCTGTCCTACTTAGGTTTTGTTCCTCACTAGCACTCTTCTCATGATCCACAGAACGAAATTTGTCTACTGATCGTGAGTCCAGATTTTTTTCCTTGTCTGTGTGGTGTTCTGTCAAGTCAATATCCCGGCCTTCAATCTCTCCTTTCCTCCGTTTACCTGCTCTATCTTGCTCTTCAGCTGGAGCAGATCTTTTTTGCTGTTTCACGGTAGAGTCAACCAAGTCAGTAGATTCACCAGAGGGATTAGCTGTTCCACCGCTATGTGTAGCCAACACCATTGATCTTTGGGAGGAGGCTGATACCTTTCGTGGCGCCGGATGTACGTTACCATTAGTACCAACCAAAGAACTAGTGCAATTGGCATCTTGCACACCATCAGCTGTCTGAGACAATATTTCTCTATCAACAGGAACAGCAGAGGCTTGTTGATTAACACCCCTGCTGATAGATTTCCCAGATTTTGCATCTTCCTTTACCATGTCATGCTTAGATACCTTCCCAACATTGTGTGCAGCACGCTTTTGTGGTGCCCTTGTCTGTTGTAGTAAAAACAATTAGAAATTGATAAAGAAACATCCAGCACAAAATTGCTCACTGCTATGCATCCAAATATAATACAGTACTATAAATTACCCTATTTATATAATAGGTTAACTTATCCATATGATATACTGGGATACCTCAGATTCTGCAGCAGGCTTCGAAACCTTAACTCCTTCATCAGACAGAAGTTTTGGAGGTTCATCTGCACCACGTACAACCCCTGAAACTTTTCCTTGTGCAGAGGAAGATGGTATTTGACTATCAGATCCATTTGCAGACAAGGCATTCTTCTTTTGCTGAGCATCGGGCTTCATGGAACCTTCTGACCTTTCATGTCTACTCTCTGTAGATTTTGCACGAACGCTCTGTTCTTTTGCTGTCAAGGGATCTATTGACTGATTTCCTGTAGGAGATCCAAATATTAGTCATGCTCAAGCTAATTGCAATGGTTTGGAAAAAAAAGCACCTTTTGTAGTTTCTATTTACCATGAACAGATTTTGCCGGCGCTGGCTTCAGGTCAAGGTGACCCATGCCAAACTCTTCTTCAGATAGCCATGAACTCTGCAAAATATTGAGCATTCCACATGTAAATCTCATAATCACACAACTTGCTGTCAAATGGTAGGCTGAAAAAAGTACCAATTAGGAAAGATGTAACACTTACCTTGCGAGCTGCCAAAGCAGCAGCTACACCAGTGGCCAGAACTTTCAGATCTTCCCTTTCATCCCCCTTTAGCTTAGCAACCTGGAAAAATGTATTGGTAAGAAATAGCCCAGAAGCATATCACAAATGGTGAGTAATAATGGATTTACCCGTTTCTCGAGATTGACACCACTTTTACGGATCACAGGGAAAATACTCGATATCTTTGTGAGCACAATAAGGGCGTTTCTGATTTCCATGTATTCTTTTGATTCCATACATTGATTAAGCACCTTGGTGATTCTTGAACTCCACTTCCAATGAACCTTTCAAAAGTACAGAAAAAATGTTCAAAAAACATATAATGTACAGAAAATTACAAATCAAAGGATGATCCCATGAAATTTAAGATATTAGATATTCTCTTATTTTCTTGCTTTTCCAGGTGCACCATGCACATGACCAAAATATACAACAAAATCAGCAATGACCAATAAATATTAGTCTCTGAAGTGAAACCATACTGAATTTATACCACGGATTGAAGAAGCAGAAGTTTCACCCCCCCCCCCTCAAAAAAAAAAGGGGGGGGATACTTATAAACAGAAGTACATGCAGTGGGTAAAAAAAAATAACATTTACACACAAAGCTAGGTTGCCACCGCACTTCTATTTCAGAGCTCACACATGACCAATCCTACTGTACAGCTCACTCAAGTCAGCATGTCTTGCACATGCAGCACCAACTCCTACATTAGGAATCTGATTGTTTCTGACCACAGCATGACAAAAATATAATTCAAGAACAACTGAGCCTCCAATGCATTTGGTACAAGAAACAACAGAGGAACTCTGCTTCTTTAGAATATGCTAATCAGTCACATTTTTGTAAATGTAGCCAATGGCAAACTACACGAGTAGGAAAAAATTACGCTAATTAGGGGAAGTATTTATATCTAGGTACTAGCATGCTATCTCTATATGTGAGTCATTGGACAAGTATTGAATGCAACAGATTTAGGTCGAGGAGGCCCAGTTCCTTTAATGTAGTTTCCGAATTTACGACGGGGGTCATTAGAAAAATTGTAAATCCATACATCCATCTAAATCTGGTGCATCAAAACATCATCCAACGGCTCACATTGTGAGTTAGAATGTTAGCACCTAAACATGGTTTTGTGCACTAATATTCCACATGGGATTAATTCCTGAATTGAAAAATATATGGACTTTGTTTTTTTACATATGTACAACCATGAAGCCACGTTTACAACTTTTGGAAATTTCCATACAACCATAGTTTGCTCAAAATCAGTGAGGAATGCAAGATGTGGAGTCTAGCAGGAGCTTCAGCTCTTCAAGGAATCCTCTCTAGGCAGTCTCATCCAGCTGTTGGGTTTGTCTAGTTTGGCTTTTGGTGCTTTTTTGCACTATTAGCCGGCTGGTGCTTTTCTGCACCTTTTTTTTGGGTGCTTTTTGAACCCTGTTTTTGTTCTTGGCCTTATGGCCTTTTTTTTTTTCTTTTTCTTGTTTTTCTTTCTTCTTATTGAAATGACACGTAGCTCTCCTGCGTTGTTCAAAAAAAAAAAATGCCATACTGGGTTTCCATGTCGCTGTCCACTGGTCCTATTATAAAAGTCATCACTACAAGTATATAGCTTAGTCCTAAAATTAGTGTTCACCAAGGCGCTAGGCGCTAGACAGGCGGCAGAATTAGCAAGGGAGGCTGTCACCTAGCGCCTAGGCGGGCTAGGCGGTTGCCTTCAAGAAGACTGCCTAAAATTTTTCTAAGTTCTTGTGATGAAAGCACAAAACAAGCTGTATGATCTCTATGTTCATTAATTCCACAAGGAAATTGACAAAACAAACAGAAAATACTTAATTATACGACATGTGTAACTTCAAGGAGTAAGTAAAACATACTCGAATAAACTGGCTATAAGATACACGCTGGCTATTTGGAAATCTGAAGTACACTGCAAAACCCGGCTTATTTCCACATTCATGCTCATATATTGATTCATCGCTCTGCAAAATATTGTAAATAAAAATTCAGAAGCACTACAAAAAAATGTAATAACCAGCAGGAAAGCTATCCAATAATATGCGCTACCTCCATTCTTTACCATGAATACAATGGTAAAGAGTGTGTAGCATACTTGAAGCAATAAAATACCTTCCAATAGTAAGCCATCTTCAATGTCTCCTGAAGAAACCTTCCAAGCCTACCGGCTTCATATTCTGTGCAACAACAGATCATTGGTTGTAGTGTCTTGCAGATGAAGACATCAATATGATTCACTGTGTTGAAAAATGGAGTCTCAAGTGAATGCAGTGTTTGGACAAACGTAGCACAATACACAGCATCCTGCATGCTAAAAACACAGCGCGGGTATATGCAACGCTGGAGAAACTCCATGTTGATCTTCAGTGCATCTGGACTAGAACTCAACCACTTATCCTTTTCACGGGCTAGCCTTTGGAGCACTGATGCAATGTGCTGCTGGTGCTTGTGAGATTCATTGTTCAGTTTGTCAAGTAAATCTTGGATTCTCTCCTTGTCCTTCTTACGTCGTGATATTGCAATGCTAGAGTTATCTGAGTTATCTTCTAGTTGTTTGAGATTTTCACGCAGCTTCTTGATTTCTGCATCGTAACGATCTTTTGGGAAATGAAGATCATATAGTGTTAAGCCCCAGAAAGTAGCATATAATTCAGGTGAAAGACCGTTCCAGGCTTTTGTTGGCAAAATTGTCCGGACTGAGTTAAGAAGATCTGACCACCTGTAGCAAAACAGAATACAGACAACTGCGTGTGAATAGAGAACCTCACTATAATACCATAGATATGTCAAAAGAAGTGTCATTCTCAGTTAGAAACATAAAATATTTGAACCGAAAGTTAACCTCAAGGAGGATTCCAAAGTTAAATTCATGGGTTTCTGAAAGAATTAATTATGCAAGGTATAGTCGCTAGTTCCCTACCAGCTTCCATGATCTCAAGATCTTCCCAGATCTTTTTAATGTCAAACAGGTGGGGATCAAATTCTCATAATTCTGCTCTGAAGTTTCAAGGGCGTATACTTTCAACTTTTTTTTCTTTGTAATTTATTTTTTACGTTTATACTTCTAATGAGGAAAAAAATACCCATTGGAAGACTTGTATTGACTGAATGTAGTAGGCCAGCAAAAATATAGGAAGTTTGATGGTTTTGTGGACAATGAACACACAATTGTGGAGAAATAGATGAACCAGCTAGCTAGCTTTCATACCTGGAACTTGCTACAGGAAGGAAGTATAGGACTGGATTACAAGAAGCATATACGGTTGAATATAACAAAAGTATATAGCAAGATGACCCAAAAGGTGAAAATGAAATAACTAAGATGTGATAATCCATACTGCTGAATAGATCCTTGAAATGCACAAATAAAATATGAATCTTGCATACGAACTCCAATGCCCCATGCTAAAAATGTATAAATTAATGCAGGTTATAGGATAATTAGGGATTGTGTTCTATGGTATAATACTATTACAGCATCTCCATCACCAAGGCCATGCAGCACATGCAAACTCATGGCAGATGTTCATAACAGACTTACATGATCGACTTCTGAGATGAGTCAACATGCAAGATCATATCATAACATGATACAGACTCCCCTTCTTCATTGTCATCCAGAGGCCAACAGGTGTAACCTCCATTAGTGCTTTTGAAAAGCCTCATCACTGGGCGGTATATAAGAAAAGCAACCTAGAATAAAGTGAAAGCACTATCGTGTTTACTCAAGTTGAGGTGTAATAAAACAATGAAATAAGCTCAACCGCAAAAAAAAAGGGATAGTACACAAGATAGGAGTGTATTACGTCTGGCTCGATATGATATTTATGAACCAAATCTTCCAGCGGAGGTATTAGTTGAACATAGGTTGTTGGAGTTACTGCACTTGAAAGAAACTCAACATACTGAAGTAATATTCCATGGCACCTATCAAAATGCTCGCTGACCATTTTGATATATGTAGCATCCGCATTAATTATAATCCTGAGAACAATATAAACATTATCAAGTTTAAAAGAGTGATGCAAAAAGTAAAAACTGAATATGACAGGATCTATGTCATGAATTTTCTATACAGGGATCCCACAATGCAGATAATAAAGCTTTATCCATCGGGTGCTTTCTGGATATTTTCTTCAACGTCTACTTCTAAAATAAAATATTTCCAGAAATATAGTCAAGAGTCAAGACTCATGCCACTTAATTAAGGATAGATCTTGGCTCATACATCCATACCAAATGTTAATATGTCATCTATATTACAATTATAATATTAGATATACTATACTACAGCTGCGTGTAGAATGGGCTATTCTACTCCCAGCCAGTTAACGCATACTGTCCGAGCCAGTACTCAGCGTGACGGAATTGTCCCAGTTGATTAACAGCTACGTGGTAAACAAACTAGTAAATGTGTTTACTTGTTTGTACAAGAATCTTTTTTCTTTGGTTTAGCCATAATTTTTTTATTAGTAGCTCCGATTCACAAAAGGTTTTCACCAGTAGATTACTGGCGACGAGAGGAACAGAATGATATTAGTCTCGCCAATAAACAGTCGTTTTGACAAATTTTACTATCCATATATATATACAGAAGTTCAGCAGCCTGTGTAGTCTATGCAGTAAAAGCTTACAGTATATGGATAGTAAAATATATATAGATAAATAGTAAAATATATATAGATAAATAGTAAAATCTATATGACAGAGGGTTTCAGCAGACTGTTGAGTCTGTGCAGTAGTAAAATCTTAAAATATATGAATAGTAAAATATACTATCATTCCCTTGAATGCTCTAAAAGAAACTTTAATATTTGTTAATTTAGGAAAAAATAAGAATGGTCAAATAATAGGGCGAGCGTACCAGTTTATAAATGTCGGTCTAATTTATCTTCATGTGAAAGTCACTACGTACTACGTAAATGAGTCGGGGACTAATTAAGTTTCAAGTGCATCCATAATGAAGTTTGAACACTAGCCAACATTAGGATCTTGCTGTACTGATTGATCAATTCTTGATTTCTACGATCTTGAAAGATTTGATGGGAATATTTTAGAACTGTTCCCTTGCAAAGCATGATTCACAACCACAAAACTCACCAGTCACACTCACTTCCTGGAGTAACAAATATTAAATTTTGTTTTAGAGCATTCGAGAGAATGATAGTATATTTTACTGTTCATATATTGTAAGATTCTACTACTGCAAAGATTCAACAGGCTGTTGAATCCTCTGGCATGACAATGTGTGTGTGTGTGTAGACACACACACTGTAAGTTTTTACTATTGCACAGACTACACAGGATGCTAAACCCTCTGCATGATAGAAAAATCTATATATACGAATAGTAAAAATCTATCATCGGAAAACAAAAATGACTGCGAACTACTACTAGTCCGGTGATAAATTTTACTAATATATATATATATATATATATATATATATATATATATATATATATATATATATATATTTTACTATCATACAGATTTTACTATCCGTATTTTGGCAGTAAAATCTGATTTGTGCGGCGTTTATTGGCGAAACTTATATCATTCTATTCCTCTCGTCGTTAGTAAGCTACTGGTGAAAACTTCGTGAATCGAAGCTGCCAATAAAAAGTTATAACTAAAGCAAAGAAAAGAAGATTCATGTACAAACAAGGAAACAAATTTATTAGTTAGTTGGCCACGCTACTGATCGGCTTAGTCGACACACGAAGCGGGCGTACGTGGATAGTTTGGACACGCTTCTCCGGGGTTACAACCAGTGGGTAGAATAGCCAGCTCTGCGCGCGCATGTAGAATAGCGCTACCGTTATAATATTACATAATTGTGCCAGGACTTTAAAGTCCAATTAGTCGAGAACGCAGAAGGGAAATAAAGACAATCTGTGCCCAGGAATGCCAAAGCATGAGGACATGTGGAGAGAGGAACCACAGAGGATTGCAGAGGATTTTGCAAGTTCAAGAAAAAAAACTTACTTGGATCGATGCTGAGCAATAAGCAGTAATAGAGGAATTGCAAGTTTAGGTTCTTCTTTTGGAAGTAAAGAATCCCTCAACTTGTTTGTAGACTTATTCAGTACCTACAAAATAAAATGATTTGGTAAATTGCTTTTGGTGAATTTGACCTTAACAAGAGAAAGGAGTACTAGTTCCCTGCAACCTTATAGTTCCTTGTTGATCCAAACAGTGAAGCTTGAAGCCTCAGTGTTTCACTCCCTGCCATAGCATCAACCTGTTCCTCAGTCATGTTCTCAGTGTACTGCACATTTGCCATTTGCTGAATGAGTTCCTGCATGATTGATCATTTTATACTTCAAATTCACATACAATTCCAAGGCAGTAAGGAAGTTTCAATGTAGCCAACAGACCTCCAGTACAACAAGCTCAATGCCCGAGCCTTTCTTCAGTTGATTAACGAGGTATTGGAAAAGGCTTTTTAGCTCCACAGAAAGATGCTTCTTGCACCTGTTAAAATTTATTGGTTCAAAACAGAAGTCAATAGCAGTACAAAGTCTGTCATTAATGATGGCATACACGAATAGGGGCATAAAGATAAAAGATAATATCCCAGATACTGAAAAGGGAAACCCATAGAACCACAATGATTAGAAAGGTGTATAGCATTAGAACAAATACTGCTGCGGTGCTGCCAATTTCAAAACGAGGATTTATTCAACTAGTCGACCTAGTATACATCCATTGAAGTTCAAGATAATATGTGAATAGGATAACAAGAACAAGAATTTCGAATCTCAGCAAATTTATAACATCTTCATCATCCAGAATATTTGAGGAAAAGGTCAAAATGCATAAACCTTTTTTGTAACAGCTAATGATCCTAACAATAAAACAAAATTCACTAGTCGGTACATCACATAATGTGTAAAGAATGTAAACACAGTTCAGTTATCAAAAGTACACATACAGGTGCCCCCAAAATGATGCAAGACACTGGAGCCAGTCTGACAGATTAAGACCATCATCTTTAAGTTTCTCACGACCACCTTGAGCCAAGCGTTCAATTACAATATATTGCAATATGTCATACTCCAGCTGTAAATGAAGCACATTAAAACAATGCTATAAAACTTATAACAATCCAATGACGAGCAAAACAATTACAATAGAGATGATAAAAAGGGTAGAGCATATGCATAAAACATACATCGCATACGTGGCTAATACCTGAGTCAAGTATTTAAAAGCATCCACAACTGGCGTTATCATGTCCCTGTATGCTTCAACCTGCAAATTGTAACAATGTATTGTAGAGGTATAGAAATATGGAAGAATTGAAGATAAAGCAGAATCAAAACAAACAAGGAATATAAAGGTGAAATCCCAGAATCACTGAATTGCCATAGTTAACCCAGTAAAAAGAATATATCCTTTGGCCAAACTCCCGACATTACCATTATGTCAGCATCATTACAATCAACAATGATCGTATAAAGTAGATCCAGATTCGACATTAATGAGATAAACATTCTCCTTGGTCATTTACGATTTGACTATTCTCTCCTCTGTCCTACCATCCTGGGCAGCATGACTTACTGCAAATGCATCCTATTAGGCATAACATCGGAGGATCAAGCAACGGCAGAGCAGCATTTGGGTTCTGATGCACGCTAACAATGCAAGGGTAGAGTAGATCTAGAGAGGTCACCACCAAGGAGGTTCACAGATCACACTCATCAGCAGATATACGATGCAAAGAGCTGATGTAGCCGGCGTCAAAACAAACAGAGTTTGCATTCGGTAAGCACAGCATCTAGGGCAAAAGAGCATATGACGGATACAGCCATGTTGGCGTCAAGAAATCCCAGTGTGGATAGAAGTGCCAAATACAGTGGGGATGGAACTATCATCAGATGTAGCTAGGGATGAAAACGGAACGAAAACGGTCGGTAAATAGTCGTTCTATTTCCGTTTCCATATGTTTTACCGGTAACGGAAACGAAATCCCCCGAAACGGACAGTGACGGAAATGGATGCGAAACGGAACGGAACGGATACGGAAACGAAAGTGAAAAATTCCACAAGAACATAGTACATGATCATAATATACATGACCGCAAAAACAATGTAACTCATTCAACCTCCAAAGCGGACACAAGAACAATATTATGTTCACCGGTATCACTAGGAAGTTTTTTCTCAAGTTTGTCAACTGAAGGCTCACTATTTGTCCCCCAGATCATACCATCATATCCTCCTCCATATCATTATCATCGACACCCTCTTGCTCCTCCAACTATAAAGGTGTAACGCACTAAAATTTGCATATTATTTTTCAATGTTCAGTTATGATTTTCTGAGATTTATCCTGGATTTTCTGGAGTTTATAAATGCTGTTTTGCTATTTTCAGATTTATAAAATTAATTTATTCGTGAAAAATGAAACCAAAATTATACCAGAAATAATTTTCCTAGGTTCAAAATGTTCCAAAGTATTTTTGAGAATTTTTCCGAAAATTTTTAACTCTATTTGATATTTTCTATAAAGCCATTTGTATTTCTAAAATTATTTTAATTCGAAAATAAATATAAATTCTCCATTCTCCTTTTTGGGCCAAGTGGGCCAAGTTTCCGATGGAATTTCCAGTTTCATTTATACGGAATTTCTATTTCCGTTTCCATCGGAAATGGCTCTCCCGTTTCCGTTTCAATTTCCATTTCCGTACCGACATTTTCCGTTTCCGTTTCCGTTTTTCTCCGGAACGGTCGGAAATTCCGTTTCCGTTTTCATCCCTAGATGCAGCAATGGTTGGCCATCTCCAATACCAAAGAAGTAAAAAAAGAACAAAGAGAATAGTCATTTGCCCCAAAAAAAAATCAACAGTCGCTAGTCCAAATGGAAGTAGGCATATCTAATATTTCCAAAGGAAACATTACGTTTCAGATATAACTGCAGCATTTGAACTTGTTTTGAATAAGTTTACCCCAATTAGCAATTATATGCACATAAGTTGGTTCAAGATACCTGTTGGACAATTGTCCGAAGTACAGTCATTGGATTTGCATGAGCAAGTTTAGCCACCATGCGGCCAAGCTGCTTCAGATTTTCCTTAGCCAGTCGTTTTAAGAGCCTTCTTGTGTCCAGCTAATTAAAAATAAGAATGCCAGTCAATTTAAAACTTAAGATAAAATAACATATGAAAGAAAGAAAACCAGTCATGGAATAAGCAGGCAACCTTTGCAGTTTGCCTTGCAGCAAGGACAATTGGGTTTTGTTCAGTGTCCTTCTCCCATTCACCATACAAACCATAGCGGGCCTAAACATGAATCATACCAAATTGCTTAAAACCGAATAGGGCAGTAAAACAAACCATAAAGCAACATGACAAACCTCGTAAGGAAGAAGGGAAAGAACTCCCCATATCTCCATATCAACAGCAGGATTAGCAGGGATAAGCTGCAATGAAGGAAGCAAACATGACCCAAGTGCTTCTTCAATTCGAGATTCCGGTGACATTACACCTGCTGTACGGGTTGATTCTTTTGATGAGAGGTAGTATGCTTTTAATACTCGGCAAACCTGAGAAGTTAAGATGTAGAATGGGACATTAAGTAAACAATAAACAACATTTTTTTCTACTTGAGGATCCACATGGAACTGCAAAATTGCAAGCAAAGGTATTCATAGGACAGCCTGTTCGAATGCCTTCTAGAAGAATGTAATGGCAACCTTTTGTGTTATAAGCTACAAAATATATTCTTGATTTATTACAGCTGGGTAACAAGGATGGCATTTTGGCTTCTTGATTTATTACAACAATGCAAGCCAGGAATCGAAATACTGGTCATGACCACCATTGATGAAAAGGACAAACTTGTGAATTGTGATATGGTATCCTTTGTAGTTTGTACAAATATGACAACACAAATCAATAATATATGACATAAATGTACTAGAGAAAATCTCCAGTCATACACAGTATGCCAGCATCAAGTATATCATGATACTATGATAGTGAGCAGGTCATAATCAAGAAGAATTAACAGTAAAAAGATTTGACAGTACCTTCTGAAATAATTGTGTGTCACGATGAAGATATGGTCCGCAAGCGGCAAGCATTTGGAAAAACTCTTTCAGCTGATCAACCAAAAAATTTAGTGAACTGGCAGATGATGCGTCCATCATGTGAACATCAGTGTTACGAGGGATTCTATAATACATTTGACAAATTATATCGTAGGCTGGAGAAATGGTCTTTTCAATTATTCTGCACAAATGAAAAATAGAATTAAAGAACATAAACTGGGGAACGTAGCCATTGCAATACAAGACACAAGCACACCATCATATGCCCTGTTTGCATTTTTGCACAGAAGTACAGGTAACAATATACAGATGCTGAGGCTGCTAATAGCACATGCAGAGAAAGTTGACAAACCTAAATAAACCATCACAAATTTCAATATGCTCAACAGGATTTAGGTGTGCAAGACGTTCAAAGAGAAGCTGTGCATGATCCCTGACAGATAACAGTAGAGTTCGATCAGTAACATTTATAACATGTGAAAAGAGACAGATGTGTTTAATGCAGAAATGCAATTATAACCAATTCAGTATAACTGCTGTTAAAAAACCTCCAGTATAATTATACAACAATTAACATCAAAGGAACACATGTAATTACCAATCATGAACTGAGAGGAAACCAAGAAGAAGTCCAAGTTTCTGGTTCTTTTCTATCTCAGGGGCACGCTCCCCAACTATATCATTTTCCATCTCCAATGCTGTGTACAAATCAATAGTTATTTCTTGCTTCTCGTCGTCCATAAGGTCCTTTCCAGTAGCTGCAAGATTTATTCTGCCAATTTTACCAGCCTGGAATCACGAGAGAGGGGACTAAGCTCCATGAATTGATACTTCATTACTTCAATGTCCTATAATTATTGAAGCACTGAAGATAAATACAGCCATGGCATCAATGTAAGACCAAATTCACATGCACGGCTTGAAATTGTTCCAGTTACTAAAAACACAGTTATGACATTCTACAACCAATAAATTATCAGTGTGTATATCTTGCTGTTGACAGAGATACTTATATTTTAAAATAACTGTATATATGACACTCCTTTAAAACCTATAACTACAAAAATGCCGATAAAAAAGAACAACCCTTATAATTTTGCCAATCTAGTCCTATTTTAGATTGAAAAACAGAAGTCCCAATTATACCCTCTCCCCTCAAACCCAAACTTCTCTTCTCCCCAGTTCCAGACCCCATGTATTTGTCCCCTTATGATTATCCGTGCGCAGCCTTCGACCAATGTTCCACATCCCCTGAAACAAAATGCTTTGTTTTGGATCCTAAGGCCTATGCACCATGGCAATATTATTTCAATGAATTCAAGTTTTCAATACATGGTCTTCTATTCCTCTTTTAAAATGGTAGAATTGTCTTTTGTTTCCAAAAAAGAGCAGAATCGCAAAAAATATAAGAGCTGTGTTTTGGACTGACATTATTAAGTTTTATGGCACATATATACAATTCTCCCTCATAATCCTGTCAAATACAGCAAATCTTTTATTAGAAAAAAATAATTTCAGAAGACAAAAATGCTAACTAACCTCTTCAATTCTCCTTGAAACAAAGGAGTCAAAATGCTCAAATGCCTCATCATCATTTGGAAGTAAATGAACATAACTGAAACAAAAGCCGCAAACATTTTTTAGGTCTGGCAACAACACCAACTCATACTCATACAACGTAGTAGGAATCAGGAAAATAAAAATAAACAACTTGATACCATGTTCATACTACATAGGGATTTCCTTTAACTCAACAGCATTCGCATTTAACATATGTTGAGGAAAAATGAGCTAATATAAGTCTAGTACTGCTGAAATAATAAGAATTGTAAAATTACCACATAATTATAAGAATAAGCTATAAAAGTACAGAGCAAAAATTGAGGAAGAACAAACAGGGTATAAAGTTGAAGAGAACATCACAAAAAAATGTAATATCAAAATACTAAATCTACATGGATATAATAAACCTTATTGCAAACATGATCTCAAAATTATTTAAAATCACGATATGTTTTTTCGAGAATACAAAATTGTAGATATATTTTAAGGATGATGTCTAAAATCACTGTTTGCAATCAGGAAATCTACAGAAACAGGACAATTAGTGAACTTACAGATTATCCAGGTCAATAAAACCAGATTTGATCAACAAGGCTGCTATTCGGAAAAGACCAGATGGAACAGGGCTGTTGACATCTAATCGTTGATAATATTGGAATTTGAACCCCAAAATTTGAGCTGCATGGGACTGTAATAAAGTAAAGTTGTAAGATGGACTGAAAATACTACATAAAGTATGACAATAATCATTAGAAGCTGTCTACATGATCGTATTAAAATGAATACCTTTGGGAAAAGAGGTATAAGCTGATAAAAGATATTGTTATCTGGATAGAGTTCAAAACATTCCAACACCTAGCAGACAAACAACGATAACAGAATTACGTGGTTTCAACGACATACTTTACAATATTAGATAATAATAATGGGATAGCAAATGAAAACTCACAATGTCAAATACACGATTAGGGTCCAGGTCAAAATGCCCAATCAGCGACTGTCACAAAAATATTATGTCATTGCACAATATTGTTTACATGTTCAAATCATAACATAGGAGGAATAAGGAAATTCTAATACCAACCTTTACAATGCTGATAGTAACTGAGGAAGCATTTTGGCAAGCCAAATCTGAACCAACTTGACAAAGGAGGGTTGCCTGAATTATCCAGACATACGAAGATAACTAGGTCAAAAACCACCAAACTTCACTAAGTCATTTTAGAAGCACCTTTGTAAACTAAGTCTAACTGAAGACTGGAGCTAACCATAAATCCCATGTAATTGCGAGATATAGTCTCAAATGATTTTCGAACTAAAAATATAAGAACATGGCGTGTGGATATATACAGTTGTAATCACAAATTGCAATTGCAATTTTTTGTTGAAGTATCTAAGATGGAGAGTGTACCCTCTAGATTAAGTAGAACACAGAATTACCAAAAAAAAAGTACTTTGAAAAACACGATTCTTTGCTTACCACTATTTTGCAATCCAACTCCGCAATTTAGGATTAATCATAAATTGCATATTGGAATTAGCTAATTGCTTTACAAAGATCCCTTGAACTGTAAACTTGTCCACTCAGTAATTAGGATCAAATACTGATCAAGTAATTTAAGGCAGTACCGCTATCCAAAGAATCTCCATGTAGAAACTAGAAGCACAGTTTTCTAGGTTCTGCTACTCATTTCAAACAGCACGTGGAAAAGATTGTAACCACTAACCTCTGAAGTTTTCCAAAAGAAAATTCGCACCAATGTACAATCAACACAAGAACAAAAAGTAAGAAGTTTGACAGATAGATATACATACCAACTTGGAGTAGCCCTCACTTTCCTCTCTTACAAGGTTGAATTTAGTTTGCTGATAAAGAAGTCGTGTGTTGACTCTGACCTATTACCAATTATTACAAGCAACCATTAAACAACCACACAGTGAATGGTTAACATAAACATTTTTTTAAATCGTGCATTTTAGCAAATAAGGTAACAAAATGAGCAGAGGGGCATTGCTCAAGAACCATGGTCAAAAAGTATGGTCGTTGATGTGACACGATACATTGTAATTCATGTGAACACACAAAAAGGTATCAGCATTAGATGATAGTAACATGAAATACTGACAATATGTATGGTATTAGTATGTGACACATGACACATACCTCCTTGACTTTTAAATCCTGGCCCTTTGCCTTACTCTGTTCAACCTCCCAGAGGAACTCTTCCTTCAAGTGTACAAGTAGAGGAAATAGAGACAGCATGTGTCAGCTTCAATCTTGAAAGTGGTTCATCAGACATGCAAGTGCCCTAGTACAACGAACAACAATACTCACTTCACATCGCTCTTGAAGAAGTCTAGGCACAATCAAAGACGACTCCACAAATGACTTGGTCTGCAAGGAAGAGTATTCAGCAGGAGATTAGTGAACATGTATAGTCTATTTGTGTTACTAAAATTATGAATAGATGTAAAAGTATCAAAAAGAGTTGTTACCATCTTGACAAGACGGCTGCGATAATCGCCAGAGATTGTAGTCTACAGGTTGATAAAAGTCAGCTCAACTAATGCAACAAACAATCATTCGGAGGAGATAGTAATACAAACAATAGAGGGGTAAAGCCAAGTTACATCATTCTGGAATAAATGCATCTTGAACTTAAGCATGGCTGCTAATTGAAAGAACAATAAAACAAAGTACTATGCAAATAAGAAGTGACGAAAGGTCATAGGCTCATAGGGGGAAACGAAAAGGTTATAGATCGAAGCTCGATGACGTGGGTACATAGCAAGGCAGACAATGTCAAGGGGAAAAAATCAAATGGCAGGACAGGGAGTGGCAAGAGACTGAACGGAGGATAGCATTTACATTTCTATTGTCCCACTATTTGTTGGAAGAACGAGAAAAAACTGCTTAGCGACATTATAACTCTTATCTTTCTGGTATAGATCCAGAACAGTTCAATTTTAGCTCAATTGCACTGAACAAGACAAGTAGAACCATGCACGGAGAACATTATAAACAGATCACCAGAAACTGAAAGGGACAAATTTGAGTTTTTGTCCCTTCAGCTTGCTTATCTCGAAGAGCATTTGCACTTCCCACACAAGATCATCAAATATCAACACTCTATCTACAGCGCATGTTCATGTGCATAAGCATGAAAAACCAACTACTTTCACTTTTTAGTTCGAGTTATGGTACGCTTGGGCCGTTTGGCTCTCTGTGAACATTCTTAAGCATACCCCTTGACTTTCGACCATTATAATGTTCATTTCTGTTATTCAGTCCAAAAGCTGCAACTTTCATGTTCAAAGGGAAGACCATTGTTTGACTTGTCTCTACTACAACTTCAGAGGTATTTTTTTTCCAAACATAGCCTTAAACCCTATCCAGGCTTAGAGAGCTACTACGTCCTAGCAATTCAACTGAGAGATTATCCATCATGAAAATTCCTTACAATTCAACCAAATTATCAATTCAACCAGCGCAACAAGTAACACGTACTACAAACTGATCAATTTAGCTGTCCTGCATCCAGTGTTACTGCCTACGATCCCCCCTCTAACAAATTGACTAATCAAACGCACTCCACTGAGGCATTCGAAGCTCACTAAGAACCACACGGCAGCAAAAAAGAGTTGGGTATACTCACATCCTGCCCTAGGTGGGCGACGATGTCGGCGAGCACCGAGCCGGACTCCTCGCGCCGTGCCTCCTCCACGAACACCACCGAATCCAAAGCCACCCGGCACTTCTGCGGCGGTAGGTCCCCCCGCACCTGCGCAGCCCAACCCACGCAATCAGCACAAAAACCCGACCAAACCAACGGGCAGAGCAAAACCTAATCACACGGCAGTACAAACTGGCGGGAGCTCACCATCGCCAAGCACAGCTCGTAGAGGAAGCGAGCCATGGGGACCGGATCGGGGAGGCGGAAGGCGGCGGCGGACTGGCTCTTCCATTCGCGGAGGCACTCCTCGGTGATGCACTTGTAGTCAGACGCCTGGAGAGGGGGCGACATGGCGGCGGAGGCTGTGTCGGGGTCAGGATTTTGGGGGATTAGGGTTTCATGGGAGGTAGCGAGGCCTGCGGAGGGGGAGGAGGTGCGAGATGGGGGAGAGACGACGAGGGAGGCGGAGGTGTGTGCGAATGCGAATGCGATACGGTGCCGTGGTTTTTGGCCCTGTCTGAGTGAGAGCGTCGGCTTCAACTTCTCTGCTCTACAAGGCTGAGGGCCTGAGGCTGTTCCAATCAGCCATTTCTGCGGCCAAAAGCAATCTATTTATATTAGAAGAATTTATATTAGAAGAAGCTAAAAAATTATATTTGATTAAGTTAACTTTCGGTAGCTTTTGTGGGATAAGGTTCTAATTTTATCCCTAAAAGTGACCAGAAATTACCCACTTTGTACTAAGTATAAAAGCTTGACCTCACTCCCTCTCGCTCCCCCATCCTCCTACCGCTGACCAACTAAGCAGTGGCGCTAGGGTTTGTGCCCCCACGTCGCTCGGTTCCACCTCACCCCCCACCTCGGTTCCACCACCAGCCGCCTCCGCTGACGACTCTAGTCATCTCTGTCGACGCTTCCTCCTCCGGTTGACGCCCGGACCGTATCCCTCCCGGCACCTCCTTCGCCCGTAGATCTCATCGGCTGCCCCCTCTGCCAGCCGAGCTCACCATCGTCGTTGTCCTCCCATCTCCTCCCCTCCACTCGCCAACCTCAGTCTCCACTGGCAGAGCTTGCCTGGCGTCTGTCTCCTCCCGTCGGCTGCCCCATCTACCGGTCGAGCTCGCACCGACACCGACCAAGCGACAGGTGTGGATCTGCCTACCCTCAACCTCGACAGCACTAGATCCGGCCACAACGCCACCGGATCGCTCTCCTTTCCTATCAATGCTAGATTCGAAGCTACACAAGCTTCGTCCTTGGCATCATCCCCATCTTACTCGTCGCAGGTGACGGAATCCATCACACCGGATCCACAGGCGTCCAGATTAGAGCCATTGGCGTCCATATCCACATGATGTGTCCTTGTTTCTTGATTTGTTCTCGCCAAATGCATGAAGATGATTGATGTCGAGTTTATGTTGAATATTCCAATTTGGGTTGTAATCATGTGCCTAGATATTTCTTGTAATTTTTACTTGCATTTTCTTTGAGACAAAATCCTAAAGTGCAATTTCTCAAAGATGAAATCCGGCTATTGTATTTTCTTGGACACAAAATCCGAGAATATATTTTGATGCAGTTCTTGAAGATGAAATCCAAAAAACACAACTTTCATTTTGTCAAAAATGAAATCCAAAAATACAACGTATTGCACATTAACATGCTCATTGTTTTTATTTCCTTTACTCAATTTACATGGATATGCATATGAACACAAACATGATTTTTCTATTTTTTTAAGTTTGATGGGATCATTTGGCGACGGCTACTATGTAAAGGGGCTATGCGCAAAATGCACAGGCCTATGAGAGGGGTTATATGCAAATTTACCGTTAAGGGTTGGGAGTGGGATGCTAAGGCTATCCTAGCCCTTGGTACATCATCCAACAAAAAATAGTTTAAACAATGTTTTTGGATCATTTCGTATGAATAGATATGCGTAAGGTCAAAGCAAGGAGCACGTATATTTAACATTTCGTTATAAAATACTTGGTAATTATTAATGCAATATGTTTAATATTTAAATTTACATTTACATTTGTATGTCACGTACAAAAAAAATGAAATCCACTCATATGTCCTTCAAACGGCATCAAACAAGCCGTCATTTCACTTAAGGGCATTTTAGATATTTCTTAACTCAAAATAGCCAGCCATCCTACTTAAAAGCCAGCTACCAAATAACAAACTTTTTCAGCCCAACCATTCAGTCGTGCAGCCCTTCAACCAGCCGTAAGCTATTTTTTTTTAGAAAAACTACATCCATGCCAAACATGTCCATTTCTTTGCACCGTATCACATTCGCATCTCTAGCCCGTTTTAGGAAAGCTACTTTTCATATTGTCAGCTTTGATGTAACTATTATTAACTTATTAATTACATACTAATCTTTCCGTGCATCTCTTGTTTTAAATAAGTTGGTTTGTGGCTTCTAGTTGTTTGGTTTCTTCATGACCACCCATGGATTTATATAGTCCCTTTAATCCTCTTCCAAAGCAAGTAGGGTCCTACTCTGAAAGAAAGTAAAAAAATCATAATCCTGTTAAGATTTATTTAGCACACATTTCAAAATCATAAAAAACTATATATAAGTTACCATACGTAACAATCTTCACCTTGACTCTTGTACATTGAAGTCATTATGCTTCTCCAAGAATTTGCTCCAAGTCGTCTCCGTATTTTTTGTTTTTCCTCCCATCTTCGGGAGTGCCTCTACCATAGGGACTCATGCATATCACCACAATATGTATATTAGTGTTTAGGCTTGACCTTCTGAACCCTTCACCTGAGAGTCATTTCTTTATGTAGTTTGGTAAACTACACCTTCTGTTCCTATAGCCCTGCATGCCATAGGTTTGTACCATCGTCGAGCTCTACCTGCTCATTGGTACCATGTGGTTGGTCTCACTACATCTTTCGTCTTTTAATAGCTAGCATCTTTGCCTTTTGGCCATCTATATTTTGCAACCGTCTTTTCAATTCCGCACATAACTATATTGAGATCTGATTACCTACCATTGACGATCCGGTTTCCTTCTCCTGATCAAGACTTTTTTAGACCTCCGATTAGTTGCCCTTCCTTTAGGTTTACCCATCAATCGGTTTCCTCCATTACTACTCGTACTTTTCATAATTACCGGTCCTTTGTAGGTAACTCGCATGACTCCACCTCAAAATAATACCTCACAACCTTTGAGTTCAAGCAACCTCACATATATTATTAGATTATTCTTTATGCCAAGAACACACCGAACTCCTATCAATATGCAATGTGTCCCATCATATATTTCCAATATAACTGTTTCTATCTCAGTAATCGCTACTTCTTGTAATCAGCCAAGTGAAAAGTTCCATACGCCGGATGTAGAGATCTTCGTCGAATATCTCCCTCACCACTTATATGAAAACAATAACCTAAATATAATATCCATTCATGATAAATACCTGTTAACTGACGATAATTACATTTGAATCATCTTTTGCTACCGCCATTGAGTATGCACCCTTTATTTGCTTTAAATTCAAATAGTTCTTTATCATATGACATTTCGCGTCTCATAGATAGCATACACGTATGCCCTTACTTTTGCTCTTTTTCTTCCTATAGCTCTTGATTTTGCTTGCAACACCTACTATAAGCCAATGATTGAGGATGAAGAAGCTATTTCAAGGACTCCGCCTTCAATAGATATACGATTTGTCTCATTGAAGTTGAGAGTGCTCTTCTCGACGAGAATATTCATCACTAATTGCTTCTAAAATTGTGATAGACATGATGCCAGTGTGACGACCTTGTCACTCTCCACAATTGTCTCATCCACATTAATTGTATGTGTGATAAGTTTGTTGAAGACATTGAGATGGTTAACGAATGGTGTACTTTCCTCTATACGCAACCTATACAGTTGTTGCTTTAGCATCTATTAGTTTGTCAGCGACTTTGCCATATACAATTCTTTTAGGTTATTCCATAATTTCTTCAACGAATTCTACTTGATCACCGAGTACTTTTTGACCATAACCACTTGGCCTAGGCGATCTCGCCTCTGCTTGGAGCTTGATTGTGCCACACCAGATCAAGGAAGTTGCCACTCGCCATTGCCCAATCGAGGATGCCTTCATCTTGATCTCGTCATCACTGATGCTTTGAAGGAGGATATAGATTACATGGATTTGAGATATCGATTAGAAAAAAAACCTTAAAGCCAAACTTCCCATTTGAGTAGATTCAAAGACGTAAGAAAATCAATGTAGACCTACGAATTTTGTTGCTACTTCTTTGCATCTCATCGTAGTTGCTTACTGTCGGCGTTTTCGAGCGCTGGCAAGTAAATTTGTAAGTCTAGGGGGTCGCGCGTTCCACTCCCTGAATGGTTAGACTCGTGAGTCCAAGATGTATCTTGGTTGGTGAAAATCCCTACTCCAGTTCAGATGGCCGTATTGTATTGCTTTTTGCACTATGTTTTTACAGACGAGGCCCCTAAATGACTTAGTCTCCTCGTGTTCTTATGTCTCCCTCTCCCTCCTGCTCTCTCTTAATCGTTTAGTCCTGCCTCCTTTTATCTGAAGGAAGGCGGGTTACATCGAAGTTGGGGAAGAGCGAGTGACCTATGTTAGAGCTCGGTCCTTAAATCACGTGGGTGAGTCGCCACCGTCTTGCCCATCTTGGGTTGATAGCCTTGGTGGTCGGGAGGTTAGGTATTCCCGGAAATAGCGTACTTGCCCTCTGTGATCCTTGCGAATCTTGGCGTCGCCGCGTGCATAGCGTTGGTCTTTGTCTCGGGAGGAGCGTGCGCTCGTCTTCAGACGTGGATCGTTGATGGGGTGGAAGCTTTGTCTTCTGCGATCACGGATCTTCTTGGGAAGGAGCCACCGCCTTGTATAGTCACTCGATTGACCTTATTCGAGTGCGTGGCGGTAGGCGATGAGGACCTAACACGCGCCCTCGGCGTCCGTCACCTTGGTTCGGTTGGAGTCGGGGATCCGCCCGCCAAGAGGGTCGGGAGCGCTGTCGGTCGAGTCGGAGATCCCGCCCGCCAGAGAGGGGGCGAGCGCCGTCGGATTCGCTTCCCTGGCCGGTCGGGAGCGGATGTCTTGTCTTGATCTCAGCGATTCGATCGATGGCGTGGCGAGGCGCTACTGTTGGTGGAGATATGCTTGAGGCGGCTCGTCGTTTCGTTTGTTGGGGTACCCTGTTATTAGTATTCGTCGGTAGCCCCGAACTCCGGCGATTTGGCGGATTCGGTTGGGGTTGAACTTGGACGAAAGTGGTGGCGGGCACAGTGGTCGGTCCGACCGTCCGGTTAGCGATTTCCGCCGGTGTGCCGTTGGATCCGGCGGTGTCACGGAGTTTGGCGGGGCATTTGAACCGCCGGGGCTTTACTCGCCTCGTTGCGCATGTCGAGTATAGTTTGGCGCGCCACGCTGCTCATCTTCTTGAGCGCCGGGTTACGGTGAAGGATGCTTCGTTTCGGCACCGCATTTACTCGAGGCGCTTAGCCTCCTTCGTCGGATATATATATATATATGTTGTTGTAGCTTGCTTGAAGGGATGAGAGCTCTTTCTTACGTTCTTTCAAATGGCTTGAGACACCCTCTAGTCTTTAGCTTGGCGATGGCGTCGCGGTGGAAGAAGAAGATCCTCTGCCGAGCTTTGGGTGAGTTCGACCAGCGATGGCCGAGCTTAGGAGGAAGAAGCTGCGGCCGTGTGGCCGCTTACGTTGTGTATTTGCTCGAGGCCGTTCGAGGCTCGAGGTGGTAAGGGGCCCTTACGAGGCGATGGCGCAAAGGCGCCGACCGTAGTTAGTGCGGCCGCGTCGATGTCGGTGAGCAGCGTGAGCATCGGCGTGTTGCCAGCGGCGCGGCGGTATCCGTCGACCGAGCAAGGGCCTACCAAAGCATGCGTCGGTGCCACCGATGCCGCACGGATGTTTGATAGGTTCTAAGCGCGGGTAGAGTCTGCGTAGTGCGGCGTGGCCACTCTTGTATCTGTCAGTCTTGTGTGTAAAGTCGTGTAAAGTCCGAGCTGTTGGCCTATAATGAAATTTTCTTTTCTTTATGAAAATGTCTTGCGATGAGTTTGCTTTAATTTTAATCGTTGTGGGCGGCGCCTTGGTGGCGAGGCGGCCGGATGCCTCTGTGAGGTTCGGTGTTCGAGTGCTTGTTTAACGTCGTAGCTAGGCGGTGCCTTGGTGGCGAGGGACGGCCGGATGCCTCTGTGAGGTTACGGTGTCCAGCGCCTTGGTCGGCGGGACGGCGGATGCCTCGAGAGGTTCGGATGTCAGAGTGCTCGTTTAACGTCGTAGCTAGACGGTGCCTTGGTGGCGAGGGACGGCCGGATGCCTCTGTGAGGTTACGGTGTCCGAGTGCCTTGGTCGCGGGACGGCCGGATGCCTCTGTGAGGTTACGGTGTCCGAGTGCCTTGGTCGGCGGGACGGCCGGATGCCTCTGTGAGGTTACGGTGTCCGAGTGCCTTGGTCGTGGGACGGCCGGATGCCTCTGTGAGGTTACGGTGTCCGAAAGTGCCTTGGTCGGCGGGACGGCCGGATGCCTCTGTGAGGTTACGGTGTCCAGAGTGCTCGTTTAACGTCGTAGCTAGGCGGTGCCTTGGTGGCGGGGACGGCCGGATGCCTCTGTGAGGTTTGGATGTCCGAGTGCTCGTTTAACGTCGTAGCTAAACGAGTGCCTTGGTCGGCAGGACGGCCGGATGCCTGTGAGGTTCGGTGTCCGATCGCCTTGGTCGGCGGGACGGCCGGATGCCTCTGTGAGGTTCGGTGTCCGAGTGCCTTGGTCGTGGGACGGCCGGATGCCTCTCAGAGGTTCGGTGTCCATCGCCTTGGTCGGCGAGACGACCGAATGCCTCGAGAGGTTCGGTGTCCGAGTGCCTTGGTCGGCGGGACGGCCGGATGCCTCTGAGAGGTTCGGTGTCCAGCGCCTTGGTCGGCAGGGACGATCGGATGCCTCTGTGAGGTTCGGGTGTCCGAGTGCCTTGGTCGGCAGGGACGACCGGATGCCTCTGTGAGGTTCGGGTGTCCGAGTGCTCGTTTAACGTCGTAGCTGGACGTGGGTGCTCGTTTATCGTCGTAGCTGGACGTGAGTGCTCGTTTACCGTCATAGCTGGATGTGGGGCATCCTTCTCGAGTCCTCGTCGGGCGAGGGTAGCTGCGAGAGGAATGGCCACCGTCTATCCCACATGTATACCCCATCCGCAGGTGTGGGACTGGAGGGATGGCGGCGCGTTTACTGCGTTGGTTTGAGCGCCGTGCTCGTGGAGCTAATAGCGGGTAGTCCGAGTGGGTCTGGGAGGTCCCCCAAGGGGACCCTTCCGAGCGGACGGTCCCGAGTAGGGTGTCTGGCCTGCTGTGGGGCGACCCATAAAAAACCTTTCTCTACTCAATCCCATATGGACTCTGGGTCCACAGCTGGCTGTCGCTCATTGATGAGCTCCCGGGAGAGTGTGAAGTATGGTCTCGGACGCAGTAGAGGTGATTAGGCCGTCACCGACCTAGCAGAGGGCCCACCGTGGGGCTCACCTCATACCGCCCCTTGCTCAAGTTTCTTTGGGCGGCCTTATACCCATCTGGTGGGGTAGGCCTTTTGAACCCTGACTCCTCATTTGGGCCCTGGCGCAAGCCACAAAGCTTTTGTTGTCTTGGGGCCATAGCGGCCCGATGGGCTTCTCGCGCCCGAACAACCGTTCGGCAAAAAGCGAGACCAAGAGGTTACGGACACGTTATTCGGGGCGTCTTTATGGCCCTTGTCGCTGACATAGCGAGGATTAAAAGCGGAGTGGTATTAGGCCCAGGAGTTACGGTGGCGCAACAGCGAGGGTGGGACGCGACGCTTTGCTTGACGGGGTGCTGCTTGGCGGCGTTCGCTCGTCCTCTATCATCGCCCGTTAGGTGCTTCCGGGTGGTCACGCTTTCTTGCCTTCTCTCTCGCTTCGAAACAAGAAAAGCGCCAGAGAGCTAAGGAAAGAAAACCCGACCTTTCTTTCTCACCTTCGATCGTCTCCCTGTGAAGATGTCGTGGCGGAGTGCTCGCGCCAAGACAGTTGCGTGCGCTTCGGCTTAGTGAAGAAGGGCTTCCTTATGCCGCAGACCTTCCCGTGGAGGTGCCGACCAGGCTGCCACCCCGCGTCGCGGGCGGCAGATCGTGGTGCCCGCCTTGTTCTTCGAGCGGCTTTGGTCCGCCTTGCGCACCGTTCATCCAGAGGTCTTGTCTCATTACAAGGTGGAGTGCACCATCTCAACCCCAATGGGGTCCTCCACATCGCCATCTTCATCACGCTGTCGCGAAGCCTTCTTGGGGATTGAGCCGGCTGGGCGTTGTGGAGGCACTTCTTCGAGCAAGGCTCGGAAGGGCGGTGCCGTCGGGCCTTGCGGCGCCCTTGGTGGCTGGCCCTCGGCTTCGCCCGGTCGAGCACGGAGTACTGGAGGTAAAGCGCCCTCGTCCAACAAGGGTGGCGTTCGAATGGCTCTACGTTCAAACGTCGGCGCAGCGCCCTCGTTTCACCGGCGAGCTTCCCATGGTGGAGGAGCGGTGGGCTGGAGCGCCGAAGAGGGAGAAGAACAAAGCGGCCACGATCGTGGAAGCGGTCGGGGCTCAAAGGAGGCGAGGGCTCACCGGGGCGTGGTTGTGCGCGCTTTATGGGGATCGCGTGCAACCACTTGTGCACGTGCCGCACCCTGTTCGTCTGGGCCGTCGGCCGGGCGAGGATGGCGAGAACCCAGTGGCGCGTCGAGGTGGAGGCCGGGTGGCGGTGTTTCTGGCGAGCGCCACGGTGGCATGACTGACCACCCGAGCCATTCTCGGCGGCTTTTCCGCCAAATCTGGTAAGCCGGTGAAATTCCTTTCTGCTTCTCTTTTCTTTGTCCTTAGCACTTGACCGACATTCCTGCATCCTCTTAGGGGCTCATGGGGATGTCTTCCCAGGCGCCGCTCCCGGGGGATAAGGAAGCATGCGCGCCCGGCGAAGGCAGCGGTCGACTCCTCATGAAGCGGAAGGAGGAAAGGAGGAGGAAGAAACATAAAGGCAGCGGCGAGATGTGTCGGAGACCACCGCCGTGGGGACAACCTCCAGCGGCAATGGCGGAGTGCCTTGGCCACCCCTATGGTGGGTTTTTCACGATCGCTAGCCGGCGGCGTCGAAGGCGGACTCGGAGGCGGCATCACGGGCCCGTGGCTACGGATCCCGGCGAGGTGATCTTGCGCTCCATGATCGTCGCGGCGTCTCGGTGGAGGTGGCCGGGAGCGACCACCGACTTGCCCCTTGGCGGGGCGGCAAAGAGGCGCGCGTGCCACGCACCCGCTTCGGCCTTGTAAGTGTATTCTTTTATTGGAGCATTTTCTTTTGGCAAAGCCGCCGGCGACTCTTGAATCTTTGCAACGTCGGCGCCTATCTTTGGGGTGACCGTGGGCGTGCCACATCGGCTCCGCATAAATGTGGCGCCCGGTGATTCAGTGACCCGGTCGGGTCGGTGGAAGTCGCGGCGTCGGCGTCAGAGGGCTCGATCGCCGAGGTGACGGGGCCTCACCCGGAGGTCGTGGCCGAAGAAGAACTTCCACCGCCTCCGGCGGGGACCCCACCGGATGACGTGATCGTCGTTTCGGAGGATGAGACAATGGCGCCGCCGGTGATCGCGCCAGTCGTGGCGGAGCCGGCGATGGAGGTGCTCGACCCGCCGTCCCGGGGAGGTGCCGGCCGATGCTCCTCGGCGCTTGGTCGCCGGGGGTTTCGAAGGTTGACCTCGTCACCCTTGCCCATGGTGCTTTGACGGCGACGTCCGCCGAGCAGGCGGCGAGTAGCGTCGCCGGGTGTAATCCCAGGTCGGGCGTCATGGGTCGAGCGGAGGAGAGCGAGTGGGCGCCGCCGGCAGAAGCGCGCTACCGGGCCGGCCGAGATAGGCGATCCGTGAAGGTCGCTCTTGCTCTGAAGTCTTCCACCGGTGGCTGGATACGATGGTCGGGAGTCCGGCCCGGTCGCCTGTAGGTCGGAAAAGTTCTGACTCGTTGCACATTTTTGATAGTTCTTCCGTGCGACTAACGGAGTGTCCACATTTTTGCAGCACTTGCGGGCTCGCTTCGTGCGTCAGGTTGAGCTCTGCGGCGCTCAGACGATCGTGGGGCACAGTGCGGCGGAGGAGTCGATCGGTGTGCCTTGAGCTGCGCCTAGCCCAGGAGGCCCTAGGCATTAGGCGGTCGGAGGCGGTGGTGATCCGCCAGGGATTTGAAGAGGCCACAAAGGCCCTTCATGATGGCGCCTAGGGCCGAGGCCTTGAGGCGAAAGTGGCGAGCTCGAGTCCTCTCGACGGAGGTCACCGAGGCCAAGGATGCCGCCGTTGCCGCGGAGGGACATGTGACGCAGTAACACGTCTGCGGACCGAGCGAAACAAGGCTCGGGGATTGCCGGGTCGTTCGCCGAAGCGGCGATCGCCGAAGGAGGTGGCCGGTGAAGACTTCATCTGGCGAAGTCGGAGCCGGCAATCGACCAACTCTGCGGCGGTAAGTGTCTCAATTCTTCAATTAAGTTTGGGGTGCGACCCATAGGCGAACTTATCCAAAATCTCCATAATCTGCAGAGGCGAGAAGAATCGGCGTCGCCGTGGAGGCGCAGAGAAGCGGCCGGATGCTCGCGACGTGGCGATCGTGGCGGGGCGAGGCCGGCGGCGTTGAAGGTTGCGGAGGGCGGTCGGGCCGAGATGGCGCCGGCTGGAGGCCCTCCGCAAGGCGGTCGGAGGTCTGCGACCGCATCCTTGGGCCGAGGCGGGCCGAGTGCCCTTGCCTCGCCGCCCGAGTGCGGACCGTAGAAGAGGCGGTGGTCACCGTGGCTGCGCTTGGAGCCGTCGCTGTTGGTCAACACCATCTCGTACTACGACGGCATCGACCTCGCGGTGGTGGGCGTGGCGTGGCTGGGAGCCGGATCGACGAGAGATCGACCGGTTCGAGCTCTGGTCGGCCGCTTGACGCCGGGAGATCGCCACCGCATCCCGCCGCGAGCCGCCCTCGAGAAGCGAGGCGACCAACTCTCCGTCTCGCCACCGCCGGTCGCGCCAAGAAGAATAAAAATATAGTTAACTTTATCCTTTTAGATTGTAAAGACCGCTATTTAAACAATCTTGAATTTACCAACTTCGAATCGTCCCTCATCCTTTTTCGTATTTAGGATGAGCGTTTGACCGACCATAGCCTTAAGGACCACAGGGTCACTTATGCGTAGGTCGGTCGTTTAGGGAGCGAGGTGGATTGGAGACTTGGCTATCACGGTTAGGCGCACTTGTGAGGATAGGAGTGTTCTAGACCGGCCAGGATCTTTCCACTCGGGCACTTCCTTCTTCCGCGAAGTGCTACTTAGCAACCATAGCATTTGGGCGTAGGTCGTAACACTTGGGTTGAGAGGTTACCGCTCGGGATGGACCTCATGACCGGTCGGTCACGTGCCCTCATAAGCGCGTGGGATAGGCGAGTTCGTGCGGGAGAGTGTTCCTGCCAGACCCAAAGGTCACCCCACTCGGTACTTCCTTCTTCATGAAGTGTTAGCAACCATAGCCGTTGGGGTATGGTTTGTAGCACTTGGGTCGAAGGGTTACTGCTCGGGAAGGACCTTGTGGTCGGTCGGGTCATCAACTTCGCATAGCGCCGACCGAGCGACTGAGCGAGGCGCGAAGAAGGCAGCCCAGTCGTCAGATGGCGACGGTGCTCGGAAGGAAGAAAGTAAAGAGCAAGCTAGGAAGAGGAAAAGAGTTTAGGGATAGAATCGCCTTAACTTTTCTATATTCCATGCATTTGGAAGGATGCGCCGTCGGTGTCCTTGGCCGAAAGGTGCGGCCGAGGAGGATCGCACGACGGTGAAGGGCCTTCGAGGCGGCGACTTGTGCTTATCCTTGCCGATGCGGACCGACGCAGGACGGTGTCGCCCGACACTAAAGACCGCCCTCGAACTGGCGGTGTGATAACGTCGCGAGCTTGTTGATACCGGCGATCGCGGGGCGGCCACGTCATGCGCCTCGTCGATCGATCGGCGAGTCTTGTTGTGCGGCGAGCCCCGAGCCTCCTCGAAGCTTGCGGTCTTGGGCGCCATACTCGGTGCATCGGCAAGGCGGCCCGACCGTATACCATGAAGAGCGGTGTGAACCCGTGAGCCGGTCGGCATGGTCCGTAGACTCGGAGGGCGGAGGGTAGCTCGGTCACCCAGCGCCCGCGAAGTGCTTGAGCCGATCGAAGATCCGCGGCAGGCCCTTGAAGGATCATGCCGTTTGCGCGCTCGACACGGCCGTTGGTCCGTGGATGGGCCACGGTACGCCCAATCGACGCGGATGTTGAAGTCATCGCGAGAACTCGAGAATTCCTTCCCGTGAACTGCGTTAGTTGTCGGTGATGATGGAGTTTGGGACTCGAATCGAAAGACTATGTCGCGGAAGAAGATGGCCGCTTGTGCCGGCGTGGCGCTTACGATCGGCTTGGCCTCTATCCACTTGGTGAACTTGTCCACCGCGACTAGCAAATGGGTAAAGCCCGGGCGCTTTGCGGAAAGGCAGGCCGGATCGAGCCCCCAAAGCGCAAAGGCCACGTGATGGGGATTATGCGCAAGGCTCGAGTGGGAGATGTATGCGCCTAGCGAAGAATTGGCATCCTTCGCGAGTCGTGCGATGTGCTCTGCGTTGGACCGACGGTCGGCCAATAGAAACCTTCTTAGAAAGGCCTTTCCCACCGAGATCGGGCGCGGCGTGGTGACCGCAAATTCATTGTGTATGTCGTCAGTGAGTTGTTTTCCTTGGTCGGCGAATGCACTTTTGGAGGACCGGAGAACCCTTTTGTAAAGGTGCGGACCGACCGGGACGAAAGACTTTGCTCGCGGGCGAGGCGCCGGGACCTCGGTCGGGTCGGGAGAAGCGACCCGTCAGTCAAGCGATCTATGTGAAGGACCATGTGGAGGTCCATCCATGTTTGTGATGAGTATTTGACTTTATCCGAGCAAGGTGTGCTCAAGTTTGAGTTTGATTTGGATTGTTTTTGAGCTAGAGCAATTTGAGTTCTTGGTTGGAGACGGTCGTTCGACCCAGTGGTCGGGTCGTCCGACACGAGTGGTCGGGGCTTTGGTTGGTTGGAGACCGATCATCCAGGCCCGAGTGGTGCAGTGTGGTGGTTGGAAACGGTCGTCCGACCCCCAGTGGTCGGGGCGGAGACCGATGGTCGGACCGAGTGGTCGGGGCGAAGACCGGTGGTCGGACCCAGTGGTCGGGGCGAAGACCGGTGGTCGGACCTCGAGTGGTCGGAAGAAGACCGATGGTCGGACCGAGTGGTCGGGGCGAAGACCGGTGGTCGGACCTCGAGTGGTCGGGATGGAGACCCGTGGTCAGTGCGTGGTCGGGATGGAGACCGGTGGTCGGACCATGTGTGGTCGTCGGGTTTCTTTGGCGATGAAGTGTATATCTTTGTTGAGATGGATATGTGTTGTTGGACATTGCTATGTGATGTGGTTTCCTTGTCTATGATGGTTGCGGGACTTTGGAGCTAGGTCATGGTGAGGCGAAGGGGATCGAGAACTAATTTGGAGAGCCGAGGTCGGATGATCGGTGTCGCCAAAGATGGTGAGGCGAGGAGTAGCCGCAAGCCAAGAAGACAAAGGAATGGATGAGATGCTAACTTGGAGCTGCTCACGATCGAGGAGGACCGTTGGATCGCGGTCGGGGAAGAGAGAGAAGGGTCAAGTTGGTATGCTTTGAGCAGCGTGCAAAACCCGTTGTGTTGTTGGGTTTGAATCACCCATGCATAGCTGTGTGAGTGGGTAAAATCTCACCCTTGATGGAGTGCTCTAGGGTTTAGAGGCTCATCCAAGGGTGGTAGGTGTTCCTAGCTGCTACTAGGCGGGGAGAGGGTGTCTCCACAGGGGCGTGGTGGCGGTGAGGAAAGTCTCGTGAGTAGTTGAGAGTTGTTGAGAGTGGCGATGTAAGGATCAAATCGGCTCTTGGATGTTGGCTTAGGATTGAAGCAAGATATCCAAGGGTGGGAATTGATCAGTCACTATAAATAGAGGGTAGGCGACCTTCCCTCTCTGAAGGTTCGAGGTTTTCTTTGCTCATTTGAGCTTTGCCCACTTTGTTGTGAGGCTTTGTATACCTCCCTTCCGAAATGAAATGTTCTTCATTTATATTCTTGTTTCATTTCTCTTATGTATTTACATTCGCACTTAATTTACATTATCCAAATTCGCATTTACTTACTTGCAATTTTCTTTACGTAATTTGGATTTGCCTCATCTCCTTCTACATGCTACGAGTCTTTGTTGAAATTCATGATTGATGAACTCTTCTCTAGATTGGTGCTTTCAATCATCTAGGCAATCCTTGCGTTCTTGTTGCAAGTTTGTAAATCTGTGTGTTCTTGAAGTGCGTAAGCGTGTGACTTGCGGTTCTTTAGTCTGATTGGCTTCGGTTCTTGTTGCCAAGGATGAAAGATTCTTTGGATGAATCTTCTATAGATCATATCCCAATCATCTAGGCAATCTACAACCTCTTCTATTGGTTTTGCAAGAAACCAATTTACGTGACTAGTTTTGAGATAGTGTTTCAATTTGTTTGAAGGGTTGTTTCTTCGTGTACTTACTTGCTGTGATTTGTGGAGAGTTATCCAAGGATATTCGACCATCAACTCCCACGACAAGTTAGGGTGAAATCTGTGTTTGTGACTCTGTTTTTGGTGTTGCATTTGTTTAAGCGAAAAGGGCGGAACCTTGGTATCAATTCCTTGATTGATGATTGAAATAGGTTCTGACATCCTTAGGAGGTGCACACCAATTTTCACTTTGTTTTGGATCGGTAGATCAAAAGTTACATCGATTTCATTTTTAAGATCGTCTGATTTTCTTTGTTCATCCGACCGATCTTGTTCATCCAGGCCTCGTAGGTCGGGCGTCTATTCATTGGTCGGGAGCACTATTCATCAAACTTTGTTCACCCGAGTATTGTTCATCAGACCTCTGTAGGTCGGGCGTCTTATTCATCGGTAGGGAACACTATTCACCCGTCTTGTTCATCAGACCTCGTAGGTCGGGCGTCTTTGTTCATCGGTCGAGTCTTGTTCATCAGAACACTATTCACTCGATCTTGTTCATCAGACCTCGTAGGTCGGTCGTACTATTCATCGGTCGGAGTATCTTGTTCTTAGAACACTATTCACCCAATCTTGTTCATCAGACCTCTGCGATCGAGTCTTGTTTAACCGACCTCCATGATCGGGAGTAATGTTCATCCGGTGAGTCTTGTTCACCCGAACATCATTCATCCGACCACTTCCGGTCGAGAATTCATTCACCCGACCACTTCGGTCGAGAATCTGTTCATCCGACCACTTGGTCGGGAGTCTTATTCATCAGGCCGATACTAACGACCGATTCGCGATCTTGTTCATCAGACCGAGCTACCCGACCGGTCACGATTTTCTTGTTCACCCTATCTTAAGCGGTGAACCTCTGTTTTGAAATTACTGATCGATGGTTGATTCTCTCTTTACGGTCTTTTGGTGGATTGATTTCTAGGGGAGAATTTATTGAAAATTTTATTTGGCTCCTATTCACCCCTTCTAGTCGCCTTTTCGATCTTTCAATTGGTATCGAGCCGGTTCGCTCTTTCTAGATCTTGACCGGTCTCAAGAGCCATGGCGATGGACAAGTATTCCACCAAGCCTCCTATTTTCTCTGGAGTTGATTTTCCTTTTGGAAATCTCGGATGGAGTCGTACATCTTGCCAGGGCTTCTGATATGGCGGAAGGTGAAGCTCCGTATGAGGTTCCTGGCGATGAAACGCCACGGCGGTAATATGGTGGCGTTGAGGCGAATGCTAAGGCAAGGAACATCCTCATCTGAGGTCTTAGCGCGATGAGTATGACGAGATTTCTCACCTTCGTTACGCTCATGAGATTTGGGTGACCTCGATGCTTACCATGAGGCACTACCCAAATCAAGGCGATTCGACAGGACCAATTCAAGCGTGAGTTCAACAAGTTTGAACAACCGCGGTGAGAATCTTGACGAGTGCTTTGGTCGGTTTACAAAGATTACGGCGACCTCGGCGATCGGTTGTATATACTCGACTCGGATAATGCTCGACATTTCTTGACCGCACTCGATCTTCGTATTTGGGAAATGAAAGTGACCACCATCAAGGACAACACCGACACATCGACCTTGACTCTTGGCGGGCTTTATTCCGCCTCAAGACTCATGAGATCGGCGTCGTCTCGCGGAAGGCGAAGTCTCGATCGATGGCTTTGGTCACCGATCCCATTGGATCCTCTCTTTACGATTCTTACATTGGTTTCTCTCTCTCGCCATTTGCGAGCTAGCGATGACCAAGCTGGAAAATTTTCGAGAAAATGAGCTTGCTTTTCTTGCTCATAAATTTTCATATGCATACAAAAGATTGAGAGAGAGGAAGAGAGGTGGGATGATCACTGTTTGAGTGTGGTGGCCCCAACCACATTCGAGCAAACCTATCCCAAATTGGAGAAGGCGAAGCGAACAAAGCGGTTCGGGCAAAACGACTACACCAATAAGAACCGCAACAAGAAGGCCCCACTCGTGAGCGGCGAAGAAGAAGTACCACAACTTTGCCAAAACAAGAAGCTCTTTCATCGGGTCCTCGCCACGCTAGATGATATCGAGCTCTCAGGCTCGGAGGCGTGGAGCGGCGAAGGCGAGGATGAACCGCAAGTGAAGAAGAGCGGCGGCGACTTCTCGGCATGTGCTTCATGGCGGCGCCATTGAAGCAAGCGACTCCATTGTCTGACTCGGACGAGTACCCACCTCTGACGAATTAAATCGCATACGTAAATTAGGCAAGTTTCATGCTAAGGCTAGGTCGAGGTGTTACGAGTTAGAAAAGGAAGTAGGTACCTTGACTCGGAGTTAGCTTCGCTTAGATCTTCTCCTCCGAGTCACCGATGTTGTGTGTTCTGTGATCTTTGTTCTTGTGGAGTTGGAGAACCTAAGGACCATACATGATAGTGTGCTTCTTGAACTTGATGGTCTTAGGAGGAAGAATGCTAGCACTAGTTCTATTGATGATATTCTGTTGAGGCTAGTTTTCTTCATGCTCACTCTACTCCTTCTTGTGCTAAGCGCCTAAATTGCTTCTTGAAATTGATGCCATGAGTTCACACCTTAGAAGCTTTCGCTAGAAATGATGAACTTGAATTGCATGCTTCTAAGGACCCAGTCGACTCATGTGAGTGTAGGCAACTAAAACTTGACAATGATGCTTTGAATGTCAAGTGTGATCAACTTGCTAAGGACTTACTAGATAAGTCAAAAGCGGTTGCTCTTGTGTGTTGGGGATAAGGATGACTTGGATAAAATCCATGTCGAGCTTAGAAAGAAATTAGAAGACCAAGCCAATAGGATTAGAGATGCTTCTTGCGTTTCTTGTGAGTCCCTCAAGATTGAGGCGGTAGTGCTAAGGAACAAAAAGCACGTCTTTGAGAGATCTTCTCTTTCTGGTTCTTCTTCTTTCTCTCCTTCCCCTGTTCTTCTTGTGCTTCTCTCTCCGAGATTGCGGTATCTTATGAGCACTCTCGAGAAGTTTGTTGGAGGCAAGAAGAAGCAATCTTATTCTAGACCAATCTAAGATCGTGATTTAATCAAGGTCTAGGATTTGACTACTTGGAGCACGCTAGGGCACATCCTCCTACCATTGTGCGTGCATCCAAGAGTGGTGAGATTGTGGTAGCTCGGGGTGAGCACCACTGTGTTAGTCTCTTTGGTGTGGTCCATGGGACTTGACGACGGAAGGATGCTTCTCCTATTATACGCCTCTAGCAAGGCGAAGTATACATGCACCTTACGTAAGAAGGATGGTCACCTAGTAGATTTACGCTTTAGCGCGCCAAGATCACTCGGCGTGATCGTGTTCTTTGCTCTTAGGGTATTGAGGTCATCCCGGACTTTGAGTGCTCTAAGGCACACCTGCTTCTAGCGAGTTAGAGAGAGTCGCTTTGTTTTTGGGCGTCGAACTTGGTTTTCATGCTAGTTCTTGAGTTTTAGTCTGGAGCTGTTCATAGTCGGTCTTTCGCCGTCCTCTTGATATTCCTCGTTTTCCCATCGAGGTAGATATCGGTGGCGTGAGGTGTTTTCCGGTAGGATATCCGAGCGACCTTCTTTGGGATGGTCGGCTTTTGCACCACGGCGTGCCAACCCGATTTGACTCTAGATTATCTACGAGTTGCTCTGATCGTGTGAGAGTTGGCGTCAGAGAGACACTCGAGTCGATCTTCTTACGTATGATGGTACTACGAGAGCGTCGTGTGGCTCGAGATTGGGTTCCCGGATCTTCTCTCTATCCCGATCTTGAGTCATCTTTCCTCTTGTGTCAATTCCTTGTGTCATGTCTATGCAATAATGCTTTTAAGTGCCTTTTGCCTTTTTCATGGCATGAGTCGCTTGAGGCTAGCTTGAGGATATGATCCTTTGCCTAGTGGAGTGGATTTGGGTCATCTTGTGGACTTGTCCTTTCTTAGTTCGATTCTTAGTCCATGAGTTGTCTGAGGCATCATCTTCGCCATGCATAAGTAGTGGACCTCGTTTTCCTCGAGGTACCCACTCACGGCAAGAGTTGCGAGTAAGTATGTTGGTCATGTTGATCCTTACTAATCTCATCTAGGATCGTTTTGTCGCTTTTCAATGTTGGCACTCGATGTGAATTCGAGTTGGCCTTTGCGGCTTGTTTCTAGAGGATTAGATCTTCTGCATGACCATCATGAGCATCATGCTAACTGCATGTACTTTCAACTTTGTTTGCCTCGTGTTTCGCTCCACAAGTGTTGAGCTTCATGATAATGACATTGGGGTCTTTCACTTCCATGGTGAGCTATCTCATACCCTCATGTCTGTTATATTTGTGATCATCATTTCCATGACATGTTGTGATTGCTCTTGCTCCCATGTGTATTATATGTACTTTGCTAGGTCTTGTTAGTTTTTGTCTATCTTGTTTTGTGCCATAGCATGTTTTCCCCAACCATCTTTGTGCTTCATGTATTATATCCTAAATTCATGAGCTCTTTCCCACATGTGATTTTCTTGTTTTTATCTTGTCCATGATATTGTTCATTTGGTATGAGCATTTGTATTAACTATGGGCACGTGCTATATATCATTTACTTTATTTTGTCATGAGTAGTATCTACGTTATATGACCACGATTTTCTATTACATCCATGATTAGCCTTGTTTAGACTTTGTTTGTCGGACTTTGTGCTACATGTGAGTGCCTTTCATGAGATTAGGGTTATATGATCTAGCTTGCATTGTATGATTTATATTGTTCATGATCACCTTTTATTGTCCTTCATGCTTATATGCTTCATACCTATTTTGCATGAGCTTGTGTTCTTCATTCATGGCATGTATTCATCATCATGCATAGAGTGTTGCCATAAGTAGCTTCTCATCTTTGTGTCCATGGTCACCATTTACTTTCATCTTTGCTGTGTCCTCATGACCTTTTGTTTGGTCTTCTTTTGGTGGGCCTTTTCGCGACATGTAAATATTGTTATTGAGACTATGGATAAATGGATCTTGATGTTGCTAATTGGTTTGTTTTATGCATGATCCTCTTTGGTTGTCTTTATTTATCTTGCTCATGTTATATCTAGTAGCATGTTGTTGTGCTTCATTATGGTATTTCTTCATTTACATGGTCATTACCATGTTTAGGGTAGTATCTTGATCCATGTATTTCTAGGCTTGCACATGATCCTGCTAGCATTTTGTTCTTTGTGATACACCTTGCTTAGCTTCTTATGCCAAGCATGAGCGGTGCTATGATGCACCTTCTTTGTTGTTTATCATGTGGATATGTTTTCACTTTGTTGTCTATGGATATATGGATCTTGATGCTATCTTTAGCTTGGTTGTGAACATGATCTTACATTACCTTACGCATCATGTTCATGCTCTAGATGATCATTTGCCACACTTTTCATGTATCTTGTCCATTCGTGCCTAGGAAGCTGGATCACTAACTTGATTTGAAAGCATAGATTTGTTGGATGCATGTGTGTAGGCTTACAGTGAGAGACCATCATCCTAGGAACATCTCTTCCTCTGCTTTTAGGATCCACTTGAGGTCCTTTGCCACTACTTGTTCTACACTGCAGTAGGTAAGTACGTCTGAAAATGTTGATGATAATGATGGATCTCTTAGGAGGTTGTGGTTCTTTTGTAGGTAGAGCTTGTGTCCTTTTTGTCTAGAGTCTTTTGGTTGGACTTCTAGCATAATTAGGTTGCTTTTTACCTTGAGCCGTCTTGCTCCTTAGAGACCATGTGGTTTTCGATCTTATCTCTTTTCCTCTAGCTTTCTACCTATCTCTTGTGAGGAGAGAGTTTTAGAATGTGTTCGAGGGGATTTGAGCTTGGGTTTATGAGCTCATATAGCTTATCTTGAGGGGAGTGGTTTGTATATTATGTACTATATATTCTCTTCCAGATTTTCCTTTCTTCTTACAGGTGACTTTGGGCTTGTTTTCTTGAGTTGAGTTCACTCACTTAGACTTCTGGCATGCCTCGCATGGACCTCTTATCTTGTGCTTTAGGTTGCTATCATGCGTGATTAGCTGTTCTCTCTTCTCTCTAGGTTGAGTTCCCTCACAGTCTTATAAGTCTAGTAGGTTTTGTGGCCTCCTGGGTAGGCGAGTGCATGTGCACTCCTTAGTTGAGATCTAGAGTCAGCTTCTCTATGTCAGTCTCTGGGAAGATAAGAGCGAGTCTGAGCCATAGTGAATCTCTTCTATCTTATCTATGCTCAATAGCCATCCAGTGTTGCAGTTTCTCGACTTCTTCTCCTCATTCTGTTTTTCTGGTTATTATTGAGTTCATTCGGGTTTTCTTTATGCCTAATCTTGATAATAACCCAACTTTAACCAGATTTGAGCTTAAAATTGATTCAATTGTTGAGGGGGAGTTTGGGAATCTGTTCATGCATTGCATTTAGACTGCATTTTTCGTTTTATGAGCTTTGTCTATTATGCATTTGACTCAATCTTCGTGAAATACATCATGCTATATCTTTCGAAGAAAATCACTAGCTTAGATATGTCCAAGTTCATTTATCAAGCTAATGTTCATTGAAATCTGAAAAACTTAAAAGCTTTAAATGAAAACTTGATGAAACATGTTGCTTTTACTTACTAAGTTTCTTCTCTAAGAGCTTTTACCATAAATTGTGAAATTTTGGAATTCTCTAGAGTCCCTATAGCAACTTGGGTGAAATTTGCTTGATCCATATTTGAGTCCTTCAGAATTGCTTATATGTGCTAAACTGAAAATTAAAAAAATTGACTCTTTTGTGCAAAATTGATCTCAAGACTTTATATTCTCGAGGCGCCTCCCATTGCATTTGGGATGAACTTGGAATATATTGTGTATGACCAAGATCATTCTCTTAAGAGTAACTCTTGAGATGATCGAAAATGGCTTGAGTCAATCAACAAAAAAAAATGCAAATATCAAACACATAAGTGGGTAAAGAATGCAAATAATGTCAAACATTTGCACCCCGCTATGTTTTTCGAAGTCTTAAAGAAAATTTGCATAAATTAAAAAAAAATGGGCTCGAAGGACCTTATATGCACTTCAAATTTCCCCAAAGTGTTGAGTAGGTTGAACTCTAGGTTTTCCATTTGATCCCTGAGTGGTTTTGCTTCTAGTTTTGAAACTTTGCTAAGTTTTGCACTTGTCAAATCTTGCTAAAAATGATACATTTTCAAAACTTCGCTTATGAGCAAAATTCGTTATTTGCACTTGGACATGTCTTAGTTTGGTCATAATCTGAGATTAATAAGCTTGGTGTCATATCTTGTCACTATGATCATTTGGATAATCTTCAAAGCTCTCTTAGGTTGCATTTCATGCATACATAAAGAGGAGAAAATTCTATTTTGATGCCTATATTGCCAAAGGGGAGAAAATGTAGAAAAGGCATCATTTAAAATGTAGAAAAGGAGGAGATAGAAATGTGAAAGCTTGTTGGTTCTTATGATTTTGTAAATCTTTGCTATCTCTTATGGATCATAATCACATTTGACACTTATGATTGGTTTTAGAGCTTTTGTTGAAAACTTGCTCTTTTCATGGTCTTGCTCTAAATTCTTTCGCCAACTTGGTCATAATTTTATACCTTTCTCTGGACCAAGTTTGGCTTTGCAATCAAATTGCTTTCTTCTTGTCTCATTCAAACTCAAATTTATGCCTTTTGTGTGGTTTGTCAATATACTCATCAAGGGGAGATTGAAGGACCATGTGGAGGTCCATCCATGTTTGTGATGAGTATTTGACTTTATCTGAGCAAGGTGTGCTCAAGTTTGAGTTTGATTTGGATTGTTTTTCGAGCTAGAGCAATTTGAGTTACTGGTTGGAGACCGGTCGTCCAGACCGAGTGGTCGGGTCGTCCGACCTGAGTGGTCGGGGCTTTGGTTGGTTGGAGACCAGTCATCCGACCCGAGTGGTGCGAGTGTGGGTGGTTGGAAACGATCGTCCAGACCCAGTGGTCGGGACGGAGACCGATGGTCGGACCCGAGTGGTCGGGGCGAAGACCGGTGGTCGGACCTCGAGTGGTCGGAAGAAGACCGATGGTCGGACCGAGTGGTCGGGGCGAAGACCGGTGGTCGGACCTCGAGTGGTCGGGATGGAGACCGGTGGTCAGTGCGTGGTCGGGATGGAGACCGGTGGTCGGACCATGCGTGGTCGGGGTTTCTTGGCGATGAAGTGTATATCTTTCTGTTGAGATGGATATGTGTTGTTGGACATTGCTATGTGATGTGGTTTCCTTGTCTATGATGGTTGCGGGACTTTGGAGCTAGGTCATGGTGAGGCGAGGGATCGGGACTAATTTGGGAGAGCCGAGGTCCGGATGATCGAGTGTCGCCAAAGATGGTGAGGCCGGGAGTAGCCGCAAGCCAAGAAGACAAAGGAATGGATGAGATGCTAACTTGGGCTGCTCGATCGAGGAGGACCGTTGGATCGCGGTCGGGAAGAGAGAGTAGCGGGTCAAGTTGGTATGCTTTGAGCAGCGTGCAAAACCCGTTGTGTTGTTGGGTTTGGGTCACCCATGCATAGCTGTGTGAGTGGGTAAAATCTCACCCTTGATGGAGTGCTCTAGGGTTTAGAGGCTCATCCAAGGGTGGTAGGTGTTCTAGCTGCTACTAGGCAGGAGAGGGTGTCTCCACGGGGCGTGGTGAGCGGTGAGGAAAGTCTCGTGAGTAGTTGAGAGTTGTTGAGAGTGGCGGTGTAAGGATCAAATCCTGGCTCTTGGATGTTGGCTTAGGATTGAAGCAAGATATCCAAGGGTGGGAATTGATCAGTCACTATAAATAGAGGGTAGAGGCAGCCTTCCCTCTCTGAAGGTTCTCGAGGTTTTTTTGCTCATTTGAGCTTTGCCCACTTTGTTGTGAGGCTTTGTATACCTCCTTCCGAAATGAAATGTTCTTCATTTATATTCTTGTTTCATTTCTCTTATGTATTTACATTCGCACTTAATTTACATTATCTAAATTCCGCATTTACTTACTTGCAATTTTCTTTACGTAATTTGGATTTGCCTCATCTCCTTCTACATGCTTCTGAGTCTTTGTTGAAATTCATGATTGATGAACTCTTCTCTAGATTCGGTGCTTTCAATCATCTAGGCAATCCTTGCGTTCTTGTTGCAAGTTTGTAAATCGTGTGTTCTTGAAGTGCGTAAACGTGTGACTTGCAGTTCTTTAGTCCTGATTGGCTTCTGGTTCTTGTTGCCAAGGATGAAAGATTGCTGGATGAATCTTCTATAGATCATATCCCAATCATCTAGGCAATCTACAACCTCTTCTATTCAGTTTTGCAAGAAACCAATTTCTGTGACTAGTTTTCAGATAGTGTTTCAATTTGTTTGAAGGGTTGTTTCTTCGTGTACTTACTTGCTGTGATTTGTGGAGAGTTATCCAAGGATATTCTGACCATCAACTCCCACCAGCAAGTTAGGGGTGAAGTCTGTGTTTGTGACTCTGTTTTTGGTGTTGCATTTGTTTAAGCGAAAAGGACGGAACCTTGGTATCAATTCCTTCGATTGATGATTGAAATAGGTTCTGACATCCTTAGGGAGGTGCACACCAATTTTCACTTTGTTTTGGATCGGTAGATCAAAAGTTACATCGATTCTGTTTTTAAGATCGTGCTGATTTTACTGTTCATCCGACCCCGGTACTGTTCATCCGACCTCTGTAGGTCGGGCGTACTGTTCATTGGTCGGGAGCACTATTCATCCAAACACTGTTCACCCGAGTACTGTTCATCCGACCTCTATAGGTCGGGCGTACTGTTCATCGGCCGGAAACACTATTCACCCGAGTACTGTTCATCCGACCTCTGTAGGTCGGCGTCATTGTTCATCGGTCGGATCTTGTTCATCCGAACACTATTCACTCGAGTCTTGTTCATCAGACCTCGAGGTCGGTCGCATCGTTCATCGGTCGAGTCTTGTTATTAGAACACTATTCACCCGAGTCATTGTTCATCAGACCTCTGCGATCGGAGTCTTGTTTAACCGACCTCCGCGATCGGAGATCTTGTTCATCATCGGTGAGTCTTGTTCACCCGAACATCGTTCATCCGACCACTTCCGGTCGGGAGTTACATTCACCGACCACTTCCGGCCGTGGAGTCTTCATTCATCCGACCACTTGGTCGGAATCTTATTCATCCGACCGATACTAACGACGATTCGCGATCTTATTCATCCGGCAGAGCTACCCGACCGGGCGATTTTACCGTTCACCCTATCTTAAGCGGGCCTGACCTCTGTTTTGAAATTGCCCGATCGATGGTTCGGATTCTCTCTTTCGGTCTTTTGGTGGATTGATTTCTAGGGGAGAATTTATTGAAAATTTTATTTGGCTCCTATTCACCCCTCTAGTCGCCTTTTCGATCTTTCACTATGAATGGCTTTCTCGGTCGGACTCGGTTGCTAGTCGCCGTGGCTCGACCGGCCAAGTCTCACGCCCGGCCAGCGCGTGATCCGGCGGCCGTCTAGGTAGGTCGAGGGACCGTTCGCCACCGGGCCCGGTGGATGGAAGGCGCAGGAGGTCGCAGACGAAGATCCCGGCGGGACCGGCTCTCTGGAGGCCGTTGGCGGTAGTCGGCGTCGCTATTGTAGCGTCGGTAGCTATGGTGAAACTTCGAAGCCCTTGAACCGCGCCGAGCCGCGCACTTCTCGGCGAGACGCGGCCATCACGGGCGTCTCGGGGCTCGCGACCTTCATGACAGTCAGCGACAAGCTTGGAGTCCCCGTGGGCGTAAGTCGGCGAGCACCGAGGCGGCGATCCGGAGACCGTTGGCGAGGGCCTCGTGACTCGGCAACGCGTTGTTGGTGGCGTCAGCGCACCGATGGCGATGGAGCTTGTTCCCAAGTGGGAGATGATGACAACCCAGCGCCGCGCCATTCTTGTTGTAAGACCCATCGAAGTACATTGTCGATGCTCGGGGTCTTGATCACCGGTGGTGCACAGGTTTGGTCCACTCGGCGACGAAGTCGGCGAGAACTGCGATTTGATCGCCGTCAGGGGCGTATGTGATGTCGTGGTCACGAGCTCGAGTGCCCACTTGGCTATCCTTCGGCGTCGCGGTTGCGGACGATCTCGCCTAACGGGGCGTGGTCACCACGGTGATGTTGTCTTGATCGAAGTAGTGGGCGAGCTTTCTCTTCGCAATGAGCACCGCGTAGAGTAGCTCGCACTGTGGGTACCGAGTCTTGGACTCGGAAGGACCTCGCTAATGAAGTAAAGCGCCGTTGTACCTTAAGTTCGCGGCCTTCTTCCTTCGCTCCACCACGAGGGCCGCTACGCGACTTGGGTAGTGGCGGCGATGTAGAGAAACAGCGGCTCCCCTAGTGCCGGGGCGACCAGGACTGGAGGCGAGGACAGGAAGGCCTTCAGGCGGGTGAGGGCCTCCTGAGCTTCTGGGGTCCAACTAAAGCGGTCGGATCTCTTGAGTAGCTGTAGAGTGGCATTCGCGCGCCGAGGCGAGACACGAAGCGGCTCAAAGGCGCTAGGCATCCGGTCGACCTCTGGACCCCCTGAGGTTCTTGATTGGGCCCATCCTTGCGATTACTAATATCTTCTCTTGGTTGGCCTCGATGCCTCGCTCGGAGACAATGAAGCCAAGGAGCTTCCCTTTGGGGACCCAGCGCATTTCTCGAGATTGAGCTTTATGCGGAATCGTCGAAGGTTCGCAAAGGTCTCTTCAGTCGGGGACAAGGTCGTCGGCCTTCTTGGTTTTTACGACAATATCGTCGGCGTACACCTCAGCGTTACGGCCGATCCGTTCTTGAAGCACGTTTGCATACATGTTGGTATGTAGCGCCCGCGTTCTTTAGGCGAGCGGCATCGTAGCGTGCGTAATGAGCCGAGCGGGGTGATGAAGGAAGTCGCGAAATGGTCGGACTCCTTAGCGCAATCTGGTGGTAGCGGTAGGCATCCGAAAGAGAGGGACTCACACCCTACGGTGGAGTCGATGACTTGGTCGATGCGGGGCAAAGGAGCGGATCTTTGGGACATGCTTTGTTGAGACTCGTATAGTCAACGCACATCCTCCATTGCCCATTTTTCTTTTTACAAGTACAGGTTGGCTAGCCACTCGGGTGGCGCACCTCTTTCTGAACCTGCGACGAAATTTGGCGATCTCTCCTATGATCCTGCGCTTCTCCTCGTCGAATCGGCGCGAGCGTTGGCGGCCGGCTTTGAGCACAGTCGGATGCTCAAGGAGTGCTCGGCGACTTCCCTTGGGATTCCGGCATGTCGGAGGACCTCCATGCGAAGAGCGTCTTTGTTGGTGCGGAGGAGTCGGCGAGCGCTTTCCTATTTGGCGAGGCGTGGCTCGATCCGCACGGTCTTGGTCGGATCACGAGGATCGACCGCGACCTCCTTCGTGTCCTCGGCGGACTTGAAGGATCCCGCCCGACTTCTTTGGACTCGGGCGGATTCGGAGGCTTCCTCACGAGGTTGTCGAGCTCGGCAGACGCGATGATCGCCGAGGCAAGCTCACAGCTAACTGCGCTTCGCGATTGTAGGCAAGCTGGAAGAGCGATGCCACGGTGATGACTCCGTGGCCTGGCATCTTCAACTTGAGGTAGGCGTGGTGGGGACCGCCATGAACTTGGCGTAACATGGCCTTCCAGGATGGCATGGTAAGAACCGGGAAATCCACGACCTCAAAAGCGAGGTTTGGTGCGGAAGTTTCCGGTTCCCCAAAGGTAGCAGGCGGTCGATCCGCCGAGTGGATGGGCTCTTGGCGGGAATAGCGCCATGGAAGGCGCCTTCTCGGGTCGGAGGGTTGGCGCGGGATCCCATAGCGTCGGCGTCTCGGCGTAGAGGATGTTGAGGCCGCCGCCTCCGTCCATGAGCACCTTTGAAAGGCGCTTCTTCCCACGACGGGCCGACCATCGGGGTATCTCCGGTGTGGGCGTGGTCGGGGTGGTCGGTCCGATCAAAGGTGATCGGGAACTCCGACCACCGGAGGTATTGGGGCGCGATGGCGCGGCGGTATGGACCTCGCGATAAGCGAGCTTGAGCGGCGCTTATCGGCATAGCGAGCCGGTCCTCCAAAGATCATGAGGCATTTGTCGGGTTCGGGAACTCGTCGTCGCTTTTTCTCTGCGACTGCGGGCCGTAGCGAGCTTCTTCCCTTGCCACGCGGCGTTGCGGGGACGGCGGAGAGTAACGCCTCGAGACCTCGCGATCCGGTACTTTGTGCTTGACGGAGAACCCGTGGTTTGGGCGCGGGCCGTCCATCAACTTCTCGAAGTGGTGGGCGCGACGGTCGGTCGCACTCGCCGCTGGCGAGGCGGTCGGCGGTGGCGACCACAGGTCTCGCGGATCCGCTTCCGTGCCGCCCGTTTGTCGGGCGGTCGAAGAAGGACCCGATGCGGGCGCCGGGTTCGGATGGGCCTTTCCTCCTCGAAGATGGCCCCACGGCCTCCTCGCCGGGCGTGGTTGAGTGGCGATATCGAGAGCTCCTTGGTAGTTACGGGCTTGAGGCGGCCTAGTTTGTGTACCAAGGCCTTGCGGGAGGTGCCGTAGATGAATGCTCCCACGACATCGGCGTCGGAGATGTCGGGAGCTTCGTTACCTTGGCGGAAAACCGCCGGATGTAGTCGGAGGTTTCCACTGCTGCTGTTTGCGACCGCCAGTCTCAGAGTTTCGTGGCGCTTGTAAGTGCCACGGAAGTTGCCGACGAAGAGGGCCTTCAAGTCGGTCCGATCCACGATGGTTTTGGCGGCAAGTACTCGAGCTGCTCGGGCCGAGTCTGCGAGGTAGATGGGAAGGTATTGGATGATGAAGAGGTCATCCGTTGCTCCTCCCGCCCGGCATGCGAGCCGGTAATCTTCGAGCCAGACACCTGGGTTTGTGGCCCCGGTGTATTTGGCAATGTTGGTAGGCACTCGGAATCTGGCAGGGAAGTCCGCCTGGCGGATCCCCTGGCAGAACGCTCGCGGTCCAGGACCGTCGGGGCTCGGGCTGCGGTGGTGGTGCCCGCCGCCCGCAACCCGTGAGTGGGCGGCCTCCTCCGCCATCTTTCTCGCGCCTCAAGGGTAGCGCGAATGTCGTAGGCATCACCGAGGCGTTAGCGCGCCGGGCGCGAGGCTGGTGTGGCTCGCGGCGCGGCGGCGCGTCTGCCGGACCCATCCGGCCGCAGTACGGTGCGGGCCCGGTGGCAGAGGTGGCTCCGGGCGATAGGGCCGAGGCGTGCATATGTTTGCGGCGCGTGCTCTGACCCGGAGGTTTTGGTAAGTGGCCTTGGCCTCCGGGTCGATCGGCTCGGGAGGCCTCGGCGGCATTGCGGCCGCGCCACGTTTTGGTGGCGTGGGGAAGAAGTGAGGACCGTCGGACCCTTCCGCTCTTTGGGGTGTGCTCGGCGCCCACGTCTTGCGCGTCGCCGAGCACATCGCGGGGCCTCGAGCCCCTCCTGCTCGAGTTGGCTGGAGCCGGTCGAGCTTCGATTCTTCGTTCCTCCAACTTTTTGCGTTGTTGGAGCTCGGTGTGGGTCTCGTGCAGCTGCTCAAGATGCGCTCATGGCTGGTACTCCTCCTCCTGCGCTGAGTCGCCGGACAGAGGCCCCGCGCACGCGAGGGCCACGGGCAAATCGGCGGTGCCGCCATGTTACACTCGCGAGTGCCGCTGCTGAGCGGTACTCCGTGTCGGGCCGGAGTCACGTCGGGAAGAGTCTTCCGGAGCTCGTGGATGGAGGCGGCGGGTAGCCGACCATCGCCACCGATCGCGAGCCTACGGGGTGACATGGTCACTGCCCGGGCCTACGGGAGTTTTCGCCAGCCGTGGCGGAGCACTCCTCGGGTTCGGCTTCGGGGCCTGCAGGGGCGCCAAGCCGGAGCTTAGCGAAGTCGCCGGAGAGGACGCCCAAGCTCTCAGCGGGCGCCTGTCCTCCGGAGGCGGCGGGGACGAGCGTGAGCCCTCCGTCGGGGTGACGGCGAAGTCGAGGAGCCGAAGCGGATCCGGTTCCCAGTGCGATCATGCCGTCGCGGTGGGTGGATGCCATCGAGGAGATAAACGGAATCCGGAGATGGTGATGAAGACGCGAAGCCCCTACGCGCGCGCCAACCGCCGGCGTTTTGGCGTCGGCAAGTAAATTTGTAAGTCTAGGGTCGCGCGTTCCACTCCTGAATGGTTAGACTCGTGAGTCCAAGATGTATCTTGGTTGGTGAAAATCCTACCCGAGTTCGGATGGCCGTATTGTATTGCTTTTTGCACTATGTTTTTCTGCACGAGGCCCCTAAATGACTTAGTCTCCTCGTGTTCTTATGTCTCCCATTCCCTCCTGCTCTCTCTTAATCGTTTAGTCCTGCCTCCTTTTATACAGAAGGAAGGGGCAAGTTACATCGAGAGTTAGGGGGAAGAGCGAGGTGACCTATGTTAGAAGCTCCGGTCCTTCGTCCTGTGGACTGTCGCCACCGTCTTGCCCATCTTTGGGTTGATAGCCTTGGTGGTCAGGGAGGTTAGGTATTCCCCGGGAAATAGCGTACTTACCCTCTGTGATCCTTGCGAATGCTGACGTCGCGGTGCGTGACATTGGTGCTGTCTCGGGAGGGAGCGTGCGCTCGTCTTGTCGCGGGTCGGTTGATGGGCCGAAGCTTTGTCTTCTGCGATCACGGATCTTCTTGGGAAGGAGCCACCGCCCTTGTATAGTCACTCGATTGACCTTATTCGAGTGCGTGGCGGTAGGCGATGAGGACCTAACACGCGGCCCTCGGCGTCCGTCACCTTGGTTCGGTTGGAGTCGGGGATCCCGCCCGCCAAGAGGTCGGGGCGCTGTCCGTCGGAGTCGGAGATCCGCCCGCCAAGAGAAGTCGGGGCGTTGTCGGTCGGATTCGCTTCCGGGGTGGTCGGGAGCGGATGTCTTATGCGGTCTCGCAGCGATTCGGTCGGTGGCGGACCGGGCGCGGCCTGTTGGACTGGAGATATGCTTGAGGCCGCTGGCTCGTCGTTTCGGGCTGTTGGGGTACCCCTGTTATTAGTATTCGTCACTTACCCTAGGCGACATCACCTCAGCCTAGTTCTAGATCATTGTCGCATCAAATCAGGAAGTTGCCGCTCGCCATTGTCGAATCAAGTAAGTCACCACTCGCTACTGCCCAATCAAGGATGCCTTCATCTAGATCTCACCATCGTTAGTGCTTCAAAGGGAGGAAAGAGGGTTCATGGATTTGATATATCGATTAAAAAAATATTGGAGCCACCCTATTAGACAATAAGAAAAATTGGTGCAAATCCCACCTGCCAATCTTGTTACCGCTGCTTGCCTCACCACTACAATTGCCTCAGCCTATGCATCGCCATCTCAGGCTGGATCCAGGTAGTTGCCATATCGGATCAAGGCCATTGGTGCTCTCCATCACCAGATTGATAAAGCCGCCACTGCCCGATCAAGGATGCATTTGTCAGATCTTGCCATCGTTGCCGCTCGAGGGTGAAATTAGTTGGCAGCATGGAGGGAGGGATCAGAGGCGATGTGTGGGAGGGAGATGGGGATCTGAGGCGAGGGATTGGGGGACGGAGACACACACACAGATAGCCAGCTAGCTAGATAGATAGATATAACACGTTAGGTTGTGTTGGTCGGATGGGGCTTTTATAATAGGTGGTTTTATGCGTTTCCCCTCTATGCATTTTTTTTTCAATGCAAGTTGTATAAATCTTGATACAAACGAAATGATAAATAATCACTATCTACTATTTATTTATGCTCTAATATTTGTACAACTTGTTAAAAAAGGTGTGTAAAAGCACCTCACGACTTTTCTTGTGGCCGTTTTGTGTGTGACAGAGGAGGTTCACTTAAGAAAGAATCCTACCTCTATTAAAGGTGGTGGAATCCCGGCCACCAGAGACGTTTGAGCCGGCTCAGCTCGCGGCTCGAGCTGAGCCGCGAAAAAAAATTATGTTTGGGTCCTTTTTTAGAAAAAAAATACGGTTAGGTCATTTTTGAAAATAATGTTACATTTAGATTCTATTTTGAAGAAAAAAAAATATGTTTATGTCCTATAGGCCTTTTTAAGCATTATGTTTAGGTCATATTTTGTCCTTATCCAAAAAAACAACGTTCAAGTCCTTTTATATCTTTTTTCGAGAGAAAAATCGTTTAGATCATTTTTTCATTTTTTTCGTGCGGTGCGGCGGTCGCGGCGTGGCACGCCATGGTAGCTCAGATATATTTATATCCTTTCAACCGTTCCGCCGAAATATCCTTTCAACCGTTCTGTCGAATAAATGCGAAAAAAAACAATTATGTTTGTATTCTTTCAACCGTTTCGCGTGTCTCCTCGATTTGCTCGCGTAAAGAGCGACGGTCGCGCGTTTTCTCGATTTGCTCGTGTGAGTAGCGACGGTCGCGACACGTCACGTCACGATTGATTACCTAGTAGATTCCACGCATCGGGAAATGTACGAAGTTGCGAGGCTAGCGTATCTTGTAAGCAGCAGCAGCACGACTGATACGGGCCTCGAAGTGGAAAGAAGGGATGAACGTCCTTGCTCCTCATTAGGCCGGCTAGGCTTTTGACATTTACAACGTAGGGAAGAAAGCCAGCACAAAAGACCTCTCCGTCTCCGATCCATTTGTCAATTCCGGCCTATACGTTCCGAGAATCCGAAGTGAGATAAACCGTCGAAACGAACGTGCCCAGAAGAAAAATTGCAGGATGTACAAGCAAATATACTAGATGAGTCCTCGTAGGAGTCCCAATGACTAATTTGGTAATCTATAGGGACCATAGTTATTAATATCGTATCAATACCAGTTAGTACGATAGATATGTACTATTTTGGCGCTTAAACAAATACGAAGTAGTCCTACGTACCATACTGGCCTTAATGCTGGTCATATCGGCTTGATACCGGTCAATACCGATTTTGATACCGGTTAATACCAGTCATAGCGGTGGAATTAATAATATCGTCTATCGAACTATATGTTATATTTGATAGTACTACAATGTATTTGGAGTAATATTATAAATGAAATTTGGTGTACATATAATTAAACATATCTATACTTATAAATATATATTATTATATTAAAACCAAAACGGTACGTTGTTATGGACTGGTATAAAAATATACGTTCCAAGAGCCAAACCTGATTGGAACACAATAATTTCTTAGGAAACCGTTCATTCTCAGCAGGAATCGGAAAAAAGTTTCCTTGTTCCAAACGGGGTCTCAGTTGACTCTGAGTAAGCATCATTTGTTGAAGTGAAACATAGAAATGGCTATAACCATCCGATCTGGAATTTGAGGGCATAGATGAGATCAGGCACAGCCAAAGGCCAAAGCAACAATTACCTCTCTTTCTAACCATTGCCCGTATTTTAGGTCCGGTTACGTACTCGTCCCATTTTCCGTTTCCAGAACCCGTTTGGCATATCCAGAAAAGGTACAGCCCATTTCTCATCTCCGACAAAGCAGTGCCAGGGCGTTGTTATTTCCAGCATGTCCATTTCTTGTCCCGTCGTAGTACGGTCGCCTGCTAGCTTTCGAACATGACTCAATATACTAGGTACGTATGTGTGGCGGCTACTGCATCGAGATATCTCTCAATATACTGCTTTCGAACATGTACACAAGCGAGCTGCTTTCAAACATGACTCAATATACTAGGTACCTATGCGCGGCGGCACGCCGCGCCGCGTAGACGAGCGTTGTCGCGTAAAGAGGGTTTTCTGATCGAAGAAAAGAATTGTATAAAAAACATAAGGATTTTGGAGGGATTTTTTTGACCAAAAAAAACTAAAAAAATTCGGGGGGCTTTTGCGAAAAAACATCATTTTTAGGCCTTTCTGCGTAACAACGATAATTTTAGGGGGTTTCTTCGAAAAAACTCGATGCGACGTGCCGCGCGCGCGGCAGGACACACGTATTTTTTTAAAAAGGACCCAACCGTATTTTGTTTTCCAAAAAAGGACCTAAATGTAAAAAAATAGTAAAAGGACCTAAACGTAGCACATAGTTTTTGTTTCAGCAGAAAGGATCTAACGCTGTTTTTTCGAAAAAGGACCTGAATGTAATTTTGATTTTCGTAAGAAGGACCCGAGCGCAACGCCTAAAAACACAAAAAGGACATAAACGTAATATATATTCTTTTTTACAAAAAAGACAATAGATGTAATTTTTTCTCAAAAGATGACCTAAACGTATTTCTTTTCATGAAAAAGGACTCGGATGTAATTTTTTTCTCGCCGGCTTGGCTCAAGCCGCGAGCCAAGACAGTGCTCTCGCGACTCAAATGAATGAGGAGGCAGGAAAGCTGCCAAGTATAATAGAGGGAGTATATATACATTCAGATTGACGGTAGTTTATATTGCTATATATTGATACACCTGGTTACATATGTATATATGTGTGTATATATATATATATATGTATATTAGATATATATGTATAGCTATGTATAGATATATATAGTGGCGTATCCAACGGGTGGGTTCGGTTGGGCTCGATTCTATGTACCATTTTTAGCAGCGACATTCATTCTTTGGTATAGTAGTGGCGAATGTACGCACACTCAGGCACGTCTAAAGAAAGAAGAAATTTGTTAGGCGGTGAGCTACTTTTTGGACCATGTGGCTTTATGGACCGTTGCTTGTTGAATGTCTAATTTTGTAATTGATAACTTCACTTGCTATCTGTAAAACTGGTCATGAACCCTCGATGCATGTAGAAACTATAGAGGGGGAGGGAGGTGACTCGATATCTCTTCTTTGCGAGGATATGACAACTTATCAAGTAAGGGGCACTTGATGCACGTCGTCGGGACTCGGCGAGTGTGAGGACACGACGAGGACATCGAGTGAATGTCGGGGAGCTGGTGAGGGCACGAGCGTGTAGTAACGGACAACCCACTGCGGTGATGGTGATCAGATTGTGAAGGTAGTGTAGTGTGTGTTGGCAAGTGACTAACCGGATGAGTGGATTGACCATGACAACAAATAGACAATGTGAGTCCCTCTTCTAATATATGATTTTTGAGAGGTGTTTCAATGCTTTCCTTTTTTATAGATGCAGAAATATTAAAGCATGAATTAAAATGTAGATAGTGATTACTTATATTTTCGTTTACTTCAAGATTTATGCAACTTGTATTGGAAAGAAAAGCATTGAAACACAACTCATGATTTTTTTTATCAATTGTAAATATGTCAATAGGTTGAAAGAGACAATAGCTGGTTTATTTGATTGATTGGTGTTAACTTGTTTATAGATTTTCAAAAGTTTAACAAGCGAATGTTGCACAAGTTTTTCTCAAATAATGAACTACAAGTAGTAACATTCAAACCGATTAGAATACAACACAAGCTGTTTAACATGTTTGTCTCAATTTAACTTAATTTTTTGAGCCCACCCTCTATTTTGATCCGGGATTCGCCACTGGATATATATGTATAGCTATGATAGATTGAAAGTGCATCTAGGCACTTAGTTATTTTGGTGATTAATGACAAACACTCATAATGACAATCTATGTAATTAAGTAAATGCTTAACTTAGTGCTTAACAAATGACAAACCTCTAATATGATTATATTGGTATGAGACTAACTTGTTATTGCCTAGTTGAGTATCAGTCTCATCTATTTAGAGGAAAATCAAATAGGAAGGTTAAGCAAAGATAAGGTATGCAATTTTGGTATCTATTCTATATTTGTTATTGCATTCCTTTTGTGCAAATGCATAGTGAACTCCAAGTAGCATGTTGATTATATATATGCACATTGGTTCATGTCATATTTATTTGTGCATATATATTCATTTGAGTTCATTATGTGCTTTGTTTTTAGTACGCATGTATTAACTAGAGTTAAACTTCATATTGCTATAGATTGACTTGGTGCATGCATGTTTTAGTTGTATATCTTCTCATGCAATTCTCTTAGTGAAGTTTTATCTAGTGTTGGATCACATATTTACTCTTACTCCAAATATTATTTGCACATGTACAATTCGTGTATATTCTATCATGTGCTTCATTTAAGTAAAGTCTGTGATCCTTGTCATGATTTAATCGATTCATCATATTGGCAATTATCTCTCTAGTGCATATAGATCAATTACACATTCATCATGATGTACTTAGTAGAGAACATTTCTTATGTCAAGTGTTTCCAGTTATGTTGTGCTTCTTTTTATGAAACACTTGTTGTAATCAATTGCTCACAATATCAACTTGTTCATATCTATTGAGCTTTTGGGACTAATGTCTTTCATGAGTAGTTTGGAAAGAATTAGGTCCCGTCTGTGTATGATGACCAAGGTATCTTGGAGGATGATCATTAAGCCGAGGTCAACAAGACGGCGGTGTCACCAAGAGTTGAGGACTAAGTCAAGATAGGACGAGAGTCTCAAGAGGTGAATCGAGTCGAGTTGGACAAGGCGAAGATGTCATCAATTATTTGGTGAAAGTCTTCATGCATCGACATCAAGAAAGAAGACGGCAAGTGACTAGTTCTAGACTTATATTATCTTTGATTTAATTTGAGTCTAAGGATTGCCGTACTATTAAGAGGGATGCGATGTCGAATGACTTTTAGATGTGTCGAGTGCTCAAGTGATCCATCCTTGTGAAACTTAGAAAGAGAGTGGTGTTGGTGGTGCCGGAAAGTGAGGGTTGTAGGTCTCCCTTGGATTCTTTGGGAAATCTGTATTTATCATTTGTGTTTTGGGTAGTGAGACCTTGTTAGTTGTGTAGCCCTCGTTCTTAGCTTTTGATAGAGTCCAAAATCACTGAAATCGGAGTCCGGAGTGAAAAGTTATGCTCGTTTTCGTCGGGTGGCGGTGCAATCCGGAGTATCCGGATATTCAATCCGGACATTCCGGTTGACACCTCGATGGCTGCTCTCAGTCAATCCGGAGTATCCGGGGTTTTTTCCGGAGTCTCCGGGTTGTGCCCAGCTGTCTCCAACGGCTAGTTTTCTTGGGACCTCTATTTAAAGCCCCCTTCTTCCCCTCTTCAAAAGGGCGGTGATCCCACTGATTAGAGGTGCTATACCCTGGTTCTTGAGCCCCCAAAACACCTCTTTACCCTTAGATCTAAGTGATCCCCTTGGTGAGAAGGGTTGGGAAGAGTTTGAGGAGTGAGGTGCTAGGTTGAGTGAGACTTGAGTTGATTGAGCACTTGATTTCATCTCCAAGCTTGTTCTTCGTGAGCATTTGTTGCTCTTGGAGGTTGAGGACTCCTAGACGGCTAGAAGGTTGCCTACGAGCCACCGGAGCTTTGTGTGGTTGGCCGTGGGAAGTTTGTGAAGGTCGGTTCCGCCTCCGTAAGGGAAGGAATCAAAGGAGTGAAGACCGGCGAGTGCATTTGTGCAACACCGGGAGGAAGAGGGTTGAAAGAGACCCCGGCTCTAGTGTGACCGAGCCGCCTCAATGGAGACGTAGGATCCCCTCAAGGATCCGAACTTCGGGTGAAAAATCATCGTCTCCAAGTTTGCTTCTTACTCTCGCTTTAGTATTTGTTTTTGAATCTTGAAATTGCCCGATCTACTCTCTTGTTGTGTTTGGCTCTAGATCTACGTCATCCCCATGTACCTGATAGCATTTAGATCTTTTGTATTCAAGTAGATTGTTGAAAAATTGCAGGGATTTAAAATCTCATTTCGAAGTCTTAAATCCGGAGTATCTGGACTTCTGAACCCGGATAGTCCGGACATTTCGGAGTATCTGGAGATAAGTCCCGAACACTCCGGTCTGAGTCCCTCGGATCCAATCCGGAGTATCCGGACTTCTGAACCCGGACAGTCCGGACATTTCGGAGTATCCGGATAAAAAACCCGGACACTCCGGACTTAGACCCTCGGGAGATTTTATTTAGCTGCAAATTTTTTATTCCGCTGCATTTAGTTACAAAGTTTTTAATTCGCCTATTCACCCCCCCTCTAGGCGACATCCCCTGTCCTTTCATAGATATACATATGTATGCATATATATGCACATATAGATATACATACACACACATATATACATACATAGCTATATATATATACACATATACATATGTATATGTACCTACATATATGTATACATATATATATATGTATATGTATACATATGTGTATACATATATATACATATACATATATATATATGTGTGTATATATTTGTACACATATACCTACATACATATACATATGTATACATGTATATATACCTACATATGTATATGTATATGTGTACACGGTACGGCTAATCTGCGCTTACACGCAGATTAAGTTATTCCACGTGCTGACCGAAACATAGAGATATCGTGTAAAGTCTATGAAAATTATATTTATAAATTTTTAAAAAATCTTTAAAAAATACCATATATAGGATATTTGAGCTTATACAACTCTATAAAATTTGAAAACCAAACTCAATCGTTTTTTAAAGATATGAAATTGACAAAGCAATAGACTATGAAAAATCACTAGTCAGCCGAATTTGACTTTTTTATATCTTTAAGCTGGTATTGATTTTGATTTTAAAAATTTACAGAGTTGTATAATCTTACCTCCTATATCTATAGTAATTTTTTTAGAATTTTGAAAAATGTGTACTATTGGTTTTCATGAATAATAATTTAGTTCTATATGCCGTACTTACATTAAAATATTTGAAAAGTTCTCAGAAAATTACCACATGTAGGGGATTTGAGCTTCTAAAACCCTGTAAAATTTTAATACCAAACTAAATAGGATTTGAGAGATATAAAAATAACAAACTTCCAAACAGCAGCATATATTATCTTTTACTAAAAAAATTCTCAAAAAATTACCACTTGTAGGGGAGGTGATATTCTACAACCCTGAAAAATTTGAAAACCAAACTCAATCGGATTTGAGAGATATCAAAATAACAAAATACCAAACAACAACATATACTACCTTTTACTATCAAGAAAATTGCATTTTAGTGCTTTTTACTCAATGTGTTATTACATGCTGTATACAGCAGTTATATAGTGTAAAGTTTTTAAAAATTATATGTATAATTTTTCAAAAAATCTCAAAAAATTACCACATGTAGGATACGTGAGCTTCTACAGCTTTACAAAATTTGAATACCAAACTCAATCGCATTTGAAAGATCTTTTTCATATCTTTTAGCTGGTATTGATTTTGATCCTCAATGTTTTCAGTGTTGTACAATCTCACCCCCCATATCTATAGTAATTTTTTAGAATTTTTGAAAATAGTTACAGTTGGTTTTCAAGAACAAAAGTTTAGTTCTGTTTGTCGGATCTGCACTAAAATATTTGAAAATTTCTCAAAACATTATCATACGTAGGGGAGTTGAGCTTCTACAATCTTGCAAAATTTGAAAACCAAACTCAATCGGATTTGATAGATATGAAAATAAGAAAGTGACAAACAGAAACATATACTATCTTTTACTATAAAAAATAACACTTTACTATGAAAAATTCTCAAAAAAATTACCATACATAGGGGAGGTAATATTCTACAACCCTGTAAAATTTTAAAACTAAACTCAATCGAATTTGATAGATATTAAAATAACAAAGTGCCAAATAACAACATATTCTACCTTTTATTGTCAAGAAAGGTGCATTTGGGGGGCTGTTCTTCAGCTTTGAGCCAAAAGCTCCCTCAAACAGCATGACTGAAAAGCAGCTGAGAAGCTAAGCCATAACAGAAACACCCCCAAAAGCTACAGCCACTAGGGAGTAGCTTTTCAACTGTGGCTTCGCTTGATCGCCTCTCATCTCGCTCACTCCGCCTCCCCGACCTTCGCTGCCCTCCCTCGCCACCTCTACGTCACCTCCCCACTCGTTCACCGCTGTGTTTCGCTAGGTTATTGCCTCCCCGCTCGGTTGCCCCCCCAAAAACTACAGTTGCATTTCGCTAGGTTATTGCCTCCCCGCTCGGTTGCCCCCCCAAAAACTACAGTTGCAGTAGCCAGTTTGTCAAACGGCATAACAAGAAAAGTCATAACCGCTAGCTACAATTGCTTGCTACTCAAGAAACTGAAAAGCGACTTTTTCAAACCCATTGCAACCCCAAACAGGCCCTTAATATGTTACTACATGCTGTACATAGCAGCTATATGGTGTAAAGTCTATTAAAATCATATGTATAAGTTTTCAAAAAATCTTTAAAAATTACCTTATGTATGATAGGTGAGCTTCTATAGCTCTACAAAATTTGAAGACCAAACTCAATCGCATTTGAAATATATGAAATTGACAAAGTACTAGACAGTGAAAAATCACTAGTCAACCAAATTTGTCTTTTTCATATCTTTTAGGTGGTATTGTTTTTTATTTTCATATTTTATAGAGTTGTATAATCTAACCTCCCATATCTATAGTAATTTTTTTAGAATTTTTGAAAATGTGTACGGTTGGCTGGTTTTCATGAATAAAAAATTAGTTCTGTTTGTCGGACCCGTAGTAAAATATTTGAAAAAATCTTAAAAAAATTACCACACATAGGGGAGTTGACCTTATACAATCCTCTAAAATTTTAAGACCAAAATCAATCGGAAATACTGTCTTTTACTATAACAAAGTGCCAAACATGAGCATATACTATCTTTTACTATAAAAAAAATAATACTTTACTGTTAAAAATTATCAAAAAATTATCACACGTACGGGAGGTGGTATTCTACAATCTTGTAAAATTTAAAGACCAAAATCAATCGAATTTTAGAGATATGAAAATAACAAAGTGCCAAATAGCAGCAGATACTACCTTTTATTATCAAGAAAGCTGCATTTTACTGCCTATTACCAATGTGTTACTACACCGTGTGTAAAGCTATTGTCTAACACTTTATTTATGTGTAGTAGCATCTGGTGTAATAGCTCGTAACATGTCATTTGTTTGAATAGTAAAAGGCAACATATCCAGTGTTTTCTAAAGTTCATGAAAAACACATGTACAAATTTTTAAAAATTCTCAAAAAATTATCATATATAGAGGATGTGAGATTCTACAATCCTAAAAAATGTGAAGATCAAAATCATTCTCATTCGAAAGTTATGGCTAAATAAAAAAAGAGACAAATTCATGAAAAGCACTAACTAGCATTTATTAGTCATTCATGTTCAAACACCAGTAGTTTTGCCACGTAATGGGTTTAGTCAACTAGACAGTCCATTGCACTAATTAAAACCACGTGCAGGCTCGATCGATAAACAAAACTGGCTGGCGCGTAGAATACGCTATTCTACACGCATCTATAGAATAGCATTTCTATATATATACATATATATATACACATACATACATATATATATACATACATATATATGCATACAGTATATATATAAATATTGTGTATGTGTGTATGTATCGTAAAACAGGGAAAATTGATGTAAAAAGATAATAATAATAATAATCTTGCACAAGACCACAGTGAAAAAATCATGTATAGGTAAGAAAAACTAGCTAGCACGTAGAATACGCTATTCTACACGCAGCTATAGAATAGCATTTATACACACACACATACATACATGTATACATATACATATACATATACATATACATATTGTGTATGTATGTGTGTGTATGTATCGTAAAATAGAAAAAAATGATGTAAAAGGATAATAATCATCCTGCATAAGACCACAATGAAAATAGGTTGTCTATGGTATTCTCATTCGGGATGAGGATGAAGTGGGCGATAAATCAGAGCATGACAACTTTCAGGATGAACTGTTGATGTAATTGGATTTTATCTTGGAATCCATCAACATTACAATAAGAAAGGTAATGAAAGTGTTACAAATGTTCATATTTTAAAACCCTCTCATCAGACAAGCTGTTGCCTCAATGCATCTAGGATGTTTTGATATTTAATTACAAAATTTACAACTGGTTGTGCTTTATAAATGTCATTGTAGAAATATCTAAAGAGAACACAATTTCGAACAACAGATACTAATCATAGAAGTTCTGCTAAGAGAGTTAGGGGAAAAAGCACATCACAGACGGTTCTATTCAAAAACCGTCTGTGATGACTTGTTATTAAAGACAGTTCTATTAAAAAATCGTCTGTGATAACTTGTTATTAAAGACGGTTCTATTCTAGAATCGTCTATGATATTCTCTCATCATAGACGGTTAGTAGATAGAACCGTCTCTGATGTTCTATTCTAGAATCGTCTATGATATTCCCTCATCATAGACGGTTAGTAGATAGAACCGTCTCTGACGTTAATTTTTACTGATGGTTCGAAAACCGTCTGTGATTTGTCTTTCTTATCACTGACACAGGTTTACAAACGGTTCACAAAGCCGTCAGTGATGAGGTTCCTGAACTGTCTGTGATGAGCTTTTGTGTAGTAGTAGTTCTTGTTCGAAACCGTCATTGTAACAACAGGACGAAATAGATGGGCGCCTGTTTGAAGGTTGGGACAGTGCTGTCATGTTTAATTCATGCCTGTAACCAATGCATGCAATAGGATGAACCTAATTCTATCAAAACACATATCCTAGATGAGTAGATGGTATGAAAGTTAATTCTATCGAAAATCTTGGTTCAGGGAGATTTCCATGACAATACTGAATTAATGCCATTAGTACGGAACCTAGTGTATGCATTGCAATATACTTCACCAGTTGATGAACAGAACTAGAAATGGATGCGCAACCACCTCGATCAAGTTCAGTTTGTGCCAAGCATAAGTTTTGAGTCTGACAGAAAACATAATTAAGCCATACGCAAACAACCAGCTAGCTGGCTGTGATCAATGCCTTGACTGTCTAGCAACATCAACTCATGAGCCACATGTCAGCACCATGCATGTGAGCAGTAACCAGGATTGCAGCCCTGTGGGGTCAAATGCATAATTATCTATCCCTGTGGGTCTATTCTTACATATTTTGCATTGTTTTATGGGCTTTTACATAAATTTTCACTATATTGGATCATCTCTACTACTTCTAATTAGGAGTTGGTGGCAGTGGTCCGTTCTCCTCTAGATTATCTGATTCGTTAGATCTGACATGAACGACTGAGATAGAAGAGGATTTAATCATATCTTAGATGGAAAGATTTTATCATATCTTTTTTGAATAGAAATATTATTTAGCATATCTCTATTCACATGTTATTACTATGGAAGAATGTTATTCATGTATCTTATAAATGGAAGGATTTTCTCATCATATCCTGCATGGATAGAATGATATACTCATTATATTCCATAATACGGGAATTCTATCTCATCATATCTGGAAATGCATAGATTAAAAGGAAAGAATCACGCAACCAAATTATGTGCCAATCACGAAGATGTCGGGGAGACCTAGCTTCTATCCGCCTACGTACGCTGCCTTCTGCTTTCATCTACTCCTTCCTGCAAGAGGAAGACAATAACTTTCTCCTCCTTCAATAGTAAGGATTGATATCTCTCTACTAATTATAATTAAGAGTTGGTTGCGATCGTCCGTTCTCCTTCAGAGTACTTGATTCGTTAGATCTAACATGAACGGTTGAGATGGAAGAGGATTTAACCCGATAGTCAAATCTCTTTGGAGAAACAAACTTTTCCTACTATTGAAACATAACTAAACTTAGTGTTCTTTGCAAATAAATTTTTTGTCGCAAATCGAGTTTTCGTTGCAACGCACGGACACATGACTAGTATTAAAAAAAATGTGAGGTCAATTGACCCCAGCGGGTAAGCATGCCTGCATGCGAGCGCCATGCACTGATGCACTCTACGTGGTCGCTTTGCGGAGGCAAAGGAACAAATGTGCTCAGCCTGGCACACCGGCCCATATATAAAGGTCGTAGCTGGGCTGTAAATAGGCCAACTATATTAGCAATCCGGAGAAAAAAAATCCCCTTAAAACAGTACCATCCATTTAAGTTTAGAGGACATATATTATGAATAGTCCTGTTATAAATATACGACGTATTTTATATTTTAATATAAAATTAGTGTGATGTTCCCTCTATACCTCTAATAAATATCTAACTTTACATTATATTCTCTATATATATGCATTAAATATAGTTCTTAGAGATAATAATTCGAATAGCCTAGTTATTATTAATATCTTCTCGGTCCATGTGCTAAGAGAAAATATACCTTACAAAATTGGACGGAGTGAGCAGAAGAAAAAAGAAGAAGAAAAGACTCTTCGCTGCAATTGATGCAATGATCAAGGCTTAGGGTCTAAGCTTAGCTGCATCGAATCTCCAACACATTTTTTTCCCTAGACCGAACTTCCAACTTGGAGTAGATTTAAAGACAAAAAAATAGATAAATATGTGTGGCCCCACCTGCCAATATTGTCGTCTCGTCGCTGCTATCCTCGCCGCTCGGCCTAGATCGAGGTCGGTTGCCGCAGCGGATGGAGGAAGCCGCCAGCCCGCCACTCGATCGCCACCACATGAACGAGGACGCTTTGAACTGGGTCGCGTCGGGAGACAAGGAAGCCACCGCTTGCCTCCGCCTGAACCGAGGACGACTTCATCTTGAAGGACCATGTGGAGGTCTATCCATGTTTGTGATGAGTATTTGACTTTATTTGAGCATGGTGTGCTCAAATTTGAGTTTGATTTGGATTGTTTTTCGAGCTAGAGCAATTTGAGTTACTGGTTGGAGACAAGTCGTCCGACCCCGAGTGGTCGGGCCGTCCGACCTGAGAGGTCAGGCTTTGGTGGTCGGAGATCGGTCGTCCGACCCGAGTGGTCGTCTTTGGTTGGTCGGAGACCGCTTGTCCGACCAGAGAGGTCCGGGTGTGGTCGGTCGGAGACCGTCGTCGACCGAGTGGTCGTCTCTCGCTGGTCGGAGACTACCGCCGACCTCGAGTGGTCGGAATGGAGATTAGTGGTCGACTCGAGTGGTCGGGATGGAGACCAGTGGTCGACCTCGAGTGGTCGGGATGGAGACCAGTGGTCGGACCATGGTTGGTCGGGATGGAGACCGTGGTCGGGTTATGTTGGTCGGCGAGTGTATATCCATCATTGAGATGGATATGTGTTGTTGGACATTGCTATGTGATGTGGTTTCCTTGTCTATGATGGTTGCGGGACTTTAGAGCTAGGTCATGGAGGCGAAGGGGATCGGGACTAGGCCGGGAGAGCCGAGGTTCGGATGATCAAGGTGTCGCCAAAGATGACCGAGGCCGTGGAGTAGCCGCAAGCCGAGAAGACAAAGGAATGGATGAGATGCTAACTTGAGCCGCTCGATCTAGGAGGACCGTTGGATCGCGGCCGGGAAGATAGAGTAGCGGGTCAAGTTAGTGTGAGTTGAAAAGCGTGCAAAACCCGTTGTGTTGTTGGGTTTGGGTGAGCCCATGCATAGCTTTGTGAGTGGGTAAAATTTCACCCTTGATGGAGTGCTCTAGGGTTTAGAGGCTCATCCAAGGGTGGTAGGTGTTCCAAGCCCGCTATGAATAGACAGGAGAGGGTGTCTCCTTGGGGGTGAGCAGTGAGGAAAGTGTACGTGAGTAGTTGAGAGTTGTTGAGAGGATGTGTAAGGATCAAATCCTGGCTCTTGGATGTTGGCTTAGGATTGAAGCAGACATCCAAAGGTGGGAATTGATCCTGTGTCACTATAAATAGAGGGTAGGGCAGCCTCCCTCTTTGAAGGTTCGAGGTTTTGCCGCTCATTTGAGCTTTGCCCACTTTGTTGTGAGGCTTTGTAAACCTCCCTTCCGTAAATGAAATGTTCTTCATTTATATTCTTGTTTCATTTCTCTTACGTATTTACATTACGCACTTAAATTCTGTTATCTAAATTCCGCATTTACTTACTTGCAATTTAGTTTACGTAATTTGGATTTGCCTCATCTTCTTCTACATGCTATTGAGTCTTTGTTGAAATTCATGATTGATGAACTCTTCTCTGGACTTGGTGCTTTCAATCATCTAGGCAATCCTTGCATTCTTGTTGCAAGTTAGTAAATCTGTGTGTTCTTAAAGTGCGTAAATGTGTGACTTGCAGTTCTTTAGTCTTGATTGACTTCTGGTTCTTGTTGCCAAGGATGAAAGATTGCTGGATGAATCTTCTATAGATCATATCCCAATCATCTAGGCAATCTAGAACCTCTTCTATTCAGTTTTGCAAGAAACCAATTTCTGTGCCTAGTTTTCAGATAGTGTTTCTATTTGTTTGAAGGGTTGTTTCTTCGTGTACTTACTTGCTATGATTTGTGGAGAGTCATTCAAGGATTTCGACCATCAACTCCCACCAGCAAGTTAGGGTGAAGTTTGTGTTCGTGACTCTGCTTTTGGTGTTGCATTTGTTAAACCGAAAAGGACGGAACCTTGGTATTAATTCCTTCGATTGTTGATTGAAATAGTTTCGACATCCTTTGGGAGGTGCACACCAATTTTCACTGCTTTTGGACCACCGATCAAAAGTTACATCGATTTTGCTTTTGAGATCGTCTGAATTTTCTATTCACCCGAGTATCGTTCATCCGCCTCCGCGGTCGGGTATTATTCATCCGACCACTTCGTGTCGGAGTACTGCTCACCGAACATTAGTCATTTCGAGTAATTGCTCATCCGACTTCAGAGGTCGGGGTATTGTTTCATCAGACCGTAAATACCCGACTAGTGCGGTTTCTTTACGGTTTTTGGTGGTTTGAATTTTAGGGAGAGTTTATTGAAAATTTTATTTGGCTCCTATTCACCCCTCTAGTCGCTTTTTCGATCTTTCAATTGGTATCGAGCCGGTGCTCGCTCTTTCTAGATCTTGACCGGTCTCAAGAGCCATGGCGATGGACAAGTATTCCACCAAGCCTCCTATTTTCTCCGAGTCGATTTTCCTTTTGGAAATCTCGGATGGAGTCGTACATCGCTGCCTGTGGTTTCGATATGGCGGAAGGTGAAGCTCCGTATGAGGTTCCCGCCGATGAGAACGCCACTACGGCAATATGGTGATGTTGAGGCAAATGCTAAGGCAAGGAACATCCTTATACAAGGCCTTAGTCGCGATGAGTACGATAGGATCCTCACCTTCGTTCTGCTCATGAGATTTGGGTGACCCTCGATGCTTACCATGAGGGCACTACCCAAATCAAGACGGTTCTGCAGGACCAATTCAAGCGTGGGTTCAACAAGTTTGAACAACACGCTGGTGAGAGTCTTGACGAGTGCTTTGGTTGGTTTACTAAGATTTTGAGCGACCTTCGAGCAGTCGGTTGCATATACCCTGACTCGGATAATGCTCGACATTTCTTGACCGCGCTCGATCTTCGTGTTTGGGAGATGAAGGTGACCACCATCAAGGACACCACCGACCTGTCGACCTTGACTCTTGACGGGCTTTATTCCCGCCTCAAGACTCATGAGATCGATGTCGCCTCGCGAAGACGAAGTCTCGATCGATGGCTTTGGTCACCGATCCCATTGGATCCTCTCTTTCTGATTCTTCTGTTGGTTTCTCTCTCTTCGCCCTTTGCGAGCTAAGCGATGACCAACTGGAAAAATTTCCAGAAAATGAGCTTGCTCTTCTTGCTCGCAAATTTTCATATGCATACAAGAGAGTGAGAGAGAGGAAGAGAGGTGGGATGATCACTGTTTGAGTGTGGTGGCCCAACCACATTCGAGCAAACCGTCCCAAGCCGGAGAAGGGCAAAACGAATAAGGCGGTTCGGGCAAGAACGACTACACCGACAAGAACCGCAATAAGAAGGCCCCACCGTGAGCGGCGAAGAAGAAGTACCACAACTTTGCCAAGAACAAGAAGCTCTTTCATCGGGTCCTCGCCGCTAGATGATATCGAGCTCTCCGACTGAGACGTGGGCGGCGAAGGCGAGGATGAACCGCAAGTGAAGAAGAGCGGCGACGACTTCTCCGGCATGTGCTTCATGGCAGGCGCCATTGAAGCAAGCGACTCCGAGCTGTACAACGACTCGGACGAGGTACCCACCTATGACGAATTAAATGCTGCCTTCTGTAAATAGGCAAGTTTCATGCTAAGACTAGGTCGAGGTGTTCTGAGTTAGAAAAGGAAGTAGGTACCTTGACTCGGGAGTTAGCTTCACTTAGATCTTCTCCCTACCGAGTCACTGATGACTGTACTTTGTGTGATGCTTTGCTTGTGGAGTTAGAGAACCTAAGGACTATGCATGATAGTGTGTTGTCTGAACTAGATAGTCTTAGGTTGAAGAATGCTAGCAATGAATCTGTTGATACTCATTCTATAGATGCTAGTTTTCTTCGTGCTCACTCTACTCCTTCTTGTGCTAATTGCCCTAAATTGCTTGCCGAAATTGATGCTATGAGCGATCACCTTAGGAAGCTTTCTTCTAGAAACGATGAACTTGAAATGCATGTTTCTAAGGAACCAATCACCATGTGAGGGTCAGAGGCAACTAAAACTTGACAATGAATCCTTAAATGTCAAGTGTGCTAAACTTGCTAAGGACTTACTAGATAAGTCACAAGAAAGTTGCTTGCGATGTTCTGTGATTGAGGGGGACTTGGATAAAATCCATGTCGAGCTTAGGAAGAAATTAGAAGACCAAGCCAATAGAATTAGAAATGCGTCTTGCGTTTCTTGTGAGACCCTCAAGATTGAGGCAGCCGTGCTGAGGGAGAAAAATGCACGTGCTGAGAGAGCTCATCTTTCTGGTTCTTCTTCTTCTTCTTCCTATTCTTCTTGTGCTTCTTTCTTTCGAGATTGCCAGTATCTTATGAGCACTCTCGAGAAGTTTGTTAGAGGCAAGAAGAAGCTCAATCTTATTCTAGACCAATCCAAGATTAGTAGATTCAATCAAAGTCTAGGATTTAATCCCTTGGAGCACGCTCGGGCACATCCTCCCACCATTGTGCGCGGCTCCAAGAGTGGTGAGATTGTGGTAGCTCCCAGAGTGAGCACCACCAAGTTTAGGTCTCTTGGGTTGTCCATAGGACTTGACTGAAGGATGTTACTCCCTGCTGCTTACTCTCTAGCAAGGCGAAGTACACATGCACCTTCCGTAAGAAGGATGGTCACCTAGTAGATTTACGCCTGAGCACGCCAAGATCACTCGGCGTGAGCGTGTTGTTGCTCTTAGGGTATTCGTGGTCATCCCGCACTTTGAGTGCTCCTAAGACACACACCGCTTCTAGACAGTTAGAGAGTCGCTTTTTTTGGGGGCGCCCGTGACTTGGTTTTCATGCTAGTTCTTCGAGTTTTAGTCTTGGAGTCGTTCAGAGTCGATCTTTCCGCCGTCCTCTTGATATTCCTCGTTTTCCCATCGAGGTAGATATCGGGCGTGAGGTGTTTTCCGGTAGGAGATCCAGCGACCTTTTGGGATGGTCGGCTTTTGCACCACGGTGTGCCAACCCAGTTTTGACTCCTAGATTATCTACCAGAGTTGCTCCTGATCGTGTGAGAGTTGAGCGTCAGAGAGACACTCGAGTCCGATCTTCTTCGTGGATCGGTACTGAGGCGTCTTGTGGTTCAGTATTGGGTTCCCAGATCTTCACTCTATCCCAGTACTGAGTCATCTTTCCCTCTTGTGTCAATTCCTTATGTCATGTCTATGCAATGATGCTTTTAAGTGCCTTTTGCCTTTTTCATGGCATGAGTCGCTTGAGGTTAGCTTGAGGATGTGATCACTGCCTAGTGGAGTGGATTTGGATCATCTTGTGGACTTATCATTTCTTAGTTCGATTCTTAGTCCATGAGTTGTCCTGAGGCATCATCTTCGCCGTACATAAGTAGTGGACCTCGTTTTTCCTCGAGGTACCCACTCACGGCAAGAGTTGAAGGTAAGTATGTTGGTCATGTTGATCTTTACTAATCTCATCTAGGATCGGTTTGTCGCTTTTCAATGTTGGCACTCGATGTGAATTCCGAGTTGGCCTTTGCGGCTTGTCTCTAGAGGATTGGATCTTCCTGCATGACCATCATGAGCACCATGCTAACCTGCTTGTACTTTCAAATTTGTTTGCCTTGTGTTTCGCTCCACAAGTGCTGAGCTTCATGATAACAGCATTGGGGACTTACACTTCCATGGTGAGCTATCTCATACCCTCATGTCGGTTATACTTGTGATCATCATTTCCATGACATGTTGTGATTGCTCTTGCTCCCATGTGTATTATATGTACTTTGCTAGGTCTTGTTAGTTTTTGTCTGTCTTGTTTTGTGCCATAGCATGTTTTCCCCAACCATCTTTGTGCTTCACGTATTATATCCTAAACTCATGAGCTTTTTCCTAGCATGTGATTTTCTTGTTTTTATCCTGTCCATGATATTGTTCATTTGGTATGAGCATTTGTGTTAACTATGGGCACGTGCTATATATCATTTACTTTATTTTGTCATGTGTAGTATCTAGGTTATATGACCCTGATTTTCTATTACATCCATGATTAGCCTTGTTTAGACTTTGTTTGTCAGACTTTGTGCTACATGTGAGTGCCTTTCATGAGATTAGGGTTATATGATCTAGCTGCCGTTGTATGACTTATATTGTTCATGATCATCTTTTATTGTCCTTCATGTTTATATGCTTCATACCTATTTTGCATGAGCTTGTGTTCTTCATTCATGGCATGTTTTCATCATCTTGCATAAAGTGTTGCCATAAGTAGCTTCTCATCTTTGTGTCCATGGTCACCATTTACTTTCATGTTGTCTGTGTCCTCATGACCTTTTGTTTGGTCTTCTTTTGACGGGCCTTTTCGCAGCAAGTAAATATTGTTATTGAGACTATGGATAAATGGATCTTGATGTTGCTAACTGGTTTGTTTTATGCATGATCCTCTTTGGCTGTCTTCATTCATCTTGCTCATGTTATATCTAGTAGCATGTTGTTGTGCTTCATTGTGGTATTTCCTCATTTACATGCTCATTGCCATGTTTAGGTAGTATCTTGATCCATGTATTTCTAGGCTTTCACATGATCCTCGCTAGCATTTTGTTGCCGTGATACACCTTGCTTAGCTTCTTATGCCAAAGATGACGGTGCTATGATGCACCTTGTCGTTGTTTATCATGCGGATATGTTTTCACCGTTGTCTATGGATATATGGATCTTGATGCTATCTTTAGCTTGGTTGTGATACATGATCTTACATTACCTTCTGCACCATGTTCATGCTCTAGATGATTGTTTGCCATATTTTTCCTGTATCTTGTTCATTCGTGCCTAGGAACTGGATCTGCCTAACCCTAGTTTCGAAAGCATAGATTTGTTGGATGCATGTGTGTAGGCTTTCTGGTGAGGAGACAATCATCCTAGGAATATCTCTAAGTTTTCTTCCTCTGCTTTTTGGATCCACTTCAGGTCATTTGCCACTACTTGCACTACACTGCAGTAGGTAAGTACCTCTGAACATGTTGATGATAGTGATGGGTCTCTTAGGAGGTTGTGGTTCTTTTGTAGGTAGAGGTTGTGTCCTGTTTGTCTAAAGTCTTTTGGTTGGACTTCTAGCATATTTAGGTTGCTTTTTACCTTGAGCCGTCTTGCTCCTTAGAGACCATGTGGTTTTAGATCTTATCTCTTTTCCTCTAGCTTTCTACCTATCTCTTGTGAGGTGAGAGTTTTAGAGTGTGCCTCAAGGGGAGTAGAGTGTGTTCAGGAGGAGTGGGCTTGGAGTCGTGAGCCCATACGGCTTATCTTGAGGGGGAGCTGGTTTGTATATTATGTACTATATATTCTCTTCCAGCATCTCCTTTCTTCTTCTGGGTGACTTTGGGCTTGTTTTCTTAAGTTGAGTTCACTCACTTAGACTTTTGACATGCCTTCCATGGACCTCTTATCTTGTGCTTTAGGTTGCTATCATGCGTGATTAGCTGTTCTCTCTTCTCTCTAGGTTGAGTTCCCTCACAGTCTTTTAAGTCTAGCAGGTTTTGGACCTCCTGGGTAGACAGGGTCTGTGTGCACTCCTTAGTTGGGATCTAGAGTCAGCTTCCCTATGTCAGTCTCTTGGGAAGATAAGAGCGAGTCTAAGCCATAGTGAGTTTCTTATATCTTTTCTATGCTCTATAGCCATCCAGTTTTGCAGTTTCTCGACTTCTTCTCCTCATTCTGTTTTTCTGGTTATTATTGAGTTTATTCGGGTTTTGTTTATGCCTAATCTTGATAATAACTCAACTTTAACCAGATTTGAGCTTAAAATTAATTCAACTGTTGAGGGGGAGTTTGGGAATCTGTTCATGCATTGCATTTAGACTGCATTTTCTGTTCTATGAGCTTTGTCTATTATGCATTTGACTCAATCTTCGTGAAATACATCATGCTATATCTTTCAAAGAAAATCACTAGCTTAGATATGTCCAAGTTCTTTTATCAAGCTAATGTTCATTAAAATCTGAAAAACTTAAAAGCTTTAAATGAAAACTTGATGAAACATGTTGCTTTTACTTACTAAGTTTCTTCTCTAAGAGCTTTTACCATGAATTGTGAATTTTTGGAATTCTCTAGAGTCCCTATAGCAACTTGGGTGAAATTTGCTTGATCCATATTTGAGTCCTTCAAAATTGCTCATATGTGCTAAATTGAAATTAAAAAATTGATTGACTCTTTTGTGCAAAATTGATCTCAACACTTTATATTCTCGAGACTGCCTCCCATTGCATTTGGGATGACCTTGGAATATATTGTGTATGACCAAGATCATTCTCTTAAGAGTTACTCTTGAGATGATCGAAAATGGCTTAAGTCAATCAACAAAAAATTTGCAAATATCAAACACATAAGTGGGTAAAGAATGCAAATAATGTCAAACATTTGCACCCCGCTATGTTTTTTGAAGTCTTAAAGAAAATTTGCATAAATTGAAAAATGGGCTCGAAGGACCTAATGTGCACTTCAAAATCCCCCAAAGTGTTGAGTAGGTTGAACTCTAGTTTTCCATTTTATCCCTGAGTGGTTTTGCTTCTAGTTTTGAAACTTTGCTAAGTTTTGCACTTGTCAAATCTTGCTAAAAATGATACATTTTCAAAACCTAGCTTATGAGCAAAATTTGTTATTTGAACTTGGACATGTCTTAGTTTGGTCATTATCTGAGATTGATAAGCTTGGTGTCATATCTTGCCATTATGATCATTTGGATAATCTTCAAAGCTCCCTTAGGTTGCATTTCATGCATACATAAAAGAGGGAGAAAATTCTATTTTGATGCCTATATTGTCAAAAGGGGGAAAAAATATAGAAAAAGGCATCATTTAAAATGTAGAAAACGGGGAGATAAAAATGTGAAAGCTTGTTGGTTCTTATGATTTTTTGTAAATCTTTGCTATCTCTTATGGATCATAATCACATTTGGCACTTATGATTGGTTTTTAGAGCTTTTGTTGAAAACTTGCTCTTTTCATGGCCTTGCTCTAAATTCTTTCTGCCAACTTGATCATAATTTTATATCTTTCTCTCTGGACCAAGTTTGGCTTTGCAATCAAATTGCTTTCTTCTTCTCTCATTCAAACTCAAATTTATGCCTTTTGTGTGGTTTGTTAATATACTCATCAAGGGGGAGATTGAAGGACCATGTGGAGGTCCATCCATGTTTGTGATGAGTATTTGACTTTATTTGAGCATGGTGTGCTCAAATTTGAGTTTGATTTGGATTGTTTTTCGAGCTAGAGCAATTTGAGTTACTGGTTGGAGACCAGTCGTCCGACCCCGAGTGGTCGGGTCGTCCGACCTGAGAGGTCTAGGCTTTGGCTGGTCGGAGATCACCGTCGTCGACCCGAGTGGTCGGTCTTTGGTTGGTCGGAGACCGGTTGTCCGACCCCAGAGGGTCGGGGCCGTGGTCGGTCGGAGACTACCGTCGACTCGAGTGGTCGTCTCTCGCTGGTCGGAGACCGGTCGCCGACTCGAGTGGTCGGGATGGAGACCGATGGTCGACCTCGAGTGGTCGGGATGGAGACCAGTGGTCAGACCTCGAGTGGTCGGGATGGAGACCGGTGGTCGGACCATGGTTGGTCGGGATGGAGACCGATGGTCGGACCACGTGTGGTCGGGTTATGTTGGTCGTCGTAGTGTATATCGTCTGCTGAGATGGATATGTGTTGTTGGACATTGCTATGTGATGTGGTTTCCTTGTCTATGATGGTTGCAGGACTTTGGAGCTAGGTCATGGTGAGGCGAAGGGATCGGGACTAGGTGGGAGAGCCGAGGTCCGGATGATCAAGGTGTCGCCAAAGATGACCGAGGCCAGGAGTAGCCGCAAGCCGAGAAGACAAAGGAATGGATGAGATGCTAACTTGGAGCCGCTCGATCTAGGAGGACCGTTGGATCGCGTCGGGAAGATAGAGAAGCGGGTCAAGTTAGTGTGAGTTGAAAAGCGTGCAAAACCCGTTGTGTTGTTGGGTTTGGGTGAGCCCATGCATAGCTTTGTGAGTGGGTAAAATCTCACCCTTGATGGAGTGCTCTAGGGTTTAGAGGCTCATCCAAGGGTGGTAGGTGTTCCAAGCCTGCTATGAATAGACAGGAGAGGGTGTCTCCTTGGGGGTGAGCAGTGAGGAAAGTGTACGTGAGTAGTTGAGAGTTGTTGAGAGTGATGATAAGGATCAAATCCTCGGCTCTTGGATGTTGGCTTAGGATTGAAGCAGACATCCAAAGGTGGGAATTGATCCTGTGTCATCAGAATAGAGGGTAGGGCAGCCTCCCTCTTTGAAGGTTCTGAGGTTTTTTGCTCATTTGAGCTTTGCCCACTTTGTTGTGAGGCTTTGTAAACCTCCCTTCCGTAAATGAAATGTTCTTCATTTATATTCTTGTTTCATTTCTCTTACGTATTTACATTACGCACTTAAATTTCGTTATCTAAATTCGCATTTACTTACTTGCAATTTACTTTACGTAATTTGGATTTGCCTCATCTCCTTCTACATGCTATTGAGTCTTTGTTGAAATTCATGATTGATGAACTCTTCTCGGACTTGGTGCTTTCAATCATCTAGGCAATCCTTGCATTCTTGTTGCAAGTTAGTAAATCTGTGTTCTTAAAGTGCGTAAACGTGTGACTTGCGCTTCTTTAGTCTTGATTGACTTACGTTCTTGTTGACAAGGATGAAAGATTGTGGATGAATCTTCTATAGATCATATCCCAATCATCTAGGCAATCTACAACCTCTTCTATTCATTTTGCAAGAAACCAATTTCGTGCCTAGTTTTGAGATAGTGTTTCTATTTGTTTGAAGGGTTGTTTTTCGTGTACTTACTTGCTATGATTTGTGGAGAGTCATCCAAGGATTTTCGACCATCAACTCCCACCAGCAAGTTAGGGGTGAAGTTTGTGTTCGTGACTGCTTTTGGTGTTGCATTTGTTAAACCGAAAAGGACGGAACCTCGGTATTAATTCCTTCGATTGTTGATTGAAATAGGTTCTCGACATCCTTTGGGAGGTGCACACCAATTTTCATCGCTTTTGGATCGGTAGATCAAAAGTTACATCGATTTGCTTTTGAGATCGTGCTGATTTTTCTATTCACCCGAGTAATCGTTCATCCGACCTCCGCAGTGGGGTACTATTCACCGACCACTTCGGTCGGAGTATCGCATTCATCCGACCAGGCTTTGGTGGGGTACTGCTCACCCGAACATTATTCATTTCAGTATCGCTCATCCGACCTCGTAGGTCGGGGTATTATTCATCCGACCGTAAATACCCGACTAGTGCGCTTTCTTTTCGGTTTTTGGTGGTTTGAATTTTAGGGGAGAGTTTATTCGAAAATTTTATTTGGCTCCTATTCACCCCTCTAGTCGCTTTTTCGATCTTTCAATTGGTATCGAGCCGGTTCGCTCTTTCTAGATCTTGACCGGTCTCAAGAGCCATGGCGATGGACAAGTATTCCACCAAGCCTCCTATTTTCTCCGAGTCGATTTTCCTTTTGAAAATCTCGGATGGAGTCGTACATCACGCCCGTGGTTTTCGATCCGCGTAAGGTGAAGCTCCCGTATGAGGTTCCTGCCGATGAGAACGTCACGACCGGTAATATAGCTGATATAAACAACCATACCTTTGCTCCTCACTTAATGACACTTTAAGACCTAGCTACGGCGATTTCCAGCCCTACTAGCATGCCGTAGTGTACCACTGGACATCTTAATGACACTTTGATCCCCCTCTTGCTCCCACGTACGGTACGTGACGTACCACACTTATCTACATATTAGTAGTAGTGTAGTACTATTATATGATCCACATGCTATATATATCTCCTCGTGGGCTCGAAGAGGTTTGCCTAGCCTGCCCAAATTATTTCTCATTACAAATCCTCCATCTACTAAAGATGGTGGATTTCCTGCGACGTGGTGCATTTGAGCCGGCTTGGCTCCGGCTCGGCTCGCTGCTCGAGTCGAGCCGGCAAAAAAAATTTGCGATCGGGTTCTTTTTTCGGAAGAAAAATTACGAGTAGGTCTATTTTGAGAAAAAGAATTACAATTAGGTCCTTTTTTATAAAAAAGAATACATATTACGTTTAGGTCCCTTATGCGTTTTTAAGCATCGCGCTCGAGTCCTTTTACTGAAAATAAAAATTACGATTAAGTCCTTTTTATGGGAAAAAACGTCTAGGTCCTTTTTTTAGGAAAAAAATATACATTGCATTTATGTCCTTTTTCATTTTTTTAGCATTACGTTTAAGCCCTTTTGCGAAAAACACAAAATTCTATTTATGTTTTTTTTCACGTGTTTCCTCTATTTGCCCCTATAGGGAGCGGCAGTGGCACGTTTTCTCGATTTACTTACGTGAGGAACGGCGCCCGCGACGTGACACACCGCGTATGGTTATCTAGTATACCTCGATCTCTAATCAAGATCTTGCAGTTGCAGCTTGCATACTATGCAGCAACAAGATCCAGTACGTTCGTATACGTACTCTTGCACTATGATTTAGCCCAATATGTTGTCTCCCTATGTCCTACTACTACTACTATAGTACATTGCAATGAATCTTCCCTTCATGATACAGAGTACAATAGTATCAGCATGTTTGTTTGTTTGGCCGTTGCAACGTTGCATGCATACATTGAACAAGCCAAGCCAGGGTCGTTGTGCCGTGCAAAATTTGATCCGACGGTTATCTTAAAAAAAAGTAGATTTGATCTGACGGTTATTTCTTAAAAAAAGATAGCTAGGGTCGCGCGATACGCTGTGCGATGCTACGCCATCCGATCTTTGGTCCGATGGATATCTATGGAAAAAAGGGTATGAGAACGTAAATGGGGATTAACGTAATTTCTTTTTTTTTTGCGTAAATTCGGTTTCCTTGATTTTTTTAAAAAAACTTATTGGTAGGAGCTGTCGTCGAATCTGTAGATTACTATAAACTGTCGGCAAATCTGTGGGTTTTTTTGGGAGAAAACAGCGGAGTGACCTAAACGTAATTTATTTTTTTGGGTCAGTCTGCTAAAAACTAATTTCTTGGATTGCTATAAGCCGTCGGCGAATGTGCGGGATTTTTTTGGGAGAAAAATGCGGATTGCTATAAACTGTCGCCAAATCTTTGGGGTTTTTTTGGGGGAAAACCGCGGAGGGACCTAAACGTAATTTTTTTTTCGGGTTCAACATGCTAAAAAATGATTTTATGGATTGCTAAAAAACGATTTTTTTTGTCTAGTTTGCTAAATACCGACTTCTTAGGACTTGAACGTAATTTTGTTTTTTTCGGGAGGATCTGAATGTAAACTGCGAAGGGACCTAAATATATTTTCTGCTTGTGCAGGTCTATTCTGTTAAAAACCGATGGGAGGATCTAAACGTGATTTCAAATTTTCGAAAGACTTTCTCGCAAAAACACTGACATAGCACACCTGCTTGTCCGTCGATTCTCTCCGCTTTATATAAAGGTATACATTAGAGCTGCAAGGGTCATGATCTGGTCTGCAATTATACGTACGGTCGATCGAGCTGCTTCGTTTTGCCGGTTCGCACAAGCAGTGCGAGCTAGCCGCAACCACTTTGGATGCTTGGAATCACGGATTCGATCGAGATTAGGCCAGATCCTCGTCTTTCTTCTTTGCAGAAAAGAAGATTGCGTGGTAACCAAATGGAAAAAGTCTGTTGGACCACTTAAGTTATTGCGAAAGTCTAGTTTTCATGTTTTAATTGCAAAACCGGGTAACTGATACCTCTGAACTATTTGTACCGTGCAAAACATGGTAACCCAGTAGACCTGTCAACATTGTCTTGGCCATCATGGTGGCATCCTAATCAGCACGGTAGTGCCCTTCCCCACCACGTTCAAGCCCTGCGGCACCATCTAGGACAGCTCGCCCTGATGCGGATCAAACCTCAGGGTGAGGTTGAAGGCAGCCACAGTTGGTCCGATCTTTTCTTTCGTAATGGAATGGCATGAATACGTCGAGATAACTAGAACTGTTTACGATCTAATGAATAGATGTAACCCGTATCAAGATTAATGCCGCTAACACTGTGCATCACAATGCGCAGTGGATGTCACGATCCACCGAGTAAACTCATGTATGTGACAAGAATAATCCCTATGCCAAGCGTAATTCTACATAATTTTTTTAAAATAATACATTTTTTATTCAAATTGCAAAAATATATCTCGATTTGAATTTTTTTTTGCAAAAATATACCTTTATCGCCATATGGTTTGGCAACAAGAGTGCAAAACACAGAAAAAGCTAAGTCAGCACTGATGTGACCTCTCTGTCGCCAAATTAAAGGGCGAGAGACCTCTGTCGCCCCGTTATTGAGCGACCGGAATAAATCGCCTTTTCATCTGGCGACAGGAACACGAACAAATGAGAGAGTTCACGGATGCACAGTAACATCGGTCGATTTTTGCCCTGTGGTTTGGCGACAGTGAGCCCGAACCGTTTTTTCGTCTACGTGGCGCCGACGTGGCTGTTTGTCGTCAGTTCAAATGGCGACAAGGGTCTCTGTCGCCCGATGATATGGCGACATTTCCCTCTCATCGTTTCAAATGATGATAGAGGTATATTTTTGCAATTTTTTCAGATCGAGGTATATTTTTCCAATTTAAATAAAAAATATATTATTTAAAAAAATTCTAATTCTACATTGAAACTCAAAACCCGGTTGATTTTTACAAGATCTCACCAAACCCGATAACAATGATTCACCCCTAACAGCGCACAGCCGAAATACACACGTGTTCTTAATTCAGAAAAATCAACTCAGCTTTTACATGGCGCATCAGCCTAGCCTTTTATAGGCGACACTAACCACGGTGCAATGTAGATAGCTGAGAACACTTTGTAACCTTAATAGAACTCTGTTTTTGTAAGGAACCAGTTTTCTAAAATGACAAATAAATAGACCGAATTAAATAACGACACGACTTAGGGGGTGTTTGGGATAGCTCCAGCTCCACCAAAATCCGTGGAGTTGGTGGAGCAGGGTATTCCTAGCTCCAGAAATTTATGGAGCTAGAGCTGTGGGTACATTAAGAGTGTTTAGGTGGGTCATCTTGTTTACATTTTAGACTAAAAATATAAACTTAATTCACTTTATTTTAGCCTACAAGCTCCAGCTCTGAGGTAGAGCTGGAATCTGAAGCTATACCAAACAGGGCCTTAAACTTCTTCGCCATCTTGACTCCCTTCAAGGTGGTACCCACGGATTAGTAACGGTTGGATTTAATCCTGGAATAAACCCATATTACGGTGGCCCCATTCTTGCTCACATAAATTCAGAATAGGATACGCTGATCCTAACTTCTTGGACGCGCAATCTGCATGCATGGGAGAGCAAACACCTGATTTCTCGGGTGCATATCCAACCTCTTCTCTTTTCCATGCAATTTGTACCTTCTTTGCGTGGCTGCATGCATGATACGAAGAAGCAAACAAGCCCTTCTTAACTGCTAACGCACGCATGGGATTGATTTCCTTTTTATCTCCTAGCAGAGCTTGATACATGCATGCAGAATTGAAGACCAATTCCTATTTTCTCTGCGAAAAAAAAAAAACAGTAGGAAATCTATACCCTTTTATAATGCACATAAGCATTCTTTTCTACGTTTACCTCAAATAATGTACCCCACTAGAGATGGACCAACCTTCATGCACCCAGCGAAACGTCCCCAGAAACTTGTCTCCATCAAAATTAACCTCTCAGATCTTTCCTCAGCTTTACTCACCCACATCCGATGGCCATTGTTTAATGTGTCTAACTCATCCTCGTGGCACAAATGATCTCCCCACCTCCAAAGATCATCTCAAGGAAAAGGAAACAAATATCCTGGAATTAAGGAAAAGAAAACAAACATTCTAGAAAAGAAAAAGATCATATATTACGTGCTGGGAAAAGAAAACCGGAAGACAGGGCATCTCTGATTTCACGTAGCCAGCCTCCTCACGTAATTCTGGTGACAAATCAGTAGTTGGTCCGCATTACGCCCGAGCGTACCGCCGCCGCCGTCGAGGAGGAAGGCAACGAGCCATGTCTGACCTCGCGCGCCCGGTCGGCGCTGGCCGCGCCGGCGCCGCCAGTCCATTGGAATAGCAGCGGCACCGCTAATGCTTGCTCCTGGCGACAGCGGCACCGCTGATGCTTCCTCTCCTCCGATTCATTCCGAATCAAATCGATCAAAAAATCCAATACAAATGTATGGGGATGATTCATCAAGGTGTTGTGTACCGAGTGCCGACCACGGTCGAACTATTGTAGCTCTGTTTTCCTTAATCAAAATTGGGGGCTTGCCATCCGATTCCAAAATAAGTGTTGGATCTAAGATGAGATGCGAAAATTGCAGTAGATCTCAAACGTCTTCGTCCAAATCTCAATAATAATTAAGGAAAGGGAGAGGATAATTAAGGGATGGGAGACAAGGGAGTCCACACAAAAAACAGAGGCAGAGACCCCAGCCTCCGTCCATGGACAGCACCGTCGGTAATTAATACCGTACTGTACTGGTCTGTATGTACCATTTCAATACCTAAATCGGTACAAAATAGCCTTATGTATCGTACCGATCTCGATACTAGTCAATACAGACTTCAATATCGGCCAATACTGTTATACCAACTTCAATACCGATCAATATCAGTCATACAAGTGAAATTGATAAATCTTTTATTGAACTTATGTTATATTTGATAGTAATACTATATATTTGAAGTAATATTATAAGTAAAATTTGGTGTACATATAATTAAACATATATATACTTATAAATGTATATCATTATATTAAACCTAAAATGATATATCGGTATATATTAGTACCGAAACGTACCATTTCAAAAACCAAACCCGTATAGCCTTCTGGTATTCACAAATGTGCCATCGACTCCTCAGTGATTTCGTCCTATGCTCCATAGTCCGTGCGGGGGCTGAAGCGCATCATCACCTTCACTGTTGCTTCCTCGGTGCTTGAGGAGCCAGTAGCGGAGTTCCTCTACCCCATCTCCAGCACTCACCCTCTGCAATCCTGCCATTGCCGCCGACCTCTCCGCCCTACTGAGTTCGAGATGGCCAGCGAGATCTGGAGAGGATGTACCGATGTAGGGAGGGAAAGATGGACGAAGCTGACTGGTGGGCCGAACACCATTTTTTTCTTTCATTTGCAGTCAAATATGTGATGCACGTCAACACAAAACCAGACCACGTGACAAAAACCACCAACGAAATCAGCTTTAAGGGGTAGTTTACTCTGATTTAGACAATTTAGGGTTATCAAATACTCCGTTTTATAGTTAATGCTTGATTTTCAGACTACGATAAAAGTTAGAGACGATAAAATGAACTTATTCCTAACCAAATTAACCAAAGCTCATGCAGTGCAGGCATGAAATGAAATCTCAGCAAAAATTCATGAGATCTCGACAAGTTCTCGGATTTCGGCAGGGGATGGGATACAAAATCTATACTGGATAAAAAAAATTGAAAAAAACAAATTCAAATTGCTGCGGTAATTTCAGAAAATTTCGGCGAGATTTCACCAAATCTCGCCAAAATCTCTGGATGTTTGACCGGATTTGGCCCAATAACTCTTATTAAAGTCATCTTCCAAAAAAAATTATAGAAAAACCGATTTTTTGAGATGTTTTGTAATTTCAATAGAAACACTGTCAGATTTTTATAAAATTGTAAAGCTTGATCATGCTATGAAAAATTTATGGTACAATCTTTAGTAGTGTAGGATTATACATAATTTTTTTCAAAATAATTGAACTTTAGTTGTTATCTTTAAAAATAAAAAACAAAATAAACATAACTGAGACAGTAACGTTGTCAGAATTTTATAAATTTGCTCGAGTGTGATTATGATCCAAAATTTTTATGAAAGCTTAATAATTGCCTCAGAACCATTTTATAATATTTTCAAAAAATTTAAACTATTTTTATTTGCTCAATCAAATCTATGGTTGCATTGAATTTCATTTGTTATCTTTCAAAAATAAAAAACACAAGGAACACAAATGGTACAATACCATTGTAAGAATTTTATAAATTCACTAGAGTGTCCTCCCTTTGTTTAGTTTAAATTATGGTATTATCACGCTTTTGCCAAAAACTAAGGATGCAAAGAAGATACAACAGTATAGACCGATCTGTCTTTTTAATGTCAGCTTCAAAATTTTCACTAAAGTTGGCATTAATAGGATATCTAGTGTCACTGAAAATGTTATTTGGCCTACGCAGACTGCTTTTACGCCAGGTCAGAACATTATGGATGGTGTGATAATTTTACATAAAACAATTAATGAGATGCACAAGAAAAATTAGATGGGGTAATTTTTAAAGTAGATTTCGAAAAAGCCTATGATAAGGTCAATTGGTCCTTTCTCCAACAGGCTCTAAGAATGGAAGATTTCTCACTGAGATGATGTAAGTGGATTGACAATTTCATATCTTGAGAGAGCGTAAGAATTAAGGTTAATGATGACATTGGTCTATACTTTCAGATCAAGAAAGGACTTGGTTAGGGAGATCCTTTGTCCCCTATTTTATTTAATATTATTGTCGATATGCTACCTGTTCTTTTAGAACGTGCCAAGGAGGATGGACAAATAAAAGGATTAATACTCTATTTGGTTCATAATGGGTTATCTATCCTTCAATATGTTGATGACACCATTATTTTTATGGATCATGATATTCAACAAGCAAAAAATATGAAGCTTCTACTATGTGCTTTTGAACAACTTTCAAGCCTTAAAATAAATTTTCATAAAAATAAAATCTTTTGCTTTAGTGCTGCTAAGAAATCCGAAGTACAATACACTCATCTTTTTGGGTGTGAGTTAGGTACCTTACCCTTTAGATACCTTGGCATACCAATTCATTACCGTAAATTGAAAAATAGTGAGTGGAAGAGGGTAGAAGAACGTTTTGAAAAGAGATTGAGTAGTTGGAAAGGAAAACATCTGTCAGTTGGAGCCAGATTAGTCCTTATCAATTCTGTGCTTAGTAGCCTACCCATGTTTATGCTATCTTTTTTTAGGATACCACATGAGATTCTTAAGAGATTAGATTATTTCAGATCTAGATTTTTTTTGGCAGAATGACATTCATAAGAAAAATATAGGCTTGATAAATGGAATATTTTATGCCAACGTAAGGATCAAGGTGGTTTGGGTATCCATGACCTTAATGTAAAAACATATGTTTGCTTTGCAAATAGCTCTTCAAACTTTTAAATGAGGAAGGTGTTTGGCAACACATCCTGATTAGAAAATATTTGAGAAGTAAGACTCTTACTCAATTAGAAAGGATGCCAGGGGACTCTCAATTTTGGTCGGGTCAAATGAAGATCAAACATCACTTTTTTAGATTAGGGACTTTTTAGGTTCATGATGGATCTCAAATACGATGTTGGCAGGACCTGGATTGGGAACAACCCTCTTAGTACTCAATATCATCGATTATTTAATATTGCTCGGAAAGAACATGCTACAGTGGCTGAAGTAATGAGTTCTGGATCTTTTAATATGTCTTTTCGTAGGGCCATTATGGGACTAATTTACAAGCCATGCAAAAGCTTATTACAAGGATTGCTGGTATACAGTTATCATCTAAAAGGGATACTTTTCGATGGGATCTCCATCACAATGGACAGTTTTCTGTTCACTCGATGTATGCAATTTTATTGCATCAAAATATCCCAGTTACAAATAGACAACTGTGGAAGATTAAAGTACCTTTAAAAATTAAAATATTTTTATGGAACTTATGTCGAGGGGTGATCTTGACGAAAGATAATCTAAATAAAATATATTGGACTGGCAGAAAAAAGGTTGTTTTTTGTCATAAGGAGGAAACTATCAGCATTGCTTTTTTGATTGTCAGCTTGCTCACTACGCTTGGCATGTTATATAAGTGGCTTCTAATCTGACCCCTCCTAATAGTATAGCCCATATGTTTGGGACTTGGCTAATGGGATTGGGAAAAGAGATAAATGCTCAATATTTAATTGGGCTGTCGCTTTATGTTAATCTCTTTGGCGTTGTCAAAACGATGTTGCATTTGATAAAAAAACAAATGTCTAATCCTTTGCAGGTTATTTATATGTGCATCAATTGGTTGCGCTCATTGTCTGTGCAGCAACGTCAGGAGGCTCGGGAGATGTTGTCAATGATATGCAGTTGTCTACATGCTGTGGTTAGGGACTTCTTCATCGGATATGGATGGAGATTTCAAACAAGACCGTGCGCGGCTTGAATGTTTTTATTTAATATTTTTATTTCTTGTTGCAACCCCTTTCTTTTTATGAATTTCATCCTCACGGTATTTTTGGGTGTAACTTTGTAATAAATTTTAGGTTGCGTACATCTCAAGATGCAGAGGCCGGAAGGTTAATATATTCTTCCATTATATTAGAAAAAAACATATTTGAAGAGCTTCAGGAAAATGGCAAAAGACACAGAGATGAGTTCAACAGTCAACACCACTAACATTGATTTCGAGCTTCTGTAGTACTGCTATCTAGTGTCAAATTCACCTAATCTTAGCTGATTAACTGTAGTAATTAAGTTGTCTCCTACTACTTAAGTGTCTATATAATATCTATACCCCTTTATAATGCACCTAAACATTCTTTTCTACGTCCACCCCAAATAGTGCATCCCACTAGAGATGGCTCAACCTTCGTGCACCCAGCGAAATGTCCCCAGAAACTTGCCTCCATCAAAATTAACCTCTCAGATCTTTCCTCGGCTTTACTCACCCATATCCGATGGCCATTGTTTAGTGTGTCTAATCATCCCTGTGGCCCACAACAGACCTCCTCCCCGCACCTCCATCCAGCATCTTTATTGAAAAGGAAACAATCAAGGAAAAGGAAACAAATGTTTTGGAAAAAGAAATGACCGATACATACGTACTGGGAAAAGGAAATCAAGGAAAAGGAAACAATCAAGGAAAAAGAAACAAACTTTCTGGAAAAGGAAATGACCGATACATACGTCTTTGGGAAAAGGAAATGGGAGACGGCAGTCACGGCCGAGAGATTGCACGCGCGCCGGAGAACGACGCTGGCGGCCGGGCGTGTGGAGGAGGAGATCCACGCGGCGTCCAAAGCGCATGGAAGAGGAGATCGACGCGGCTGTCGGGACGAGCGGCGGAGAGCCCGCGCGGCCCTCGGCAGCGATCGGAGGAGAGCCCGCGTGGCCCTCGGCGGTGATCGGCGAGAGCCCGCCGGCGATCGGCGGCAAGACGCCACGAACGGTGACGCTTAGGCCGCACTCGGCGGAGACGGGCAGCGGATCGAAATTGCACACGACGGCCGGGTAGCGCGGTCGGGTGCACGGAGGAGGAGATCGACGCGGCGGCCGGGCGAAGGAGGAGAGCCCGGCGACCCTCGGCGATCGGAGGAGAGCCCATTCGAAGCCGTGGCGAGGCATCACTCGCAGGTTCACTCGGTGGTGAGGCATCTTCACCATAACCGTGGCGACCAAGTCCACCGGCGTGGTGCGCGTCGGCCAGTAGTGCTAATGGTGCCTCGGCCGCCCATCCGCGGATCAGAGCTCACGGCGCGCCACTCTAGCCTGGTCCCTGTTTTGCTCTCGCCGACAAGCGGTCCCAAGGTCGATGATCACTGGCGGCCGTAAAAAGCGCGCGCCATCGAGGAAAGACGTTTTATATTCTGCGAAAACGTATTTTCTATTTTGTTTAGAATTTCCATTACCCGAGAGCATACAATTATTTGTAGCTTTTACATTATATGTCTAAATAAAATGAAACAAAATTCTAAAATCATCTAAAATCAAGTTCTTCCATAATATGCAAAAATATTTTAAAAAATAGTACCGGGTGAATTTTAAATTCAAATTTAAAGAAAAGGCCCAAAGATATGCTACATATAAAAATATTGCAAAAGAACTGACAATTGAATGAAACTAATTTTATTAGAATCCTTATACTTCCCGAAACTCAAATATATATAATATTTAGATTTCAACTTTGTTTGAATCATTTTCCAGTAGAGATTCTTCTCAATTTGCGATGAATTTACGATTGTAGCCTGGAGCCGAAAAATTCAACGGAGAAGTGTTGGAATTTTTTCCCACATCTGAAATTATCCAGCGGACGATGGGAAATTTCAGGCATGAAAAAAAAAACCAAGCTCTGCCCGGCCGTTGGATAATTTCGGGCATGGGAAAAAAATTATAGTGCTTCTCAACCGCAGAAAAAAATTCCAGCACCTCTCCGCTATTTTTTTTTCTGTCTCGAGGCTACAATCGTAAATTCATCACCACGAGAGCCTGATTCGGAAAAAATTATAACGACGATACTAATATAGTAAAAAATTCTAGCCTCGATGCTGGTAAATAATACCGCGCCACCGCTCCGCTGAATTTTTCCGACTCGAGGCTACAATTGCAAATTCATCGTCGCGAGAGTTGATTCAGAAAAAATTATAACGATGATGCCAATACAGTAAAAAATTCTCGAAAAATAAAAAAACAATCAACCAGTGCCCGTCCGCTTGATAATTTTGGTAAAAAAAAAGAAATGCTCGGCAGCCGCTGAAAAATTCAAGCGTGGAATAAAAAAAAATTCAAGCGGTGCCCGTCCACTGAATAATTCTGGGAAAATATGGAAAAATAAACTGCGCTCGCCGACTGCTGGATCCATAGGGAAAAAAAGATAAAAATTAAACAGCTCACGGCCGTTCCATGAGAAAAATTGAAAAATTAGTAGCACACATGCATCACGGTTTCGTGGATAAAAATTAAAAATTCAGCGCTCTCCATGCGCTGAAATTAGGCTCTATAGGGCTAGATCCGTAAAAAGGTCTCCAGAAGGGTCATATTCGGAAAAAAATGATCACGAGGTCAGGATAGTAAAAAATTCAAGTCTGGTTTCCTTGCATGCGGATCATCCCTGTTTATTTCCTTGTTTGATTGGCTCTCCTTCCAAATATGTGGTACATATACAACCCCTTAATCCCTTATCATACACACCATCTTCTCTTCTATTGTTAATCTTCTCACGTATTGGTTCCTCTCCCATGCGTCAAACGGGAGTTCTATTCTTGCAACAGAATCCTCTAAAAAAACACAAACTAAATCCATACCTTCCTTTCCCGTGTTCCTTGCGCAGGTCCCGGGAATTTCTAACTAAAGAACGCCCAAACGCTGGGACGGAGGTGCCATACCTCCAGCCATTCGGCGAGGCGGCGGGCTTTTACGTGTGGCAACGGCGACCGGCGACGTCGACGTACATACATACGTGAACAAGTCTTAAGAGCATACGGGAAACGTTTAGCGAAAAATATTATTGAGTGTTATATCTTCATTTTTGTACTCGCATACGGGCACTGTGATTATTTATTATTACGTGTTATATTCATACTTATCTTATCATTTAATTGATAAACAGGTGTACTGCTGTCGTAGCGTTAGCACGGGCATTACACTAGTAACATATGGGGTCCCTGTGCGGTCACACAGTTCGAACTCCCTTACATACGAGCTTGCACGACGCAAACATCCTTTACTAAAAAAACTTAGAACACAAGAAATCCATACACATGTCGAATTTCTACTGTAACATTCCAGCCTTCCAAACAAGGTCAAATTAATTTTTCACTGGGAGCACCATGGGCATTGAACAGAAGAGCCATAGGCTTTGATTTTGAACAATGAGAGCTAACACATGCACAGGTTTCGTCGGTCAAGCATTCGAACATGACAATTACATCCAAACCTGATTAATCTCTGAATCGAAGGCCTGAACCATGCAAACAACGTACTTACGCTCTACAATAATAATCCATAGCAGCCCACGTCATCACTAGGAGCATGTTTACGTACGCTGACAGAGGCTCGTGTACGGCGAAAGCCGATGGATTAATTAATCCCGGACCGATAAGCCACGGGATCGGGTTCGGTCGAGGCCCCACCGCACAGCGGCACGCGCACGCGCGGTCCCACCGGTCACCATCACGGGCCGTTAAAACTTGTCGGTACGCACAGCAAAAGAAGCCTCCCACTTGCCACCCGAAAACCACGCAACCCTGCACTACCCCGCTAGTACGTACGTAGTACAGGGATATGGATGTACAGAAATATATCTAATTTTTTTGAAAAAAAAACTCAATATATAGCAAGTATATTAGATGTATATGCTATTAAGTGGCTTAAAAAAATACGCATTTCAACCTTCAAATCCATTTCAACCTGTTCCACCTATTCCCTCTCTCAATCTTCTTTACACGCCTATTCGCTAAGATCCGTCTTCCTCCATTCCTCGAGCCTAACACTAACTATTTCTTCGTTCCTGACAGCTCCATGCTCTCTTGCTCTCTTTGTGATAACGTAGTAGCCCGACAGTAACAGACAAGGACTATAGAGTAGGCGCAAACTGGTAGGGAGCAGGGCAGCAGACGAGGGTCGAGCAGTCACCGGCACTGACGAATAGACGAAGGCAGCAGGGTAGGTAGTGGCGCAAGGAGTGGTGCACGGCAGGACAGCCATGGCCTCTGTGGCTGCAACAAGCACCGACTTAGGGATGGAGAGTACGACACCGGCGACGACTGTCGGGTCAAAGCGACGGTGTCCAGTGGGGCAAGGAGCAACGCGTGGCGTGTTGCATGGCAGCCCTATGCCACAGTGAGCATCGAGTCGGAGATGGAAGGTGCAACACCAGCGGCGATCGGCGGGGCAGGAAGCGGTGCTAAAATAGTAGGCAACAGCTGAGCATTCGGCATAGACAACCACACAAGTGAATTTAATTCTTGATTCCCAAATCTGAAATCCCCAATTCATAACTCTATCAACGCTGTGTTACTTTGTAATGGTGAATCATGGTTTTTTAAATGTAGCATGTAGAGCATTCAAAAATAGAGAGGAAGTATATAGATTTGAAATCCCCAATTCACAAATCTCTAAATTATTTTAGGTGTTGTCTCTATTAACAACTTGTACTTTGTATTTTTTGCTATTGTGAAACTTTATATTTTACATTGAATAATATTTTTATAACTTCGAACACCCATTCTGAAAATCCTGGATCCGCCACTGGCCACTACCTCGGTTATATGTCATTCTAAAATGAGTAGAGGTGGGCGTCGGCCGACCGGCCAAAGACGGCCCATCGTGCTTCGCGGTTCGAACCAGATAGGCGCGACGACTGGCCGTCGTGCCATTGTCGTGCGTCGGTCGCCGGACTCGTCTTCGGCGAGCGAGCACGCCCATTTGCGCTCAGATCAGTGTCGGCCTGGACGGCTTATTTGCACTATTGCGACGAGAGGAAAGAAGCCGGAGACATATAGAGTTTAGGCAGTGGACACAAATATTATGGAAAAAAGAACTAAAACTTATTTATTCTTAAACAATTACATAGAGCGAGTGGGGATGTGCTAAACACGGACGAGAGAGAGGGCAATGGGCGAGAAAGAGAGTGAGGGAAACAAGCGAGAGAGATGAACGAGAGAGGGAGTGATTGAAAGAGACAGGTGAGAGAGAGATGAGAGAGATCGAGAGAGACGGGTGAGAGAGAGCGGCTTCTTGCACCGTATCTCAATCTCCCTCCCCTCCTGCCCGTCTCTCAGGTGTCGGCGGCGGGGTGACATCCATGCTACTGGGTGCGTCCATGGCCTCACACTCTACGGGTCAGTGATCTTCATGCTGGGCATTTTCCTCATGCCCTGGGTCATCGAGCCCGGCACGACCCATGCTACAGTGTCGTGCCGGGCCGTTGCCCTCCATCATGCCCAGTTCTCGAGCCCGGCATGACCCGGCTCTGATGTGGTGCCGCCCACTTCAGTCTGGGTGGGCTTTGGACTGGCTATGTGCTCGTTGGTGCCTCTGCCTACCTAAAAGAGTTCTACCTGAGTGCCTCCTCTAAAAATGAGGACACATTTATGAAAGATCACATTTTTCTTTCAACGAGTAAATTTCACTTTGTACCATGTTTTATTATTAAAGTAGCATTTTATACTATATTTAGCTATTCCTTTCAGTTTACACAACCTCTACTTACCATCTTTTCACTTTGCACTGTATTTTAATACAAAAGTGGCACTTTATACCAGCCTTAACCATTCTTTTCACTCTACACCACCTCTTCTTACCATTTTTTTACTTTGCACCGGGGCAGTACCTCCTCCTCCACCTCCACTGCATCATGGTGCTCCCCTCCACTTCATCATGGCAGGCAGCCATTGTCGACTCGCCACAGGTCACCTCCGACTGAGCCAATGCCACCATCAACTTCTCCCACCACGACGCAATACTCATGCGCCCTCGGATTCTCCCACTGTCAATGGAGTGTGTCGCCTCGGTCGTCGATGCCCCTATTTCGGACTATTAACGAGGCTGTTGCACTGCCATTCTTGTCACATATGCATGTCGTGCAGCTGCCTTCGATGTTGTCACACCTGTGCAACATCGAAAATCCTAATGGGGATTAGTTTGAGACGAATCAAAACTTGGAGGTGTACATCAACGAGTCTGATGGGCAGCACAGGTGAATCAAACGACGTAATATACATACGTGAATTGCATGGAGACGGAAAATCCTAGTGCAACCTAAAACTCATGGTAAAATTACCTACTGTAAAAGTAATAACATGTGTAAACTCACGGTATTATCTTAGTGCAAATGAAAGTGATAGTAAGAAGAGATTGTAAAGTGAAAAAATGACTAAGGGTGGTGTAAAGTGCCACTTTGATAATAAAACATGGTGCACAATACAATTTACTCTATTTTTATGGTTTGTTTGGAAAACCTAAAATTCCGGCTCACTCTGAATAAAACCTTAAATGTTGTATTTTACTCTAATTTATAGTAGTAGATTATAAAATAATAAGATGAAATATCATCTCCAAGACGTAGAATGATAAAAAGTTATACTATTACCTTTGCTCCCTGCACAACCACTAGCTTGTGGGTCCCGCAATAGATGACCCCACCCGTCATTGTGATTCGCAGGGTGACGAGGAGTGGTTGAGCTCCGCTGTAGAAGGTGTCAGTGTGGTCAGTTTAATACGAACCCCACCTCGCTTCCCGAGCTGAGAGAGAAAAGGAGAGGAATCCAGAAGAGAAAAAACAAAACAGAACAACTACTAGAAGAAGGCGCCGTACCGGAGCGGAGACCAACTCCGGCCGGCCGCAGCCGAGGAATGCGGCTGGGAGGAGTGAAGCCACGACAGTAGCTGGCTGCTCGGATCAGGGGGAGAAGTAGGTATTGGGGGAGGTGGCCGGCCCGGGAGCTAGCTTATATATATATATATGGGTGTGTGGAAGGAGGGGGCGGGGTGGTGCTTCTGCTCCGGCGGCGGCGGGGGCCGGTCGGAGCGTGTCAAGGCGGCGATCTTCTTGGCCAAGGCCGCCGCGCTGGCCGCCGTCAGTGGCCACGGCACCGGCCTCCTGATTCACCGCAACCTGCTGCTCACCACCCACGGCAACCTGCCGTCGGCCGCCGCCGCCGAGGACGCCGAGGCGCTGCTCGGACACGTCCGCCTCGCCGCCCGCCTCGTTCCCCACAGGTGAGTGCTCCCTTCACCTCCTGCTAGCCCGTCCCCTCTAAACTAACTAAACCAGTGCAACTTTTGTGCGCGTTTGCGTCCTTGTGGATTTGCTCGGTTTGGTTCGGTTCTTTCAGCGATTATTACAGAGTGATTAAGCTAAGATCCGGGGCAAGCAAGACCAGCCAGCCGCTGCCGAGCGAGGCCCACACGGCGGCACTGGGCGGATTTGTCGGTGGTGGTGGGAGAGCTGTTGCTGCTGGTGATGATTAGCCATAATGCGGCTGATTAGGGAGAGGGAATTACTAGTCAATAGTGGGGTTTCCTGTTAGGTAATTGCAGTATGTGCGATCGTCGTTGTAATGATGGTGATCACAAGCTGATTAGTGTAAAGGAGTGATTGGAAAGTCTTAATAATTTTTGCTGTTCCACAATCAGTGGTGAAAAGTGTCATTGGTTTTTGGAGAAGGTAGCAAGCACATATCTTTACTTGGTTTTCAATGGATCGAAGCAAGGAGGAACATAAAATTACTCTGATTTTGGCCAAATGTAGAGTTGGTTAAAATTTGTTTCTTTTCTTCCATGGAAAGGTCTTTGAGGGACATGACATCCAAGAAAAGTTGTGACACCCACAAACAATAAGTGGTTCATGATAAAAAGCAGCGAACTTGGGGTCATGAAAAGTCCAAAGTGTCTCGATTTTTCATTTTATGTGATATCATGTCAGGTCAGGTCAGATGAACCTTGTTGCTCAGTCAAAAATGTTTTTCCGGAATGTACCTCATGATTGTTAGATGTATGCTTTTTGTTTCAATAATTTTCCATCGCCGGTTTCTTAATATTACTGTTCCTGATTCTATCCTTATGTTCTTCCTGAAATGCTTATTTGTGCAGATTCTTCATTACCAGCTCAATTCTTGACCTTACAATAGTCGGCCTTGATTCTGCAGAGAATGACTCAACTTTGCAGGCTCAGCAACCTCACTATCTGAAAACATGCTGCAAACCAACCCTAGATCATGGGAGTGTTGTGTACCTGCTGGGGCATACTGGAAAGAAGGAATTGGTGATTGGCGAGGGGAAAGTAGTAATTGGCACAGACAACCTCATAAAGCTCTCGACAGATGGGGTGACATGGTGCCCTGGCTCTGCCGGTTTCGATGCCCAAGGGAACTTAGCTTTTATTATCTGTGATCCGATGAAGCTGTCCTCCCCAACCATAAGGTCATCTTCAGCATCCTCATCCTCATCACATTCGTCGAAGAAGGATCACCCAATGCAATTCGGGGTCCCCATATCTGTGGTTTGCGACTGGTTGTATCAGCATTGGCAGGGCAGCTTGGATGAGGTTAGCAAGCCAAAGTTACCTCTTGTTCGACTGATGTCCAGCAGGAGTGATCACTCAAGCACCTCTTTCACTCGCCGCCATGTGTTCAAGCCTGCAGATGATGAGAATGATGATGCATCGGTTTCTTCACAAGTGACTTCAAAGCCTAAATATCAGCAGGGATCAGGTAGTTCAGCTAATGCACGGATTTCACATGATGCGAACCCTCTGGTTGATCTACGCACGAACAATGAACAAGGAATTTCAACTCCAGAAATATACGAGTCACAGAGGCGAAGTTCTTGTCAGGGCCGGAACGATTCTGCACCAATTCAACTCTTGGATATCAACTTCCCACCTAAGGTTCCCAAGACTATCTTTCTACCGCTGCCCCTGAAGCAAATGCTTTGTGATGAGAACAATGCGGAGATATCCAAACCAAGAAATCAATCTAGAGATAATGGCTTTCCATCAGGGCTGATATGGCACTGTAATGCTGAGGCTGATTCTAGGGATCCTACAGTTGCTCCTCTGCAGGAGGATTGCAGCAGTGAGGGGCAGTCGAGCTCATCACCTGTTGAGCTATTGGAGTACGGAAAGCAGGACCAGTTTGGCAGCGAGGAGGAAACAATGTACTCAGCCGAAACCATGGAGAGCAGGAATATTCCAAGCCCCAGGGAAAAGCACGTCGGAAGGAGCCAGAGTTGTGTTACCTACAGTAGGTGGAGTTCTCCAAGGACCTCGTCAATGAAAAACGGAACCTTAAGAAAGCAGCACACACTCATACCTGTGCGGAAGACGCACTCGCAGAACACGGCTCTGCCACAGAGGAGTCATGACTATTTGAGCCCAACGGTCTCCTCGGCTATGAAGAAGAGGAACTCTATGGAACAGCAACAGCCCACGAAGCCCCGACGAAGCATTGTTCAGTCTTCTCCAAAATGGATGTTTTGATGGTTCTCTTTCCGGTTCTCCAGGAGAAAATGATGGTCCAGCATCAGCAAAGCCATGCCGATTCGGTGGAAATCTGCTGCTCCCTTCTTTTCTCCTCAGAATTTTTATGTAAGTCAATGCTCCCTTTTTTTCTCTGGCATTGTGTGTGCAGAATGACTTGGATAAATAAAAAGGAAAAAAAAGTGGGTAAAGTTCAACAGAAAAGGTTACAGATCAGATGTGTTGAAGGCATCAAGCGTGAGCTGTTGCGAAGTGATGTATTCTCGTATGTAGGCTGTCTGGAAATGAAATGCTATATAGCCTGTACTGTAGTTTTCAGTTTACCACTTTTAACTGAACATCTATATAAATAAAAACAAATGGTGATATTTAAGGCACCTCATTCGTTTTAAAGACAAGAAAATCCCACAATAATCCTAAAAAAGAAAAAATTCCTAGAAATGCTCACATTAATCGAAAGAAAAAGATGAGGATCTCCACCACGTATTTTGATGGTGCTAGATTAATGGTTGCATACTCTTGGGAGTACGTACTCCCACTCTAAGTATATTGCTTAAATGTAAGTTATACCTCTTTATCTTTTTGAGTATACTCTAATACTGATTATAAGATACTCTAAAAGTGAGTTCTATGAAAAACTTCGTTATGGTCCACTCTTTATAGTATATAATTTGTGTATATACTTATTTTACATATGAAAAAGGATATAAAACTTACTTTAGAGTATCTTATAATCATTATTAGAGTATACTCAAAAGGATAAAGAGGTATAATTTTTTTTTGTTTAAGCGGTACTCCCAGGAGTATGGAACTATTTTCCTATATATACATATATATTAGAGATATAGCAAATACAATTGTATTTCAATTATAGAAACTAGAGTTGCATATCAAATACAACTGTATCATAATATCTAGCCGCGCAGTTGCACGGGTAAATCTGCTAGTTTCCATAACATTGAATTCTTTTCTGCCCAAAATATGCCGCTTCTATGCTTTGTTACTTTCCATGGGATTGATGACTATTATCATTTTGTTTGCCGTTTAGTCATCGTATTTTCACATCCTAAATTAAATCGAGTTGAAATAGGTTGAAGGATTGCCTGGCAAGTTCTTGCAGATGTTTATGCAGATATGAATGTTGTTAAGATCTAAGAGTATGCATGTTTACTGTAATGTTGATGTTATCTAGGTGCAAAATTGTGGCAATGTGAATGGAGTCTATGCTGAACCAACTTCTATCCATATTGCAGTGCAAGAAACTACTATGCCTATTTTAACTCTTAAGACGCAGCCACATTGTTGGCTGTCTACAATGCATTGCATACCTATGAAATGAAACCGTGCTCGGCATCTCACAGACAGGCTGCCCCCACCAGCAGAGTCGCCGTGTGCACTCTCCTTTGTAAGTGTAGCATTTCATTCCATATTTTAATTGGAGGAGTTCTCAAAATGTTCTGCCTCAGAAAATGCCTGGTCGAAGAAGTTTGGGGCTTATCTAAGTGTAGCATTTCATTTCATATTTTCATTGGAGGAGTTCTCAAAATATTCTGCCTCAGAAAATGCCTGGTCGAAGAAGTTTGGGGCTTATCACGGACCAGTGGCTGGCGATGCTTCTCATTCCAATTCTGATGACCAAGTGACCAGCACCTGCGCCTGCCTGCCAGCGTGTCAAATTCTTGCTACAATCGGGTTGCTTTTGCGGCGCTGTATTTTGTTTCTCATATAAGCAAAGACAAATCGGAAGCCCTGTCAGAGTCGTGTGACTAAGGCAAACCCTACAAATAGAGATGAAAACGGAACGGAAACAGTGGACAAATAGCTGTTTTGTTTCTAATTCCACACTTTTTACCCGTAACAAACGAAATCGGAAACCCCGGAAACAAATACAGAAACGAATGCGGAAACAAAGCGGTAAATTCCATCCAGTTATATTCCTAGTTGTAACAACCTAAAAAATTGCAATTTCTTTAATTGAGCATTTAATTTGGATTTTATGATTTTTTTTTTCTGAATTTTCAGCATTTAATTAATGATTTTTGCTATTTTCAGTTTTAAATAAATAATTTATTTGAGAAAAACAAAACCAAAATCTTGCTTGAAATAATTTTCATAAGTTCAAAATGTTATAAAATATTTTTAAGAATTTTTTTAGAATTTTTGAACTTTATTTGATATTTTCTATAAAGCAATATATATTTCTGGTATTATTTAAATTAGAAAACGGAATTTCTGTTTTTAATTTATACGGAATTTCCGTTTCCGTTTCCATCAGAACTAGCTCTCCTATTTTCGTTTAGGTTTTTAGCAAAAATTTTATGTTTCTATTTTTATACCAACATTTTCCATTTCCGTTTAAAAAAAAGACTTCCGTTTTCGTTTTTCTTCGGAACAGTCGGAAATTCCGTTTCCGTTTTCAACTCTAGTTACAAATGAACAAGAATGTTACTGTACCTATGTATGTTCTGTTCATGACAGGCAACATCACTCTCCCAGAATAAGATTATTCAGTCTTAAACTAATCCACTTAGCTCAACTAAGAGCAGAATCCCAGAGGCCTTGAACTTACGGTTTAATTGAAGATGTTGTTATAGGCATTTGGTTAACCAGTGGGAACAAAATTTCAACAATGTAAGGCTCAAACATGGAATGCTGCAGGCACAAGCATAAAGGGCTGAAGTCAACTTGACCGATGAATCCAACTAAGCATGCGTCAACAATGTCACAATTTGAGGATTTTCTGTTTCGTCCTCAATTTTTTTTATTGATTTTGATGCCTTTCTGCACATGGAGAGGTTATTGCCACTCTGTTCCACAAGGAACAATGGACATAGCATTGCTTAATAATTTGCAGGAAGGATTCTTCTTTACCGTTTTCTCAACTTATATGCTAAGGGTGTCAAATGGGAGGAGTTTTCCCATGTCTATTTCTGAATGATGCATCTCGACGTAGTTACATGCAGTAGCTTTCAATCTTACAGAGTGAGAACTACACATTTACCGAAGAAAAGGCACACTTTCGTTACCAGCAATATAAGTTACTGAACATTACAGCAGCTCACTGTAGACATATATGGTTTACAGGTTATTTCCAAGCAAGAATGAAAAGGAAAGGCTGAATTTAAGCTGAGGCTGAGACATAAGCAAGAAGGAAAAGAAGGGATTCAAGCTGAGACTAGGACTGTTTGTTTTATCTTTTGATTCTGAATTCTAGTCCCAAAAGCAGAATAAAAAACAAACAGCCCGATTTTAGTCATCAATTCTCACAATCCAGTCCACCCATATACATTAGAATCCACGATCCACTTCATATGTGCTTTTGAATTCTAGCTTTTAGAGAATAAGCTTCTTTACAACTATAATACAGAATCAGGTTTTAGAGAATCTAAAGCAAAAACATACTCAATTTTGCGGCCTGCCTTTAGCTGTCCCAAGAACGTGGAAGTGCAAACTAGTCAAAAGCCACTTCACAATCATGGCCAAAGCTGTCTTTCATTCTCTTCAGAATGAGACTGCATGCAGGGGAGGCAACGAGAAGACTGACGGTCTAATGGACGTAATAAGAATATGAGATACGAGAGCTTTATACACAATAGTCAAAGCTGGGGAGGAAAGCGGTATGTTGATGACTACAGATAGATTGGCACATGATCTATCTTTTGGCATATAACTAAAGTCCTCAACATCACCTACGAACAGCACAAGCAGTAAAGAAAGGTTTTTGGCACGTTCATACCTTCTGCTATTATAACTCGTGTGTAAGCAGTGTTTGCATAAGGAGTTGCACTGCTACACAGCTGAATATGCGAAACAGATAAGAATCAAAGGCAGTGCATTCAACGCCTTTTTTAAAAAAAAAAATAGCCAGGTTTTCACTAAACAAAAAGAACAACAGCCAGAGGGCGCGCATTGAGCTGAGCTCGAACTGCGACAGGCGAGGCGTGTACCTAGCGCCTCAGCCAACTGAGCTGAGCTCAGTTCTCTCAACGCATATTTGGTAACATAGTTCCAAATAAACAGTAGAATTTGCTTAGTTAACTTAGGAATCAAATGACTGCCTATAGTTCATGTGTATGCTAGTTAACTTCTACACTCTTCACAAGTAGAAGTTAAATGTCCAGGCATGAAACTACAAAGGTAATCAAATAGTGTCAAGCAGAATGAAACGCCTGATGATAAACATACTTTGTTATGAGTGAAAAAATATTCCATCATTCCATAAAAACCAGTGTAATGCTAATTGGAGAACCTATTGATGCTGATTGTCGAAGTCACAAAAGATGACACCAACTAAACGATAAAAGCCTTCCTTAAAAAGCTGGGTAAGAGTCCGCTAGCAGTGGATCGACCAGACATAAAGGCACACAAATAGTATTTGCATCCATGTATACATGACTAATATGAAGAACATGACCTTGTAAATGTCCTGCATAGTTCAAATTTACTGAAGCAGTGAAAACAACATGGTTTTCAGAGCAGAACATTCTATTGCTGAGGCACATATATTGGTAGTCTGCACTCGTAGGCATACACATAATCATGTCCGTGAGAATGATGCTAACAAGCAGCCAAGGTATGCACATGCATATGAATGTAGGAGTTGTCAACTTTTGACGAAAAACACATTATTCTCAAAAACAACGAAGAAGAAAGCATAGAAGGAAGATAATTTATGTGGTCAATCTAATCAGTTTGAAAATTAGTTGGCCTGATTTGACGTATTTTTACATTCCAGGGCAACGATTGAGACGCAACAGATACCATCCAGCAAAAGGCATTGAATCTCCGCGCTAAAAACTATAGTATCAAGACGAGCATCTTAATCACACATCCATGTAAGAAAGCCAAGAAAATTAAACCCCACGAGTAGAGGACCGACGCCGCAAACAAAACCCTAGTATCCATCTCCAAACCAACCCTTTTTCTCTCTCTCTCAATCGATTCCAATGTAGGAAGTAGGAACTACACCATATAGTAATGATCACAGCAAAAGAGCTAGGAACAATTAACAATTGGCACTTAAACTAAGCATCAGTGGGAAACTCTTATATTTCCCTACCCCGCCATCGCTCTACTCTCACTATGACTGTCACCCTCGCTGACAAATCCCGCGCAAGAACCGAATCAAACCAGGACAGCAGCAACTCAGCTCAGAGGTTGCAGCCGAGGCAGTCGCACGACTTTGGGGTGAAGGAGCAGAACCCAAAGGGCCGGTTGGGGATGTTGCAGTTGATGGCGTAGCAGCAGGGGGAGAGCACGCAGACGCCCCTGGAGCCGCCGCAGCAGGTGCAGGGGGCGCAGAGCTGGAAGCTGCCGAGCCGCCTCCGCGTCTCGTTCAGGACCATGGCGCTGAACCCGGCCCCGGCCTCCGGGGCCATCGGCACCATGCGCGCCGCCGGCTCGGGCGGCGGCGCACCCGCACCCGGGACCTGCGCGACGCAATGTGAGAATTGCAAGGAAGCTGCCCCAAGATTCGGAAAATTGGACGGGCCAAGAAGATGCTTACCTGGGAGCAATTCGTGGTCGCGGCCAAGAAGAGGAGCAGGAGGAGGAAGAGGAGAATGGGCGTGGGAGTGGGCATTCTTGCTTGCTTAATTAGGGTTTGTTGGCTTGGCTCGTGTGCAGCTGCGGTGGGTGGGGGAGCAGTGGGAAGAAGCTGGAGAGGAAGGCAAGGGAGGGAGGAGTTCGAAGGCAATGGAAAGGGGGGATCAGAGGAGGAAGGGATCAAGAGAGGGAATTGAAAGCAAGTGAAGTGAAGGGTGAATGAAACCGTGAAAGCCTGAAAGATGGTAGGAGAGAGAGGCTCCTTTTCGGCGAAACTTCACTTGGTTGGGACATTTGGGCGCTCCAGCTGTCGTCATGGGACGTTTCCGTGTTCTGTGGAGGATTCCTTAGTAAAAATACGACCCTCTCGGTCTCTCCCAAAGTCTTATATAGCAGAGTTTTCGATCTTCAGATGCATCGTTATAAAATTTTGCCTTCGAGATATATGCTATTGCTAATATACGAAAATTAGAAATATGCCATTACCAACGTTTTAAAACCATAATGTACCTCCTCCTTCCTCCCCCGTCGTATTCTCCGGTCCACCTCGCTCACCAACTCCAATGGCGTTTGGCCCCCCACCTTCTTCCTTCTGCCTCCTCCCATCTCCACCCCTCCGATGCGTGGTTCTGTCTCGCAATGCCCCTGCCTCCACCCGCACGCCAGAGACGCGAGCCCCTCCACCGCCAATTAACACAGTTATGTACGTGCGCCAAGAATGGTGGAGCAATAGTTCTTGGATTAGCCAATTAACCTCCCAGACTCCCAGTAGTCCTGTCCTGAACACCAGGACCTGCTAAGCTTGCTCACTCTAAGCCACTACTAGTTATTATTAGTTGATCTCTGGGTAACTAGGTTTTTGTGGTATGTGCTCCCTATTTCGAAGCTCTGCTCTTTATTTTCTTACTAGAAGAAACATTCAAAATTGATGACAGGAAGTTTTGAAGCATCTATGTACGGGTGTGCAGCTAATTATACTTGCATTGTTATTAGGCACAGCTTGCTATCACGTCACTTGCGCATTACCTAATCAATTTCGAAGATGTAAATCCAGAAAACTTTATGAAGTAGCGAGAACTGAACCTGTAGTTCATCAAAAGAAAAAAGGGACTTTGAAACGTACGTAATTAAGCTGCAAGTACTCTTAGAAGGTAACTTACAAGTTCTAGTTTTAGTACTGAGAAAAAAAACCTGAAATATTTTGCCGGGTGCCATTGGAGGGTGAGGTGGATAATTGGATGAAGCAGGGGTATGATGGTCTTAAAATGTTCATAATGACATATTTGTAATTTTCACATGTTAGCAGTGACATATCTTGAAGACAAAACTTTGTAGTGGCGTATCTCAAGACCAAGAACTCTACGGTGACATGTAATCTAAATAACCGTCTCTTGGTGTTCATAGGGAAATTTCTCAAAACGCCCATGGACTTCAGCAGCAGGGTTGGTTGAGAGCATCAGAGAATGCATGATGCAGATACATCATCAATGCAATGGGGTGTGTAATTCATGCAAATTTTGTGGTAAATGAATTTTATCTACCGGGTGCGGGTGCGGCGGGGGTTCTCCTAGTACATTTGATCTCCATGGAGGAATCTGTCGGGTGCTTGATTTCAAGAACCAAGACCGATCCTGACAATCTTATGTTGGATGAATCCGGTTACAGGGAAAACTTGCAAGGATTCAGGCGGACTGCCGGTCCTCGCTATTGAAGATCACCCAACCTGGACGATCACCGGATCAAGGCTGCAAAAACAAAATTAGGGTAGGTGTTTCATCGAACCAGGGCATGGGATATCGTATATTGGTACGCAAATTACTAGATTATCATCAGTTTATTATTACTCCTGCGTAAAAAAAATCAGAGCCCTTTTTGGGAGATGTCCTACAGTTTTGACACATACGACTAGAAAAAAAAGGAGGCTAGATAATGTGGATGAGACACACACCATAGATTGATTACTCATGAAATCTTGGCAGAAATCAAACTTCGGGAGGAATTTACCATAGTTTTGAGGCAGGTATTTATGCTCACTTCGCCACAAGAAAAGTGGTTGGACCAGGTTCGGCACCTTATCATGTCATTAATTTTGGTTGTTGGAGGGAAGCTGCTTACCTCAGAAACTCTCTGCGAAATAATGATGGTGATGTGACAACCGAATTCAGGTGCACTTTTGTTCTTCGTTTTACCTCCACCATGTGGTTGATGTCTTGTGGATGTGGTAGCAGACTAGCAGGCTGCAGGATCTGCAGTAAATTAATTTTGAGGGCTTCTATCTTGCTCTAGTAGAGCGATATCCATTGCAGCTAAAAAAACTCCCAGTTCATGTAACAGCTAAATGAAATGCCAATTCCTACAAAGTGATAATATATAACTTTAGCTTACAACACTAGAATGCAGGTTACAAATAATTCATGCAATGATGCAACAGGGATTAATTCGGTGGGGGTCACCTGCAGTTCTTCCACAGCCTTTCCTACCTCTGCCACCTGTCAGGAACCTTAGATGCAGCAATGTCAAACAGTGCAGGAACCCTGAAAACTGGAAGTCTGCATTTATTCAGTTGCAAACGGATTTTCCAACGATCTGCATTAACAAAAAATAACTGTACATCTCCGGTAACAACTCAATTTACAGAATTTGATTCCGGGGAGTTAGGGGAAAACATTCACAGCGCCTGAGACGGCGTGCGATGGATTTTATACATCAAGGTCGGTCAACTGCGAAGTCGCTAGGATGCGTACGCAGATCCAGACGGGGATTCCAGGAGACGCCGAACCATAGGTACATTAGTTGGAGTAGAGGCAGAGGCAGAGAAGCCGTACGCGTAGACTCCCATTGGAGTAGCCATTGGATGGTCAAATTTGCAATTTGCGCCGAACTTGCAGATGCCATAACGAGAAAAGAATTTGCACAGTTCTTCTCCCTGAAAATATCAAAACAGGTATCGTCATAAATCATAATCAATGAGTACCCAACAGGTGTTCTAGGCACAATCAAAGATGAACTATTCAAGGAAGTGCACCAAAACATTAGTCAAGCATAATGCACCTTTTCTTAATTAGCAGGATTCAGACTAAGCACTGTTCGTTCAACTATTAAATGTGGTGGGTTACTCAATAACTAAACATTGGTGCTTCATAGCTATCCAGTCACATTGGCATCTTATAACAACGCTATAATTGGTATACTGACATCAGTACGTAGCCTGTCTACTATAGTGGGATTATCGGCTGTAACTTCGACATTGAGATGTCATGATGAAACAGACTTACAGAGCGTAACCAAGAAAAGTAAGGTTTAAACAGTCCTTGAATCCACATTATTTAGCTTATTTAGTAAATTAACGTGCAGTACATTTGTTGCTTGGAGAATAAATAGATCATCGATATCAGGAGTAATACCATTATAGAATCAATCACCCAATTGAGAAACAGAACAATAAATGAAACACGTGCATATATTTAGTTCTAAAATTCATCTCAGTCTCAGTTACAGACTGTGGAACAGATGTGTAAATCAATAGCTTAAACAAGGAGGGTCTATTCTGAGCATGTCCCACAAAGGGATGAGGTGGTACAACAATCAACAAATCGACAGACAAGCTATAAAAATATGGAACAAAACCATCGTGAACAATGGAAGAAGGATAGACAAAACAACAGTGGGGAAGGGTTGACAAATACTAACCGGACGTAGTGGAAGACCCATTGGACTTAAGACACAGTCTGGAGGAGGCAGTGATCGCACCCGGGGATGATGGAACTTGCACACTGCACCAAATTTACAATCTCCAGTCTTCATGTAGTATTGGCATTCTGGCTGATCAGGTCTCTCAGGAAATACATTCTCTCTCTGCAGTGTGTACTGAGGTACAGGGTACGAACTGGATCCGAAGGGTGATAGCATTCCCTGATTTCCAGCACTGGCTTCACCTTGTTGAGAAGTTCCATAGGTTTGTTGAGCCCCTGGTGACTGCAGTCGACTCTCAGAAGATGAAACAGGCAGCATTTGGCCCTTGAGAGGTAAGCAAAATCACAAATATCAACCCTAAATATATATTCCAACAATTGATGTAACAGTTGGTTTTGATGTCATAGTTTTTGTAGAGAACTAAGTCATTAAACCAAGATGCACAGAACAGAGCTTCTCAAGATGCATATAGAATAGACTCATTTGTGATGGAACTTATTTCTTTCCTGTAAGCAAATCATTCTGTACCTAGTTGAATGGTTGATCTATAGGAATAGGAATTCAAACTGCAACACAATGCAAGCATAGACACGCTAAACACAGCCAAGACATATATGAATGGAATTCAAAGGTTACACTTGCAGAAATCCAAATAAGTGCAAAACACAAGTTAAAGTTGACAATGTCATATTTTACACTTAACTTGAACTTTTTCCCCCTCTTGGTCTATCAAATTAACATAGCAATAATATAGATGCTAACAATTTCACGAGAAAATTTGTTATGCTGCCTGATCATGAGAGGAAATGATCTTACAGGATATGAGTTCCAGCTTGGTACTTGGAAAAGACCCTGTGGTACAATCATCGGTGCATAGTTTGAAGGACTTTGCCATCTAGGGCTTGGAATAAAAGAACCTCTTGGAAAAGTCCAGCTTGCTATAGTTCCAGTATAGGAATGTGGACCAGCGCTTGCAGAGGTATGTACTGAAGGATAAATAGGAAAATCACGAGAAGAATCCACCGCATTGGAAAGTTCTGGATGGTGAAATTTACATGTATTCCCATATTTACACTGTCCTGTTTTTAAGTAATATGCACACTCCTTTTCATGCTACAACAGTAAAATAGACTTCAGTTCAGTACATCAAACAGAAAAAAAAGGTAGAAAAGGATGGACAAATTATATACTGCCAAGTGCCAACAGTAAAGTACAAACCGGTCGGAGTGGGTATCCTAATGTGTTTAGCTGCACCCTCCCTGCAATTCCTGCCTTTTCTCTGGGATGGTGGAATTTGCATGTAGGCCCGAATTTGCATGTTCCGGTCTTCAGATAGTACTAGATGAAAAACGTACAGAAAATCTTTCAGTTCAACACTTGTCCACCATGACATACAACTATACTACCCTTGGGTTGCAAGATTTAGACTCAAGAAACATGTCAAGACGTAGGCAGTTTTTTTACACAAAAGGACATTGTGAAAGTGTGTGACTATCATTCTGAACTAAACTGAAGCTAATAATCTAGAAGTTCGTTTCTTGTTGTATGAGTACTTTCACCAATGCTTGTAATCATTGTATGGTTTCTGTTGTCACATGATAATCAGTTCTTATAGCGAAAGTGCGAAACACCGATGAAAGAAGTCAGAGAATCGCTAAGTGATCATGCGAACTTCACCGTTTTGTCAACCTATACGAGGGCATCAACAAAATTTAATTCCATGTTTTCCCCACATGTTTTCTCTAAGCATATGTTAACCAGATAAGCGATTGTTTCTCACAGTATCGCATAAGCAGAACACAAGCCACATATGGCATTGTTAACCATTGTTTAGCAATACATCAATGCCTGAATCCATGTAAAACTTATGACTAAACCATACTTCTGAATGATAGAAGAGCTAATAACCATAGTTACCTGACATTCTGGTTGTCCCACCCTCTCAGGATATTCTCCTTTCATTCTGGCAGAGGCAATAGCCTAACATTAAACAGATCCAATCTAACTTGAGAACAAAAATATGAGATACGAAGTAAAGAAACATACAAAGATATAATTTTACAGAAAACTGGCAGTCACTACTGTAATGCATCAGTAAACAACAAGGATCTGCAGCCCGCCAGTCGCCGGTGATAATTATCCAAAAAGAAATGCAGCATGCTGGTGAAAATTATCCGAAAGAAAATTGGTTTTCTATCTGTTATGACTTATGACACATGAGTAACACATATCAAACTATAAAAAGCAAATGGTAATTTTATACGAAAACCTGGTAGACAGCTAAACTTGTTCTATTGCATAATTGCTTCCTAGTTTTAGTCAATTCTTGGAAATTAATTCAGAAGTGATTAACACCGACATAGCTCATGACTTATGTTTAGAAGATCAAATCACCATTATGAATGAGAAGATTGAACAGACTGGGAAGCATCAGGCCTCAGGTGGCAGTTAACCCAAATTTTACCTCAACATGACCATATAGAAGCATGAGACACAAGGAAACGTTGACAGCCATCAAGCTAGAATCGTTTTATCAGCATACTGATGTGGGATCTTTATGTGCCTCCAAATGAGAAAGTAATTAAATATCTAATGGTGGTCATATAAACAAATCATGATACAGTGCTTTTCATACATCACTTCTTGCATTTCATTACATGGTGCAACGGGAACAAATCAATACAAGATGCTTCTCTTCCAATTGCAAATGCATTTTAGCAGTGCTGCTTTTATGTACATGAGAAAAGAAAATATTGGAAAATACGCAAAACGTAACCCTGATGATTATTTCCTGACTGAGATTGCTCCGTGAATCAGTGTGATAGAAAGCAATATGGCAGCATAATGACAGTTGGGAAAAGTAGTTATTCACCAGATTTCTATCCGGAGGGTGATTGAACCTGCAGCTCATGCCGAACCTACACAATCCAGTCCTGAGGTAGTAAGTGCAGTCCGGTTCCCCCGGCCGCTCAGGATATGGCCCAGGTTGCATAGGGGCACCGGTGCTCATGGTCATCTGCTGCCACATCCCCTCTGCAACCGCAATAGCACAAACACTTAGAACTTACCCAAAAACCACCACGGATAATAAAATCGGTATCCACAAGTCTGCAATGTAAAATTCACACCTTAAACCAGCTTGAGCTACAAAACTATCCACATTTTACTAGCAACAGCATACATACGACACATAGTCTCGGATACCACTTAATCCACTAATATCTCACCGTGGTTGTAACAAAATACTACAGAAGCATCCGCCAATTCTATGTGTCACTGACTAGAGCAAAAAATACAAAACATGGAAAGTAATCGACACATCACCGTCTCTAACAAAATCAAGCATCCGCGGAAACCCTAATTCCACATACACACGAAGAGCACCGCACAATACAGAACATGGAAAGTAATCGAGGAATGATGACTTTTCTAGCCCCCTTCCTCTTTTTTTTTTTGCAAAAATGGCTCCCTTTGGAAAGAATTTGCAAATCTAGCCCCCTCCCCACCGCGGAATTTACTGTGGAATTGATCGACAGCATTCCGTGATCCATAAGAGAATAATAGGAGAGCAACCACTAATTCCACAGTAAATTACGCAAAAACTAAGCACCCGGGCTTAACCTACGCGGCGGAATTAAGCGTCCGAAACCCCGATTCCCCCAAACATCCCGACCACTCGCCCGCGAGCGGGGAGAGCGGCGGAAACCCTAACCTTCATAGAGAGCGGCGGGGTCGGGTGAGGGCGTGTCGGTGGCGGGGGGTGGGGCAGGAGGAGGCGAGGAGGCGGCGGCGGAGGCCGTCACCGTTACCACCGCGGGAGCGGAGGCCCTTCCGGCGTCGTCCATCGGCGGCGAGGGGCGGCGGCCATCACGCGATCGCGGCGGCGGGAGCTGCCATTCGGAGCTCCGGCGAGGGGAAAGCAGCGAGTGATCGGTGCGCTGTGGAATAGAGAGGAGGCCGTTTTCCCTGCCATGCCCCTTGTATTTATTTCTCCTTCTCCCCCTCTTTTTGCTACGTGCACTCGCGCGTTGCGGTGGTTCCACGCGCTCTCCCCGTGTGTGCCCTTGTAGCGCAGCATAGGATTTAAAATTTTCCGGCTCTTTCGCAAGAACATGAACGAGCATCATAGGTATCGCTAGTCGATGAAACGAGCCATTGAATTGCATTCAGTGGAAAAAAAGATATATTTTCCTTAATTTTTGTTATTTGCATCTTCAACTCGGGGCTTAGAAGTTATCCTTGAAAATAACCGCTTGCATCCTTGCTTTTTAGTTTCAAACCCAAGAGCATCACACCAAGTACTAAAATACAGCTACCCAAACATATATACATTAATCATCAGAAAAACGAAAAATCAGTTTAGAGCAAACCTTTCAAAAGAGTTCCAATTACAGAACTTGTTTTCATTCTATAAGATAATAATTTTATTGAGCTTCCGAAGTAAAAAAAAAAACAACTGCAATCTCGTTAGTACCGTATTTCCCCCTACAACACAGACACATTAATACCCCGGTGGTGCACCTAACAATTTCGCGATGTAGTGACGGTGTGCGTGGGTGTTCACCGGTGTTTTTCTTTTCGTCGGGAACGCTCGCCTTTTATGCGTTTCTGGCCTTCTTTTGCTCGGGTGTGAATTGTGAGGAGAGGAGCAAGAGCCTGGGAGCGGAGTGACCTCAGCCAGTGGTTTCGGCTTCCTTTTCCCCCTCCCTTTTCTTCATTTTGTTTTGCTTCTTCCTCTCCCTTCTATGCTTTCCCCTCACTTTTTTTCAAGTCTGGCCCGTGAATCTCCCGTCCCTTTACAGTTTAGGAATTACTTCTCCGCATCACTATTTAAAAATTGCATAAATATTAAATCATAGGTGAAAGATAGACAATGATTACTTATATGTTTATTTACTTCAAAATTTGTACAACTATTTTTAGAAAGATGATGCGCAGAAGTACTACTACTCTTTCATTTTCATAATTCATTTGATTCGCATCTTTCTTTTACATTTATTGCGCTCACCGACCACTTGTTCTTTTTTTTTCCACTACGATTCGGCAACTCCGGGCATTTGGGTTTGGGCCGTATGGTTCCCCTCCTCCTGCGGCGGCGGCTTGGAGCTGAAGCAAGCGTAGCAATGCGAGATTGTGCGAGTGATGTGGTATGGTACCTAGCTAGAGAGGCCTACTAGTTTGATGGATGCCATTCCATGTGAATCCTGTAGTGGCCAACTGTGTGCTGGATGTGTACGTGTATACCTCGAAAGAAAGGTGTTTTCCTTTCATTCTGACGGTAGAGGTATCATCAGTATGTATATTGTGCAGCAGTTTTGCAATATGCTCATGGCAGGACCAGGCATCCTCTATTGTCAACAGGACAAATTAGAGGGGAAATGGAAGCACGAGTTGAGAAGTTGAGCTTGAATGGGCAGCTACTAAAGGCCCAATAGAAGTATATGGGCTTGGTCAAATCCAAGTTGACTAATTTGGGCTGCCATTATTCTGACGCATCCCAAGGCCACTATCTGCGCTCGTGCAGCCTCCACTCTCCCAGGACCGTGGAATAGTTCTAGGTAGTACAATTTCAATGGAAACGGCCTGTTAGGTAAATTTCACAGAACTATAAAAAAAATTTACGAACTACAGAAAACCACAGCTACTATTTCATAAAATTATAGATTTTACGAGAACTTGTTTTATAAAACTTAGGTTTTAGATTTGATAGCTTTTTGTAACGTACTAAAACTTATAGTTTACTGATAGTTTGTACAAGAAACATGCAGTTCAATGAATTTTAATCTTCTTTCCTTCCTCTTTTTCGATGAAATGTACCCATCCAATTTAGCACAGTCCATGCTAATTACCTATTTCACAAAGCTTGGAGTCATTTAGGCTGTGTAAAACACAACCTGCCCCAGCGAGTAGAATGTAACGCATATTACGCTAGATATCCTAGTAATCACAAAATGCCGGGCCAGCACACACAAAAGAAAAGGAAAAAGGGTATAGTTGCACTCCAATACATTAGAACGAAAATAAATAAATAAACCCGAACCGATTAGACTGAAAAAATCAAATATATATGAGTAGAACCTCTCATGCTGTTTCCCCCAAAAAAATTGGAATAAAAAATAAAATAAAGTTAGCAATTTGATTTCAATAGGAATTCTAAAGTAAAATATCTAAATAAGTGTATATCAAAATAAAAAACTAGCAATTGGATTTTGCATATGAATTTGAACCAAAAAGTTGAAATTCAAAATATAAAACAAAAGAAATTTTGCAATTTAATTTCCATGCAATCTCAAATTAAAATACTTAAATAACAAAAATTTCAGAATAGATTAAATAAAATTAGAAATTTGGTTTCCATATGAATTCCTAAGTAAAATCACTAAATAAATATAATTTAGAATAAAAATTAAACAAATAATAGCAATTGGATTTGTACATAAATTCCAACAAAAAAATTGAAATTCTGAATAAAAAATAGCATTTTTTATTTTGATATGAAATCCAAAATAAAATCCCTAGATAATTATAATTCTGAATAAATAATAATAAAATAGAAATATGATTTTTCAACAAACATCATCAAAAAATAAATGAAATTAGAGTAAAAAATTGTAATTTGACTTCCATGCAATTGCAAAGTAAAATCCCAAAATAACTACAATTCAAAATAAATCAAATAAAATTAGCGGTTTGATTTGTATATGAACTCCGATAAAACAACTGAAATTTTCAATAAAAAATAAAAGTTATAACAAGGATAGCATGAATGGTGTCAGAGGAAACCACGAAAAGGTGCAATGGTGTCGATTTGTCCAAATGATACATTGACCCACTAGGAAGGGAAGAGCTGTGGCAATGGCACGGGAGATGAGGACAATGTTGTGTTGCCCACCTTAGCCATTCGATAAGGATAATGTCATGCTACTCGCCGAAGACGTTGAAGAGAAAGGCCAGAGTTAAAGGAACCAAGGGCCGCGACAATGAGTGGAGAGCGTCAGCATTTTTTAAGAAGTTAGTGTACGAATAATCTCGATAACAGGGAAGCTTTGGCAAATAGGAGATGAAACTTTGCTTTGAATATAAGCTATAACGATATGAGTCCATTAGGTAGATAGGAATGTGCCATCACTAGTGAGCGGGTGATATCACCAATGGTAGTAAGAAGATTCTCCATATCGCTAGACAGCTACTAAAGTAGATACATCAGCATCAGTGAATATGTGAGGTCATCGTGATTAGCGAGGAAGCCACGATGTTGAGGTGGCCCATGTCGAAGAAGACAAGCGACTGACACGGGAGAAAATGAATATCGGGCGCGTATAACATCATGCATGTGTGTATATATGCATGCATTATAGAGACACGGGCATACAGAAGCAGAGGAGCAAAGACCTTGAAGTAGAGATGGCACAACCATAGATAATAGGCTTAGAACCACCCGAGAGAGCATGACACATGTCCCTGGTACGGGTCAGTGATGGTTGTACATGTATACATGTTTGTTGTTGCAACGTTCAATATTAAGCAATAATTAGAGAGAAATAAAAGATAACCATACGGTGAAATGAGTTGTAGCTAAGCAATTCTACTGAAAATGGGTAAAAACTAAGAGGGATCGATCAAATGTTAGGTGTACTATTGAAGGTTGATGAAGAAAAGTTGTAGTTACGAGAAGAGATAGAAGACAAGGTTCGATGGTTTAGCCAACGTGTGGGGAATTATAAGTTCAAGGTAGGTCTTTCATAGTGCATCGGTGTAGATGTGAGCAAAATACTCTAATACCATGTAACTAACAAGATAAATTACATTCTTCGTGTTATATTTTCCCTCAAGCTTGTATTATCATTTTCAATGTCTTAAAATCATAAATAACCTACAAGATACGCAAACATATTCTCAAACATCTAAATTATATTATTTTATACTAAAAACTTTGAAACAAATCTAGTCACGTAAATACATGGACCAGCACGCTAGTTTTAAAAGAAAGCATTTTTTCTTTGGCAACTACACATTAACATATTACTACCTTCTAAAAAAACATGTAAGAGAAGAAGCGCTAACTCCTAACTTCGCTATTCGAGTTTGAATTCGATGAGCTCGACCTTTCCTTACAGCCCCCGACTCCGTGGCATCGCATGGCAGCCAGTGACTGCCTGATGCCTGTGCCGCTTTACCGTGATCGCGGTTGCAGGGGGTGGGGGCCCGCATGGCAGCAAGGGTCTCTCCCATCTTCTTTTCTTCACCTTTTTTGTTTTTCTCTCGCTAAGTCCGACCCCATCCATCTGCGCAGGCCTGCGCCCCTGCACGCGGGCCGTACATGTACGCGGTGCGCTTGCAGCTTTTGGACCCCGTAAAGAAAGAAGCCTCTGCCGCTGGGCTACGAAAGGGACCAGCAGACTCACTCGTGGACCCAACCCCATCAATGCTCAGCTCGTCTCCGGTAGCCAGCCAGTAGAGTAGAGCCCTCTCTATAACGTAGAAATCTCACTGAAATCGTACAAGAAGCGGCCGGTTTAGTTCTCGTGGAATCGAGTGAAAACCATGTGACCCAATCCAAACTGTCATGGCCTTAGTGCCGATGGAAAATGTCGTAACAATGACTCTACATATATCTCCCGAAACTACATCGGGAGTAACATGTACTACTAATGCAGTCACCAGTCAGTGGAGTTACCGAGTTGCAACTTGCAAGTACCTTCAAGTTCATCTGCGGCTTAAGAATCTATCAAGGAGAGACGCGCAACACAGTCCGTACCGTACGTACTTCATCACATAGCAAGTAGTGTGGGTAGTCCGTACGCACGGCCGGGTGCGGTCGGCTCGCGTGCATGCAGGCACCCGACGAGGCTGAGCTAGCGTGCATCGCCATGCTTTGCCCGCCTGACTGCTGCTGCTGCGTATGGGAGCGATGGGGCGTGAAGCCAACCTGCAGGATACACTGTGATAATTATAGATACAGGACGAGTACTATACTACTATTTCAGCGATGTAAAGAGAGCAACGCCCTGTCGTAGTGTTGATCATAACGTACGTACGTATACGCTGTGTGTGTGAGAGAGAGGGGCAGCTAGCAGACGATCATTAATGGTCAAAGTGAGTCCATCGGTGGTCAAAAAAACTGAAGGTACTTTGCCTGTAGTATAGCCGTATGATTGTGTGTCATACGTGCTATCATGAGTGAAGATAGAGAGAGAGATCGAGTAGTGAGTACTACATACAAAGGTGTGGACTGCTGCGACTTCAGTCCAAAAAGTATAAAATGGAGGGCTCTCGGTGGCTCGGTGCTGCCTCTTCAAGGAAGGAAGGTATGCTCGGGATCCACTAAGTGCGAGGGAGCTTGATCACGTAAAAAGGAATAGACAGTGTTATATTTTCTTCCTTTTCATGTCTCACTCAATACACCCACGGCTATTTACAGAGTCCTTTAAGGTGAGAAGGTGAAATTACAACAATATCTCTACAATAGTCCTATAACTATAGAGGTCTTGTGATCTTTTCCCTCTCCACCGGCTAGCATTTTGATGCCGATGGCCCTAGTATGTTCAAACTTTCGTATATTGGCTTTCCTAAATGCTGACGACCCTTTGAGAGTACCCCCTCTGAGTGGTCTGGGGATGACTAGAGGGTCCAATCTCCCCTTCGCCTTGCTGGCAAAGGCTTCCTCCTATTCTCCGAAGCTTAAGGATGATTAGCCCCTAGAGACCTCTCGAAGGCTCACCCTTCGACGGTGGCTGGAGGGTTTTTTTTTGTTTAAAGGCCCTTTGTTGGTTCCTAAGGGGTGGTGGATTGCCCTACCACATGGACCGATCGTGTTGATACTTGGTGTTGCCATGGCACAGTCTACTCTACTCGCTAGTAGCTCCCTCCTCTCATCCTCATCAACAAGATCGATCGACCAGTCAGACTCGCTTGCCCCGATCTGACCACTAGATTCTGCGCTAGTACACGATCCCATCAATTGGAACGACGACGGATCATGGACTGTTCGATTGCTCCTCTTCACCTCCGATTCCCCACGCTCACCGCTGTTAGGGATAAAAACACGGCAAAATAACTGGAGATAAGATTTAACGTGAAAAAACCCTTGCAAGAAAAAACCACATGAAACAATTCACTATAATGATTCAAGGATTACATATACTGGGGTGTAGCTTAAATAGCCAAAAGAGTTCGAGTTGTAGCAGACTTAGACTAACAACCTATTTGGATAAAACCAAAAGATATGAAAAATAGTAATACTTGAGTTATCTTTAACAAATCTCCCCTTAACTCAAAATCCATAATAAAAATGTCTCCGAAAACCCCCGAAGGGTAATAAAGCAGCATGAATACCAAGTGCGTTAAAAGTCCAAAAACTAACGAATAAGGAAGACCGGAACAGTTGATCCGCACACTTGAAGTGTGAAAAACCACAAATGGTATGAAAGACTAGAATAATCTTATATAGACGCTTCTTATAAAGCAAGATTAAGCAAACCGCTAGGAGGTAGTGAGAAAGACTGGAACAGTCAATCCAAATACATAGCTATTAACAAAGCAGATGAAGAAATCTAAGTCTTCAATAATTCATAACCCCAGTAAAGTTGAGTCTGTGCAACTGACCTCCTGAAACAAACGCTCAATCATCAAATGGCATAAGCAAGACATCACCTGTGGTGTTGGGTAGATAACGAAGAACCCATGACATGGATTTTTGACACGCTCCATCTGGAACATAAAATTCGGCAAACTGTCTACTGAAAAACCAAAACATGGTTGAAACTGCTCCTGCAAAAATGTCAATATGAAGAAAAAAATCTTGTGCCATCAATGAAGTATAAATTACAGTAGACCCCTCATATCGAGCAAAGACTACAAAAATAACATTGTAGTATCCACGTAGAAAATAAACACTCTCTTGCACTTTAAACCTTCATCTCAAACTGATATTGGAGCAAAAATCTTCACTAGAAAAACTCCGAAGAGTATAATGCTACCACCTAGAGGTGAAAACGGGTCGGATACGGGCGGATATTGCTCTTCCCGTATCCTAACCCATATTTTTTCCCAGATTCGGAACCAGATACGAATCCAAATAATTCATGATACGGACACATGTTGAATATGTGACGGATTCGAATCAGAAACGGATAAAGATATACATATAATGGACGTATAAATAGATGCCATAGCAACAAAACTAATTGAGCATTATGTCTAATATCGCCAACTTTGATTTGGTTCCAAGCTTACAACCTTGATACAAAAACAATATCATTATATCAACAACACTAAAACAATAACCCATAAGAGTTTTGCACTTTCAACCAAAACAAAGATACTGCAATATATCTCGTTCAGAGTTCAGCTCACACATAGTTTGACAAATGTACTTGTACAGAACTTATTTCCGCATCTTTAGTTTTGTAGTAATGAATTAACTACACTATAACTTAAAGAAGCATTGCTCTTCTTCAGAGATTTGCTGAGATAACTATGAACACAATGCCACCAGTGGTTGCAGGCTTGCAGCTATTTTGTTCTTCAGTATTCTCGACAAAAATGTTTTGTTCTTCATAGCATCCATAAGCTACAGCAAATGATGAAATGCTATTGCCACCCAAAGCAACATGGTTACTTCACGAAGTGCAATAATTTTTGCTTACCTTGGATGGAAAAAATGCCGCCTAAATCCACCATAAAGTTGAATTGCAGATAATTAAGGGAGTAATACTGCACAACACCATCGCCATAGCCGTTAAGAACAATTGGCACAACGGTGCTGTATGCACTGCATTCCCTGAATGCATCCCAGAGATCACCTAGATTGAAGAACATCAGCGCGTTGTTTGCATGAGATTGCCTCCAACCATGCATGCTCCTCTGTAAAGACAACCAAACCTTCAATTGTATGTCACAGATGACATAAGTGCATTCCAAATGTATGTTAGAATGGGAGCAGGCAATGAATTCCTGAAAAGAAACTCTACAATCTGAATCACAACTTCATCTGTTGAGAAGTCCAGTGTTACTGAAATCAGAATTTCTGCTCAGTCTTTTTTTCTCGCTGATTGAAGTAAACAAATTAAGATGGACATTTAGTTAGAACTCCCTGTAAATTGTGTCTAAAAAAAGCCCTCCAAATTATAACGCAACTAACCTCACCGTTCTTACAAGATCATGCTAGTAACTCGAGCAGCTCCATCGCCCTCAACTTGCGGAGGCAGGAGCTGATCCTCTCACCGATCTTGCCACCGGCGCTCGCTGTCGGGCGGGCACCGCGGTAGCGGCGGCACTAGTGCGGAAGACGATGGACCAATGCATGTACTCGAAGAGCTTGTGGAACCCGGCGCCGCCTCTGCTGTCGACAGCGTCGTCCTGTCGCATGGCTGTGGCCTAGGGTTCGGCGCGCGTCGTCGTCGATACGGTGGGGCTCGGTTGCGTGATTATGGGGGTGGTCGGATGGGCAAGGAGCCCAGGTCACCTTGAGACTATAGGGTGGGCCAGATTGGGCCAAATCAAAATCGGATATCCGAATGGGTTAATATCCGATATCCGGGTCCCGACCGATATTTCCCGGATACTTCATGCTCCGAATTCGATCAGGTATCCGAATCAGGATCTGACTGGATATCTAAAATCTATCCCGAATCCGGTCCCGACCGGATCCGGATCGGGCAGATAAAATCCGACCCGTTTTCACCCCTACTACCACTAGGGTGTCGTCTAATTCCAAATTAATGTTGCCAAAACCTCCATAATGATCGCGCAAGCGATCAAAAATAGCAATGCATTCAAACGTTGAATAAAACATCAACATAATGGTGATGAAGCACAAAATTCACTTGTCTCCTCAGCTGACATTTTTTCCAGAGTAGATGATAAAATCGTTAAGGAAACTGATGATGAAACATTAAAGAAATTCCCAAGAAACCGCCAATGATAAACAGACGATAAAACATCGAAGAAATCTCCAATAAACAGCCAATGATAAACAAACGATGAAATATTGAAGAAATCTCCAATAACCTGGCTCTGATACTACTTGTTAGGGATAGAAACATGGCAAAATAATTGTAGATAAGATTTAATGTGAAAAAAACCATTGCAAAAAAAATCACAGGAAACAATGCACTGTAATAATTCAATAATTATATGTTCAGAGGTGTGACTTAAATAGCTAAAAGAGTCTGAGTTGTAACAGACATGAACTAACAAGTTATTTAAATAAAACTAAAAGATACAAAAAAAATAGAGATATTTAAGTTATCTCTAACAACCGCTACGTTCAATTCAACACAATACAAAAACTCCTGTCGCGATCACCTCTCGCCCATGGATGGGTGGTCCCTCTTCATAGGCGTGTAAAATTTACCTGACAAATTAAGGTGCTTTTCCGATTTTTGCGAGGGTTAAATCGTTTCCGGTAATTTTTTGAGAATTTTTGGTATTCCGAACGAGACATATAAGCTAGAAGAGCAGCCTGCGAGCTGCCAACTTCGACTGGAGCTCGTTGCTCATCATGCGCTCGTGTCCCAGTTGATTTTGTGAGCCTGTATCTGTTTGGCAAGTTGCCGTTCTCTATCCATCAAAAGAAAATGGTGCCTTCAAAAAAAAAAAAGAATTGGAAGGTTGGTTTCATCTTGTATGCAAACGACCATTTTGTAGAGTGTAACCAAAGCTTTATATCTGTGGCAAGATCAGGTGTCATCGACTTACTGTCATCTTAACAACTTATCAAATGCGCGGTTCTCTTATTTGATTATTGACATTACAAGGGTTTAAACGAATAACTAACAAACCAATGCTCTATTTGAAAACGTAGGAATTCGACAGCTCAATTCCCGTATATGTCAGGAAAAATTCCCAGATTCGCGTGAAAAAAGTTCAATTCCCTTAGGATTTATGAAAAGCTTTCGATTCTGCAATGATCTTATTTTCACAAAGTGACATACATACATACATACATACATACATATAGTATAATTACCTAGGTCACTATGGTGCTTGCACACCATAATCTAAAAATAATATTTTTTCTATATATTTTCATGCGATTTTTTTTTAAATTTTAGGACGCTGAGTTTAACCAGTTTACTAACTAGTTCAAACAAGTTTGAACTGAAATTCAAACTAGAGTTTCCCTTTTTTTATATGATAGTTTGGTTGTAGGTATGTGCTGATTTTATATATAAATCAGCAAAGCATGCGATCCAAACTCATTCAAAATCTTTGAATTCGAGTATATTTTTTTAAAAGTATGTGTTTCATTTGAATTGTTAAAGATGGATATATACCCTACAACTGAAATTTTTAAAAAATATACTCAAATATGGCTTGAATTCACGCATTTGAAATCAATTCCTTATGGCAGCATATCCAGTGAAAACTCCGTGAAATCCATATGTAAAATTTTTGAAAAATTCTAAAAAAATTGCCATAGGTGGGGGAGGTGAGGTTCTACAATCCTGCAAAAATGTGAAGACCAAACTCAATCGCATTTGAAAGATATGAAAAAGACAAATTCAGTCTAAATAGTGATTTTTCACTGTTTAAAACTATTCATTTCACTGTTTGTCTTTTTCATATCTTTCAAATGCGATTGAGTTTGGTCTTGAAATTTTGCAAGATTATAGAACCTCACCTCCCCTATGTATGATAATTTTTTAGAACTTGTACATGTGGGTTTCATGGAGTTTTCACGGTAAAGATGGTTTTCACTCATGTTGTATATATATATATATATATATATATATATATATATATGTTATTCTACAGCTGCGTGTAGAATAGCTTATTCTAAACGCTAGCTAGTATTGTAGTCTAACTGAGCCCGCGTATGGCATGAATTAACCTGAACCCAAACCCGTTTATGCAGGCGTAAATCATCGACCTGAATGTGAATCGTTGCTTGACTGTATGGTTGATCATTAGTCATGCATGCATGCAATTAACGTTTTCTCTACATGCAGTAAAGAACATGTTTTCTCTACATACAATAAATAGATATGTTGAGACAGTATTGTTACAAGTATGAAAATAGTAATTGTGTCAGTATTTGATGCTATTTGCCTCTTTTTCCTCGGATGTTAGACTGCGTAACAGATTTTACTATCTGTATCAATAGATTGTACTATCCATAGTAATAGTTTTTACTATCGATTCATACGGAGTTTAGCAGCGAGAAGTATAACACTATGTGGATGTTGTTGTCAGCAAGCCTATGGTGAAAACTGATAGTAAATCTGAGCTACCAATGAAAAGATATAGCTAAATAAAAAGTAACAAGATTCATGTATAAACTATAGGAAATAGTTTCTAGTCGGCTAGTCTTGAGTGCATTTCTAGTTTGTACAAGAATATTTTTTCTTTGATTTAGCCATAACTTTCAAATGAAGTTGATTTTTGTTTTCAAATTTTACACAGTTGTAGAATATCACCTCCACTACGTATGGTAATTTTTTGAGAATTTTTAAAACTTCTATATATATTTTTACGGACTTTATATGATAAAAGTGGTTTACTACCAAATGAAAACCAAATTACTGATATGTACAAGATTTTACTATTGAACGCATATGAAAGTGCATCTAGGCACTTATGTTATTTTGATGATTAATGACAAACGCACATAATGACAATCTATGTAATTAAGTAAATGCTTAACTTAGTGCTTAACAAATGACAAACCTCTAATATGATTATATTGCTACGAGACTAAAATGTTATTGCCTAGTTAAGTATCAGTCTCATCTTTTAGAGGAAAATCAAGTGGGATGGTTAAGCAAAGATAAGGTATGCAATTTTGGTATCTATTCCATATTTGTTATTGCATTCCTTTTGTACAAATGCATAGTGAACTCCAAGTAGCATATTGATTATATATATGCACATTGGTTCATGTCATATTTATTTGTGCATATATATTTATTTGAGTTCATTATGTGCTTTGTTTTTAGTATGCATGTATTAACTAGAGTTAAACTTCGTATTGCTATAGATTGACTTGGTGCATGCATGTTTTAGTTGTATATCTTCTCATGCAATTCTCTTAGTGAAGTTTAATCTAGAGTTGGATCACATATTTACTCTTATTCAAAATATTATTTGCACATGTACAATTCGTGTATATTCCATCATGTGCTTCATTTAAGTAAAGACTGTGATCCTTGCCATGATTTAATTGATTCATCATATTGGCAATTATCTTTCTAGTGCATATAGATCAATTACATATTCATCATAATGTACTTAGTAGAGAACATTTCTTATGTCAAGTGTTTCCATTTATATTGTGTTTCCTTATATGAAACAGTTGTTGTAATCAATTGTTCACAAATATCAAATTGTTTATATCTATAGAGTTTTTGGGACTAACGTCTATCATGAGTAGTTTGGAAAGAATTAGGTCCCGTATGTGTATGATGATCAAAGTATCTTGGAGGATGATCATTAAGCTGAGGTCAACAAGACGGCGGTGTCACCAAGAGTTGAGGACTAAGTCAAGAGCGACTTGGCGTGGAGATCGTCAGAGAGGATGATCAAGTCAAGGTTGATAGGACGAGAGTCTCATGAGGTGAATCGAGTCGAGTTGGACAAGGCGAAGATGTCATCAATTATATGGTGAAGGTCTTCATGCATCGGCATTAAGAAAGAAGACGGCAAGTGACTATTTCTAGACTTATATTATCTTTATTTTATTTTGAGTCTAAGGATTGCTGTACTATTAAGAGGGATGCGATGTCGAATGACTTTTAGATGTGTCAAGTGCTCAAGTGATCCATCCTTGTGAATCTTAGAAAGAGAGTGGTGTTGGTGGTGCCGAAAAGTGAGGGTTGTAGGTCTTCTTTGGATTCTTTGTGAAATCTGTATTTATCCTTTGAGTTTTGGGTATTGAGACCTTGTTAGTTGTGTAGCCCTCGTTCTTAGCTTTCGGTAGAGTCCAAAATCACTGAAATCGGAGTCCGGAGTCAAAAGTTATGCTCGTTTTCGTCGGGCTGCTCAGTGCAATCCGGAGTATCCGGACATTTGGTCCGGACATTCCGGGTTGACACCCTCGGTGGCTGCTCTCAGATAATCCGGAGTATCTGGGGTTTTTTCCGGAGTCTCCGGGTTGTGCACAGCTGTCTCCAACGGCTAGTTTTTTTGGGACCTCTATTTAAAGCCTCCTTCTTCCTCACTTCAAAGAAGGCTTTTACCCTGTTGATTAGAGGTGCTATACCCTTGTTCTTGAGCCCCCCCAAACACCTCTTTACCCTTAGATCTAAGTGATCCCCTTTGTGAGAAGGGTTGGGAGGAGTTTGAGGAGTGAGGTGCTAGGTTGAGTGAGTTTTTGAATTGATTGAGCACTTGATTTCATCTCCAAGCTTGTTCTTCGTGATCATTTGTTACTCTTGGAGGTTGAGGACTCCTAGACGGCTAGGAGGTCGCCTACGAGCCACCGGAGCTTTGTGTGGTTGGCTGTGGGAAGTTTGTGAAGGCCGGTTCCGCCTCCGTAAGGGAAGGAATCAAGGAGTGAAGACCGGCGAGTGCATTTGTGCAACACCGGGAGGAAGAGGGTTGAAAGAGACCCTGGCTCAAGTGTGACCGAGCCGCCTCAACGGAGACGTAGGATCCCCTCAAGGATCCGAACTTCGGGTGAAAAATCATCGTCTCCAAGTTTGCTTCTTACTCTTGCTTTATTATTTGATTTTGAATCTTGAAATTGCCCGATCTACTTTATTGTTGTGTTTGGCTCCAGATCTACCATATCCCTAGGTACCTGATAGCATTTAGATCTTTTGTATTCAAGTAGATTGTTGAAAAATTGTAGGGATTTAAAATCTCATTTCGAGGTCTTAAATCCGGAGTATCCGAACTTCTTAACCCGGATAATCCGGACATTTCAGAGTATCCGGAGATAAGTCCCGGACACTCCGGTCTGAGTCCCTCGGATCCAATCCGGAGTATCCGGACTCCTGAACCCGGACAGTCCGGACATTTCAGAGTATCCGGATAAAAAATCTCGGACACTCCGGACTTAGACCCTCGGGAGATTTTATTTAGCTGCAAATTTTTTATTCCGCTGCAATTTAGTTTTAATAATTTTAATTCGCCTATTCACCCTCCTCTAGGCGACATCCCCTGTCCTTTCAGCATAACATTTTACGAACGATTCTCATTTGATTTTATCATCTATTACAGTAATATTTACCTTCATCCACATAAAAATTTACTACTTGCGGTCGAACTTTGTTTCTGAGCACGCAAGTAGAACAGAAGCGGTGGTAACTTAATGTGTGCTGAGGACCACATGTCGAGAACTACAATACTGTAATAGCTTGATTTACTACTTGTCGAGGACTACAATACAAGCGGTAGTAGCTTGATTTACTACTGGGTGAGGACTTCAATACTGCAATACTGGCTAGTACAGTTTTGAAAAACAGACATTGCATTATTTCTAACGTAGTTAAAAATATATTTTACTATCTATATCAATAGATTATACTATACATAATAATAGTTTCTACTATTAATTCATATAAAGTTTAGTGGCCAGAATTATATCACTATGTGGATGTCGTTGTCAGCAAGTCAATGGTGAAAACTGATCATAAATCTGAGCTGCTAATAAAAAGATATAGCTAAATAAAGGTAACAAGATTCATGTACAAACTACGGGATGCATTTTCTAGTCGGTTAGGCTTCCATGCATTTCTAGTTTATACATGAATCTTTTTTCTTTAATTTAGTCATAACTTTTAAATTGGATTGATTTTTATTTTCAAATTTTACACGGTTGTAGAATCTCATCTTCACTATATATGGTAATATTTTGAGATTTTTTTAAAACCTGTACATATATTTTACTATCATGTCGAGAGGCAGAAACATGCATAGTAAAAGATATTTTGATGAATAATAAAATCTATATTATCATGCCAAAGAGTTTAGGAATCTCCTGAGTCTATAACAGGTGTGTGATTGAAGTTTTTCAAACACTGGCAAAATAAAAATTACTTCTGTGTTGACAACCACACCTTTTTGTCATGAGCACCAGTAGCAAGTAGATTGCCATCGAATGAGAAATGGCAACAAACACCTTTTTGTGAAAGTTAGTATATAAAACAGTAAAAGAACTACTATCAGCTTAACATTATACTGCCCGATGGTTGACCATGTTGTCGTTTACTACCATCAGCATAACATTTTACTTTTAAACCACTATTAGAAGTAAGTTATGTAACACCAAAATAGAATTCTTACTACCATTTACATATACGTTTATTATCATCCGCATGTTTTTTTTTCTTTTAGACCTTTATTATAAGTAAGCTATGTACTTCTTTTACTATCGATACTAGTCATTGATGGTTTTCATAGATCAGTGTACATACAACAACATATTTATTATTGGTCTGGTTAATTCATTAGTGAAATTTACTGCCGGTGTTGATGCTATAAACCACGGCTTTTTTTGGACCATACGCTTGCGCCTTGTTACGAGTTACGGCCAGCGTGTTTTAGAGGCGTGGTGCTTACGGTCAGCACGTAGAATAACTAGTTCTATGCGCTGGCGCAAAATAACGCCACCGTATATATATATTACAAAGTTATTTAAACATATTCTAAAAATAATGGCCGTGTACGTGTCCGGGTCATCTCGTTAGTTTGATAAAAGTAAAAAAAATCTATACTAATGTCTGGTCGGTAATTTTCAAATTTCCTAAGAACTTGACAAGTGGGAAAAAACGAAAAGAAAGAAAATACGGCCAAAGTGGTGTGTATTCGTGTGATGCCCAGAAAATGTCGATACACTGACTGACACGATGAACATCCAAGGAGGAGGAGGTACGAATACGATGATATGAGTCGCAACAAAATGTACGAGCAACCCTTAAAAACGGGCGTATTTTCTTCCGGAAAGGGAGGCTGTTCTAGTGGCAGTATCGTCAGCGAAGCCGCAAAAGCCAGGAGAGCGAAGCGAGGAAAACAGAAGTGATGATTTTTTTTTTTTGTCCTTTTACCTTATTTTTTAAAATCTAACATTTTTCTGATCTAAATTGTAAAATTAAGTTCTCTTTAACGAGCTTTCGCGCTCTCTTACTACGAGAGGTGGACTCTAGCGCCCAGCTACCGTAGCAGCACAAGCTCCTACACTCGTCGGTCGGTTGCCGCGCTCACCATCCGTGCACAGCCCCGCGCTCTTGGAGCACGATAAGCTGACCCCTGCTGTAAGAAAGGGTTGTAGCATAACCATGGTAAGCTGGCTTCTACTATAGAAAAGCACTGTAGTATAAGAGAGGAGACTAGATTTATTATTCTTTTTAGGAAAGAGTTAGATACGTTAAAAAAAAAAAGACAGAAAAATCATCACACCACCACCGCTCCTGCCCCAAACCGCCTCCTCCTCCTCTTCCTTCTTTGCGCTCTCTCTCCTCGCCCCAGTTCGTTCGTACGCTCTCCTCCCACTCGCTCGCTCCTCGTCATGCCTCTCTCGTGCCCGCCCCGCTCCCCGTAGGAGCACGGCACCGACGACGCCACCGCCGGCGACCGCCATTGCGAGGCACGCGCCCCGGGTAAGCAAGGCCGATTGTCCTCGATCTCCTTCCTCGCTTCTTTGCTCCTTCGCACTCTCCTCGCACTCGCTGCTCACGTCTCTCTCGTGCTCGCTCCCAGTCCCCGCAGGAGCACGGCACGGCACCGTCGGCGGCGCGCGCCCCGTTTCCTTCCCGATCGCCGGCGACCGCCACCACTGCTAGAGTCCCAGGCCGGGTAACCGAGAGCCACCCTCCCGTCTCTGCCTCTCTTCTGTAATCTCTTCATCGTTTTGCTCTGTTGCTGGTCCGTACGTGAGGCAGTACTAGTGGAGGGCTCCCACTCCATTCTGTTCATGTCGTTCTCCCGGAATCCGTTTTGGCTTTTGCTCACAAAAGTCGCCTCCAGTCTTCCCGGTCCCAATTCCATTGGGATCGTTTGCTCGTCGTTTCCGCGAACAAAGTGTTCCTTTTGTTCGTTCCTTCAAATTCCGCCCCCCATCCCATGGCTTCAATTCCTTCGTGTGGTCTCGTTCTTCGTGCTAGAGTTCAGGGGTTTAATTGCTGTAGTTGTAGTAGGAGTAGTACGTTTGTGAGCAGTAGTTTAATACTCCTCTTAAATGCTGCTACTTGTATTTAATGATGTGCTAGTACTTGGTTGGTCAGGCTCCACACACACACACAGCCCCATAGACAAATCACACCCAAATGATGGTCCAAATCCCAGGGAGAGGAACTTCCCCAGTTTCTCCAGGTTCTTGGAGAAGTACTGCTGCTGCTGTAATTCTACTAATACGACCCAATTCCAGTTCTTTAATCCCTCTAAGCACGTGCCAATCCCTCTTTACATGCCATCAATTATGATATTAGTAGTAAGCGGGACTGCGGGCCGGGACAGGATCAGCTCACAAATGCCTGCGACTTCTTTTGCAATTAGCCCCCTCACTTCTCTGTCCTTTACAGCAGTTGCCATTCTGGACTGGTCCAATTTCTGTCCCTGGAGGAGTGAGTTCAGACTTCAGAGAGCCCGCCAGAGGCTTCAGAGATTCTTGTGTTGGGGGCATGGTTTGATGTCCTCGTCTTACTGCTACTTACCTGTTTAGCTTGCGTATGTGTTGCCACTTGCTGAGGTTTGTGCGTGAAGTGAGGTTTTAGGCAAGGGGATGTGTGTGGGAGTAGGCCTTTATTGTGCCCTGGGGAGTGTGGTGGGCTGGTGGCTTCCTTCCTGTGCAGGAGGTGGCCTGCCTTTATGATGCTGCTTGGTCGGTTTGTTTCATCTGATTTGATGTAAAGCTGTACCCCTATCTTTTCTTTTCTTCTGGAGTAATAAAACAATTGAGTGCTTGTGATGGATGGATGTTTCATGGGCTTCTTGTGCCTGTTTCCCCTGCTGCTTTGGCTTTATGGAGGGGTTTCCGTAACTTCTGCTGCTGTTATCCTCTGATCTTTGCACTTCGTGGATTTGTTATGATGGTGTTGTTACTTTTGGAGGCTAAGATAATACTGGTTGTATATCCTTATGGGAGCCATAGGCCCATAGTGCCAAATGCCAAATTCAACGACACCACCTGCATTGCCTTGAGTCTAGATGCTGGGGGTGCTAAGTGAGAATATATCTTTAACTCGCGGTTCCCCACTTGTGCTGTGTGATGTTGATTGAAGTAGGGTGAGCTTGCTGGTTTATCATTCTTGTACCTTGAGCTGACAATTACATGAAGCTGCGTGTGCTTTCTTTTCTTTTCAGGATCAGGATTTTTTTTATGAGAGAGCATACTACTTTTGATTGATTAAGTTTCGCCTGCATTACTGATGTAACTTATGTGAAGCAGAGATAGAGAATCTCAGAAGGTAATCAGATTAGATTCCTCCTTCGATTCTGATCATTTCCATCCAAGTGTCATGTTTTCTCTTAAACTTTACAAGTTTTGTATAATGAAGTGACATTAACTCTTTCCAGGATATGTAATGAGTATGCATAGCAGCTTTGGTTATCCATCATCTATGTCCTACTACTTGAAGGCAGAAGAAGGCTATAACTTGTAAGGTATTGACATAAATTACTGTTTCTGTTTGTGTTCAAAATGCATCCAACTGTCTTATGAGTTATGATATTTCATTTCCAATTTCTTTTGAGGGACAACCTCAACTTGGTAGACACTCTTGTGTCTACAGTTCGGCCATCACATGCTCAAATTCTAAAATCGGAGAAGTAAGGAGATAAACAAAATTTGTCCAAGTAGGGGATCATTGATGTTGGAACACAAAAACAAGAACCAAAAAATCAACTAAAAACTGCGGCCAGAGGACTTGAACTCGGGATCTTCCAATTCACCGAGACAGCGCACACCATTGAGCTACGAAAGCTCTTTCTGTTTTCATTGCTTCTAGTTCTCTTACATCTTATGCTTGTTACTCTTTCTTACAGGGCAATACTGCACCTTATATAGGATATTTACACGCTTAGACTCCACAGCCGACTCGGAGTCTATTTAGACTTTCCAAACCAAACTTTCCTACTAGATTATCTCTATCAATCACCCTCTTAATCTTGTAACACAACTCTAATTTATCGAGGCAATCGGTCTCAACTACGATTTGCCCAACACATATTCGACACAGGATGGTGAACGCATCTCCAAGGAATTCTGCATTCTTCTTGCTGGCTATAACACCAGTGATGCACCTCGTCAGCGATTACGACCTTTTGCCTTAGTTCCAATTGTCTTTCTATTGGTAACACAACTTGACGGCGACGCAGACTCGAATTAGAGCTTACCCACGAGAGAACTTGGACGCACCTACAAAAACTCTCGTGCACACACACAGCTAGAACGACGGCCACAATTCTTCAACATCATAGACTCCTCTTTGACGAACTTGACTTTCTTACTTGACACGATCGGCACCAAGTGCATCATCTTCAATGCCTCCCACGCAGCTTTGGCCATCCCCTTTTCGGCCAGTAGGAAGAGCGTTTCCTCCGGAATGCCTCTGTAGATGGCCGCCAAAGCTATATGATCCTTGCGCTCATCGATGTTGCTGTCCATGATCGTGTCCCACAGTCATTGAGCTCTCAGGTACACCTTCATCTTGATTGTACATGTTGCATAATTGTTCTTCGTGAGCATCGGATAATGCAGCGAGATAGCGAAACTCTCCTTCGCCATCACACCCGATGTCGCCTCATCACCGGTGGCACAACTTGTCGAAGAGAGCGGCATCATCTCGGGCAACAGATCAAGAATCTGGCTCTGACCAAGAACTCAGGCTCTGATACCAATTATTGGAACACAAAAACAAGAACAAAAAAATCAACTAAAAATTGCGGCCAGAGGACTTGAACTCGGGATCTTCCAATTCACCGAGACAGCGCACACCATTGAGCTACGAAAGCTCTTTCTGTTTTCATTGCTTCTTGTTCTCTTACATCGTATGCTTGTTACTCTTTCTTACAGGGCAATACTGCACCTTATTTAGGCTATTTACACGCTCAGACTCCACAGCCGACTCGGAGTCTATTCAGACTTTCCAAACCAAATTTTCCTACAAGATTATCTCTATCAATTGACAGTCATTACTATTTTTTTCTCCTTTTGTTTTGTTGGAAGCATAGACAAGTTTTGAACATCTACATCGGTCAAAACCTCAAATCTGTTGTAGGACATAAATTAGCTATATCAATATGGCTTGAACATCTAGCCTGGTCCAAAATAAATGAAACCTGATTGTTGCTTTAATTGACTTTTCTCATAAGCTAAGAGAAAGGTGAATTTTGTTTTTGTTCTTCAGTGCACATTGATATAGCATTCTGGAGTCATTACAGTGAACATAATGAAACTTTGCCATACGGTAATGATATGTGTTTCTTTTGTAGCTACTGACATGGTTAATCTCTTCATGCAGATTGCACTTTATACAATTACAAAAAATGGCAATGGGACTTAAAAGTTTCTGTGTTTTCATCCTACTTACATGCTTTATCCCCAGTTCTGCCTTGGCTGAATCAAGTGATATAAACACTTTGCTCACTCTGAGGGACTCGGTCACTGAAGGAAAAGGTTTCCTCCGTAACTGGTTTGATTCAGAAACTCCGCCGTGCAGCTGGTTAGGTGTTACTTGCGTAGGGCATACTGTTGTGGCCATCGACTTGTCCTCGGTGCCACTATATGCCCCGTTTCCGTTATGTATTGGGGCATTCCAGTCGCTTATTCATCTCAACTTCAGTGGATGCGGATTTACCGGTCAACTTCCAGACGACCTGGGTAACTTGCAGCATCTCCAGTACCTAGATTTGAACAATAACCAGCTTAATGGGCCCCTGCCTGCCTCTTTATATGACTTGAAGATGCTGAAAGAAATGGTGCTTGACAACAACTTATTGTCTGGACAATTGAGCCCTGCCATTGCTCAGCTGCAGCACCTCACTAAGCTATATATATCCATGAACTACATCTCTGGAGGCCTTCCTCCTGAGCTGGGCAGTCTGCAGAACCTGGAGTTCCTGGACCTTCACATGAACAGTTTGAATGGGTCTATACCGGCAGCTTTTCGTAATCTGTCCCGGCTCTTGCACCTTGATCTAAGCCGCAATAATCTCACTGGATCAATATTCCCAGGAATAGGCTCGTTGGTGAACCTGTTGACACTTGATCTGTCGTCAAACAGTTTTGTGGGGCCAATACCCAGGGAGATTGGTCAGCTGGAAAATCTGGAATTGCTAATTTTGGGACAAAATGATTTCACTGGAAGCATTCCGGAAGAGATTGGTAACCTGAAGCGGCTAGAAGTACTTGAACTCCCTGGATGCAAGTTAACAGGCACCATTCCTTGGTCAATCGGTGGTCTCATAAGCCTGAAGGAACTTGACATATCAGAGAACAACTTCAATGCTGAACTCCCAACATCTGTGGGTGAGCTGGGCAATCTAACGCAGCTGATTGCAAAGAGTTCAGGGCTCAGTGGAAGCATACCGAGAGAACTTAGTAACTGCAAGAAGCTTACTCTCATACATCTGTCCTTCAACGCCTTCACCGGTTCTATCCCTGAAGAACTTGCAGATTTAGAAGCTATTGTCACATTTTCTGTCGAAGGGAACAAACTATCGGGCCATATTCCAGATTGGATTCAGAACTGGGCAAATGCAAGATCCATAACACTGGCTCAAAACTTGTTCAACGGACCTTTGCCAGTGCTGCCACTGCAACATCTGGTTAGTTTTTCTGCAGAAACTAACCTTCTCTCAGGTTCTATCCCTGCTGAGATATGTCAAGGCAACTCCCTGCGTTCACTCATACTGCGTAATAACAATCTGTCTGGGAGTATCAAGGAGACATTTAAAGGATGCACAAACCTCACTGAGTTGAACTTGTTAAATAACCACCTTCATGGTGAGATACCAGATTACATGGCTGAGCTTCCTCTAGTTACTCTGGAATTGTCCCAAAACAATTTTACGGGAGTGCTGCCTGACAAGTTGTGTGAGTCATCAACCATTTTGGAGATCAATCTCAGCAATAATCAGATCACCGGCCTGATCCCTCAGAGCATTGGTAGGCTCTCCAGTCTGCAGAGGTTGCAGGTAGATAACAACTATTTGGAAGGGCCCATCCCACGGTCTGTCGGTGCTCTAAGGAATCTGACTAATTTGTCTCTACACGGCAATAGGTTATCTGGCAACATCCCACTAGAGCTTTTCAACTGCAGAAACCTTGTCACGCTGGACCTGAGCTCTAATAATCTGACCGGGCACATCCCGAGGGCCATATCTCACTTGGCAATGCTCAATATCTTGATTTTGTCCTATAACCAGCTGTCTGGTGCTATCCCAGCTGAGATCTGCGTGGGATTTGAGAATGAGGCTCACCCTGACTCGGAGTTTGTTCAGCACCACGGCCTTCTTGATCTGTCATACAACCGATTGACTGGTCAGATCCCGACAGCGATAAAGAAGTGTGCTATGGTGATAGTGCTTAACCTGCAAGGCAATTTGCTGAATGGCACCATTCCTGCAGAGCTTGGTGAGCTTTCAAATCTTACAACCATTAATCTGTCTTTTAATGCATTAGTTGGAACGATGCTTCCTTGGTCTGCACCATTGGTTCAACTGCAAGGCCTTGTTCTCTCTAATAATCACCTAGATGGTTCAATTCCTGTTGAGATAGCCCGAATTCTTCCCAAAATTTCAATGCTAGACGTGTCCAGTAATGCACTTACTGGAACTCTACCACAGCCTTTGCTCTGCAACAAATTCCTAAACCATCTGGATGTCAGTAATAATAATCTCTCTGGACAAATTCCATTCTCTTGTTCCATAGACAGAGAATCCTCGAGCTCACTGCTATTCTTCAATTCAAGCTGTAACCATTTATCAGGGAGCCTAGACCAGTCTATCTCGAACTTCACACAACTGTCTTCTCTTGATATCCACAACAATAGCGTCACTGGAAGCTTGCCTTCAGCACTTTCTGATCTCAGTTCTTTGAACTATATAGACCTGTCAAGCAACGATTTCTATGGTGCCATCCCTTGTGGCATCTGCAATATATTTGGACTCATGTTCGCCAACTTCTCCGGTAACCACATTGTCATGTACAGCTTAGCAGACTGTTCTGCAGGAGGCATATGTTCCACTACTGGCACTAATCGTAAAGTGGCCCATCCATCCCATCGAGTTCTAAGGGCAGCAACCATATGTGGCATTACACTTGCTGTCTTCATTGTGTTAGTTCTCCTGGTGGTTTATCTGAGATGGAAGCTATTGAGAAGCAGGTCCCTGGCTCTTGTATCCGCCAGCAAGGCCAAGGCTACCGTTGAGCCAACCTCAAGCGACGAACTCCTAGGAAAGAAGTCACGGGAACCTCTGAGTATCAATCTTGCAACATTTGAGCATGCGCTGCTGAGGGTCACCGCAGATGATATTCTGAAAGCCACCGAGAATTTCAGTAAGGTGCACATCATAGGCGATGGTGGCTTTGGCACTGTCTACAGGGCAGCACTCCCTGAAGGTCGGAGAGTTGCGATCAAGAGGCTTCATGGTGGCCATCAGTTCCAAGGTGACCGTGAATTCCTGGCTGAGATGGAGACCATTGGAAAGGTAAAGCACCCAAACCTTGTTCCCCTACTTGGCTACTGTGTTTGTGGTGATGAACGGTTCCTGATCTACGAGTACATGGAGAATGGGAGCCTTGAGATGTGGCTGAGGAACCGAGCAGATGCAGTTGAAGCACTTGGATGGCCCGACCGTCTCAAGATCTGCCTTGGTTCTGCCCGTGGGCTTGCATTCCTGCATCATGGCTTTGTGCCCCATATCATCCACCGGGACATGAAGTCAAGTAACATTCTATTGGATGAGGACTTCGAGCCGAGGGTCTCTGACTTTGGCCTTGCAAGGATAATCAGCGCATGCGAGACTCATGTTAGCACTGACATTGCCGGCACGTTTGGATACATTCCCCCAGAGTACGGCCTGACAATGAAATCCACTGCGAAAGGCGATGTCTACAGCTTCGGTGTCGTCATGCTGGAGCTGCTCACCGGACGGCCACCTACAGGGCAAGAGGAGGTGGAAGGGGGTGGAAACCTTGTCGGCTGGGTACGGTGGTTGATCGCGCACAGCAAGGAGGACGAGCTGTTTGATCCTTGCCTGCCAGTTTCAGGTGTGTTGAGGGAGCAGATGGCGCGCGTGCTTGCCATTGCTCGGGATTGCACCGCAGACGAGCCATGGAAGAGGCCGAGCATGCTGGAGGTGGTGAAGGGCCTCAAGACGATCCAGACGATGGAATGTGGACCTCTGGTAGTGACAGTATCCAGGGACATGTAATGCTGGCCTGGCAGCATGACCTTGGCTACAGCAGTGCAACTGGAAGATCACCGAAGGCTGTTCTTGACACTAATGTAATAATGTAGGCTAATAGTAGGTAACCTGTAGCTAGAGCCTAGAGAGTAAGCTATCTGGAGACTGTAACGAGAGAAACTAATGTTACTCATGTTCAGGCTGTAGTTGGAACAAATGCTGTAATATTCTAATCTGGATCCATGTACTGTTTCCTCTCTTAGTAGTTCTCATGGCAGTATTGAGTGTTTGACAAGCTCAGAAGATGCTTTGGCTGAAAGTTTTTTTTTTCTGTGTTTAAGTACTTCTTAGGATGGCCAATATTTTTATGTGTTTGCGCTTCTGTGTTTAACCTCAGAAGATGCTAATAGAGTTCATCTCTGTATCACTTTGTGCTGCTGCTTTGACTGAAAATATATTACCCCTGTGCTGAAGTACATAATGTTGGGGCCTGGGGGCATCGATTGTACGTAGTAGTAATTTGCATCCATGTGCACGTCATACTGCAAAACAGATGGCATCGATCGGCAGGAGGTGGCAGGAAAGAAAGACCAAGTAGTAACAAACAAACACTTTCAGCTTTGCTAGCTGATTAGCTCCCCCAGGCCCCAACCCAGAGGCAGGGGCAGAGGCAGAGGCACATAATGTTCTTTCTTCTGGACACAACACTATGTTGGAAACAGTTAGTAGCCTGCAGTGCTGCGCAGCACTCTTTGGCCAAGAAAATCGTAAGCATCCTTAACTGTTTCATGGACAGATAAGAACAATAGTCTGAACTGAATCATCAGGCCGATCCAGTGCACAATGCACACGGCATACATCTCACGATCCCATCACCTACCTACAGTTAGTTCTGCTCTGCACGAGCACTGGTGTGATCCTTTGATTGAATCCGGCTCAAATGGAATCGCATGATGATGAATCGATGATGCGGACAGACATCGCCCTGACCCCAGATTAAAAGACATTTTGTTGTATTTGTAACTGATTGCGTCGATATGCAGCCCTGATTATCAATCAACATGTAGGTACCGTCGGTTTTTTTTAGATCAATTTGATGTCCCAGTTCCATTTGATGAAACTGTAAAGCAGTTGATACAACGTTATATGTAGCTCATATAAAAAACTTCTCAAAAGCTAAGCATCTTCTAGCACAGCTGAAACACTAGGCAAGAAATTAAACAGAATATATCTTGTTCTCAGCTAAAGCATTGAAGTAGACCGAAAGTGCTTGCAGCTCATCTGAAATAAACTCTTTCTTTTGATCTTTACTCATCATACTTTCCTTGGCAGTCATGTTACTCTACATTCCACGGCAGCAACGCATGAATATTGCCTCCAGTCTTCTGCAGAATAGGTCCATCTTGATCGTCATCTCTTTCTTGTACAAAAGTCGCCAATCTCTCAGTGATATAAGCACTCATCTCCACACTATTTTTACACTTGATCAGCATTGTAATTGAAAAACCATGTTATTTCTATTCTTCCATAAACTCCAAAGAATGGCAGCACAAATCGTGTTCAAAATGGCATTTTTAGAATTGCTCAGCCAAAACCAAGCAACCGATTCATAGCTATAGCCAATGTTCAAACCAAAAAACTCAGAAATCATATTCCAATTATTCTTGGCTACAACACAATCAAAGAGAATATGATTAACCGATTCATCCTCATCACAGAAACTACAGGCAGTCCCTTTATCAATACGTCTCTTCAACAAATTATCTTTAGTCATAATCTTATTGTGGGATAAGACTCAAATAAAGAAATGAATCTTTGGGAAAATAATCAAACTCCAAACTGCCGGAATGAAAACAGGTACAATCCCCCTAAAATTGATAATAGCATAAAGAGACTTAACCGAGTAGACCCCATTGCTACAATATTGCCAAACCAAAGCGTCATCATCACCAGAGAGCCTTATACTGTTAGCCACCTCCGCTACCTGATCATCATTCTTTGAGAAAAAAAAATATTCTAAAAGTACATCTAACATTTGACCCATCCTAAATTTCAGCAATTGAACAACCTTTTTCATTAACCAACACATACCGATTCCAAAATTGAATAGCTAAGCAAGAATATTCAACCCAAATATCTTCCTACATTCTAATTTTTATCCCATTCCTCACGTTCCACCTCAAGGTAATTTTGGTAGCCTGCATACGTAGGTACCATCGTTAGCAAGAGACAGAGATTAGCGTCTCAGGTCACGCATCACAGCAAAGACGGCTCATCAGATTCACATGATCGTTGTCACGGACGCGCGCGCAGGCATGCTACCTGCCGCCGGTACGCACAGCGCAATCACCTTTGCCAAATTCACAAGTACGGCGATACCTGGGCGGCTGGGCCCAGATTATAGGAAATGTACCGGTTGGAGGACCCGCATGTCAGTGACTGTTTGTAACGGGTCGAGCCGAATCGATCGTACGTGTAGCGGTACTGTCAACGGAGTAACACTGTGCTGGGGGGGATGGCCTAGCTGTTCCGGCCATGGAAGGAAGACGGCCGAGGAAGATGGTCAGTTTTAGTTGAGCCGTCCAAATCACGTGAACCGAAAGGGGACACGAGGGGAAGGTGGTGACAAATGACAATGGCATGCGTTTCAACCCGTCCCCAAACTCAGCTATCTATTGCTGTACTAGTATCCTTAAGCGGCCATTTAATATAGGAAGAACTAGCATCTGGACGTCCGATTTGGACATGCTGCGTTAGACGTTCGGTGCAATATTTTTTTTCAACGTTTGCAATATTTTTTTTTCACGCGCACATTTCTAATTTTATCGAAGGAAAATGTTTCACGCGTAAGAAAAAAATGTTGCAGCGTTCGGCTCCTAGCAATTCCGATTTAATATAGTAGGAAACAAACTTAACTTGTTTCTCCTCACTTCGTTCGTACTAGAAAATATGCTGATACCAATATATTAAAAAACTACCTAGATTGTTTATATGAAAATTATATAAATATATTTCTCGTTAAAAATACATCCATAGTATTATGATTTATTAATACGTCTCAGTGTGAGGTTATAAAAATAATAACTAAAGTAGCGTCGGAGACAGTAAAAAATAATGAAAAAAACACTGACTAAAAAAAAAAAGAAACGGACGAAGTACTAGTTGGTTGTTACTCTGTGGGAGTAGGGTTCACAAAATTAAAACCGCGAAAAACCGAAACCATGAAAACCGTAAAATCGCTCGAAAAACCGTCAGAAATCGAAGGGATAAGAAATAAAAAAAAATTGAAAAAAAATCGAAAAACGTTCGGTTTTCGCGGTTTTTTGCGAAAAATCAGCCGACCAATTGAATGTTCCTAAAAACGGTTTCCGAGCGATTTTTTGTGAAAACCACGGTTTTTGAAAGATTTTCGAGCGGTTTTCAACTCATATTTTTTTTTTTAAATTAGACCGATTTATCAAGCGGTTTTTAATCTCGAGGCGGCGCGGTACGATCGAAAACCGCAAAAACCAAGCGGTTTTTGACAGTTTTGTTAACCCTGTGTGGGAGTATAATTTGATGGAAGAAGTTCATATAACTTCTCAAAAATTGCCTGAAAGTCTATATAGTACCCCGAACTATGAAACAAGATATTTGATCTCCCAAATCTGCAATCTGATTCGAATAATATCTTGATCCAGTTTTCGCATAGTGGTATTGTCCGTGTGACGTGATAACTTGACGGTTTTACATCATAGGATGACACGTTGGGCAAATTTAAGTGAATGACAGATGGATGGGGGCTTCTTTTTCAAATCGAAATAGAGAGGGAGGAGATGCAGGGGCTGGCAACCATGGAAGTATGATTGGGAGCTTGGCAGGGGAGAAGCACATGTGGACCCCCACTTGTCATTGACTAACTTGGTTAGCGTGTCATCCTATATGGCAAAACCATCTACTAATTGCGTCACACAGGCAATACCGTTATGCGAAACTAGGCCAATGTGTTATTTGAACCGGATTGCAAAGTTTATGAGTGTTTAATGTCTTTTTTCATAGTTCAGGATGTTGGATAAATTTTCGATCAAAGTTCAAGGTATTATATAAACTCCTTCCTATTTTGATAAAGTTTTTACCACCTTTGAAAAGTATCATGAGACACCACTAAATTAACCTTAAAATATTGTATCTCTTGATACCTTTATCTTTAAACTTTTAGTATACGTTAATACTAGCTTATATTTTGATACAGCATTTGAGAAACCAGCAATGCTAAGAGCTTCGCGTGGGCGCAGATTCCCTGACGCATGGCGTGATGTGCGTCAAGGCTGACTCTATAAAATTGAGCTCAAGAATTGGGTGGGGAGTCGATAACTAGTGGCAGTTTTGATGTTGGGGAAGAGAATAGGAGGGGAGAAATAACAGAGAGACTTGCCAAATCGGGAGTAATGGCTAGTACCTTTCGCTTCTTGGCAGGGGTTTTCAGAGAGGGGGGAAATCGCATACCGTAGCCTAAATTTCCCCGAACATCCCAAGATTGGACATAAAATTCTTCCTAGTACATGTCTCGAACGAAATTCCTTAGCTGCTTAACTGATACTCCCTTCGGTTATAAATAGTTGTTGATTTAGGATGCGTGTAGTCAAAATTTTAAAACTTTATATGTTGATATCTTTTAAATATTTAGATTAGATGTATAAAAATCGTATGTGTAGATTCGTCTCGAAACGTACTTTTATAATATTATAATTTTATTGAATTTTTAAATATATTCTAATAAAAATTAGGGATCAAATTTGAGTTTTGAGGATCGTATCTTCGTCTAAAACGGTAACTATTTGTGATTGGATCGAGTACTAATAGTGTACAGTAAGGGAACAAGAATATCTGCACACGTCAAAAGGATTGACCTGAATAGTCCCGCTACCAACTCGTGACCAGGAAACTTGCTCTAGGTATAGCTAGATACTCGTAGATTACACCAGAAGAGGAAGATTCGAATTTGAAGCTAGATTAGCTGCCCTCGACATCGGAAACCATGTATCGTAAGCAGGGTTCCAAATATCCACGAAATTCGCTTGAAAAGAGTGATTTTTGACCGTATCAGTCGGCTAAGATTTAAAATCGGTCAATAAATTGTTCTAATTTAAATTCAATTTTTTTAAAAATTTGAAAAATTATCAAAAGTGTTAATTTTTTTAGAAGAATTTGCGTAAGGTTCTAAGGCAATGCTAATGATGCTGTAAAATTTTTAGATGATTATCAGACCTGTGTATTTAAAAAAAAATTCTAACAGTGATACTATTTTTGTATATACTCTTCTATTTTTGATTTTCTAAGGGCACTAAATGAATTCTGATATTTTTGAACATTTCTGTGTGAGGTTCAGAGGCAATGCTAATGCTTATCTAAAATTTTTAGATGATGATCATACGTGTGTATTTTTATAAAATTCTCACAGTTCTATTGTCATTGTATATGCTCTTCTATTTTTGATTTTATAGGGATAATAAATGAAGTCTAATATTTATTAAATTTTACTACATGATCCTTGAGCACTCTTCATACTACAATTAAAATTTTAGAGCATGATCAAACTTGTAATTTTTTGTAAAAATCTGACAGTGTCTCTACTCCTTTTCATTAATTGATGTTTTTGATTTTCTAGAAGCAATAAATGAATTAAAAAATTATTAAAATTTCTCTGAGGTGTTGTATAGATTAATTAGGATTTATTCAGATTTTCTTCAAAATTTTCCATTTTTCTTGATTTTTTAATTTTTCCTTGAGTGTGTCGAAAATCGAATAAAACTGGTCAAAAAAATCAATGAAAACAGTCAAAATCGGAGAGGAAAGTGATGCCGCTTAGTTTTGCGGTTTTCGAAGAAAAACCAATAAAAAATTAGTGAAAATCGCTCAAAAATCAATCGATTTTTGAGTTTTTTCGTCGCTTTTTTACTGTCAATTTCAAAAGTTTAACTTCAAAACCGTTATTTCTGCCAATTTTCGACTGATTTTTTTGATGGAAATCGATGCCGATCTCCTGGCGTTTTTTTAGTGCGATTCGGTATTTTTGAACCCTGAAAGTAAGAACCGAAACAGAGAGCGTGTACCTCGAAGCTCGAACCCATAAACGGACGCGGCCTAAATCCACGCGCCTATCCTATAGACGATAAACAATCAGCACATGGACTCAGCAGACGGCCATGCCTGGCCCCCGATAGCATGACGATAATCCCCTGCCTCTCTGGTGATCGCGGCACAGTAGCGATCCCAGAACTATAATTCAAAAGACGCTAATAAAACAATATTAGTATAAAATAAACGAACGAAATATAAATCGAACCACGTACCGGAAGGTAGAGTGTGCGGCAGCCGCTGCAGCCACAACACATGCAATCTAATCGATCGCTCACATGACACGAGCACACGCGTACGCGCGCTTCTTGGCACGCGCGGCAGCAAAGGCAGGCTGCCACATGGACGTACGCGTACAGCACACAGCGCCAGCCACACCGAGACGGAACAAAAGATCGAGACGCGGAAGGCGCGGCTGGCCGGGGCAGGTTCACATGCACGTCGCCACCCACTCCATCCAAAGCCCAACCACCGAGACGACGACGACGAGCGGAGCAGCGCAAAAAAAAGAAGGAACCGAACAAAAATCCCCGGGAAAATGGCTGATCGGATCATTCCTGCCAAACCATTTATCTAATTTGCTTTTCATCACACCAATGGCCAAAGCACAAGGAAACAAACGCATCGGAGCAGAGCAAGCTCCAACTCAAAACTCAACTCCAACGCGGGGAGGCAGGACTGGAAGAGAGAGAGAGAGAGAAAAATCACCACGTCCCCACACGCATTTCCACATGGGGAAAAGCGACTGAACTGAGCAAGCAGGGAGAAAGAGACAACGGCTTGTGACCGAGCCACCGGCCAACTTAGCTCGGCGCAGCGCTAGCTGTGGCAGTACTGGCGAGTGGTGGCGCTGGCAGTGCTCGTGCTGGCAGCTGTAGCTGTGCCGGCGGCGGCCTGCGCGGCCATGGAGAGCTCGAACTGCCGCATGGAGAAGGCCGGCATGGAGGGCTGCTGCTGCGGTGTTGGCGCGGCGGTTGAGGAGGAGGTTGACGCCTGCGGCCGCGGGGCGGCGCGGTTCCAGGAGCGGACGCTGTTGGTGGTGTTGGTGCTGCCGTCCCACCCGATGTGCGCCACGTGCTTCACGTCCGTCGGGAGCCCGATCACCATCTCCCGCTCCTCCTCGTTCTCCTCGTCCTCGTAGACGGCGAAGATCTGGGACAGGTTCTTGAACCCCTTGAGAAGCCTCGCCACCAGCGACTCCCCCTTGGGCTTCCCCACGGCCCCATCGTCGCCACCTACATATTATAAGCACCAATTAATAGCTCATCATCAGTCAAGATCACCTCGCCGACAAGCATAAAAGGATAGCTAGCTCAGCAGTTAAGACTGCTCAGCACACAAACCTTGGGGCTTCTTGGCTTGCCGGCTGTCGACGACGTCGACGCTGGAGTTGGAGCGGCAGGTGGAGGAGAAGGGGATGACGATGAACCGCTCCATCCGGCGCTGATCCTTGCTCATGGCAGAACCTAGCTGCGCACAGAACCAAATCGATCCGGCCGAGCGGCGCAAGCTTTTGATCTCTGTTCGTGTGAGCAAGCAAGCGGCGAGCCTTAATTCGAGGGAGAAATATGTCAGGTATGGACGCTACAGCGGTACTACAACAGAACCGGCCAGTGATTGCCAAGTTTGGTATAGGGAGAAGAAGAGGAGGCAAGCAAGCGGCGACCTGCAGTGCAGGCGGGAGAGAAGGATACTACTGCTAGTAGGGGAGGAGGAGGAGCACCATGCCACTACGCTATTGCAACTCGCCTACTCCTGTATTGATGTGGATATGGTGTAGCAGTACACACTGTGGGGAAGGAGAGGGGAGTGGATTGGTTGGTTGGTATTTGGTTTCGGTACCCACACCTCACCTCACCTAGGCCTCTTTTGGTGACAGCAATGCATGCATGGATGGATGGAAGCATGCAGCAAAGTGCAAACAAGCGGATGAATCAACGGGCGATGAACGGAAAGCAGTAGCGGCTGCCTGTCTGCCTGCATCTGCTCCTGCATGCATGAATGGGTTTGGTTTGCATGGACCAATGGCCAACAGCTTCTCTCTGTCAGTGCCCGCCACTCCTCCCTGCCCTCAAAATGCCTCTCTCTCTCTCTCTCTCTCATCCCGTGTGGTAGGTGTACTGCATTTGCGTGGGAGATACGGAGTCTTGGCCTCTTGGGTCCTGACCCTTTGGGCGTGTATGTACGCTCATAGTACTGTAGCGGTGTACCGCATTCGTTCGCGCTCTTGCCAGCGAGGTGCACGCACGCACGTACGTACGTACGCTTGGCGATTTCATGATAAAAAAGCCCATTGCACGATCAGATATACGAGTTTCACTAAAGCAAATAAGTGTTTTATGCGTTGCACGTTGTCGCACTGTATCTCAAGTTCTGAACCCGTATTGCTAAGGGAAATGGGTGTCGTTGTTCTTGTGGATCTGAATATCTGATGGGCCGATGAAGGAGTGCTTCGTGCAGTTTCGGAAGCACACAGTTGGGTCGCCTGGGAATAGACGATAAGCCCATGAAAACAGGCTGGATGGAAAGTACACCGGAACAGGATTTTTGGTTATATGGATGAGATGTCTACTGTTTAAATCTTGCTGATAGTTTTATATTATATGTACTATTATATAGATAATCTCTTAATTATATGAGAGACCATTATAAACAAATATATAGATAATTGACCATATAGGTTATCTTTAGTCATATCTATAGATGACAACGTTTTAAATCGTGATTTTTGCGGCTTCACGGAAAAATCTCAAAAAAGCTATAGCAGTTATCGCGGAAGCTATCCTTCATCGCGTTTGCAGTATTAAAAAATTTACAAAGATTAAATATGTATGTAATATAAGTCATCTCCAAACAAATCATTAAAACATGATACTTTAGAAGGTACTAATATTTTTATAATAAGAGTATGAGTCATGTCTGGAATCAACATACATACTAATATATGTCCAAAAGACTATAAATGATAACTATATCACAATGTTCTTATTTCTTAACAATAAGTACTCAACCACTGGGATTATTGAAAAAGGGTGAGACAAGGTCTTTTGTTAGGTTTTCTCATAGTTCAAACTTATAAGAGATGCATATGGACCTTTTAGCAATGTTGGTTTTCAAAATGGATCCAATGTTTTGACCCATGGGTACCTATGTAGAATAGTGAAGCTATCGCTACGTACAAGACTAGTATAGTGCCTGTGCTAATGCTACGACGGCAGTACACATGCTTATCAATTAAATGAGAAGATAAGTATGAATACAACACTTAATAATAAAAGAGAAATTTAGAATTTTAAATGAATTTAGAAATAAAAACGGAACTAAATGGAGGTCGAATGGGCGAAAACGGGCTCCCAAAAGATTTTAAATCAAGAAAGAGAAAGAAAAAAGAATTTTCTGATTTTAGATTATTTTTTCACTTCCAGAGAGCACGTTGTGCTCTGGGCTTGGCCAGCGTGAGGGAGGAAGGCGGGGTGGCCACGGTCATGATGGGTCGAAGATCGGTGTCGCGAGATCGCCGGCACCGGCTCCTGCGGGGAGGAGTCACGGTTGCGGTGAATTTCGTCGGGAAAGATGACGGTGATGGCTTGGGTTACCCCCAAAATCCGGCGATCTTTACAAGAGGGAGCACTTGAGAATTTACGCAATGCGATGAGGTAGAGGAGAGCTCGCCGGCTTTTATAGCCCAAAAACAAGCATATTTATGGAAACCATAATTTGGGATCAAATCAGATTGGGAGAGAATTTTGGCAATAGAGCACAAAATTTGGGGAATTAGCACCATAGATGAAAAAAGAGATTTGGTGCGGGATTGATAGAGCTTTGGAGCTTCTTTCTTGCTTTAATGGAGGGAGGGAAGAGAAGAAGCTTTTCTGGTCTGGGCTGCAGCTAGAAGAAGCTACAGGTGAGTTGCCTTCATTTTTTTAAAATATAGAAGGATTTTTGAAAAGATAGCACATTAGGTTAAAAAATTCTAGAAAAATTCTCAAAAAAAACTTTCGATTATTTTGTACTTAATAAAATTATTTTCAAAAAAATTAAATTATAAATTTATCGAGGCACACGGCCATGAGGTCGCCGACCAAGAACCTCGCCGCGTCGGCAAAAGCCACCGATGGCGGCAGTGGAGCCATTGCGGACCTGCGTTCTCGTGACGCATGTTGCCTCATCTCCGGTTTCCTTTTCCCAAAGACGTAATGTATGGTCCTTTCCTTTTCCGGACGTTTGTTTCCTTTTCCTTGATTCCAAGACGTTTGTTTCCTTTTCCTTGTTGATCTTTGGAGGTGAGGAAGGTCATTGTGGGTCACAGAGATGATTTGAAAAATATGGAAAAATAAAGCTGCGCTCGCCATCATTTGGATCCACAAGGAAAAAAGATAAAATTAAATAAATGCTCACCATTTCTTTGGTTCCATGAGAAAAATTGAAAAAAAATTAAGCAGCACTCACAGACCGTTGGTTCCTTAGATAAAAAATAGAAACAAAAATTCAATACTCTCCATGCGCTGAAATTAGGCCCTATGTGGCTAGATCCGTAAAAAAGTCTCGAGAAGGGTCATATCGAAAAAAAATACGATCACAATGCGAGGACAATAAAAAATTCAAGTCTTGTTTCCTTGCATGTGGATCCTCCCTGTTTATTTCCTTGTTTGATTCACCCTCCTTCCAAATATGTAGTACGTAAATTTTGGCCAATAAAAAATTCAAGTCTGGTTTCGTTGCATGCGGATCCTCCTTATTTATTTCCTTTTTGATTCGCTCTCCTTCCAAATATGTAGGTGGAGGAGGTCTGTTGTGGACCACAGGGATAATTAGACACACTAAATAATGGCCATCGGATGTGGATGAGTAAAACTGAGGAAAGATCTGAGACGTTCATTTTGATGAATGCGAATTTTTGGGGACATTTTGCTGGGTGCACGAACATTGGGCCATCTCTAATGAGGTGCATTATTTAGGGTGGACGTAGAAAAAATTGCTTAGGTGCATTATAAAGGGGTATAGATACATCAAATAGCGAACTATTGCTAGCTATAGCGCTTGTAGCTAATATAGCAGAACGTTAGCTTCGCATTTGGGGTAAAAAAAGCTATTGAGTAGTTATAGGTAACTATTTAGAACACTGATAGATGATATAGAGTTGTATTACTAACGACCACCGTTTATACCAATGTATATATCCTTAATCGTGGTCACAACATTTCCAAGTTCTACATACATATATGCGTACCTTTTTTATTCCAAACAGTTTACATGCTTAAACAATCGATCGATCACATCCCAAAATTTAAGAGCAAATTAACACCAGTTTTTCGTGTTCAACGGTTGATAAATCGATCAATTCACCTATGATATGGGATTTCAGTTTCGCAGAGGAGTGGCGCGTTGGCCACTCACTCGCCATCAATCTGTTGCGAACGGCAAGAGCCTCTCCATGGTTGCTCCTAAGAATCCGATGGATGGATTGGATGGGTGGGGAATGGAGAAATGGAGGAGGACCCATGGAGTTGGGGGACGGAGTGATTGGATCAGAAGATGTCGAGGATCTCCTGGATGAAGCCGTTGCAGAGAGGGCAGTTGCCGCGGCTGACCCAGAGCTCGCGGGAGCAGAGGCGGCAGAAGGTGTGACCGCACGGGATGAAGGCCGCGCCCTTGTGTCGCACCATGCACACGCAGCACACGTGCACCATCTCCTCCTCCCGCCCCTCGCCGTCGTCCTCGTCGTCCTCGCCCACCGCGTTCTTGCGCGCGCCGCCGCCGTCCTCCTCCTCGTCCTCGTCGTCCCATTGGCTGTCCGTCTGCTCCAGCAGCGCCATCAGGGACATCTGCGCTGCCGGCGCCTCGTCCTTGCTGCCTTCCTCCTCGTCCTCGTCGTCGTGGTCGTCGTCATCTTCATCCTCATTGTCGTCGTCGACCACGGAGCGCCTGGCGTTTGCGAATGCGGAGGTGGGGCCGACCCGGGTGGAGGTGACGCGGGAGAAGGTGGGCGTCACGCGGAGCGAGGGCGCGCGGGAGAAGGTGCGCGAGAACGCCGCCGCGGCCTCGCCGGGGGAGTAGTTGTACTTGTTGCTGTGGCTGCTGTTGCTGTTGCTCAGGCTCCCGGCGCTGTTCGTCGCGGGGGGCTTGGGCGATGGGTTGGTCCACGCGCTCGCCGAGCGGCGGAGCCGGAGCCGGTCGCGCAGAGGCTTCCAGTTGATCATGCCCCCGCCGCCACCGTCGCCGGAGGCCGCGTCCGCCGCGGTTGGGCTACCCTCGCCATTCCCGTCCCGGCCGATGGCCTCCATGAGCGTGGACAGCCTCCGTTCTCCGTCGCCGTCGTCGTGGGGGATCTTGAGGAAGTCGCGGATGGCCGGGTCGGGCGCGGACAGCTGCTCCGAGAGCGTCATCGTCCGCCGCATCTCCGGCCGCCGGTCCATCTCGCTTGGGCCGCCGCTGCCGCCGCGTCTCCGGTTGTCTCCTTCGCTTGGGGGTGGAGGCGATAAGGTGGTGGTGGTGGATGGGAGGTGGCGTCTTATGGCATGGTTGGGTAACTTGGGTTTGGCGCGATTGGGAAGGAAGGAGAGGAGAGGTGGTGCCGGAGGGTGGAGCGGGTCTCGCGGGCCTTTTAAACTCCGGTTTATAATTAATGTGACGATCAAGCGTAAATTACCGTGGTGCCATGCGTAACTGACGGCGGCTATGCTTTACAATTTGACCACATTGCTTTCCATTTGCTTTGCATGACCCCAAATTTACCCCCTAAACAGTAGGGGTTAAAATACTTACTGTGCTAAAGTTTGAAATCTGTATAGGGTAAATTGTTAACTTTCAAAGTATATGGTCAAACTAAATTACTCACTCCGTCCAAATTTACAGGCCTATTTTTCTTTGACACATAGATAAATGATTTATTAAAAATGACTAAACTATCTCTAATTATTATCTCTAAACATTATATTCAATGCACGCATGTAAAAAATACCAAGTAAATCTAAATATTTATTAAGGATATAAAAAAGAGAAGTGCTTCCATGCTTTTCTTTTCCATAGTTGCACAAATATTAAAGCATTAATGAAGGGTAGATAGTGATTACTTACCCTTTCGCTTGCTTTAAGATTTGTGCAACTTGTATTAGAAAGGAAAGCATTAAAGCACTGCTCTATAAAAAAAACACCACACTAATTTTTTTTATTAGAATATAAAACACTCTTTATATTTATAGACAAAATCATTCAAAATATACGTAAACTTGAAAAGAGGGAGCAGGAAGAATGCAGGGAAAGGAGTAACACACCCCTGAGAGTGGGTACTTGAACAATGTTCACATGTGGTGGTGCGTGTAAGCAACGACATTTAGGTTCAAGCTCCTTTCTTTACTGTTATCCACGCATAAGAGTGCGTAACACCTCGAAAAACCTCTCCATTCCATCGCTTCGATAGAAAAAGAAAACAAAAACAAGTTGCACTAACTAAAACTTCACATAATTTCGTATGTGACTCTGCCCATCTGCGCTGCGCCTCGTCTGACCGATGTTGCTGACTATACTCTTCTGAAATGGAGAAGCCTTTACAGGTGACCTGTACTGTTCTCACTCGATCCCATTTTTCCCTTGGTGCTCTCTCCAGTTAGGTGTTTGGTGAGGACGACGATGGCTGTCTCTGCAGAGATAATTTAGTCTCTTAGCTCTCTACTGTATGTAGCCGCGTGTTCGGTCGGTGACATCAAAAGTCTTGGTTGGTACTGGTACAAGATGACTCAGGGTCCCTGCATTAACCCTAATTAATCTGCTGTCGCTTAGCTATTGCAACCACTTCGGTTGACCTCTCCACATTATCGATGTACGCATTACGCAGTGCAATACAATACAATACGATACGCATTACAATACATGCAGATGCAGAAGTCACCGCGTAAGCTGATCGCGAGCGAGAGCTTCACTGTACAGGTTTTTTAACTGCGAGGCGTTCGGCGAAAGAATTTGGTGAGATGGCACCGTCTCGAGAGAATTCTCCTTTTTCATCTCCTGCGGTGAACCTAAAGGCAAGGAGAATGCAACGTGGTACTTCCCTTGTTGATTTTTATAGGACTTATTTTGACTGGTACATATATTAAGGAAGCTTTAAGATTGAGAAACACAACAAAGAGAATGACTAAAGGATCCTTCTATTAAAGGCTTTGCAATTACGAGAGAGACTAGTTTGTATGTTATGCATAATGATCGGGAAAGAGAAGGAAATAAACAGAGTCAAAGGAAAGGAAGTGGCATTAAAGATCCATTCACAGCTTATAATTTTCAACAAGAATGCAAACCAAATAGGACATAAAAATCAAGAGAAGGAGTAGCAAAGAACGGGATGCTAAGACGCTGTTCGGAACACATGGATTTTATATTATCCATGATGATTCATGCCACGCAAGACATTGCAAAATGGAATGTAAATACACGGAGCGGTACAGAACTAGACGTTGGCGAATGGCGATGGAGAGATGCCAAAAGGAGCATCAGGCTTGGATCTGCAGCGGCAGGGGCAGCATCTGGCAGTCTTTTCCCCAGGAATAAACCCAACGTAACGTACCCATGATTAGGCTGGAATAATTTGGGTACATACATGCGCTGGGGCACCCACCCACCCAGGAAAATTCTTCGTCTTGCACCAGCAAAACAAATGATCGCCAGTCTCCTCTCCTCTGCCAGCCTGTGATCGATGGCTACATGCTTGCGTAGGGTTTCTCTGCTTTGTCTTCTGCTCTCCAGTGGCAGCGTCCGGGGTTGTTCTTATTGCCAGCCAGGCAGGCAGCTGGGGTTTGGACGCTACGGCCTTGTGTTTCCTTTCCTCTGATGTAACGGAGAGTTTTGGCGTGTCTGACGACGAGGGCGTTCCATCCAGGCGCCACACGCTCGAGATCTCATCCCATCGCGTCGATGCATGCAAGTAAGGTGTATGGTTTGATTGTATCAAGTGGTACATATATATATATATATATATGAGATGATTTAAGAAAAAAATTATCTATGTGTTTGGTTACTTGAATGAAATCATCCCATCTTAAATAATTAGATACAAATTTGAAGAATATTCTATAAATGCTGAACTATTCTATTCACCCAAAATAATGGAACCAAATGTTACAAAATCATCCCGTCTCATTCAATCTCATCCAGGGTTAGAAATCTCGCCAGTTTCTCGCGAGATCTCACTTACCGGAGGTGGACGAGTTTTGAAATGCCGGCCGGAGTGAAAAAAATTCAATAAAAAATAGAATTACTACCGTGATCTCGCTATATCTCGGTGAGATCTCGCTATGTACCGCAGAAATCTTGGGGTTTTAATACAGAATTTCATATTTTATAACCGGATTTGACCGAAAATTGGTCAATAACCCTTAAGAAAGTCATCTGCTATGAAAATTTGTTGAAAAACAGGATTTTTGAGACAATTTTTAAAAACTGCAGAAACACTGTCTGATCTTTATAGAATTGTACATGCTTTATAATGATGTGAAAAATTTGTGGTACAATACTAAGAAGTTTAGGATCATACATAAAAAAATTCAAAATAATTGAACTTCATTTTCTTATCTTAAAAAAATCAAAAACAGAATGAACATAATTGGGATAGTAAGCTTGTTAGAATTTTACAAATTTTTAATAATTTCCTCAGTACCATTATCTAATTTTTTTAAAAAAATTAAACTTTTTTGTTTGCTCAATCAAATCTATGTATGCATTGAACTTTATTTGTTATATTTCAAAAATCAAAAACAGAAAGAACATAAATGGTACAGTATAATTGTAAGAATTTTATAAATTCACTGGAGTGCGATAATGATTCAAAAATTTTATGAGATATTAATAATTTCCTTATAAACCTTATACAAAATTTTCAAAAAATTTAAACCTTTTTTGATTGCTAAAGCAAATCTATATATTGATCATCAGAATTTTATCAGGATGTAGCACTCTCAGAATTTTTGGGACTTCTTGAAGCTTGATCATCATATGCAAATTTTATAGAAACATTAATGATACATCAGGACTACCCACAAAAAATTTAAAAATTTTCTAACATGGTTTGTACCATTTTTCATTTGGTTGAAGTTTGCCGGTAAAGCTTTTATCAGGACAGTAGCACTGTCCGAATTTTTTAAAATTCATGAAGCTTCATCATCATCTGAAAATTTTATGGGAACATCAGTGATGCATAATAACTATGATTTTTTTAAAAAAAAATTATAAAGTGGTTTGTTTCATTTTTTTATTCGGTTCAAACATGTCGGTCAGCGTTTTATGAGGACAGTAGCAATATTTGAATTTTTAACAATTCCTCAGATTTGATAATTATCTGAAATTGTTATGGGAACATTAATGATGTGTTAGGAACCTCCACAAAAAAATTCAAAATATTTCGACATCGTTTCGGCCAGATTTCGTGCTGTCCAGTTTTGCTGAGATCTCGGCAAAACCAGCCGAGATTTTGGCCCCACTGGTCGAAAAAAATACCTGATTTGAAAATCTGTTTTTGTGGTTCGTATAGAATTTGTCCGAAATTTCTAAATCTCTCTGAGATTTCGTTCTCCGGTCACCTCTGAGATTTCGAGCGAAAACGAGATTTTAATCCTTGATCTCATCCCACCAACCAAATACAAACATTCGACGTTTACAGAGTCTGGCCTCGTTCAGAGTACGGCATATTTTTTTGAATCTTACGATAATTAATCTTGAAAGATCATGTGGAGGTCTACCCGTGATTGTGACGAGTTATTGACATCATTTAAGCATGTGGCGCTTAAGTTTGAGATTGATTTCAAGTTTAAATCGAAATTTGAAGCAATTGGGAGAAGTGCCCAGAATTGGTGGTGCTACCAGCCTAAGGGCGGTAGCACTGGCCTCAGGCCAGTGTGAAAAATTCCAGAGAGTAATGTTTTGGGATTTTGGATGTAGGACGGTGCTACCGGCTCTTATGAGTGTTAATGATCCAAAAATTGTGATTTTGGGAGTTTAATTGCATATCTTTTTAAATATTGCTATGTGATGGGTATTTCTTATCTTTGATGATCGCAGGACGTTGGTGCTTGATCATGGTGAGGCGGAGGATGATCGAGACTAGGCGAGGTTGAAAGCATCTAGACCCCTAATTTATTTTTGTTTTGGTAATTAATGACAATCATGTTTAAGGGACTAATATTTTCTTGGAGTATGATTGAAAATATATTGGTCCTAGCAATGAAAAAATATGAAGCATGAAAATGAAGTGAAAAAGGATCAATGCGTCAAGCTAAAGAGCCAAGGTATAAAATTAAGGATATTTTCATAGCTTTTACCGATCTCGGAGTTTTAGAGAAAGATCGGATTGCTAGAATAGGTGTCGTACTATTAAGAGGGACTCTTGATTAGTAGCTCGATGTGATTTTAGTGAAAATGGCTCACTCAATACTTATAAAATGATTATTTTTACTTATGATCAAAAGAAAAAAAAAACAAATCACCTCTGCTGTGGCAGACACTACCGCCCATGGTAGGGCGGTATTGCCGTTTGGTCAGCAATACAGGCCCTAGGGCCGGTAGTTATATTCCAGAGGTGTGTTTTTGGGGTTTCGCTCGGCCGGCAGTACAGGCCCCAAATAGGCGGTACTGCTGACCATCTGGTAACGGCTAGTCTGTTAGTGCATTTAATGCCCACAGTCAACCGTTGGATCTAAGGCTGACTGTACCGGCCCTAGATGGGCGGTAGTGCCGGCCACCCTGAATTTTTCTGGGGTTTGGTAGCAACGGATAGCACAATTGATGAGGGCTATAAATGCACCCTCATATGCAGCATAGAGCTTCTTCTTGACTCCCATTGCATATTCTTGAGCTCTAGTGTGCATCTCTTTTACTCAAGTGCATTAAATTCACATTTAAGGAGTAGCTGAGTGAAGATCAAGTGAGAGTATTAAATTGAGCCATTTAGACACTTGATTCACCGGAAGCAACCGCCAAAGTTTATTACTCTTGGAGGTTGTCGCCTCTTAGACGGCTTGGAGGCATTCGTGCGCGGTAAGCTTCTCAACGGAGGTTGTGAGAAGCCCTGGCAAGTTGTGAAGGTCGGAGTTCGCCTACCCGGAGCGGAGAAGAACTATCATAGTGATCGAGAAAGGCTCAAGAGGTTAGAGCCGGTTTGAAGTTGTTCAAGTCACCTCAATGTGGATTAGGGGAGACCGGAAGTCTCCGAGGCCACGAGACAAAATCTTGTGTTCCATTTTCTTGTGGTTTGAATTTCTTAATCGTGTGTGCTATTTGCTTTTCTAGCAATTTGAGTATATTGTTTTGTGCTTAGATTCTCATCTTGCTAATACTTGTATTGTCGAAGCATTTAGAGATCACTAGAAAACTTAGTTTTAATTTGTCAAAATTGCAATTCTTGCTTAGTGATTTTATTAATTGCAATTAGAGTCAAAAATTTAGAAACCTCGTATTCATCCCCTCTAGTCGGTTATCCTTGATCCTACAGAGGTGTGCCGGAGGTCCAGACGGTCAAGGATCGCCGGAAGATGATCGGAGACGGAGTTTCTACGAGCAGAGAAGACAAGGAATGAATGAAATACTAACTTTAAGCTACTCGGATCAAGGAGAGTCGTCGGATCACGGTCTAGGTGATAGAGTAGTAGATCTAGTCAGTATGCTTTGAAAAGCGTGCAAAAACCTGTTATGTTAGAGGGTTTCGGGTTAGCCCATGTATGAGTGAGTCAATCCTAACTCTTGATCGTGATTCTTAGGGTAGAAGGAACTCATCTAAGGGTGGAGGATGACTCAATAGTAGTATAAATAGAGGAGGGGTGGCCTTCCTCCTCTTGAAGGTTTTCGAGGTTTTGTACTCATTTGAGCTTTGCCCACTTTGTTATAAGGCTTTGTAAACATCCCTTCCGGAAATGCAAATCTTTTTCTCTTATGTCTGAATTTATTTTACATATTTATATTATGCTTTAAATTCAGTCTTTAAATTCGGCAATTTAATTTCCGCACATTTAGATTTGCCTCCCCTCCTTCTAAATACTTATGGATCTTGTGCCAAGATTGTATGATCAGTAGATGAGTCTTCTTCAAATCATATCCCAATTATCTAGGCAACTATTGTGTTTTTTCTTACAAGAAATCGATTTTTTACTTCTTCAATGATCATTGTTGATAGATTGGGTTTCTGGTGTTCTTGACTTATGTTCTTACTTGCTTTGACGTGTAAGGGGCTATCCAAGATCATCTTAATCATCAAAACCCCATGGGCAAGTTTAAGATCAAAATTTTGGTTCTTTGCTCTTACTTGATGCATTCTTCCTTTGATTCGAAAAGGGTTGGAACTTTGACGTCAATCCCTTGGATTGAAGGTTGGAATAAGTTCCTAACCTCCATACGAAGGTGAATGCTAAGTTTCATGAGTTTTGGAACAACCGATCAAAAGTTATATCATTTTTGCTTTTGGAGTTCGTGCTGATTTTTTCTGCTGTTCTTGACCCCGATCATACCGCCTCTAGTGCGGTCATACTGACCTCCGGTGCTACCGGTGCCCCCTGCGGTAGCACCGGCCATACAGAGCAATTTACTCCTTCAGGTTTGTTTTTGACTATTTCTTTTGAGAGCTTGGTTGGAGTGTCTTGAGTGAGGGAAAAATTTAATTTGAGATCATTCACCCCTCTCTGATCGTCATTTACTACTTCGGGTTTGTTTTTGACTATTTCTTTTGAGGGCTTGGTTGGAGTGTCTTGAGTGAGGGAAAAATTTGAAATCATTTAGTGCTCCTGAAAAATAAAAATCAGCAATTAATGAAAAGGAATAGAGACACTGTCAATTTTTTTAAAAAATTTACATGCTCGATCATGCTCTAAAATTCTAATGGTATCATAAAGAGTTCACAAAGATCATGTAGTAAAATTTTTAGAAATATTAGACTTCATTTAGTGCCCCTAGAAAATAAAAAACAAAAGAGCATATACAAAGATAGTGGATCGTGATCTGAAAATTTTATAAAATCATTAGCATTGCCTCTGAACCTCACGCAAAAATTTGCAAAAATATTAGACTTCATTTAGTGCCCTCAGAAAACAAAAAAAAACAGAACAGTGTATAAAAAAACAGTAGCACTATCAATTTTTTAAAAAAAATACATAGGTATAATAATGATCTAAAATTTTCATAGCATCATTAGCATTGCCTCCGTACTTCACTTTTAAATATTTTTTAAATTTTTTTGATCTTTTTAATTTGAATTTAAATTCCGCCTGGTTTACCTAGCGGTTTCAAATATGAAACCGGCTCGATACGCTCGATTTTCGCGATTTTTTAGCGATTTTCGTCAATTTTGTGAACCCTAGCTATGAAGCTGAGATCTTGCAAAATACAATCTCACCAAACCAATGTCAATATGTCCATACTATCTGATGTCATCGGCTTTTCCCCTGTAAACAAGAACAAAGAAGAAGCACACTCTCCACACCCCTAAAAACACTATCACACTAGTAATCAACCACAGGTAAAATGTTCCCAAAGAAGGGGGGGAAAGGAAGCAGAACAAAGGGCTAGAATTATTTCAATAAGGGCTTGCATTTCTTTCGCCACAAATCACTCAGACAAACCAATATACCAGAAATGCACGGCCCATGAAGGACTAGATAGACACCCCTATTTGCATAGCATTGACCTAATTAGCCTCTCGTTCTTGTGATTGTGATGCTGCCCCTTCCCCCTTCAGTATGGATCTTTGTCTTGTGAACTACAGGTTTTCCAGAAATAGCTGAAGTTTGATGTAGAACTGGTTCATCATCCTTCTTGTGCTTTATCTTGTATGGCGGTGGGGCATGAATTCTCTGGTTTATGTCATTCAAGGTGACATCACCATGAAAACCGCACGGCTTGATAAGCTCAAAAGGATACGCAACCGATGTTTTAAACTTTCTTGCTCTAATAAAAAATTTTCCAGCTGTGAATCAGAGAACAATGTATGAGTTCACAGATTGCCTGGGGGCAACAAACAAAGGATCCACTATTCAACTAAGGTTGCGCGGGGGGGAGATGGAATTGATGGTGCTTCAATCAAACTGCAGTAGAGTTGGGCACACCTTTTAGAGGTGTAGGTCGATATTGCACGGGGTTCTTCTGAAGTATGTTAACTTGCTCCTGAGGCAAAGAATTTCGATGTACTGAAAATTAAACAAAGTATCGGGTGTTAGTATTTTTATATTTGCGAAAAACAGCAATAATGGAATTCTGGAAATACTTAAGCAGTTTATACTAACTAGAGAGATTGGCTTTTTCCACGGCAGCAGTAGGACTATTCCTGTTGAGAAGAACCAGAAACCATGAGAAACAAGAATACTTCGATTGACAGTTAACAGAAATACTGTTAAGCCATGCAGAAGGTGAAGCTCAGATAAAAAAAAGCATACATTTCTTCAGGCGGCCAACGATGCTCACTATCTTGCGAGTAATCAACTAGCCATTCTTCTGGTAGTTCCTCTGTCCCATTACAGTTTAACAAACACTCGTCACCTAGAGTCACCTCTAGAATTAGGAGAAATGGAGAAGAATGATTTGAGTCTAACACTAACAGAGCTGGTGGAAGACCTACTTGAGAAATCCAAATTCACTTGCAGACATTCTGAGAGTCCATCTTCTGTCATAGGACACTCCATCTACACACATAAAAAGACATCACATGATGGATTAAAACATCATGATAATGCATTTAATATCATTGATTTGATACAGTTTGCAACCCAAAAGTATTAGTGCATAGTTCACTTCATTTTTAAAAAAAAACAGGTCACAGGTGACTTTGAGAAATCCTACTAGAGCACGCACCTCAACATTTTCTGAACAGAACTGCAGCATGCGTCTTCTTTTAGCTTGTAAGGTTTCCTTTCCTTCATCAAAGTCCTTGACAATAATATCTGCATTGTATTTACAGAAGGTCACTAAACTTGAAGTGCCTTTTGGATATGCACCAAAAGGCAAGAAAGATCAGGAATTACAATGAAAGCCATTGTTCCAATTCAAGGTAAAATCATGCTTCCTTTGCATTTTGCACAATTCTAAGTGGTGACTCTAATCAAACCCATACGCGCAAGAAGGCAAATGACAACTAGGAAAATCGTAACCAGAATACTGTACTATCTACCGTTTTTCTTGCATACAGAAATACAACCAAATATAGTGTACAGACAAGTTACCAGAGCTATTAAGAATTAGAAAGCTATTAAAACAACTACAGGGGGGAGATATAATTAAAGAACATTAAAAAGAAAGGAGCAAGGGAAAGTATGCAGACTGTGGTTCAATACAGGATATGGGTAGTAAAAGCATACTAGTAACTTTTTATTTGAACGAACATACTAGTGACTTCATAACTAGGTGCTAGCCATCCCTCTAAGATAGTACAGTATTAATAGTGGATGGTAACCATGATATGTATGCAAGTAAGGTTTTTACCTCCTATATCACAGAACTGAAAATCTATGTCTGTACAGTGTTTTATTGGAGTTTGCTCATCGAACATGCTCCAAGCATCACCCACGTTGTGGTTTGCTTCATCCCAAAAGCAGCTAGACGAATCTGCCAAATCAGAACACAAAAATCTCAGCATCTTTGTATTGGTACAGTTTTAGGACAGAAGGAATGGTGCAAAGCGTGTTGCAAACCAGCTAACAAATCTTTCTGCAGATCATACTCCTGACTCTGCCATCCCCACATCTCACTGTACGAAGTTCCACATTGAAGAGCATCGTTATGGATTGATTATTCAGGCAAAAAACTTGAAAAAAAATAGTGATAAGCAGAGTATATTTCTTTGTACATGCTTATGATATAAGAAGAGTTGCAATCTGAACAGAAAATTACATTGGCCACCTGAACTCAAATTTCAATTCGGACAATTTAGATCATTATCGTTGCACCTATGAAGTGATGTGAAAGGCAACCAACAACTACAATGAGGAGGAGCATGTATCTAAGGTAAAAATTTTCATCTTGTGAGCAACATTACAAGGGTTTTGCTGTGGAATGCCAGAGTGTTCAGAAAAACCTGTCTAATAACGTATTGGTGTCTGATATGTAAAGGAAACCTTGGATGATTAGGAAAATTCAGGCAGGCACATTAAACAAATGCCTAAACAAGGGCTAGTTAAAATCACAAGAAATCATATAACAAAATCAGCAGTTCAGCACCACAATAGTTGCCACAAACATCACGAACAACCATCAATTAGGGTTTAACAGCAAAAGGTATCAACAACACAGCCAACTTAACTGCAACTAACTGAAACACAGTACACCACAAAAGAGCAAAAGCCAAAAAACTTCCTGCAAAAGAAACCATGATCCTTTTCTCCCAGAATTAGAAGATTTTTTCATGCCTCCTACATCATACCACGCCATAAAGACCAAGAGAGAAAAAAAGGGACAGCACAGTTGGTAAGATTACTACCGCACCTAACACTCGTACCAAGAAAGCAAAATTAGGGATCAACAAGGACAGAATTAAAGCGAGGAGAAGGGGAAAAAAATCGAAATTCCGGTTCAACCCGCTCACAAAAAAACCCACCTTTTTCAAAATCCTCGCGCCGTACGGAGCTGAATCACGCAAAGATCAATAACCTGGGAAGGCAAGAAGAGCTCACCTCTGATCGCCAATGCCACCGCCAAAATCCATCCCTGCATTTCAGCGCACAGGGACTGGATCCAAGATTCGGTCTGCTAGTTCTCCATGGACAGAGGTAAAGATGAAGAAATCGGAGCCGGGACAAACGGGAGAGGCGAAGTGGGGAGGAGGTAGAAGAACTGGGGATGGAGAGAGTAGGTACTAGGTTCTAGGTAGGCAGTGGGCACTGCCGCACTGGGCAGTTTCTTTCACCGCTCACTCCCTCTTCTTCTTCTCTGCGCTTTCTCTTATACGTACATTGTGCTTTCGCCAATATATATATCTATAAAAACTATATTATTATTTTTATTATATCTTTCAATAATATATCGAGCTCTAGTCTATAACAGTAAATAACATTAAAGTTAGTTAAATAGAAAAATATATAAAAATCACTTTAAAATATAAAGGTAATATATATATAAAAATAAAATTTAAAAGTCAGAAAAACACACATTACACGATTACATTTTTATCTCCTCTGCTCTGTCTCTTGTTGGACAAGGTTCCTATACAATTAGAACAGGGACCACTAAGTTTGGTGGTCAAGGGATCCTTATCCTCTCTCGCTCTCTATAAACAAGTCAAAAAACTTCTACTTTTTATATCTCTCACCTCTCACACTCCATCGTGACTGCACAGAGGCACGAAGACCGACAAAGAAAACTAAAGGAGCAAAATCAAGTGATGACCGATTATCTTACGATGACAAATTAGGCAATTTAGATGGTAGGATAGTGCGTCTTAACTTATTATGTGATGATAATCTGGCATTTATCAATTAAATGAGAAGATAAGTATGAATATAACACTTAATAATAAATAATCACAGTGCCCGTATGCGAGTACAAAAATGAATGCAAGGATTCAGGTTTTGTTTTTTCAGAGGATTCTGTTGCGTTCTTTAGTTAGGAATTCTCGGGACGTGCGCAAGAAACACATGAAAGAAATGCATGGATTCAGTTTGTGTTTTTTTAAGGATTTTGTTGCATATGAGATCACGCAAGAAAGAAAGGATGTGAAGATACAAGTGCCTTTTTAAACGCCTGCAGCAACTTTATCTTGTGATCATATTGTACGTACTACATATTTAGAAGGAGAGCGAATCAAATAAGGAAATAAATAGGGAGGATCAGCATACAAGGAAACTATATTTGAGTTTCTAAAACTGTACGTACTACATATTTGAAAGGAGAGCGAATCAAACAAGGAAATAAACAGGGAGAATCCACATGTAAGGAAACAAGACTTGAATTTTTTACTGTCTTGACCTCGTGATCGTATTTTTTTTCCGAATATGACTCTTCTCGAGACTTTTTTACGGATCTATCACCATAGAGCCTAATTTGTGTCGGAGAGCGGCGATTTTTTCATTTTTATTCACGGAACCAGCGGTCCGTGAGTCTTTATAATTTTTAATTTTTTCTCGCGGAACCGATGATCTAGCTATTGTTTAATTTTCATCTTTTTTCTGCGAATCCGGTGATTCGTGAGCGTGATTTATTTTCCATATTTTCGGAATTATTTAGTGGACGGACACCGATTGAATTTTTTTCATTTTTTTCTCCGCGCTTGAATTTTTTGATCGCGAGCATTTCTTTTTTTTTTTTGCCAAAATTATCAAGCGGACGCGCACCGCTTGAGTTTTTTTTATTTTCGGGAATTTTTCTTGTATTGGCATTATCATTATAATTTTTCCAAATTAGACTCTCATGGCGATGAATTTGCGATTGTAGCCTAAATGGAAAAATTCAATGAGCGATGGCGCGGTATTATTTACCAGGGCCCAGACTCAAATTTTTTACTATATTAGTGTCGTCGTTATAATTTTTTCTAAATCAGGCTCTCGCGGTGATGAATTTGCGATTGTAGCATCGAGACAGAAAAAATCGATGGTGACCGTGGAGCCGTTGCAAACCTGCGTTCTCCCGGTTACGCTACCCCGGCCGCCGCGTGCAATCTCTCGGCCGCGCTGCCCCGTCTCCCGGTTTCCTTTTCTCAGCACATAATGTATGGTCTTTTCTTTTTTCAGGACATTTGTTTCCTTTTCCTTGATTTCAGGACGTTTGTTTCCTTTTCTTTGATGATGCTTGAGGTGGGGAGAGGTCTGTTGTGGGCCACAGGGATGATTAGACACACTAAACAATGGCCATCGGATGTGGGTGAGTAAAGCTGAGGAAAGATCTGAGAGGTTAATTTTGATGGAGGCAAGTTTCTGGGGACGTTTCGCTGGGTGCACGAATGTTAGGCTATCTCTAGTGGGATGCACTATTTAGGGTGGACGTAAAAAAGAATATTTACGTGCATTATAAAGGGGTATAGATTGTGACCGATTAGTTCACTAATTGAGCAGTTGCAGGAGAGGTTAAGGATTGTAAATTTGCACAAATGGAGTGCAAAGTACAGACTGTAAATAGTGCGACTACGTGAGAGGTGCTTCAATGCTTTTCTTTTTTACAGTTGCACAAATATTAAAGTATGAATGAAAGGTAGATGGAGATTACTTACCCTTTCATCTGCTTTAAAATTTATGCAACTTGTATTAGAAGGTAAAGCATTGAAGCACCGCTTCGACTACTTCAGTTGCGAGGCTCCTACCACAAGGAAGCAAATCGAAAGCCGAACATGCACTGCAAACCGCTAGTATTTGGTTGCCCGGTCAAATGCTAGAGTTTATTTTCATGCCATTGTATTGTACATTTCCGTTTGATTTCTACGACTCAGAAAATTTGATACGTATTGTGATATGCTTAGATTTTTGTGAGGATGTGCACATTTTCACTTCATTTTCTACTACTCGGAAAATTTGATACGTATTATAATACTTCCTTCGTTAAATTTATACGGTATATTTTTCTCTTAGCACGTAAACCAAAAAATATTGAACATAACTAAGTTTTTTCTCAACACTATATTCAATAAATATATAAAGGAGAGCTATATATTTATTAGTGGCATTGGCATAGAGCGAGGATCACACAAATTTTATATTAAACTGTAAATATACCTTATACCATGGATAACACTGTTCAGAAAATAATTCCAATATTGTTGGACCGAGAGACAGCATATAATATGCTTATATTTTTTGTGAGAGGATGTGCAGGATCTGTTTGCTTAATTTATTAGCGAAAATAACATGACTAACAATTAATGCATTAAACTAGGAAGCGGCAGTGGTGGATCGTGACCATTAAATATGGGACCTGAGGCTTCATGTGACTCGGAGGATTGAAGGCTCCTTCGCCACTCGTTACAGTGCCCAGCAGCGGCTGACACGTGGGGCACAAACTGGGTGGCACACATGTCGGATAAAACTACGTAGCTTATCTGTCGTATCTCTAATAGTTCTAATTAGGAGTTGGTGCAGTGATATATTCTTCTCTAAAGTATCTGATTCGTTGAATATGACATGAACGGCTGAGATAGAAGAGGATTTAATTATATCTTAGATTGAAGGATTTTATCGTATCTTTTTTGAATAGAAATATTATTTTAGCATATCTTTATTCACATGTTCTTACTATGGAAGGATGTTATCCATATATCTTATAAATGGAAGGATTTTCTCATCATGTCCTGCATGGATAAAAGGATATACTCACCATATCCCATAATACGGGAATTCTATCTCATAATTTCTGGAAATGCATAGATTAAAAGAAAAGAATCACGCAACCAAATCACGTGCCCATCACGAAGATGTTAGGGAGACCTGGCTTCCATCCGCCCGCGTACGCTGCCTTCTGCTTTCATCTACTCCCTATTAGAGGGCACCCACTCTCATCTCCAGGAGGACAGGTCGGTTGGTAGTGGAGATACACGCAGGAAGAGAAGAGAAAAATCGCGTGCAAGAAGCAAGAAGATTTTCTACAAGAGGAAGGCAATAGCTTTCTCCTCTTTCAATGGTAAGGATTGATATCTCTCTACTAATTCTAATTAAGAGTTGGTGGCGATCGTCCATTCTCCTTCAGAGTACTTGATCCGTTGAATCTAACATGAACGGTTGAGATGGAAGATGATTTAACCTGATAGTCAAATCTCTTCGGAGGAACAAACTTTTCCTACTATTAAAACATAACTAAAGTTAATGTTCTTTGCAAATAAATTTTTTATCGCAAATTGAGTTTTCGTTCTAACACACGGTACATAACTAGTTAGCATAAGTTGGTAGTAGAAATTACGGGAAGAAGCGGTAACAGGAAGATAAAGCCGGAGGAAAGGTTAGGGCTGCACATGGGGGCGTTATGGCCAGAACAGTAAATTCGAAGAATGTCAGCTCTGTGATTCGTCAGATGAGATTAAAATTAGGGGCTTGTTTAAGATTACGACATGTGAGTGTAACCCTCCCTTGGTGTGACACGTGACCACACTTCTTTTTTCTCTAAAAAAACATTTCAATACAAAATACCATGGCAACCAAAACCAAGCGCATGATTTACATGGTGGCCGGTCCGTCCCGACGGATCCACCGTTAATTTGTGATCCAGGCTTTAGTTTTGTGTAACTTGTGCAAGTCAACAAATCTAAGTTTATATGTATAGTTTAGATCTTGATCTTATCCACGAGTTATAGATCTGTTTGCAAGCAACATAATAGGACCTTCGTACATTGGATCAATGTGTTCACCACGCTCTCCGTTTCCAAGATGAACATTAAGTCGAGACCTTAGTTCGGATCGTCCAATCTTAATTTCTAATTAAATTACATAAACATTGGTACCATGCCATAAGTTATAGAAAGCTTCGATTAGTTTATAGAGTAAATTAGATAAACGATAGGTATCATGACGCAAGTTGCAAAAAACCTTGGTACCACTAAGACATTTTGGTCTACACATTGCAAAAATAATGATAAATTCAAATATAATATCTGAGGTTACATGTCAATTACCACTATACCTGAATTTTCTAGAATATGGGTATGTAGTACTCTAATTTCTAATCCTACGGCTTGCGAACGTTCATGGTTTCGGTGTACCGATGATGTAACAGACCAGTACCTAACGAAGAACCATCATCCATGCCAAAGTCAGCCAGACCACTCCACTGACTCGTGTCAGTGTACAAGGATAAAAGATTCTTCTCACTGCCAGCACAACTAGATACCTGTACGCTGCGTGCCACGCCGCGGGCGTCGCTCTCCACGCGAGCAAATTGAGAAAACGTGCGATCGCCGCTCCCTGCACGAGTAAATCGAGGAAACGCGCTAGAATGACCTAAAAATGATTTTGTGTTTTCCGCAAAAGGGCTTAAACGTAGTGCTAGAAAAACGCGAAAAGGACTTAAACGCAATGTATATTTTTTTCAAAAAAAATGACCTGAAAGTATTTTTTCTTTTCCAAAAAAGACCTAATCGTAATTTCGATCTTCCTCAAAAGGACCCGAGCACAGCGTTTAAAAACGCATAAAGGACCTAGACGTAATATATAATTTTTTCCGGAAAAAAGACCTAACCGTAACATTTTTCTCGAAAAAGGACCTGATCGTAATTTTTTTTTCGATAAAAGGACTTGAACGTAAATATTTTCTAGCGGCTCGGCTCCGAGCCGTGAGCACACCGGCTCAAAGCGCCCTGGAGGCGGGAGCTCTGCCATCTATAGGTGATGTATGATACAGACGAGAATGGCAATCGGTAGTGCCAATGGTTCAAAATTCCAGTGAAATTTTGGATTTTAGTTAGGGACGAGATTTTAAATCCTTACAAAATTAAAAAATTTGAAAAAAAATCAAATTGTACAGTATTTCCAAAGATTTCGGTGAAACCTTAGCAAATTTCGTCAGAATTTTGGTAATTTGACCGGAATTCATGTTTTTTGGACCGGATTTAGGTCCGCTTGACTTTCTCTAAATGGTTAGTAGTATAAATGTTAGTATTGAAATTGTAACAACATGGTGGCTGTGGTTCGGTGGTTAGAATTGCATGGTGTGGCCTTAGAGACGTTAGCTTGAATCTAGGAGCTACATATTTCGATGTTCAAAACGACAATTTTTTGTGACCAAAGAGAGTATTCGCCTTATGTTCAATACAAGCATGTGAACAAAATAAAGGATTTAGCGCAACAGGGCTCAATGACCTTTCATTGAGTATAAAGGTCAATGAGATTCTATTTTACTTCAAATTCTCGAATACATATAAGAACATGTACTCCTTGTTAAACAAGGAAAACAACCTAGAATTTACAACTTGCATGCACTGTCAACTCCAATTTCACCAAGAGGTAAAGACATAACATTATACGATGGTTTCACAAACCAGTCGCTACCTCTTCCAGCGAATCCCAGCCAAGCTTAAAGGGTGATTCAGACAAACCCACAGGAATCTCGCTAAGTTATACAGGTTACACACGATACTCACTAGCGTCAACCAAATTTCCACATCCTCCAACAAGAAGCTGAAAAAGGAGCCCTTTCAAAGCGAGGGAGCACCACATCCAGTATGTATGGGTTATGGCCCCAAACCAAAACTGCAAATTTACTTGCGGCACTGTCCGACAGACTTACTGGGTCACGGCACAGAACAGTGCGTACACACATCAAGTATATCAAAATAATTAGACTAGTAAATATCATAGGTTGAAATTATCATTCAGGGTGACTCTATTCGGCCGAAATCTCTGTACAAAAATTCCGGATTTGAATTTTTATTTTTAAATTTCAACCAGATTTCGTTTGAAATTCTGAAATCTTGCTGAAATTTTAGATTTAGTCACTCCGAGATATAGTGTGAAAACGAAATTTAAAACCTTACTGAACCAAACAAACATTTCGACAAGAGGAAATATTCCCATGAGACATATTTGACACTACCTGTACTTTTATTGTTCAGAAAACAGTTTAAATAGTTATAAGAATTCTAAAACAAATTACATAGACAGAATATGATATGAACCACCCTATTAAAAAAATTGATATGACATGATCTACCTTACTCCAAAATCTTAAAGAGAGGTGCTTCAATGTTTTTCTTTTCTACAGTTGCACAAATATTAAAGCATTGGAGATTACTTACTCCTTCGCTTGCTTCAAGATTTGTGCAACTTGTATTAGGAGGGAAAGCATTGAAGCACTGCTCAATCTTAAATCCAATTTTGCTACGCTTCGAGAAACAAAAATGACAAATTTCAGTTAATAGTAGCTTTATCTTTTTTTCCTTTTTTTATTTCGGATTTTATTTTCAGCAGATTGTCTTTTATGTTTCTTAGTAAATAGAACAAATTTGGATTTGACATTTTATGGCATGACAGATCATATAATACCCTACCTATCTAATTTTTTTGGAATTCTTCGTGACTTCATAATCAGTTTCCGAGCAATGGAAACACGGGTAGCACTAAACCGTTGGAAGCACCTGAAATGCTCTCACTGTTCTCTACATGATAATCAGACGCACGACTTCCGATGCCGCGGTAACAAAAAAGCTAACCGTCGACGTCTCCGTGTACTGAACGTACAGGAGACAGAACGGACGGTCAGCAAAGCAAAACAACGCATGCCGCTTCGAGGAGCTAAAACAATTAGCAGATCATTGGGAGTACAAACAGGATGGATGGATAAACGAGTCATGACAGGCAAAGTACCAAATCTTGCTAAACAAATCTCTCTTAAAGTCCTTCAGCTATGGCACAGGGCCAAAGCTTCACAAGTTCTTTAGACTTCTTTCATGTACTCTAAAGATAGATAAGAGTCTACTAGGCAGAAAATAGCGAGGCTGCGACAGCTTTCCTAAGCACTAGGCAGCAGACAACCCCCCAGTCTGGTGAAGCATGGCATCGATCTCGTCTCCGTCTTCCATCTCGAGCTGAAACAGTTCGCGCGAAAACAAAGTCAGGGATTTATCACATGTTAGGGCCCAACTAGTTTAGGAAAAATCTGCAGGAAAGGAACAGCACGCGCCTCATCAGGGGTCTGCTCGCCACGGAGCCTACGACCATCAAACAGGAATGCGATAGCGTTCATATCCACAGACTGGCGGTCGCAGTAGGCATTCATCAGCTTCTTCAGTTGGGTTGATCTCTTGATGCGGAAGAACACCTCATTGCCATCCTACGACACAAGGCATGAGATGCATAAGACGGCACTGAGAAAACACAAGCCGCGGAGAATTCCTAAAACAATTCACTGACTAGTAAAATGTGGCAACATCCTCTGACATACAAAGCTTGACGAGTATATAGATGAATGAATCCGAAACTTTTGAATTCAAAGATCATATCCGGTGGAAAAGCTCACAACCTCAAACAAATGATTGTTTCAAATTTTGGCCATTGTAAATTGTTGTTTTTGCTATACTGCGCTTCTACTGTGAGTCTGCAACCAGTAACAAGCCAATTGGCCCATTACATACACGAATTCCTGGCACAATTATGTACACAAATAGCATTACTTATGTACCACAAAATATCGTTTTAAGTAGATCAATTGCTAGATAAACATAAACATGATTTGCTATGGCCGCTGAATAATATTAAAAAATTAGAGATAATACATGCATATTATAAACAGGACTTTCTTCGACTTGAATACAATTTCTAACCACGGTATTTGGCTCAAAAACACATTCTTTCTACATCAAACTTGCGACTACTCAAAACCAGCAGTGAGCAGTGGCCTATCAAATTCCCTGTCCATAAACAGATAATGTTGTGCCTTAGATATTAGCACTAGAATTAAGGTGCTGTTCAAATGATACTCCCTCCGGTCACAAAGAGTTGTCGCTTTGGACATATGAGTAGTCAAACTTTCAAAACATCGACTGTCAATATGTTTTTAAATATTTAAATTGGATACATGAAAATCATACGTGTAGATTTATCTCGAAAAGTACTTTCATAAAATTATAATTTTATTGGGTTTTATAAATATATTATAATAGAAAATAGTGGTCAAAAATGTGTTTTGGAAACCGTGTCAGTGTCCAAGACAACAACTATTTGTGACCGAAGGCATTATTCGCCTTATGTTTAATGCCAGTATGCGAACAAAGTAAAGGATTTAGCGCAACTGGGCTCAATGACCTTTCATTGGGTATAAAGGTCAATGGGATTATTTTACTTGAAATACTCGAAAACATAGAACAACATGTACTCCTTGTTAAACAAGGAAAACAACCTAGCATTTACAGCTTACAAGCACAATCAACTCCAATTTCACCAAGGAGGTAAAGACAGAACATTATATGATAGTTTCACAAAACAGTCACTACCTCTTCCAACGAATCCTAGCCAAGCTTAAAGGGTGATTCAGAGAAACCCACAGGAATCTCGCTAAGTTATACAGGTTACACATGATACTCACTAGCGTCAAGCAAATTTCCACATCCTCCAACAACACTAGCTGAAAAAGTAGTCCTTTTAAAGCGAGGGATAACAACATCTACTAGAAACCAGTATGTATGGGTTATGGCACCAAACCAAGACTGCAAATTTACATGTGGCACTGCCCAACAGACCCACTAGGTCACGGCACAGAACAACACACACTATATAGTCAAGTATACCAAAACAATTAGACTAGCAAGTATAGTGGGGTTAAAATTCTCATTCATGATAACTAATTCCATCGTGTTTCATCTTACTCTTATTCTACATTGTCTGCCCTGCATTAGAAAATCAGCATTTCAGCACTAGCCCTAGTACAGATTACTTGATAAGCAATGCCATCTTAACCATTTTATGTTCTTCACACCGTCTTCAGATAACACTTAACGAGAAAATCAATAGTTCAATGTAACATCTAATAGGCAATGTGCAGTATACCAACAAGATCAGAGATGCATGAAAACAAAATTGAAGCCTATAACGAACAAGCAGCGCCATGCCATCCACGGCTACCCTATGTAGAGGCCGATCACACTATAAAGGACTTCAGGGGTGGGGGTGACGAGGAAAGGAAGGATCTGTGGCGAACCTATCCCTTTGATGTGGGCGCTGCCCTGCTCGCCCGCCGACTTCTTATACGTCCGACGTCTCCTCCTCTCCTCCTTGTAGGGGTAGGTCGGATTGATTTGTCGCACCGCCGCGTAGTCCAGCGATCAAGTTGAAGCAAAGTGTTTTTTTCCTTTGCGATGCATCACTGGGGAGGCTGCTTAGAGTCAAATTAAATACACGACCTCGTGTCCAGGATCCACGCGCGGGGCGTTTGTGGGCCGCGTGTTTCCAATGATTGGATTGGCCGACCTCGTGCGAGCAGGCGTGCAGGCTGTTCGAGTTTGGTGATCGCCTACAAGCGCCCGCTTCACGGGCCGCGTGAGATCTGCATGCGGACCAGGTCAAGGACGATGGTGTGTACTACGTTGGGTTCGCTTTTGCTTGCGGAAGACAACGACACAATTTCGCCGCATGGCGCTCGCAACTTCGCATTTGCATCACATGCAAAATCCTCAGACCTCTTCACACCGCGGAGAAGCAAATACTACTCCGTAGCAATTGAAAGCAAAGGGGGCAGGGAGGTGAGGCCCACTAACCTTGACCTGGTCCGCGTGCAGATCACACGCGACCTATGAAGCGAGCACCCACAGATGATCTACTAACTCGAACAGCTCGCACACCCTCCCGCACGTGGGAGGCCAATCCAATCAGTGGAAACACAAGGTCCACAGACGCCCCACGAGGGATCCCGTACACGAGGCCACGTATTCAATCTGACTCTGAGCAATTGCCCTATAAGATCCTTCGGTGCACCCACAACGAAAACTCATCGCAAAGGCAAACAACCCCCGCTCCAACTCTGGTCGCCAGACTCTACAGCATCACGATAAGATCAACCATACCTACCCGTGCGAGGAGCAACAGAGGCTTGGAGAAGTCAGGCACGGTGGCAGAGAAGCCAATGGACGAGCAGGGCATCGCCTACATCAACATCAAGGGATAGGTCCACCTTCCTTTTCTCTTTCTCCCCCAACCTAGTTGTGATTGTCACCTCACCAACCTAGTTGTGATCAACCTATGTCGCCTCTTGTGTTGGTAGAATTGTGTATGTTTGTGCAAAATTGATAGGGTAGCCATCGATAGCATGACGATGCCCATTCGTTACAGGTTACGATTGTACTTTTATGTGTCCCTGATCTCACCGATATATTGTATAATATACATTAGATGTTACATTGAACTATTCATTTTCTCGACAAGCGTTATCTGGAGAGTGTGAAGAACAGAAAATGATTAAGATGACATCAATCATCGAGCAATCTGTACTAGGACAATCTGTAGTAGGGCTAATGCAGAAATGCCGAATTTCTACTAGAGAGTAAACAATAGAAATGGGATTGTCTCTTTCTAAAAAAGGTTAGCTATCATGAGGTCATACGCTATGGCAAAGTTCAAGAAATCCTCTCCTTGGCTCCTATCGCCATAACCAAAACCCCTATGAACTCTCTCAAACCCACAACTAGTTGTACCAACATGGCCGTTGAAATCACCTCCTAAGAAAAACTTCTCATTGCTTGACACACTTCAAACCATGTCATCTAGCTCCTCCCAAAATTGTCTCTTAATGGCCTCACACAAACTTAGTAGTGGAGCATAAGCACTAATAACGTTCAAAACTAAAACACCAATGACTAGGTTGACGATGATCCAAGTATGGGGGTGGGATTTGGAGAAAGCTATATGACACTTGCTAAGTTATACCTAATTACAACTTATAAATTGATAATCCACTGTACTTGCCAAGCTATACCGAGATAATTAGATAAAGATGATACAACAGACCATATTTCCTCATTTTACCCCAATTGCTGAAAAAAAAAGGATTTTTGCGTATGGCACGTCGGCACAGAACAATCACCACAGTCAAGTCATGTACGATGTTGCTCGAAACAGTAAGGCTACAAAGAATTCAACTTATTACTGTTGCTCATCACTAATCTCCATTAGAAACTCAGCACCAAGACACTAGTCCTAGCACAGATTGATTGATGCATCATAATCACTCTTTCCTTTACACACCCTTTAGACAATAGCTCAAAAGAAACATCTGTACAGAATACAGTCAACCTTGTCCCATTGTGTTTCCTGTGGGGAGGAAACAAACACGCACAAGAGCAAATCAAGTACGGAGCACAGCGAGACTAGGGGCGCTTGCCTAGAACAACTAAGGTCGCAATAGCGCCACAGCAATCGCTACCACACCAATCTGAATACATCGCTCGGAGAGCCGAACACACAAAATCAACAGCGCCACGGCATGGCTGCCCGACCTACCGATCTCAATTCTCCAATCACGCAATTCTTACAATACAAGAACCACCAGGGAGACAAGAATCGCAGAGTGGAGGGGAGGGAAGAGGCAGAGGCGGACCTGTCCCTTGACCTTGAGATTGATGTGGGCGCCGCCGCCCTGCTCACCCGCCGGCTTCTTGTCCTCCTCTCCCGCCGCAGCCGACATCTCCAACCCTCTTCTCCTACCAAACACAGGTTAGATTCGACGCCCAAGCACCAGCACAACCCAACGATCTGTAATGTATCAGAGAGGAGGGAGCGACGAACTCGCTTCTTGTGCGGACCCTAAGGATTAAGGGTCTTATAGTGCGGCGACCTAGAGCCATATTTAATACTCCCCTGGCGTCCGGATCCACCCTGTGCGGGCACCCTGTGGGCCGCGTGTGGAGGGCGGCGTGTCGTGTGGGCTGTTCTGGCGCCGGATCGCCTGCGGCCATCGCTTCGGTGCTGGGGCCGCATAAAACTCTGCGCGTACTTTGCACGCGACCGGGTCGAAGCAAAAATGTTTTTGGGGCTGTTTGTGAGTGAACCAAAACAGTGACATGATTGAGGTTAGACGTCATTAGTATTCTCTCACTCCAAATTTATACGACATATTTTCTTCTACCACATAGATCAAGAAAATATTAAAAATAACTAGATTATTTATACTTATTATCTCTAAACAGTGTACTCAATGCACACATAGTAAAGAATACTCCATCCATTTCACAAAAACTTGTTGGTTTGGAATACGTGCAGCCAAATTTTGAAAACTTTAGCTATCGATATCTTTTTAAATATTTAGATTTGATGCATGAAAATCATATGTGTAGATTCGTCTCGAAATGTACTTTCATAATATTATAATTTTATTAGATTTTTAAAACATGTTATAATAGAAATTAGTGGACAAAATTGAGTTTTGCATTAGTTATGAGAACTTTTCTTATTACTGATTTATCTGATACAAATGTTTCATAATTTTTTCACCAAATGGCGTATTGAAAACATAGATTAATAAAACAAATATACATATATATTCATATAAACCACGGGAGACAAATATGCACTATTTCGGTTCAAAGATTACAAGTACATGGGGTGGTTTTATATAGTCGGATTGAAACCCAGTTAGGAAAGGATAGAATCCATATTTGTTAAGCATGGATATTGAGGCATCGTAAATATCTCCTAATAAATGTAACATCCCAAAAATTTGAGTTTTGGAATGTTGGAATTCAAAATTTAACCATTTGCGTTTTCTTGAATTAACTCCAGCTTAATTTGAATTTCTAAATAATAAAAGGATTTAATTTGACTAAACTATTCATCAAATTAAAAAATTTCAGTTTTTGTGGGATTCCTTGTGCTCCAAGGAATTTTTACGTATTTTTAGGGATTTTTGAATTTATTTGATATTTATTTGAATTTATTTGAAATTCGGATTTTCTTAAATCGGAAAATGTTTTCTATTTTCAAAAAGCCTCTTGGGCGAATCCTCTGCTGCCCGTTCCGACCCTTCGCATTGACCCGCTCACTTCGGCCCGCTGCTCATGCATGTGACCCGCTCGGCTTTCTCGCTTGACCAATTACCGCGTCGGCCGTCCGATCGACGCCACGTGTCTTGGTGGGATCGCGCCATGAAACCCTAGCCGCCGCCGACTCGAGTCCGCCGCCGCGACGCCGCCGTCTCGAGTCCGCGTCCGTGCGCTGCGTTCCCGAGGCTATAAAGCCGCGGCCGCACGCCGAGGTTCCTCCTCGCGCGCTTCTTTTGCCCGCTTCGCCGCCGAGGCGTCGCCGATCCTTCGCGTGAGCTCGCCGAGTCCGCCGCCTTGCCGAGATCTTCCACCGCTTTTTCTTCGTCGCCGGTCGTTCGCCGCCCCCGCTTGCATCTCGAGTTGCCGCGTCGTCCCCTCCCGGTTCGCCTTGCCCGCGCCCGTCCGGCTCTCCTCCGCCGCCGGCCTCGTCTTCTTCCCGTCTCGGTAAAACCTCGCCGCCGTTCTTCTTCGCCAACCACAGCCATCCGATCGCTGTGTGCGTCTCGGATCGCGCCACGTCTCTGTCGGCCGAGCTCTTGCGTCCCCGCCGTCCGTCGCGATCGGACTTGCCGGATCGTGCGCGTCACCTCCGGCCTGCGCGCTCCTCTGCCGTCGGATCTTGCGTCGCGTCGGATCTTGACAAGCCGCGTGGCGGCTGCGTCGCTCTTTGCTGCGTCGGTAGGCGGCTGCGTCGTCGGCCCGGCGTCCACGGGTGCACGGGTGCACGGTGAGCCGGTAGCGCCGTGGACCCGATCCACTGTGAACCCGATGACGTCGGCGTTGCGTAATAAATCCTTTTCAAGATACAAAAATAAATCCAAAAATTCCGATTTTCGATTTTACGTATTTTCTCTGAATTTAATCTTTGGAGGCCGTTCTCGCTCATACGAACTCCGATTGAGGCGATTCAAGTTTCTAAATTTTTCTAAAATCAAGATCTATCTTCCAGAGCCATTTATTTTCAGTTTTGAGCTTGTTTGAGTCTCTGTTTTGTATTTATTTGGTTTCGTTGCTTATTTTCCGGTGAGCGCTAATTAGGAAGCGACGAAGACTTGAAGACCAAGATTGACACTAGATCAGCAAGGCAAGTCGTAACCTTTGATCATATTGATCCTATGTTTGCAAAGTAATTTATTTTATACACTTGCATGCTATTTACGTATCAATGTTTATTTAATGGGAGTAGATGTATGCCTAGTTGACATTATGCCACCTTGATTCGTTGTATGCCATGTATCCATTGTTAAACCTAGGTTGGGACATTACTAGTTGGACATAATCATAATACCAACATTGGGTTATCGTAGCTATGCTTAGACATGCTTACATATACGTTGGGATTCATGTCACATGTTGAATAATGTTAATCTTGACTTAATGAGATATTGAATCGTGGCCGTTAGCCTTTGTTGTAAAATTTGTTGTACCATGGCGGGGTTTGCCATTGGTCTTGGTTGAACAATTGTTTTCCCTCGGGCAAGTGATCGTGCGATAAAGGGGTGCTTTCTAGCACGTTGGGATGTGGATGTCTTGCCCGAGACAACTTAAGGACTTAATCTTGTGCGCCATTGAACTGGGTCTAATCGTACTACCACATGTGCGGAATGGGACAGACCTAGTGATTAATTTGTAATGTCTAGTCTTGAGTACGCCAATGGTGGTGTGGGTTCGGGATGGACGAGTAGATTCACATGGCGCAAGAGGGGCCTTATGGGCGAAACCTTAGCGCAGCGATCTGAGTTTAGACAATGCATTGTAAAGGCTCTGTCATGATATCTGCGACACACCAAAGGAAGTGTGTTAGTAACGTTTGCACAAAGAGATGTTCATGTCTTGTGGGTAAAGTTGTACAACCTCTGCAGAGTGTAAAACTATTCGGATAAGCGCGTCATGATCATGGACAAAGCCCAGGAATTTCACATGGGGTATAGAGTGTTTCATGAAATGTGGAATGTGAAATTGTTGGGATGTGAGCGGGAGTTCTTTGTTGTTTTGTTGTCTATCATTGATCTATCAGTTATTTATTTATGTTTTCATAAATATGCTTTCAATCTATTTATTGTATTTCCATTCAAGTTATTGCTTTCTGCAAAATAAACTATATAGCCATCCTTGTCAAGCCGTGCATAAATATATTGCATCAATTCCCTACGACTTCTTTGAGTACCTTTGTACTCACGGCTTTATGCCCTTGTTGATCGATTCTTTGAAGGAGATAATGAGTCTCATGAAGAGGAATTCTATGAAGACTACGTGGATTAGGAAGGCGTTCCCCAGACGATTGCCTGTGGCATGTCGAATGGTTCAAGTTATCTTTTCCGTTGCAATAGTATTTGTTTCTTAAGCCCTTAAGGCACAATGGTGTAAACATTGACCATAAGGTCGTTTGCTTTATTTAATAATAATTTGCTTCTTCTTAGTTAATTCGTTGTATGGAATGATATTACATCTGTGTTTCCACTGTGTGCACTAGCGTGATCCTGGACTAGTGCAGTATACACAGAGGGTTTCGGATTTGTAAATCCGGGTCCCGACAGAGATGGTATCAGAGCCATATCGACTGTAGGTCGCTATCCTAGTTAGCATGGTCTTCAAAATTATTTTCTAAATTAAACCAACAAATTGGTACTTAATAGTTTTCGTCTCCTCTCAACTTATTCTTAGGTTCTTATTCCTTTCCTTTCCTTGAAACATGGTTTGAAATTTAAATTGATCTTATCCTATGAAACTTCTCAAAGCCTCAAGTCTTCTGCAAGGAATCAAATCAAGGAAGATGATGATCAAGCCATCAAAGACATATCAGAAGCCTACCAAATAAGATAGGTTTTGGTGCTCGCGGTGTTTGAGCATGTCTTTCCCTTTCGGTTTAGTTACGTTTAGTCGCGTATACTAAGATTTTCTTCTTTGGGCGTCTGGTATGTTGTACACTTGCCTCAAGCACGGTGTTACAACCATACCTTTAATTGAAAAAAAAAAAAACTTGATTTGCCTCCTTAATTTGAAGCCTTTCGGTTGTATCCTTTTGTCCCTAGGTATTACCTTCTCCCTAGATGATCTTACCACGCATCTCTCGCTTTTCCTCTTACCTATCAAACCCTTGCGCTGCACCTCGGATGGTTGACACTCGTTCGAGCCGGTCGCGATTCTCCAATGGATGCGGTGCAGTGCCAACACCAACTCCAACCCCAATGCACCACCGCCACCACCAGCGGTGCGATGACGGAACATGGGACATTTTCTAGCAGCTCGGACTCGACTTATGAACACAATGATGCGAACATGAACAACATGATGAATCGCCAGAAACTGCATTGCTCTAGCCAATCTGTTGAACCAAAGCAAAACCAAGTCTTCTTTGCACCTCCTCAAGCTCGTCTCGGTCAAGCTAGCGTAATTTATGAGGACTCGTCCGCCAACTTTCTCAACTCTTGAGAACCATTGGGCCGATGATTGGATCCGCTCCATTGAGAAGAAGCTTGAAATTGCCCAGTGCACCAATCGTGAGAAGGTTCTCTATGCCGCTCATCATTTGGAGGGCACCGCATTGAATGGTGGGAGAACTCTGATCTTGCCCATGATGATCCTCGGACTATCACTTGGGCGAGTTTTCCACCGCTTTCGCCACTCTCATATTCCTGATGGAAAAGTGGAAATGAAGAAGAATGAATTTCGAGAGCTTAAGCAAGAAGGAATGTCAGTGAGTGAATACCTTAATAAGTTCACTCAACTCGCTCGCTACGCACCAGAGGATGTAGCCACAGATGATGCTCGTCAGAAGAAGTTCAAGCGTGGACTCAATCCAGGATTAAAGGTGCAAGTCATTGGCAATGACTATGCAGATTTCTAGCATCTGGTAGATAAGGCTATGCTCATTGAGGAATCTCGTCGGGAATTGGAAGAATCCCGTAAGAGAAAGATGATGTAGCATGGAGCCCATCAGAGTCACCAGCAGAGAGTCAGAACCAATGCTCAACAGCCTGCTCGCTTCACTCCTCCGAATACATTCAGGACCCCTGCACCAGCACCTCGCCCAGCTCCTTCAGGCAATCGCAACCCTAGCGCCAACAGCAATCCACCTCAGAGAAACAGTAATCCAGCTGCAGGAGTCACATGTTTCAACTGTCATGAACTTGGTCACTATGCCAACAAGCGTCCAAGGAAGCAAGTGTGACGCCGGTTCGTTTCAACTTGGGATCTACGCCAGCCAAGACCTCTGCACCAGGATCAGGACGTGGAGTTCCCCAGACTCCCAATCAAGCCATCAGGACTCCACCACCTGTTGGAAGAGGCCGTGTGAATCACGTCACCACCGAGGATGCCCGACCGCACGGGCGTCATACTAGGTAAGCTCCTAGTCAACTCAAAGATCCGCCATGGTTTTGTTTGATTACGAGCTACGCATTCGTTTGTTTCTCGGAGTTTTGCCGCAAATCATCGATTAAAGACAATGCCTCTTAAGATCGTTTTATTAGTGCAATCTCTCGGTTACGATTTGAGTACGAACCAAGGTGCCCGAAGTTAAGATATTAATTGGAGGGTAGAATTTCTAGCCAACCTTATTGTCCTAGACACCAAGTCCCTAGATGTGATCCTAGGAATGGATTGGCTCTCCAAGAACCAAGCGATTTTGGATTGTGGGAATAGAGATCACCCTAACCATCCAGATGGAACCAAGTTAAAAGTTCAAGCCGATTCAGATCGGTCAGAAGGATTAGAGTTTGTAGTGCCAAAGGAATAAGCTTGGAAGATGTGCGATCGCGTGAATTTCCGATGTGTTTCGGATGAGTTGCAGGATGCCACCGGATCGAGATATAGAGTTCTTGATAGAACTAGTGCCTGGAACACCACCCATTTCCAAGAGACCCTATAGGATGCCAGCTAATGAGTTAGCCGAAGTAAAGAGACAGATTAAAGAGCTGCAAGATCAAGGATTTGTTCGACCAAGTTCTTCGCCATGGGGAGCACCAGTTCTTCTAGTTGAAAAGAAAGATGGAACTCAGAGAATGTGTGTGGATTATCGCTCACTCATTGAGGTCACCATCAAGAATAAGTACCCTCTGCCAAGAATCGATGATTTGTTTGACCAACTTCAGGGAGCCGGAGTGTTCTCGAAGATTGATTTAAGATCAGGTTACCACCGGTTGAAGATTCGTCAAGAGGATATTCCCAAAACGACTTTTGTTACTCGGTATGGGCTGTATGAGTATACCGTGATGTCCTTTGGATTGACCAATGCCCCTGCCTACTTCATGACCTTGATGAATAAGGTATTCATGGAGTATTTGGATAAGTTTGTTGTTGTTTTCATTGACGACATTCTGATCTACTCCAAAAGTGAGGAAGAACATGAGGATCACTTGCGCCAAATCCTAACGAAGCTAAGAGAGAATCAGCTTTATGCAAAGTTTAGTAAATGTGAGTTCTGGATGAAAGAAGTTGCTTTCCTAGGTCATGTCATATCTGGAGAAGGAGTCATTTGTTGACCCGGAAAGGTGCGAGATGTGCTAAGTTGGGAGTCACCCAAGGCGGTACCCCAAATCAAGTTTTCTTGGAATGGCAGGATATTATCGCCGTTTCATAGAAGGGTTTTCTAGAAAAGCTAGACCGCTCACTCAACTTTTAAAGAAGGAAAAGAAATTTGTTTGGACATCGGAGTGTGAGCAAAGTTTTCAAGAATTAAAGAAGTGTTTGACAAGCGCCCAAAGTGCTTATTACGCGGATAATAGGAAGGATTTTGAGATATTCGTGATGCATCCCGACAAGGACTCGGTTGTGTGCTAATGCAAGATAAGAAGGTTGTAGCGTATGCTTCAGCGACAACCGAGGCCACATGAAGTTAACTATCCTACCCATGATTTGGAATTAGCGGTAGTAGTGCATGCTTTAAAGATTTAGCGTCACTATCTCATTGGTAATCGTTGTGAAGTTTATACGATCACAAGAGTTTGAAGTATATTTTTACCCAAGTGACCTCAATATGAGACAAAGAAGATGGTTGGAATTGATCAAGGACTATGACATTGGGATTCATTATCATCCGAGCAAGGCCAATGTCGTAGCCGATGCTTTGAGTAGAAAGAGCTCCGCAACACTGATGATTAAGGAAAGTCACCGACCCTTTATAAGGAATTTGAAGCTTAGTTTGGAATTGATTCGGGAAGGGTATTTAGCTACCTTGGAAGTCGCCCTACGTTGGAAGATCGATTCGAGAAGCACGGGTAGATGATGCCGAGCATTAAGGAGATTAAGAGCAATATGAAGAAAGGAAAAGCCTCGAGTTTCTCTCGAAGATGAACAAGGTACTATTTGGTATGAGAAGCGTATTTGCGTACCAGATCAGAAAGAGCTTAAAGAGTTGATTCTCAAGGAAGCGCATGAGACTTTATACTCCATTCATCCTGGAAGTACCAAGATGTATCAAGACCTCAAGGAAAGGTATTGGTGGCCTAGTATGAAGCGTGAGATTGCGAATATGTTGCACTTTGTGATGTCCGCGGAAGGTCAAGGCAGAGCATCGAGGCCGCGAGGATTGCTGCGACCATTGAAGATTCAGTGGAAGTGGGAAGAAATTGGTATGGATTTCATTACGGATTTCCTAAAACCCAAGCGAGTTATGACTCGATCCGGGTAATAGTGGATCGATTGACTAAGGTAGCTCACTTCATTCCAGATTAAGACTACCTATGCGGGAGATAAATTAGCGAGTTATATATGTCAAGGATCGTCGGTCTTCACGGAGTGCCTAAGAAGATAGTGTCCGATAGAGGAACCCGGTTTACCTCTCGTTTTGGCGAGTGCGCGCGAAGCCATGGGAACTCATCTCGATTTGATCGCCTATCACCCTCAAACCGATGGATGATCGTGGCGTGTGAATCGATTCTTGAGGATATGTTAAGAGCTTGTGCCTTAACTTATGGTGTCAAGTGGGACAAGTGTTTGCCCTACGCCGAAGTTTTCGTACAACAATAGTCATCAAGCCACCGCAAATGTCGCCTTTTGAAGCCTTATATGGAAGGAAGTGCAGAACCCTCTCAACCGGAAGGAGTCGAGAAAGACAATTGTTTGGTCTGCCATCTTGCAAGAAGCAGAAGAGCAAGTTCACTAATTCGAGACCGCTTGAAGATAGCTCAAAGCGCACAGAAGAGTTATGCGGATAATCGTCGCAGAGATTTGAGTTTGAGCCCAATGATTATGTTTACCTCGAGTTACCCTCTCAAAGGAGTTAAGAGATTTCAAGTAAAGGAAAGCTTGCCCTAGATATGTGGGACCGTTCAAAATCTTGGAGCGAAGAGGCGAGGTTGCCTACAAGTTAGAATTGCCTCGATCTTTTCTTTGGAATCCATGATGTGTTCCATGTATCGCAATTGAAGAAGTGCTGCGTGTGCGGAGAGCAGATGTCATTGGAAGCCATTGATTTGCAAGAGGATCTTACCTACAAGGAGCAACGGTGAAAATTTTGGATATCGCAGAGCGTATCACGAGAAGCAAGATCATCCGTTTTGCAAGGTCGATGGAGCCATCATTCGTAAGAGGAAGCAACTTGGGAGCGAGAAGAGGATCTGAAGTCCGAGTTTCCCACCTATTCCTAGCCACTGAATCTCGGTCGAGATTCCATTTAAGGGGACGTTTGTAACATCCCAAAATTTGAGTTTTGGAATGTTGGAATTCAAAATTTAACCATTTGCATTTTCTTGAATTAACTCGACTTAATTTGAATTTCTAAATAATAAAAGGATTTAATTTGACTAAACTATTCATCAAATTAAAGAATTTCAGTTTTTGTGGGATTCCTTGTGCTCCAAGGAATTTTTCTATATTTTGGGGATTTTTCTGAATTTATTTGATATTTATTTGAATTTATTTGAAATTCGGATTTTTCTTAAATCGGAAAATGTTTTCTATTTTCAAAAGCCTCTTGGGCGAATCCTCTGCGACCGTCTCGCCTCCGCTTCATGCCCGCTCCGCTCGGCCCGCCTCTCATGCATGACCGCTCGCTTTCGCTCGCCCCAAATGCCCCGCGTCGGCCGTCCGATCGACGCCACGTGTGCGGCTGGGATCGCGCCCGCGAAACCCTAGCCGCCGCCGACTCGGAGTCCCGCCGCCGCACGCCGCCGTCTCGGAGTCCGCGTCCGTTGCGCGTTCCCCGAGGCTATAAAAGCCGTGCCGCACGCCTGCCGAGGTTCCCCTCCTCGCGCCGCTTCTTTTGCCCCGCTTCTCGCCGCCCGAGACGTCGCCGATCCTTCGCGTGAGCTCGCCGGAGTCCGCCGCCCTTGCCGAGATCTTCCACCGCTTTTTCTTCGTCGCCGGTCTTGGTTCGCCGTCCCGCTTGCATCTCCGAAGTTGCGCGTCGTCCCTCCCGGTTCGCCTTGCCCCGCGCCCGATCCGGCTCTCCTCCGCCGCCGGCCTCGTCTTCTTCCCCGTCTCCGGTAAAACCTCGCCGCCGTTCTTCTTCGCCCAACCCTGGCCATCCGATCGCCTGTGTGCGTCTCAGATGCGGCCACGTCTCTGTCGGCCGAGCTCTTGCGTCCCCGCCGTCCGATCGCCAGTCGACGCACCGGATCGTGCCGCGTCACCTCCGGCCGCTGCGCCACTCCTCTGCCGTCGGATCTTGCGTCGCGTCGGATGCGCGCCGCGTGGCGCTGCGTCCTTCTGCTGCGTCGAGCATGCGTGCGTCGTGACGACGCAGGTGCACCGGTGCACGGTGAACCGGCTTGGCCGTGGACCCGATCCACTGTGAACCCGATGGCGTCGGCGTTGCGTAATAAATCCTTTTTGATACAAAAATAAATCCAAAAATTCCGATTTTACGATTTTCTGTATTTTCTCTGAATTTAATCTTTGGAGGCCCGTTCTCGCTCATACGAACTCCGATTGAGGCGATTCAAGTTTCTAAATTTTTCTAAAATCAAGATCTATCTTCCAGAGCCATTTATTTTCAGTTTTGAGCTTGTTTGAGTCTCTGTTTTGTATTTATTTGGTTTCGTTGCTTATTTTCCGGTGAGACGCTAATTCCGAGGGAGCGAACGAAGACTTGAAGACCAAGATTCAAACACTAGATCAGCAAGGCAAGTCGTAACCTTTGATCATATTGATCCTATGTTTGCAAAGTAATTTATTTTATACACTTGCATGCTATTTACGTATCAATGTTTATTTAATGGGAGTAGATGTATGCCTAGTTGACATTATGCCACCTTGATTCGTTGTATGCCATGTATCCATTGTTAAACCTAGGTTGGGACATTACTAGTTGGACATAATCATAATACCAACATTGGGTTATCGTAGCTATGCTTAGACATGCTTACATATACGTTGGGATTCATGTCACATGTTGAATAATGTTAATCTTGACTTAATGAGATATTGAATCGTGGCCGTTAGCCCTTTGTTGTAAAATTTGTTGTACCATGGCGGGGTTTGCCATTGGTCTTGGTTGAACAATTGTTTTCCCTCGGGCAAGTGATCGTGCGATAAAGGGGTGCTTTCTAGCACGTTGGGATGTGGATGTCTTGCACGAGACAACTTAAGGACTTAATCTTGTGCGCCATTGAACTGGGTCTAATCGTACTACCACATGTCCGGAATGGGACAGACCTAGGCGATTAATTTGTAATGTCTAGTCTTGAGTAACGCCAATGGTGGTGTGGGTTCCGGATGGACGGGTAGATTCACATGGCGCAAGAGGGGCCTTATGGGCGAAACCTTAGCGAGCGTCGGAGTTTAGACAATGCATTGTAAAGGCTCTGTCATGATATCTCTGCGACACACCAAAGGAAGTGTGTTAGTAACGTTTGCACAAAGAGATGTTCATGTCTTGTGGGTAAAGTTGTACAACCTCTGCAGAGTGTAAAACTATTCGGATAGCGCGTCATGGTCATGGACAAAGCCAGAATTTCACATGGGGTATAGAGTGTTTCATGAAATGTGGAATGTGGAATTGTTGGGATGTGAGCGGGAGTTCTTTGTTGTTTTGTTGTCTATCATTGATCTATCGATTATTTATTTATGTTTTCATAAATATGCTTTCAATCTATTTATTGTATTTCCATTCAAGTTATTGCTTTCTGCAAAATAAACTATATAGCCATCCTTGTCAAGCCGTGCATAAATATATTGCATCAATTCCCTACGGCTTGCTGAGTACCTTTGTACTCACGGCTTTATGCCCTTGTTGATCAGTTGCTGAAGGAGATAATGAGTCTCATGAAGAGGAATTCTATGAAGACTACGTGGATTAGGAAGGCGTTCCCCAGACGATTGCCTGTGGCATGTCGAATGGTTCAAGTTATCTTTTCCGCTGCAATAGTATTTGTTTCTTAAGCCCTTAAGGCACAATGGTGTAAACATTGACCATAAGGTCGTTTGCTTTATTTAATAATAATTTGCTTCTTCTTAGTTAATTCGTTGTATGGAATGATATTACATCTGTGTTTCCACTGTGTGCACTAGCGTGATCCTGGACTAGTGCAGTATACACAGAGGGTTTCGGATTTGTAAATCCGGGTCCCGACAATAAACCTCCACTTGACTCAAAAATCCATAATGAATTGTCTCCATAAAACCCGGAGGGGCAATTAAGCACCATAAATGCCAACCAAGTTTAGGCAATGTTTGAACTTTGTATTTGAAAGTGTCTTGGTAAGTATGTCTGTAGGATTATCATCAGTATGTATCTTTCCTATAACAACTTTGAAAGTTCAAGCTCTATTAAGTTGGTTTTGGTGTTAATGACAAATCTAATATTTAGACTAACTCTTTTGATAATCATAATAATGATTAGTCTCAATTGTTAATTAATGATAAATCTTTTATGAGACTAACTCTTTTGTTGAGCTTAACTCTTATTAGTCTCTTTTGGATGAAAAAGATGTAAATATCAAAGCTATGCACTCAAGTTCATATTATCATATCTTGTTGCATTCCTTGGATATAATTTTCATTATCATATTGATAAATCTAAATACGAGATTAACTCTTTTATTGAATATACTTTTGTTTAGTCTCATCTCATTAAAAAACGAAAAAACCAAGGTCTGCACTCGTATTCATTTTATGATATCTTAATGCATATTTTGGATTCAAGTTAAAGGATGAACTCTACCGTTATTTATATCTCAAGATGTGCATTAATGTTTTAATTCTATATAGACATGAATGCATATATTTAGGGGGAGTTCATACTTTACTTTGATGTTTCAATAGAATTGATCTAATTCATCTTTCTATATCAAGGATCATTACTTTGAAACAATCATTTGAGTATATATAACACTTGTGTAGTTATAATATACTCATGTTAATATAGGACAAACTCCAAAGCAATCTCAAATTTATTATGTGCATATTGATTTCAAGTTCAATTATTTATATGCACATATATGCAATGGAGTTTATTCTATAATTCATGGTCTTAAGAGTATTGATCTATTTCCACCACTTCATATAAATTGGATCATTACTTTTAGATTCTATTGAATTGAGTATATGAAACTTGTGTAGTTAATATATACCTGTGACAATTTAAATTCAATTTAAATTGTGTTCGGTTGCCATTCAATCAACAAAGAACTAATCATGTGTTGATGGACAAAAAACTAATCATGTATTGATGGTTCACTTTGTTGATCTTAACGCAATTGAAAGTTCTTGAGTATATGAAGCATTAGTTGTATTAGTATACTCAAGACACAATTAATCTTTCAATCAATTTATCTTTGGGTTGTGATCAATCATCAAAGGATAAGATCAAAGGATCTTGGGAGTATCCATCATGTGTTAATGGAGTGCATTGATGATTGAGACAACCATGTATTTTGGACTAACACTTTCAATGAGTTTGAAATAGGTTAAGTCCAAGGATGCGATAGATAAACGGGACAAGTACGTCATCATGTGTTGATGAGCATCAAAAGAGGATCCCGAAGCTAAGATAAGGGGAGTTTATCATGTGTTGATGAACAAGATTAAGGTCCCGACTTGGAGAGAAGATGATCGGTCATCATGAAAGGTCCAAGTGGTTGGGAGAGGTAAAGGTATAACTATCATAGGGTAAGGATGTATTCTTAGTCTTTTACCGGTCTCGATGTTTGGATGGGAGATCGGATTGCTAGTATAGGTTGTCGTACTATTAAGAGGGGTCAAGTCTTATAGCATGAGTCTCGATCATGTGTTGATAGATCAATCCCGCTTGCTCTAGCTCACACTCTCTTTATTTGGTTTTTGCATAGAGCTATGGATTTGCATGTGTTGCAAAAGGGAGATAGCTCATGCAAGTTATTTTAAGTGGTTGTTTGTATGGAGCTAGATATTTGCATGTGTTACAAATAGAGAGTTAATGCATCGGAGTCTTAGCTTGTGACTTGATCATGAATTGATCATCACAAAGACTAAGATAGGTTTATGCTTTGTGTTTGCAAAATGAGGTTTTGCAAAATATTGTTTAATTGAATCTTATCTTGGAGCATGTGAATAGGGTATGCAAATGTGTTTGAAAATTAGTTTGATCATGTGTTGATCATCACATGGCTCAAAGATATGATCTTTATTGCTCTTATTTGCAAGATTTATATTTGCAAATATGTTTTGCAAAATATTGTTGTTCATGCATTTGATATTGGAGCATATGATTAGAATTTGCAAATGTGTTTTGCAAAATTATTTTGATCATGAGTTGATCATCACATGCCTCAATATTTGATCTTATTGACTCTCTCTAGTTTGTAGTCACGCTTTTGATCAAGTCTATGTGAAGGATTTTGAGAAATCATATTTTAGACTTGAATGACTACATTAGAGTCTTTATTTTTGTGCTATTTAGAAATATATATGGTTTCTTAAATCATGAAAATGGGTGGAGATTGTAGCCCTTTTGATAAGCTTCGTATAGAGTTAAAGATCAGCTAAATCGGAGTTCGAAGTAAAAATTTACGACCTCGATTCATACGCTCTGCCACACCATTCTGCTAAGGTTTACCTGGAGCAGTTAAATGCCTTGCAATACCATGATTAGCACAAAATTGATTAAACTCACTACTACAAAATTCCAATCCATTATCAGTTCTAAGTTTCTTAATTTTCCTGCCAGTTTGATTTTCAACCAAAACATTCCACTTCTTGAAGACTGAAAAATCTTTATACTTATATTTCAAGAAATAAACCCAAACTTTGCGAGAAAAATCATCAATGAAGGTAATCATATACTCACAACCATCAGTAGAAGGAAATCTAGAACAAGCCTAAAGATCAAAATGAATATAATCAAGAATTCCCTTAGTCTAATGAGTTGAAATAGAAAAACTGACCCTCTTTTGTTTGCCAAAAACACAATGCTCACGGAAATCAAGTTTGTCAGTGTCATGTAGTAGTCATTTCTTGCATAAAAGATGCATAGCTTTCTTACTTATACAACCCAAGCGAATATGCCAAAGCTTGGTGATGTGAGGACTTGATGCAATAGTAGAAATAGTTGCAGAACATATAACTGTAGAACATTGCAAGTAATAAAGACTGTTGATTCTATTGGCTTTCATAACAACAAGGTTGCCATTTGAAATCTTAAGAACACCATTTTCACCGGTGTACTTATAACCCAAAAATTGTATGGTGCCTAAAGAAATAAGATTTCTTTTCATTCTGGGAACATGGCAAACATTTGAAAAAGTCCTAACAATGTCAACATGAGTTTTAATTTGAATAGAACATATGCCAAAAATTTCAAGTGGAGATTCATCGGCAATTATGTAAGTTCAAGCTCCATTAGTTTTGGTGATTGGTTTAATATAAATGTTTAATCATTGTTTAATGACAAATCTAATCATTATGAGACTAACATATTCTATTAAGTCTTATTCCTATTAGTCTCATACTTGGATGGAAAATAGAAAACCTAAGGTATGCACTCGTATTCACTCTTTTAGTTTAATGCATACTTAGGATTCAAGTTAAAGTATGAACTCTTCCATTGCTTTAGTCCAAATATGTGCATTATATTCCTAATTCATATATATTACATGAATGCACACATCTAGGGGGAGTTTATAATTTAACTTGTTGTTTCAATAGTATTGATCCATATCCTATTGCAAAATAACATATAAAGGATCAAGACTTTGAAATAATTTTTTGAGTATATATAACTTGTATGGTCGTAGTATACTCATACCAATATAGAATAAACTCGTATGAAATCTAAAGATTGATTATGTGCATATTGATTCTATGATCAATTTGTTATATGCACATACTTAATGGAGTTTATTCTGTAGTTGATGGCCTCAAAAGTATTGATCCCTTCCATCACTCCAACATATATGGATCATTACTAACCATCACATTGAGTATATGAAACTTATGTAGTTATATATACTCATGTCAATTTAAATGATTTAAATTGAGTTCGATTGTCTTTTAATCAAATCAAAGAACATTTCATCATGTGTTGATGGTGTCTCTTTGTTGATTAAGGACAAGCGAAAAGTTCTTGAGTATAATGAAGCGTTAGTTGCATCAAAGTACTCAAGACACAAATTAATCATTCAAATTCATATGGGTTGTGCTCAATCGATCTTAGAGGCATCCATTATGTGTTAATGGAGTGTAGTGATGATTGAGACAACCGTGTTTGTTGGACTAACATCTTCCATGAGTTGTGAAGTAGGTTGAGTCCAAGAAAATGAAGAATCGGGAACGAGAAGTCATCATGTGTTGATGAGCTTCAATAGGTGATCTCGAAGTAAAGAGAAGGGCTAGAGAAAGTTCATCATGTGTTGATGAACACGATTAAGAAGATGTGATCCTCGAGAGAAGATGATTGTAAATCATAAAAGCTCCAAGTGGATCACTAGAGGCAAAAAGGTATAACTAGCTAGGGCTAAGGATGTGTTCCTAGTCTTTTGCCGGTCTCAGTGTTTGGATGGGAGACCGGATTGCTAGTTAGGTTGCCGTACTATTAAGATGGGTTGAGTCTTTTAGCTTGAGCTTCATCATGTGTTGATAAACTCAATCCGGTTCACTCTAGCTCACTCTCTTGTTTGGTTTTGCATGAAGCTGTGGATTTGCATGTGTTGCAAAAAGGGAGATATCTTATGTAATGTTGTTTTTGTGATTTTCTTGGAGCTAAGTTTTGCATGTGTTGCAAAAGGAGAGAGCTCAAGCAATTTGGTTTAAAGCGGTCGTATGGAGCTAGAGATTTGCATGTGTTGCAAATAGAGAGCTCATGCACTTGAGTTTGATTGGTTGTATGCATGGTGCTAGAGATTTGCATGTGTTACAAATAAAGAGCTCATGCTTTGGTGTTTTAGCTTGTGATTGGATCATGTGTTGATCATCACAAGGCTAAGCTTGGTTTAGTTGCAAAATGTGTTTTTGCAAAGTGTTGGCTTGTTATTTGCAAATATGTTTTGCAAATAAGCTGGAAGTTATGAGGTTCGATCCTAGAGCATGTGTTGGCATTTGCAAATGTGTTTTGCAAAGTATTGGGATCATGTGTTGATCCTTACATGGCTAAGAGGATTGATCTTATAGGTTCGTGGTTTATTTGCGAATATGTTTTGCAAATAAGTTGGAGTTGTTATTTGCAAATGTGTTTTGCAAATGAACTTGAGATTATGGGTTTCGAGCCTAGAGCATGTGAATAGGGTTTGCAAATATGTTTTGCAAATTAACTTGATCATGTGTTGATCATCACATGGCTAAGAGGATTGATCTCATAAGTTCTTGGTTTATTTGCAAATGTGCTTTGCAAATAACTTATGCTTAATGTGATTCTTTGGAGTATGTGATTAACATGTACAAATGTGTTTTGCATAGGGTTGTGATCATGTGTTGATCGTCACATAGCTCAAATAATAAATCTTTAAAGGTTTGGAGAAAAGTTTTTGCGAAAAACTTGTTTTTCCTTGTGTGCCCAGTGAGGCCGGCACTACCGACCATGTAGGTGCGGTACTGTCGTATGAGCGACAGTACCGGCCCAGATGGCCAGTAGTTATATTCCAGAGGAGTATGTTTTTGGGTATTGCCTGGCCGGCACTACCGGCCCATGTGGGCGGTACTGCCGCTTGGCCGGCACTACTGGTCCTAGTTGGGCGGTAGTGCCGAGCCACTGTAGCCAACAGCTAGTTCCAGAGGGAATTCGACCGTTGAGGTTGAGGCCGGCACTACCGGCCCCAGTTGGGCGGTAGTGCCGGGCTTACTGAGTTTTTGCTTATTTTGTCCCCCAACGGCTAGTTTTCATGTGGGGAGGCTATAAAAGGGTGCTAAAGGCTGGCATATGGTGTTGTTGAACTTAGAGAGAGTTTGTGGGAGTTGGTTGCATGTGTTGCACTCTCCAATTTGGTTCTTGAGCTAAGAGTGAGCCCTAATTGCATGTGTTGTAATTAGAAAGTGGATTGAGAGCCTCTTGTGCATGTGTTGCACTTGAGGAGGATCCTTGTGCATATGTTGCACTTGGTGATCACCGGAGTGCATGTGTTGCACTACGTGAAGTTAAAGCAGAAGGGCTTGACTTGTTACTCTTGGTGTTTGCCGACACCTAGACGGCGTAGCGACGTCGTGCGCGGGAGCTCTCAACGAAGGTTGTGAGAAGCCCCGACAAAGTTTGTGAATGTTGGAGCTCGCCTACCCGGGAGGGAAAAGGAGCTACCACTAGTGGATTCGAGGTGGGTGCTCAATTCGTGGAGCCGGTCCAATGTGTTTGGGCTAACCTCAACGTGGACTAGGGGAGACCGGCAAGTCTCCGAACACCACGGTAAAAAGTATCGTGTCTCTTGTGCTTGCATTGTGTTCATTATTTATATTCAAGCAATTTACATTCATAGAATTAAATTTATTGATTGCTTGTCTTTAGGATTGCAATTTATTGTTAGAGACATAATTAGTTAGTGCACATAGTGAGCTTAGTGAATTTAGGCCTTGATTGTCAAAACCTTAGTTTATCGCTTCCGCATTAATAATTGTTAAGGTTTTGGCATTAGGAAAATTAGGGGTGAATTGCTTTGTAGAAATTAGTGGAGAGAATTTTTAAAGCCGCCTATTCACCCCCCTCTAGTCGGCATCCTCGACCTTACAAGTGGTATCAGAGCTTGGTCTCTCATTTTATTAGACTTAACCGTCTAGAGAGTAAGGATGACGACTGTGGGTTTAGTGCAATACACCGATTCACATATCTTTGATGGCTCAAATTATGCTTCATGTAAATTATTTATGATATCTTATTTTAAATCCATGAGCTCCAAAATATGGTGGATCGTAGATGTGGGCTTTTCTCTTCGGTTGAATGAATTTGCTCCAACTAAAGTAGAAGAGAAATGCTTACATCTCGACTCTCAAGCTACTAATGCTTTATTTATTTTAGTGAGCGTAGATGTCTTTAATTCAATTTGCAATCTCAAGAGTGCCCATGAAATGTGGATCAAGCTTCAAGAATCATTTGAATCATCCACATCAATAAACGATGATTGCATTAAGGATAGGACATCGGTAGAAGAAACATTCACTTCTACCTCAAGTGATGAAGAAACCTCAACCTCCGCCTCAAGCGATGATGAGCATCAAATTCTTTTATCATTAACTCGTTGCTTCATGGCTAAAGGTAAAATTGAGGTAAGTGATAGTGATGAGGATGATGAGCCCTCCTATGATGAATTAGTGAACATGCTAGAGGAGCTCAATAATTATCTTGGGAAGGAGAAAGAAAAATATAAAATTTTAAAGCTTGAACATGATTCTCTTCAAAATGATTATAATGTGCTTAAAGAGAATCATGAATCTCTCCTTCTCAAAGAACTCACTAAGCTTAGGATGGACATAGGAATTACATGTGATTTAATTTATGATATGCCATGCTTAATTTCAAATTCTAGCATTTCATCTAAAATTAATATGTCCATCTCTAGTGAAGATAAGTCTTGTTGCTCAAATACTAATATTGCTTCTACTTCCTCTATGCAATGTGAGACTAACCTTGTAGAGGAAAATAAAGAGCTCAAGGCTCAAGTCATCGAATTAGAAAATGACTTGAAGAAGTGATACAAAGGAAAGGTCACCCTCGACAACATTCTAAGCAATCAACGAAAATTAGTTGACAAGAGAGGGATCGGCTACATCTCCAAGTGGGAGAAGAAAATGAAGGGCCACTACGCCTCCGTGCGCCCTCATCAAGTGGAAGTCAAGTCCACACCACCATTGGAGAGGCAAACCGGCAAGGAGCACAACAAGGTCAAGAGAGGGCCAAATAGCGTGACGTGCTTCAATTACCAGGAAAGGGGACATTTCGGTAAGGATTGTCCCTTAGGTAACACTCCTTAAGCCCATTATTATAAATGATCATTATTTGCTTAGGAAGGACAAAAATGGCAATGTGTTTGCCAAGTTTTTCAATTCTCCCAAGTACTTGCAAAATTATGATAATCATTTGCTTAGGAGAAATAAATCTAGAAATATGTTTGCTCAAAATGCTAGATTTCCTAAGACTATGAAAAACCATATTGATCATGTGCTTAGAAAAAATAACAATAGCAAAACATTTGCTAGATATGCTAGATCCTCTAAGCGTCCTCTTTATAATGATCATTATATGCTTAGAAAGGATCAAACTAGAAATGGGTTTATGAATTTTACTAAACCTCCTAAGCCTTTTCATTACAATGACAATAATTCGCTTAGGAGGAATAATAATCTCAAACCCATTGCTAGTCGTGTTAGTTCACCTAAGACTATAAATGTTAGGGTCATTTGGGTTCCTAAATCTATTGTGACTAACATTTTTGGACCCAACAAAAATTGGGTACCAAAAAGCGCCTAAAAGAATTGTAGGTGCTTGGAGATGCATTGGAAGCTTTGGCTCGATCAAGAGAATGATTCCATCATGTGCAAAAAGGAGCCAAGCTTGAAGACATTCACTTCAATCATGAATCAATGCCATCTCGAGTAACAAGTATTTAAATTGATTCTTATAGCTTATAGCCTTGTGTAGGTTATATTGTTTTATTCATGAAAAATCAATTTGAATTGCTTGTTTATATGTTTGCTCATGCTTATTAGTTGTTTTGATTGCAATCTTGAGCAAGTTTGGGTTGTGGCACATTAAGGGGGAGTGCTAAATCATGACCATGTATATTATATCCCTATGTGTGCTCATATTTATATAAGTGCTAATACATATACTTTCAAAATCAAGCCATTTAGCCAAAAGTCAAAATTTTGTATACTATTAGTAATCTTTTGAAAAACTAGTTCAAAAATGTATACAAATGCTTTCAAAAGGTTTTTCAATAGTTTTGGCTTCACAAAAATCTATTTTACAAAGAAAATGAGTTTCATGTACAAAATCAAGTTACTAGTATCTTGTTTTGGATTTAAACTTATAATTTTCATAGAATTAAATGTAAAATGATTTTGAAAATAATTCCAAAACTACAAACCTAGTGTTGGTCATACTTAACAACTTTTGTGTTCAAAAGATTTTTAAAAGACCAACCAATCAAAAGTTATTTGATTTTGAAACTCGCCCCAAAACAATACTTGACCCAAAATGGTCATACTATTGCACAAAGAACCCGTAGTTACGTACATTCGCCGATAGCTCCTAGCCAGTTGATTTTTACAAAAACACCACCGAGAAAACCGAATTTTCCTTTAAAAAAGAGAGCTCAGCGCAGATTTTTTACGCACGGACTTTACAAAAAACACCACCGAGAAAATCGAAATTTCCTTTTTTTAAAAAAAAAAAGCTCAGCGTAGAATTTTTTTACACGGCGCGCACGCAGAGAAACCTAGTTCAACTGAAACTTCAGTTATTTGAAGTGAACCACAAATAGTACACACTGACAAAGCTTACAACCACAAAAAAATACTTTCAATTTCTAATCCTACACTAGCAGGGATGAAAACAGATGGGATAGTTTTTATAATTCTAAAACAAATTGCATAGGTATGATATGTACTACCCTATTAAAAAATTTGATATGATGTTATCTACCCTACTACAAAATTTTAAATCCAACTTTGCTCCACATCGAGAAACAAAAATGACAAATTACAGTTAATAGTAGCTTTATCTTTTTTCCTTTTCATTTCGGATTTTATTTTCAGCAGATTTTATCTCTCCTGTTTATTAGTGAATAGAACAAATTTGGACTTGAAATTTTAAGGTACGATAGATCATACCTTACCCTACCTATCTATTTTTCTTTTTTGGAATCCTTCATATCTACATAATCATTTTCTGAGCAATGGAAACACAGGGAGCACTAAACCGTTGGAAACACCTGAAATGTTCTCACTGCTCTCTACATGGTAATCACACGATAAACAGAGGCCTATCACAGGAAATCCAACAGTACAACGTGCAGCGCACGAATTCTGACGTTGCAGTAACAAAAAACTAACCGACGTCTCCGAGTACTGAACGTACAGGAGACACAGCTTACTGTCAACAAAGCAAAACAACCCGTGCCGCTTCGAGGAGCTAAAACAATTAGCAGATCATTGGGAGTACAAACAGGATGGATGGATAAACGAGTCATGACAGGCAAAGTCCCAAATCTTGTTTTAACAAAGCTCTCCTAATGTCGTTACAGCTATGGCACAAGACCAAAGCTTCACAATTTCTTTAGACTTCATTCATGTACTAGGCAGAAAATAACGAGGCTGCAACAGCTTCTCCTAAGCACTAGGCAACAGAAAACCCCCAGTCTGGTGAAGCATGGCATCGATCTCGTCGCCGTCTTCCATCTCAAGCTGAAACAGTTTCGCGTGAAAACAAAGTCAGGGATTTATCACATGTTAGGGCCCTACTAGTTTAGGAAAAATCTGCAGGAAAGGAACAGCACGCGCCTCATCAGGTGTCTGCTCGCCACGGAGCCTACGACCATCAAACAGGAATGCAATAGCGTTCATATCCACAGACTGGCGGTCGCAGTAGGCATTCATCAGCTTCTTCAGTTGGGTTGATCTCTTGATGCGGAAGAACACCTCATTGCCATCCTACGACACAAGGGATGAGATTCATAAGACGGCACTGAGAAAACACAAGCTGCAGAGAATTCCTAAACAATTCACTGACTAGTAAAATGTGGCAACATCCTCTGACATTCAAAGCTTGACGAGTATATAGACGAACGATTCCGAAACTTTTGAATTCAAAGACCATATCCGGTGGAAAAGTTCGCAACCTCAAACAAATGCACGTTTCAAATTTTAGCCTTTGTAAATTGTTGTTTTTGCTATATTGCACTTCTACTGTCAATCTGCAACAAGTAATAAGCCAATTGGCCCATTACATATTAGACATGCTGCTGCAAGAACTTGTACACAAATAGCATTACTTATGTACAACAAAATATTTTTTTAAGTAGATCAATTGCTAGATAAACATAAACATGATTTGCTATGGCCGGTGAATAATATTACAAAATTAGAGATAATACATGCATATTATAAACAGGACTTTCTTTGACTTGAATACAATTCTAATCTCAGACGGTGTGAAGAACAAAAAATGATTAAGATGACATCGATCGTCGAGCAATCTGTACTAGGGCTAATGCAGAAATGCTGAGTTTCTATTGGAGGGTAAACAATGTGAAATAAAAGATGAAACACGTTGGAATTAGTCATCAACTCGTCATGAATGAGAATTTCACCCCACGATACTTGCTAGTCTAATTATTTTGGTATACTTGAATGTATGATTTGTGTGTTGTTCTAAATCTTCCTCCACAACTCAAGTTTTCTATCAATACCAAACATACTCTCATCAAGAATAAAATCGATCCGGCTAGAATGTTGAATTTCTATGCAGGCTCGTTTGTCCTCTCTCCTACCAAGGATAAAATCAATCTGTCTAGAATGATGACTACTGCTAAAGGTAACTAAATGGGATTGTCTCTTTCTAAAAAAGGTGTTAGCTATCATGAGGTGATACGCTATGGCAAAGTTCAAGAAATCCTCTCCTTGGCTCCTATCGCCATAACCAAAACCCCTATGAACCCTCTCAAACCCCCCACTAGTTGTACCAATATGACCGTTGAAATCACCTCCTAAGAAAAACCTCTCATTGCTTGACACACTTCAAACCATGTCATCTAGATCCTCCCAAAATTGTCTCTTAATGGCCTCACTCAAACCTAGTAGTGGAGCATAAGCGCTAATAACGTTCAAAAGTAAAACACCAATGACTAGCTTGACTAGGATAATCCTAGCCCAAGTATGGGGGTGGGATTTGGAGAAAGCTACAGGACACTTGCTAAGTTATACCTAATTACAACTTATACATTGATAATCCATTGTACTTGCCAAGCTATACCAAGATAATTAGATAAAGATGATACAACAGACCATATTTCCTCATTACCCTAGTTGCTGAAAAAAAGGATTTTTTGAGTATGGCACCTCGGCACAGAACAAGCACCACAGTAAAATCATCTACGATGTTGCTCGAAACAGTAAGCCTACAAAGAATTCAACTTATTACTGTTGCTCATCACCAATCTCCATTAGAAACTCAGCACCAAGACACTAGTCCTAGCACATATTGATTGATGCATCATAATCACTCTTTCCTTTACACACCCTTTAGACAATAGCTCAAAAGAAACATCTGTGCAGAATACAGTCAACCTTACCCCCATTGTGTTTCCTGTGGGGAGGAAACAAACACGCACAAGAGCAAATCAAGTACGGAGTACAGCGAGACTACGCTTGCCTAGAACAACTAAGGTCGCAATAGCGCCACAGCAATCGCTACCACACCAATCTGAATCCATCGCTCAGAGAGCCGAACACACAAAATCAACAGCGCCACGGCATGGGTGCCCGACCTACAGATCTCAATTCTCCAATCACGCAATTCTTACAATACAAGAACCACCAGGGAGACAAGAATCGCAGAGTGGAGGGGAGGGAAGACGCAGAGGCCGACCTGTCCCTTGACCTTGAGATTGATGTGGGCGCCGCCGCCCTGCTCGCCCGCCGGCTTCTTGTCCTCCTCTCCCGCCGCAGCCGACATCTCCAACCCTCTTCTCCTACCAAACACAGGTTAGATTCGACGCCCAAGCACCAGCTCGACCCAACGATCTGTAATGTATCCAAGAGGAGGGAGCGACGAACTCTCTTCTTGCGCGGACCCTAAGGCTTAAGGCTCTTATAGTGCGGCGACCTAGAGCCATATTTAATACTTCCCTGGCGTCCAGATCCACCCTGTGCGGGCACCCTGTGGGCCTCGTGGGGAGGGCGGCTTGTCGTGTGGGCTGTTCGCCGGATCGCCTGCGGACATAGCTTCGGGGATGGGGCCGCATAAAACTCACCGCGTACTTTGCACGCGACCGGGTCGAAGCAAAAACGTTTTTGGGCTGTCTGTCAGTAAACCAAACAGCTACTTAAGAATTAGTGATATAACTAAAGTCCTGTTTAGTTCCATTAGTGCTAATAGTTAACTGTTAATAGCAAATAGCTAGCTAATTATTAGTTAGCTAATTATTAGCAGGAGCTGTTTGGATACACCTGCTAATAAAGTCCACAAAATTAGCCAATTAAGGAGAAATGACCATAATGCCCTTTTGCATGAGTCTGACCGAATTGAAGGAAGGGCAAAAGTGTCAATTGGCTACCTATAGCATCTTTTAGTAGGGTACAACCTGCTAATAAACTAAGAGAGGTGCTTCCATACTTCTCTTTTTTACAGTTGCACAAATATTAAAGCATGAATAAAGGGTAGATGGTGATTACTTACCCCTTCGTTTGCTTCAAGATTTGTGCAATTTGTATTAGAAGGGAAAGCATTGAAGCACTGCTCATAAACTAATTGTTAGGAGGATAGGCTGCTAATAATTAGCAGATCTATTAGCAGACCTGTTTGGATCCATAGCTGCTAATTTTAGCAGCTAACTATTAGTGCTAATGAATTCAATTAGACCCTAAATGTTGTTAGTATTCTCTCACTCTAAGTTTATACAAGGTATTTTCTTGTACCACATAAATTAAAAAAATATTGAGAATAACTAAATTATCTATACTTATTATCTCTAAATAATGTACTTAATGCACATATAGTAAAGAACACTCTATTCGGTTCACAAAAACTTATCGGTTTGAGATTAATACAGTTAAACTTTTTAAAATTTAGTTATCGATATCTTTTTAAATATTTAGATTGGATGCATAAAAATCATATGTGTAGATTCGTATCGAAATATACTTTCATAATATTATAATTTTATTAGATTTTTAAAATATATTATAATAAAAAATTAGTGTACAAAGTTGAGTTTTACATTAGTTATGAGAACTTTTCTTATATACTGATTTATCTTATACAAATGTTTCATAATTTTGTCACTAAATGGTGTATTGAAAAACATAGATTAATAAAACAAATACACATATATAGTTCATATAACTACATATTAACTTATCTGTCTATACTCTTACAGCCATCAAGGAATTAGCAATACTCTCGCAAAAGGCACATATGTCTCTATCATCCATTGCCGATACATTACCACCACCTCCTCCAAATGATCCAGCTTGTGTAGTATTTGGATTGAAATAATGTTAATCTTCTAACAGAAGTCACATCCTCCATCTACTAAGGATGGTGGAAATGTCGATCCCAAGTGCGTTTGAGCCGTGGAAGAGCCGGTTCGGCTCGCGGCTCGAGCCGAGTCGGATAAATTTTTTTTTGCGTTCAGGTCCTTTTTCGAAAAAAAATTACGATTAGGTCCTTTTTCAGAAAAAAAATACGATTAGGTCCTTTTAAAAAAATATTACGTTTAGGTTCTTTATGCTTTTTAAGTATTGCGCTCGGATCCTTTTACTGAAAACCAAAATTACGATTAGGTCCTTTTAGGAAAAAAATGTTTAGGTCTTTTTTTTTTGAAAAAAATACATTGCATTTAGGTCCTTTTTGCATTTTTGTAGCATTACGTTTAAACCCTTTTGCGTAAAACACAAAATTCTTTTTAGGTTCTTTTTGCGTGTTTCCTCGATTTGCTCCTGTAGGGAGCGGCATTCGCACGTTTTCTTCATTTGCTCACGTGAGGAGCGGCGCATGCGACGTGACACGCCGCGTATGGTTGGCTAGTAATACAAAGAGTTCACCTGAGCATTCTGAGTTTGATTTGAACATTACAAAAAAAAAATATAGTTGGCAATTTGAATGTAGATGCAATAACACACAAAAGGCCATAGAAAAATGTACCGTCATACCATGTAATAAATGTGTATCCATGAGATCATCACATTCCAGTAATCCTTAAACACATATCATCTATTGATTCCATGGATCATATATCACCATGCCCATCTCAAATCACATACATGTCGATGCAAAAAATAAATAAACAGGCCGAACTGTCTCCTGAGATAGCGTCTTGGTTGTCCTTAGCTAACTGCAAGAGAATTTAGTTTCCATGGTGAAAATTGGCCAATTTGAGTTTAATCTTCCTAGAGGTAAGTCCGGGTAACTTCTCAATGTGTCCGCAATGGGTTTAGTCTTCCTCTCAAGACCCTTCTTATGTTCTGCCATTTCCATCAGCACACCATGATTGATTTTTGGTGTATATCCCACCTGGTTAAGCATTGCCTGGTAAACAGAAGACAATGAATATAAAAGACATCAAAGTGGATTTCCTAAAAAGACAACAGTGCTGTACCAAGTAATATGCAAAATTAGGCTACAAAGGGGCACAAATAGCTATAGATAGCCAATCCACTATGTAACAGATGACATGAACAATATAAGATGAACCCTAAATATTACACAACATGCGAAACATAAATGCTAGTCACCTTATAATTTGAGACTTGGAGGATGTATTGTCGTTCCTTTGAATACATCATCACCAGCTTTGTCTGCCAGTCTACCATTTGCTCCACCTATTGCTTCTTAACATCATTTTTTCAATTTTTCCAGCATCCTAAAAATGACAGAGTTTATCACATTTTCAAAGGAAATCTGGGTGGTGGTGATTAGTATGCACTCCTGAAGTCAACTAAGAACTCACTTCTTGAGCTCAGTAAGCTTGGTTATGGCCTTTGTGGTGTAATCCAGAAGTGCCTTTGTCTCTCTTCTCCTCCACCTCTGCTCTCCTCAAGGACAAGTCTGCACTAGCCACCGCAAAGCTGCATAACCATCATTCCAAAACAAATTAGAAAACGATTAAACAAAGAAAAGGAATCATCATAATACTAATTAGTACACCTAAACACTACTATTCGCAATTCTCCAGTTTTTTCAGAGTGGATGATATTGCAAATTTGGATGCAAGAACCCCTTGAATGTTGCATTAAGAACATTTTCTTGTATCCACTACATTGAGGATAGAAATTCACTCCAGATATTTTCTTCTAGTTACAATAGGGGATCTTCAACTAAATTTCAGTCCGGAGGAATGTAAAGCATAAACGCAAAGCTAGCAGGGCTTCCAGTCACATGCTCATCTCGGTGTCGCGGATGGCAAGGAGGTTAGCTACAGCAGCGACGACCCGCACGGCTGGCGGCGGGAGCGAGACCCGCGTGAGGTCGACCTGCTCCAGCGCCTCCCGCAGTCGAGCCGCCTCGGCGCGGTACTCCACGGCCTATGTGCGCTGCCCCGCGACCGTGATACCGACGGCTCGGAACCGCGCCTCGGACACCGCAGTGAGTGTGTGGAGGTAGGCCACCCCTCGTGGTGTGGGTTCAGGGCCCAACGACAGCTCCGGGGCTGCTGCCCAGCCGCCGCCGCAGCCTCGCCCTCCCGCGAATCCCCCTCCGCCGCAGCCCTCCACGGCAAGGGAGGCCAGCCACGCGTTACCTCGGTGATGGCGATAGTAGAGGAGGCCAGCACGGGCGTCAGGGCGATAGGGTCACCAGCACGGGGCAGCATGATCCATGGCAGGTAGAGTGGATGGCTGGCTGGCAAGTTGGAGACGGGGAGACGGCGCCCGGCTCAACCCTAGTTGCGGGAGGCCGAACGGCTGAAGAGGCGAGGAGAATCCTAGGAAAAAAGGGAAGAATTTTATTTTAAATATGAATGGCATTGGTGGTTAATTTTAATGAACTTTAGTGGCAAATACCTATTTTTAACATGTGTTTGTTTCGGCTTTTTTACTGGCTTAAAAGCAAAAAAGTCAAAGTCGAAATAAACAGCTGACTTTTAAGCCAAAAGCCGAAAAGTCTAAGCCGAAACAAACATGGCCTAAATTAGCTTATGGCTTTTAGTTATATGAGATTTTAGGCTTTTCCAAGAGCCCAGTTGAAAAACCATCTATTTGTTTTAGCTTTGGCTTTTCTGCTTTTAAGTCAGTGAAAAAACTGAAACAAATAGGCCCTATATCTTTATCACTTTAAAAGAAATAAAGTGGTGGTTCATCTGCCTTGCCTTCCAGGCTTAGAACACGTGCGCCAACAAGTAGGCTACACCACCCCTCTCTTTGCATGCTCCTGGCTCCCCTTCCTCTACTTTCCTCCACATACTAGGCACCCAATATGTTTTGGTTTTGATAATTAATGACAACTTTGTTATATGATCTAATACTTTTCTTAAGAATATTGAAAGTAGGTTAATTCCAAGATTGATGACCATGGAAATATCAAGGAAGGTTAAAACCAATCGGGAATATGTCAAGATCGTGAAAAGGTAAATTTATAAGGCTCTTTTCTAGTCTTTTGACGATCGTGGAGTTTGGAAGAAAGATTGGTTTACTAGATTTAGGGCCGTACTATTAAGAGGGATCTTGACGCTTATCTTGATGTCGTTTAGGGTTTAAAGGCTCAAAATGCATATTCAAATAGTTGCTTAATGATAAATAAGTTCCAACCTTGAAAATCCTTTGAAACAAATCAAATCTCTAGATACCGGTGCTACCGCCATGGCAAACATGCTCATCAAGGCTTGTGTAGCACCGGCTCAATAGCGGTGTGAAAATTCCGAGAAGGGATTTTGGGCGTTTTGTAGCCGGTGCTATCGCCATGGCGGCCCGGTGCTACACGGATATGTAGCACCGGACTTCACCGGTGTGAAAATCATGAGGGTGTGTCTTGGGTGTTTTGGTAGCCCAGTGCTACCGCCCTTGGTGGGCCGGTGCTACCGAACCATCGGTAGCACGGGACATCAATCCGGTGTGAAAATTCCCGAGAAACACCTTTCTGGGCATTTGGTAACCCGGTGCTACCGCCCACAGTATCCCGGTGCTACCGGACCTATGGTAGCACCGGTCCTAAGTCCGGTGCTATAGTTTCAGAGAGGTCTCTTTTTGAAGAAAGAAAATGAAATGGAGCCCGGTGCTACCGGCCCTAGTTGGGCGGTAGCACCGACCTCAGAACTGTCTCTCGGCAAGTGCATTAAATGCAATCGTTCTAGCCGCTGAAGTTGAGCCGGTGCTACTGCGGTACTACATGGGTGAGCACCAAAAAACAGATTTTTGCAGATTTCGAGCTCCAACGGTTAGAAAGTTTGGTGGAGGCTATAAATACCTCCCCACCTACATTCTAGAGCAACTCTTGGTCCTCATTGATGATATTTGAGCTCTAGCAAATGTTCTCCACTCTTGTGTGCATTCAATTTCCATTTGTGAGTGTGAGAAGCAAGATTGAGTGTTGCATTTAGTGTTTGAGCCTTTAGACACCGACATTCGACCTCAAGCTAGCGTCAAGGTTTATTACTCTTGGAGGTTGCCGCCTCCTAGACGGCTTGGTGGCGATCGTGCGCGGTGAGCTTCTCAACGGAGGTTGTGAGAAGCCCCGGCAAGTTGTGAAGGCCGGAGTTCGCCTACCCGGAGCGGGGAAGAACTACCTTAGTGATCGAGGAAGGCTCAAGCGAGTGGAGCCGGCTTGACGTGGTTCAAGTCACCTTAACGTGGAGTAGGGGAGACCGGCAAGTCTCCGAGACCACGGGTTAAATTCCTTGTCTCCTATTTATTTGTGTTTGGTATTCTTGATTGTTGAGAATCCATTTCATTAATACCATACTTTTCATAGTCTTTGTGCTCACAAGTATATTTGCTTCACTTGTATTGACATAGCATCTTAAGCAATTGCTAGAGACTTTAGTGTGTTCTTCATATTTGTATCTTATTTTCGTAGTGTCATTTATAATTTCTAAATTGTGTTGAAAAATTTAGAAACCTCCTATTCATCCCCCCTCTAGTCGGTTATCCTTGATCCTACAGCACTCAAGTAATTGCTGATGCATTCCAAGCACCACCTCTACAGCAACTCGGAGGCGCACATGGAGGAGCACCCTGACGACCCCACCCACTTCGTTGACGCCGAGCGCCTTCGCCTCCTCCCGATGCGTCGGTCGAGAAGGTGAGCTACAATCCGCGGTTTTTTCGCTTGGTATGTGGTTAGAATTGTGGATGTGAGTCTGAATCTATTGGTTTTTTTTTTGCTCGATCTGTTGCAGGGGAGCGGGTCACTATATCTATACAAGCTCACAACATCCTGCAAACCCAAGGCCTAAACCGACTGCCGCACTAACAAGACGTCGCTTTGGCTCAAAGGAACCTTCGGACCCAAGGTGCGATCCTCTCCGATCTGATCTTGGCTCGCAACTTCGCATTCGCATCACATGCGAAATCCTCAGACCTCTTCGCACCACTAAGAAGCGGATATTACTATGTATCTGTAGCAACAAAATTAAAGGGGGCGGGGAACAAAAGTAAAGGGGCGGGGAAGTGGGGGCCACCGTCCTTAACCTAGTCCACGTGCAAATCACATGTGGCCATGAAGATGACGCCCGCAGACAATCCCCAAACCTGAACAGCTCGCACGCCCTCCCGCACGAGGCCAATCCAATTGGCAGAAACAGGTGGCCCACAAGCGCCTCGCAGGGGATCCTGGTCGTGAGGCCGCATATTCGATCCAACTCTGAGCAGCTGCCCTATAAGCTCCTCCAGTCCGCCCTCCCTAACAACGCATTGCAAAGGCAAACAACCACTGTTCCAACTCCGATCTCCAGACTCTGCGGCGGCACGACAGATCAATCCGTCCTACCTGTGCAAGGATTAGGAGAAGTAGAGGCTTGGAGAAGTTATCGGGCGCGGCGGGGGAGGAGGATAAGAAGCCGGCGGGAGAGCAGGGCGGCACCCACGTCAACCTAAAGGTCAAGTGATAGGTCCACCACCGATCCTTTCTTTCCTCCCCCACCCCTGAAGTCCTTTATGCCCTAGTCGTGGTCGGCCTCTACTAGGTCGTCTCTTGTGTTGTTAGAGTTGTGTATGTTTGGGTGAGATTGGTAGGGTAGCCATGGATGGCATGGCGCTGCTCGTTCGTTATAGGATTTGATTGTGCATTCATGCGTCCCTGATCTTGCCGGTATACTGCATATTGTCTATTAGATGCTATCGGTAAGTGTTATATGGAGACGGTGTGAAGAACAAAAAAATGATTAAGATTACATCGATCGTCGAGCAATATGTACTAGGTCTAGTGCCGGAATGCTGAATTTCTAACAGAGGGTAGACTATGGAATAAGAGCAAGATGAAACACGGTTGAATTAGTCATCATGAACGAGAATTTTAACCCCACGATGCTTACTAGTCTAATTGTTTTGGTATACTTGACTATATGTTGTGTGTGTTGTTCTGGGCTGTGACCTAGTGGGTCTATCGGACAGTGCCGCAAGTAAATTTGCAGTCTTGCTTTGGGGCCATAGCCCATACATACTGGTTTCTAGTGGATGTGGTGCTCCCTCACTTTAAAAGGACTCTTTTTTCGGTTAGTATTGTTGGAGGATGCGAAAATTTGGTTGATGCCGGAGAGTATCATGTGTAACCTGTATAAGTTAGCGAGGTTCCTGTGGGTTTCTTTGAATCACTCTTAGGCCCTGTTTGGAACATATTCTGATTATGCATATTCTGATTCTCTAAGAATCGGGTGGGTGACAGTTTCTGATTTTGTGTACAAATTTGTTTCTGATTGTGGAAGAAACTGTTCAGAATCCTCTTACTCGGCAAACAATCCGTTTTTTTAGGCAGATGTTATCCCGAACGGGGCCATACGCTTGGCTTGGATTACTTGGAAGAGGTAGCGACTGGTTTGTGAAACCATCATGTAATGTTCTGTCATTGCCTCCTAGGTGAAATTAGAGTTGCTTGTGCATGTAAGTTGTAAATGCTAGGTTGTTTTCCTTGTTTTACAAGGAGCACATGTTTTTATATGTTTTCAAGAATTTCAAGTAAAATAGAACCCCAGTGACCTTTATACCCAATGAAAGGTCATTGAGCCCAGTTGCGCTTAATCCTTTACTTTATTCGCATACTTGCATTAAACATAAGGCGAATATCATTTGGACAGCACCTTAATTCTAGTGCTAATATCTAAGACACATCATTATCTATTTATAAACAGGGGGAATTTGATAGGCCACTGCTCACTGCTGGTTTTGAGCAGGCGCAAGTTTGGTGTTGAAAGAATGCGTTTTTGAACCAAATACTGAGGTTAGAATTGTATTCAAGCCGAAGAAAGTCCTGTTTATAATATGCATGTATGATATCTAATTTTGTAATATTATTCAACGGCCATAGCAAATCAGGTTTATGTTTATCTAGCAATTGATCTACTTGAAACGATATTTTGTTGTACATAAGTAATACTACTTCTTTATGTACATGTTCTTGCAGCAGCATGTCTAAATAGTTGTGTCAGAAAGACAGATATTCGTGTATGTAATGGGCCAATTGTCTTATTACTGTTTGCAGACTCACGGTAGACGCGCAGTATAGCAAAAACAACAAATTTACAAAGGCCAAAACTTGAAACATGCATTTGTTTGAGGTTGCGAACTTTTTCCACTGGATATTATCTTTGAATTCAAAGGTTTCCGAATCATTCATCTATACTCGTCAAGATTTGTACGTCAGAGGGTGTTGCCTGAATTGTTTTAGGAATTCTCTGCAGTTTGTTTTCTCAGTGCCAAGTCTTATGCATCTCATCCGGGATGAGTCATCCCTTGTGCCGTAAGATGGCAATGAGGTGTTCTTCCGCATCAAGAGATCAACCCTCTGAAGAAGCAACCAGAGACTTTAGACTAAAGGGTCGTCACCTTAACCATGAATCATTCCACGGCCTCAAGTGGCCAGCAGATGAATACACCTGGCATAGATCAATACCACATAAGTACATGATCTTCTTATGGTTTGCTCTCAGAGGAAGATTGAACACCAAGGACAACATGGCAACCAAACATTGGACAAGTGATCCTCGTTGTGACCTTCGTCCAGCATTGAAAATAATTGATCAATCATCTTGCGCTGCAGAGTTGCAGACAATCTATGAAAAAAAACTAGGGCTAGCAACAATAGTCAATTCATCAGAATGCTTACTGGAATTCATTGAACATCATACACGTATCATTTCTATGAAATTTGGCCAATATGCTTTGCAGCATGTGCTCACACATTATGTACTACAAGAAATACACGAGTGTTTCAAAAAACTGAAGACAACACCATCCCAGTTCAACGTCAGAGTCAGGACTCCATTACCCTTTGGGCTTATAGGTCAAAGTCCAGACACCAAGTTTCTCTCCACCAGTGGAGTCAACTGTTAGCTTAATCTCCTCTCTGTAGGCCTAGTTTGTAACAACTTCTGATTGTGATTGTGCAGATTCTGGATTCTCCAAGAATCAGGTGGGTGATAGTTTCTGATTATCTAAGAATCTAGATTCAGGATTCTCCAAGAAACTTCTTGAGAAACTTTTCTCACAATCAGAAGCAGATTTGTACACAAAATCAAAAGCTAACACTCACCGATTCTTGGAGAATCCATAATCTGCACAATCAAAAGTTGTTCTAAACTGGGCTATAGTGTCTTCTCCAATCTTTTATACCTCTAGTGTTGTATGTTCCTTTCTTATAGTTTCTTCTCCAGTCTTTTGTACCTCTAGTGTTGTACGTTCCTTTCTTCCTTCTTACTTTCTTTCTTTCTCCTTTCTACAGTTCCTTTCTTTCTTCTTTTTATTTCATTCATCTCTTTTTATGTTAATTTAAACTCTTTTGATGTTATTGACGTCGTAACAATCTTTAGCTACCATTTTAATATAATGATCGTAACGCAGAGAGCTCTCTTCTTTTTACGTAAAAAAAAAGCCTACTGCGACCGCCAGTTTGTGGATATGAACGCTATTGCATTCCTGTTTGATGGTCGGAGGCTCCGTGGTGAGCAGACCCCTGATGAGGCACGCGCTGTTGCTTTCGTGCAGATTTTCCTAGACTAGTAGGTCCCTGACATGTGATAAATCCCTGACTTTGTTTTCGCGGCGAACTGTTTCAGCTCGAGATGGAAGACGGCGACGAGATCGATGCCATGCTTCACCAGACTGGGGGCTGTCTGCTGCCTAGTGCTTAGGAGAAGCTGCTTCATCCTCGTTATTTTTTGCCTAGTAGACTCTTATCTATCTTTAGAGTACATGAAAGAAATCTAAAGAAGTTGTGAAGCTTTGGTCCTGTGCCATAGCTGAAGGACATTAGGAGAGCTTGTTTAGCAAGATTTGGTACTTTACCTGTCATAACTCGTTTATCCATCCACCCTTGATTGTACTCCCAATGATCAGCTATTTGTTTTATCTCCTCGAAGCGGCATGCGTTGTTTTGCTTTGCTGACCGTCCGTTCTCTCTCCTGTACGTTCAGTACACGGAGACGACGGTTAGTTTTGTGTTACCGCGGCATCGGAATTCGTGCGCTGCACTTTCTACTGTTGAATTTCCTATGATAAGCCACTGTTTATCGTGTGATAACCATGTAGAGAACAGTGAGAACATTTCAGGTGTTTCCAACAGTTTAATGCTACCTGTGTTTCCATTGCTCGGAAACCGATTAAGTAGTTATAAAGAGTTCCAAAAAAAAATTAGATAGGTGAGGTATGATATGATCTATCGTCACATAAAATTTTAAATCCAAATTTATTCTATTTACTGAGAAACAAAAAAAGACAAAATCTGCTGAAAATAAAAACCAAAATAAAATAGGGAAAAGATAAAGCTACTATTAACTGAAATTTGTTATTTTTGTTTCTCGATGCGGAGCAAAATTGGATTTAAAATTTTGTAGTAGGGTAGATCATATCATATCAAAATTAGTGTGATGTTCGCGCTATATCTCTAATAAATATCGAGTTTTACTCTATATGTATGTATTGAATATAATGCTTAGATATAATAATTAGGGATAATTTAGTCATGTTTAATATCTCTTTGGCCTACGTGCTAAAAGTAAATGTGCCTTATAAATTTTGACAGAGAGAGTATTACAGTACTTATCAAATTTTCTGAGTCGTAGAAAATCAAGCGAAATTGTGCACGTCCTCTCACAAAAATCTAAGCATATCACGTATCAACTTTTATGAGTCGTAGAAATAAAGCGGAAAATGTACAATATAATGGCATAAAAATAAACTATAGCATTTGACCAGGCAACCAAATACTGGCGGTTTGCAGTGCGCATTCGGTTTTCGATTTGCTTCCTTGTGGTACAAACCTCTGAAACTGAAGCAGTAGCACTATTTACAGTCTCTACTTTGCACTCCCCATTTGTGCAAATTTACAATCCTACACCTCTACTGCAACTGTTCAATTAGTGAACTAATCAGTCACAATAATCTAAATTGCCTAATTAGTCATCATAAGATAACCGGCCATCACTTGTCTTTGCTCCTTTTGTTTTGTTTTTGTCAGTCTCCGTACCCTCTGTGCAGGCATATTGGAGAGGGAGAGGTGAGAGATAAAAGTAGAAGTTTTTTTGGACTTTGTTTAGATAGAAAGAGAGCGCAGAAGAGAGGAGAGGGAGAGAGTTGCGAAAGAAACTGCCCAAATCCCACTCTATCCATCTCTGGTTGTTGGAGAGTCGAAAAGCCGGTAAGTCCTCCAAACAACTTAGCTTTTAAGTGATTTTTGTATAAGCTATAAGCCACATATAACTAGCAAAAAGTTAAAAGTGTTTTTGTAGCTTATTGCTGATGTAAATTAGATATTTATCAAACGGCCTCTTATAAAATTTACAGCTGCTTTTCAGCCTAAAAAGCTAAAAACAGCTTTTTAGAAAAGCTACCGTTCTTTCAAACAGGCCCTACAGCATTGGGCTTTAGATCTTTAGGATTTACCATTGTTTTTTCTTGAGAGGTAGGATCAACCATTGTGCGTAAAATTCAGATCCGCAATGTCACATGAGGAGGAGCAGGCAGATTTGATAGCAAGAGAATTACTCTATGCCAACCTATCGATAGTAAGATATAAATAAGCTGTTTCACAAAATCAAGTCATTAGCTTGATTGACATTTTATTCTTGTTGTAAACTGTACTGTGATTTTGATTACAATTCAAAATGCGCTACCTATTTTTAGGTCCTGCTGCTATTTTCATGTAAAACGATGTACTTTTTTTAGTCAAAGTTAGGTATGATTGGTTGGGTGCTATTTATACCACTTCCTATCTTATTTCTGTGAATTGACCAGAGACGAGTATCATACTCTTAAGAAACATTTTAGCATACGACAGTTGTAGGTGATTTTATCTGTTTACCTGAGCTGTAATGTTTCTTAGAAAAGCAATTATATTGAAATGCTGATGCATGTGCATGTTTATCTCTTGTAGGAGCAGCGAATTGTTCGCAAGGAGTGGGACGCTTTCATCAGTGTGCTCCGAAAACTATTGCCAGCGACTTTTGGAATATGCTAGGTAATGTTGGTTGCTCTGAAACGAAATGGTGCATTTGCCACTTCAGCCTTCCTTTGATTATCTCATTCCTTTGGTTTGACTAAATCCACATCATCCTTTTATTCCTGCTTTTTCATTGCTAACAATGAAGAGCAAGGTTGTCAAGTACTGGCTGCTCCATGGCTTGTACCTCTTGTTGACCTACCATTCACGCGCAAGGGGTTCATTAGATATTTAGTTCACAAGCTGTGTTCTGTAACATTCCGACAAGAAAACTGCAATTCTGTTTTGTGGACAATTTACAGTTACAAATGGGTGCAAACTGTCAGGTTAATTGCCACTTACTTTAAAATTCATACCATTTTAGGGCAAAAAATTCCCATCTATTCATTAGGTATGTTTCCTTTAATATGTGAAGTATCTCTTAAGAATGTAATGAGCAAACAGTATAGTTAGAGGCTTATAACAATAGACTTCTTTACTAAGCAATATCATGCTATTTTCACAAAGACTAATGTTACTTCTGTGCACTTGATACAGTAGCAGATAAGTTCATTCTTCTGATCACTGTTGGTGATTCTTCCTGAGTTAGCTAAAGTTTTCCTTTTCTTTTCAGCTGCCAGTTTTTTAAAGATATTTGCTCAAAGTTAGAAAATGACCTCAGAAGATCTTTGGAGAGTGAGGTTGTCTCTTGCTTGATTTATGCACTTCACTTAATGTAAGTCCTTCACATTTTCTAATATTTTTTTTAAAAAATAAATCTTTGCAAAGGCTAGTGATGAGTATGGAGAAGATGCTATCAGGCCTTGCATTGATATCCAAGCAATATTGCATAGCATTTGAACTTCTCTCGGAAGCAACTGAGGATAAAATCAGGCAGTTGAGAGGTAATCAAATCTAGCCTGATACTTATTTTACAAGAATTTCGCTGATGACATGTAATTCGTCTAATCATCTGCCTGCATGTTGTAATCAGAGTTCTGTACACCAATTATATCTCTTTAAATTTTGCAACATTTCCACATGAAAGGATAGTTAGAAACAAAGTATTGTGGCAAATCTCCGAAATGATATCCAAAATGTTGTATATGTTTGCAGCACTCATATATTAGATCTTGTGTAACTCAATGCTCTCCTTTGTTCTTTGCTTTAAAATTACTATACCATTCATGGTAGCAAAATCTGTCATATATTTCATTTGGGCCTTTCAATCTGCCATTTCAGGGAATTTCTTAGGAGTTTTGGGAGTGCTAACTGAAAGTAATTTTACAGAGTAAATGAAAATTTTCAGATTAGGCAGCACTTTAGCAACCCGTTACGTGTAAAAAATAATACTGCTTACTGAATTGTGGAAATTAGGGAATACACTTTTATATCCCAACTTATTTTACCTTCTCCCCTTTTTCTATAAGATCATTTCACTTAACTAATCATTGCTATGCTTAACGATTAGTTGCTATTGCAACCTTGATGTACTCTTTGTTGGAATTAATGCTGAATTAATTCATTGGAAGAAGTCAAAGGGGTGTTGAGTTGAGTGTATGGTCTTTAGTACCGTATTGCTTAGCTAGGTGGAGTGCAACCAACATATAAGGGGAGTTCATGCATGAACTCTAGTATGAGTTGGTGGCAAGGCTAGAGCTACACATGGTTGGCTTTACTAGGCTATGTACACGCACGCACGCGCGCGCGCGTATATCGCGTGTTTATCGCGTGACTTGTGACTTGGGACGACGCGCGACCGTGACTGAGACGTGCTAAGTGTACTTAACCTTTTTGTCACGTGTACCGGCTATGCCACATCACCTTACACCTCGACTGCCGACGTGGTGTCGCGGACTCAGGGAGACGCACGTTTTCGTGCGGTTAGTTCGTTCGCCCACGTTGCGAGATTCCAGGGGGCGGTTCCTGAAATCGTGGTAGTTCGGCTGGTTTTCCGCGAGGTAGTTTTCAGTTCGCAGTTTCTTAAGGGAGACGTCCCTATTCGTGAGAGAGATGCGCGACAGAAATCCATCTCGTTCTCTTGGGCGATCTCTGCTTCCTCGGTGCTTGCAGCCTTTAGAGCCATTCCATCCCTTCGTCCGTCGTGCAACGGGCGTGAGGGAGAGCAGTGTCTCCGTTCCGACGTCGGTGACTTGTCGCCCTGCACGGGAGACCGGCGATCAGGTTTCTGGGAAGCGCCGCACCGCGCCACTGCTCGTCTACATCTTCTTCGTTCATCGCATCGAGTCGCTTCTGCACTGCTTCCTGTTCTTCATCAAGCCCTCAGTGAGTGCTCTGATTTAAGTTGTTCTTGGTCCAAGTGATCCCTTTTGTGATTAGATCTATTGAGAATGTATGCTGCTATGATAGTATTGTTTACATCTATGTATCTTTTGGGCTATCTAGCATCTGTAGGCATGTTTTCTTTACTAGCATATTTTGTCATTTTGCTGGCTGCTAGTAACCATGTTGTAGACACAATATTTATCCTCATGTTCTTATTGCGTATCTTTGGAATTAAATTAATGTTATGCCGTGTTATTTTTCCAACACTCTTGATTAAGCCACATTTGATTCAACCTTTTGTGCATTCCAGTTTTCATGGGTTCTTAAAGCATTGGCAAGAGGATTGCTAACATGGTGGGCATCTCTTACCGATTTACTTATAAGTTATTTTTACTTCAGTATCTTGTATTTTAAGATCTCTTAGCTATCTTACTCTAAGCCTTGGTTTTTCATTAATTGAAATCATTTCTTCAGGTGCCAGCATTGTTTTTGAATGTACAACCTGTTCACTATATTCTTGACAGTATGTTAGTGTATTACCTCTTGTCCATTATCTCAAATATCTTGTGAGCTCATAAAAGTTGATTCTCGGTCAAAATGTCACTGCATGATTAATTTGTCATGTACGCTCATAGAAGTTAGATCCAATGGTTAATTTGTCTGGTGTTTGCGGATGAGCAAGGAGTCCACCCCGTCGAACGAGATCGATCGCATCTAGAAGGTCCGGAACGAAGTTCTTGAACTGCAACGCCAACTTGCCGATTCACCTGGTGAGGCCTCAGACATCCATTTCTAGGTAGTAGTTGCTGCTATAAAGTGTGAATACTGCCAGTACCAAAGTAGTTCAAGAGGTTGAAGGAGAGTTTTAGTACAGTATTAGGCTTTAGATTTCAGGACTTATAGGACGTATTTTCTCTTTGTCATACAGACCAATAAGATATTAGAATAATTAGACAACTTCTAATTATTATCTCTAAACACTATATTCAATGTAAAGAATATAAAATAAAACTAAATATTTATTAGGGTAAAGGAACATTAGCACTCTCTCAGTCCAAATTTATACGACGTGTTTTCTTTTAGCATACAGACTGAGAAGATATTGAAAATGATTAAATTATATATACTTATTATCTCTAAGCGGTATACTCAATGCACGCATAGTAAAGAATATAAAGTAAAGCTAAATACTTATTAGGGATATAAAGAGAACATCACATTAATTTTGCATTTAAACATTGAATACACTCTATATTTATGGATAAGATCATTAAAAAATACACACTATAAACTTAGACAGAGGGAGAAAAGATGTTCAAATTAATCTCTCAAAAAATATATAATCTATTTTTTATCTGACATGTGGGGGCCTAAGCTCAACCAAACAAAGATTATTTTAGGCCCGACCAGGCCGACTCTGATCCAGTCAATTAGGCCGAGATGGCGTCGATGGGCTCGGGTCCATCTAGCCCGAGCAGCAACGGGCAGGATTATCCCGAATACCGGGCCCACGCCGCAGAGACGGTAGGTATCCGAGCGCGCGGCGACGCTTCCAGAAAATCCCTCCAAAACAAGGTAAGGCGCAGCAGCGGCAACCAGAGCGTTCGCGTTGCTCTGTCCCCTGTCCGTCTCTCCGATCGAAGCGGCGCGAATATCAAAGCAAGGCGAGACCCGGCCGCCGCGATGGCTTATTCGCCGCTCCGGACCGTCCACATCCGCTGGTCGTCGCCGCCCGCCGCGGCGGAGGCGGCGATCGCGGTGGAGGGCGGCGGCGGGGTGGACCTCACCCGGGTGGGCCGCGCGCTGGGGCTGGACCCCGCCACCGTCCGCCTCAACGGCTACTTCCTCAGCCGCGGGCCGGGCCACGTCTCCTCTGCCGTCACCTGGCGCGCGCTCCTCGCCTTCTTCGCCGCGCGAGGGCTGCCCACCGGCGCCGACGCCGGCGTGCCCGTCGCCGTCCACGGCAGGCCCGCGCCTTCGACCTCACGCCTAGGTGCGCCTCTCTTCACTGGTTACGCACCGCACTCGGTGCTGCCGTGTTCTTGAAGTACCGCGAGGTCTTGATCGATGCTACTACAGAGAGCAACAGGGCTGGACGATTGTATCTCTGCATCGTGACATTTAGTTTGTCAAGCTACATTTTGCGATTAATGCCTGTGAAATTTTGTGCGGAGTCGATGCTCTATGGTTGATTTTTGAGTCCGTGGAAATGGTCATAGACAATAATGACAACCGGTGTGAGCAAATTGGAGAGGTGTTTATATTTAGAATTATTTGCGGAATTAATTACCACCATTCACCAAAGGGTATTAAGGTATTGAACTGCCCTAGTATTGGCATGCTTAAGTACTAGAAAGTAGAAACTCTTGGCTTTTGTTCCAAAGTTCATCCCTTGTTTGTTGGAGTCCTGCAGTGATGGTGCAGAGATAGCTTATATAGGCTTGTTGCATTCTGTGGTACTATCTTGTTACCAAAATTTCTATGCGTCGCTTATAATTGTTGAGCTTTTAACTGGAGGAGCACATTGCAACTAGGTTTGAACAAACTTGTGTGTAAACATTTGAACGGACTACAAAGTCGAAAAGATCTATGCCATTCTTCAGTATTGTTCAACATCCTCATGGAATCGTTGCAAAGCAACTCTCTGGCACAAAATGCTACTTGTCAATGTCCAAGTTCGATTCCTTATCTATATTTCATGATCATATGAATCATTATCTTATCCGCTTAATGCTAGGAAAATGTCATTATGTCATATATTACACTGGAAGAAGCTGATTTCAAATACTTCCACAGAATTTTAATCTGAATCTGCTAGTTATATTTCTTTAGATCCTACAATTCTTCTGTGCTCAAAGCGAAAATCTGGGTTGGAAGCCGAAATTTTTTCCAAGAAGAGCAAGCTCCAAGAGAACAGCTCAACTCTGTCAAAATCTGGGGATGAGTTACTTAGCGATGACATCACCCTTGGTTTGAAGCGAAGACTCAGATTGGACGAGACTAGTCCAGCTAAGAGGACTAAGCGAGTAGAATACAACTCAGGTGAGTGATTACTTACAAAGCTCTCAAAGTCCTAATTAATTATTCATAATCATAAACAAAATGCTACTTGTCAATGTCCAAGTTCGATTCCTTATCTATATTTCATGATCATATGAATCATTATCTTATCCGCTTAATGCTAGGAAAATGTCATTATGTCATATATTACACTGGAAGAAGCTGATTTCAAATACTTCCACAGAATTTTAATCTGAATCTGCTAATTATATTTCTTTAGATCCTACAATTCTTCTGTGCTCAAAGCGAAAATCTGGGTTGGAAGCCGAAAATTTTTCCAAGAAGAGCAAGCTCCAAGAGAACAGCTCAACTCTGTTAAAATCTGGGGATGAGTTACTTAGCGATGACATCACCCTTGGTTTGAAGCGAAGACTCAGATTGGACGAGACTAGTCCAGCTAAGAGGACTAAGCGAGTAGAATACAACTCAGGTGAGTGATTACTTACAAAGCTCTCAAAGTCCTAATTAATTATTCATAATCATAAACAAACCACAACATATTCTGAATATCTGAACGCTTCCTTGTTCCTGCATTGGATGATCAGTCAATGGAGCAGAAACACAGCAGCCAGTTAAGTTCTCTTGCAGCTTCATCGACGGGCACGCGAAGTGCCCACGGAATGAGGAGATGGTCACCTCTGTTTCGTGCGAAAGAGTTCGGTGATGGTCATCTTTCTTGCAGACTGTGATTGTAGTGTCACTAGTCATGGAATACATACTCACGGTCGGTTTACTTGAAAGAATTGCCAGAGCTATGGTGATGAACTGACTTGGAAAAGAAGCTTAGTGAAGTGGTGATTCTCCAGCATGGTCATGTAAAGTAGTTGGATTACGAAGGCCATAGTTTCGGTTTGGATTGGACATAATACTAGTTGCAACAGTTGTATACTGGAGTATTCCTCGAGTACATCCGTGTCTGATATGATGCCAAGAACTGCAAATGTATTCTCTTGTGAAATATAATAATGGCAGGTTTGGGATGATGTACATTTTGCCTCCAAAATGCTAGTGCCAATAAAAGTCAATCTGTTATCAGTGCATTTATCGCATGGTATATCATCCACGATGTTTGTTATTGTCAAAACAGAAATATAGGTTTCTTAGATTAAAACAGAAATGTACTTAGCCACAGCAACTGAGGCAGAGTTACGCGATTTTATGCTCGAAACACTCACTACTCAGAGCGTGGGGTAACGTGATATGAATCATAGACATGTAAATTCTTGAAGAAAGCTCCACTACCACTGTACCAACCACTGCACCGCAGAAGAATTACAAAATTCATAAATGTGCATTCTTTTGAGCTTGCATGTAAATACTCGAGGAAGAGTTCCCTCGAGCCCCGGGACAAATATCCCGTCTCCTTCAGGCTTCAGCACACATAAGGCTAAAAACATAGCAACATAAGATAACACTGCGTATGGTGGTAGTTAGTATTTACAATGAACAAAGAATGATACAGCAAGTGAAGCAAGAAATACCCCATTCCAGGAAAAAAGATTAAAAGAACAGAGCTACAACAAAGCTGGCAGCTAACCGGTCTACACTCTTCACTATGTTATGAGGCATGACCTTGCATCTTAGAAACAAAAGCATACAGCAAAATGAAGCATTTGAAATCTGATAGCTGACTGCAAGATGACCACAACAAACAAGACTGCATCATCTGAAGTTGACTTGGAAGTGTGAGGATGACATTCCATTAAACTACGACCAAGGACGGAAGCAAAGATGAGTAAGGTAGATACGTCGGTTACTACCGGAGAGATGTTCAATTATTTCCTTTAGCTTAATGCCTTCAACTCTCGTCCAATATGCCTCCTTGGGACAACACCAAGATACATTTCCGAGGCTAACCTCCAATGCAACATATTTTACTTCTCGAAAAGTCCAAAAGATTTACTTGGAACACATGACTGACACTTATAGGATAGCATTTTGCCAATCATTGCATCCAAGATATTTCAGGCCTCAATTTTGTCACCAACAAAGAAGGATTGTATTTCTCCAACAAAATGATCCTTCCAGCCAGAAATAGAAGCAAATGGTAGTAAGCCAGTCAAGGCTGGAATAATAAGCCCCAGCAAAGAAAAAAATATGCATCGGCGAACCCAATACGGCAACCAGACAACTTCCTTTCTGTGAGATATTGAAACAGGACCATAAAGAATGCTGTAAAAAACAGATGGACATAAATTTCCGACTAAATGGATCAAACAAAGGACCTCCCAGCATATGAGCCAGATGTTTCCATCGCCGCCTAGAGTGTTGACACAAAACCTTCCAGCAGAACCGCAAATAACTCCCAATAAAATGAAATTGAAAGTTACAGGCATATTTGATCCAGCCATTGCAGAACGCTGGAATGCTAGCCAAGCAATTGCCAAAATCATTATTATACCAAAGAACATACGTGTTGCTGCTATTAGATGACATCTGATAAAGAGCAACCCAGAATTGAAGTTTGACACTGAGTTTGGCATCCACCATGATTTAGATCCCTGCATGAGGGGGGAAAGAGAGAGAGGAAGCTTCTGATACTTGTTATGAGTGTTATTCATCGACAACAAAAGTACATGAACATACCCTTGAAGTAACCGAACAAGCTGCTGTAACATCAGTTATCCGTTGATATGAATAAATGTAAGTTCCATATCCAAAACACGCTGACATAATTATCACTGCACTAACAAGAAAATCTATAAGTGTCCTGAGGATTTGTGCATGACGTGTGTCCTGCATCTGAGTCTTGAATTTCTCCCCTTGAAAGGATGCTTTCTGAAATCCCAAAGATAATTTAATCCTCGCTAACATGTGAGACTGGGAGCTAAGAGCTAATTGAGACTGTTTCAGTTGCAACTTTCTCATGTTAAGCCCTATCTCAAATTCCTTGAGCTCGTTTGAGCGAGCTTGCTCCTTCACGGATCTCTCAAATGCATTAAGAATGTGCTGATCAGCTTCAGGAGAGGATCTGCTACGAGCAAGATGAGCCAGCTGCTGGTTGTCTCTGGCATAAAGAACAAGTTGACTTTCCACTGAATTAACAAGATCTTGCTTGACTTCATGTGTCCGATTTTGCGAATCAACAGTGCGCAACCTGTCTACAGCTACAGAACCTTCATGCTTAATAGAACATTCAGGAATATGACTTTTCTCATAGACAGGTATCTCTTTAATAAGATGAAGCGTCCTCAATGTGCTGCTAAATGATTTCTCAAAATTTCTCACGAAACTGTCAAACCTGTCACCATATATCTATACAAATGATAAGCGAAAGTTATATCAGGAATATTAACAATAAAGACAACCAGGCTTACATGTGTCAAAGATTCCTTCACTGCTGAGGTACAGATCTGCATTCGGACCCAATTTCAGACAACTTGTTTTTTATGGTTTGTAGAGTTTGTCAGTAAAATTAGAAAGCACATACCTTGGAAAGGAAAACCGGATGTAATCTTTGTCCTGAACCATTATTTGTATTCATAACCTGCAATCAAGGAAGGCAGCTCCTTATTACTCCGACCAATAGGGTTAACTAATGTACAAATTGCTGTCAAATGATAATGCAAGCATGCAGGTGAATATAAGAAATACTTTAGGCACACACATGCATGTTTGTTGAAGATGTTGCTGAAGAAATGCGTGTGCAATTGTGTGAACTGATGGAATGAGGGCGTTTTGAGCAGACAAGCATAATTTGATGCATTGGAAAGGAGGGAGGGAGGAAGGGGTAGCACATCTGACTGTTAAATTTTACTGCCTTCGGTGGTCACCATAAATATGGAAATGATTAATAATGTTGAATTTTGAAATACATAGCATATGTTGCGCTACTTATTTGACAAGATTACTCAATGTGGACAAACGCCAGACTTGCTGCTTGCAACCAATAAGGCCGCAACGAAGTTAAGAAAATTCCTCTACCCATGATCAGTGATGGCTGTCTAACAGTATACCCCATTGTATTCCATCTTTCATTCTACAAGTGTTAGCACCAAAATTTGGCAAGGCATAACCGATTTGTTAGGTTAAAGATGAAATTAGATATTTTTGTCCGATATCGGTTAAAAGGGGAAAATATAAGTTACAATTGGAATTATAGCCGATATGGAGTTTAATATGGAGAGTCTTAGCTGATATTGGTTCAAAGAGTAATTTATCTCCTAGAAATTGAGGCTGATACGTATTGTGGATCTTGAGTCAGAGAAGGATACGATCGGCCTAGGTGATATTGTTGACGTCAAGATTTGGCAGGTGTAGCCGATTTAGGAAGATAAGGTCAAACATGGATAGTCTTGGCCCATATCGTCTCGGAGAAAAGTATATCTTTTGGAAGTTGAGGCCGATACAAATCATGTGTTTGTAAGAATCAGAGGAGGATACAATCGGCCTAAGTGCTATATAAGATGTCTAGAGGCGATAAGAAAAAGTGCCCAGAGCCAATCAATCAACTCGCATCTACTTTTTATTTACTTTCTATCGACTAGGAGTAGCTTTTGTAACTTAGAATTTCTTTGTAATTCAATTTTGATCAATAAAGTTGCCATCGCCGATTGTTGGTCATCTTCAATTACGTCAGTTATCCCAGGTTTGTTTCTATACCGATCTTGTTACGCATCGCCTTTTTCGAGAGAAAACATATCTTTACCTATCGTCTAATCGACTGTAATAGTCGTTTAGATTTATCTAGCCGATCGTACCATCTAATCGGCTGAGACGCTTATTTTTAATTTATCTTTGTTTAAGCCGATTATATCGGTTTGCAACTATTCATCTTGCCGATTGCGATCAAATCGGGTGGCATACCACGAATTAACTTAAACGTGTGTTTGAGCCGATCAATCCTTACTCATATTTTTCGGCACCAACAACGAAAAGACTTTTTTTTGCTGTAGTTTGCGAACATTATAGGTTTTTAACTATCCTTCGAGTGGTCACACCAAAGCTCCACCATACACTTAAAATATTTTTTTGCTTCGTGAAACTACCCTCAAAAGAAGAAAGATTTTCTTACAACTTTATGTGCGTCGCCGGTCGCTAATAGAATTGAGAAGGGGGGATGGGACGAGGAAAAAATTGCAGCTAGCACGTACCTGCGCGAGAACGGCCGCGAACGACATACCCAGAGGCAGCGCGAGCTCGTCCCGCACGACGCCGCCTCCATTGGCTCCGCCGTCGCCGTCGCCGCCCCGAGAAGCCAAGGTGGGCGCCGGCCTTCGCGGCCGCCGCAGACGTATCCGGACCCCCTTGTGCGGCCGAGAGGCCCGGGAAGCAGGGGAGCCGGACGAGGAGGCCACCGACGAGTCGGCTCCGGTGAGATCGGGCACGTCCATCTCGGAGGTGGCTCCCCGATTTGGTTTCTTCGTTCTGACTTTTCCCTTGGGCCTTTTTTTTTATGGGTGAGGAAATGGGAAACGACCACTTTTCTAGAATACAGTATTTTTTTTAAAAAAATCTGGTTGTTTTGCAAGTATAACTATAAAAATAGCTCTATTTTCGATCGCAAAAACGTTGGAACCGCGAAAGTAATTACCATGCTCTAGGAGTACAGTAGCTTCGATGACTTGCAAACAGCTATATTTGTCCAAAATGATAGTGCGGCGAGTTACCGAAGCTGCCGTGCTCTGAGAGCACGGAAGGTGATTTATATCATTTTCCGTCACTTTTATGGTTAAAGATAAAGCTATTTTTATAATTATATTAATAAGAAGGCCAAGTTCAATAAAAGAATTATACGCGGACCAGAGAAGTGACGAATAAATAAACAAGTCTGTCTGTATAGGACCGAATGAGCCGTTGAAGTGGAGTAGTAACCGGGAAAGCATTTTGTTTTAGAGTTTTAGGGTGCGTTTGGTTGGGTGAACGAGAATGAACGATATAGAATGATACAGGATGGATAGGATAATCCAGGATAAGATGGTACGGGGAGAGTGTTTGGTTATCTGAATGGAATGATACATGATTTTGTTTGGTTGCTTAGATGGAATGGTATGGGATGGTACGAGATGATGTTTGGTTAGATGGATGAGGTTAGTATGGTAAACTTTATCACTAGTGGTACAGGATGGTTCAACCAATTTGGAGGTACGGGATGGTACAACATATTTGAAGAATATTCCTAGAATCTGTACCACTCCGTCCCGTACAAGATGGTTCCATACACTCAACCAAACACATGTATCAAAATCTATCATGTACTATCCTATCCCGTTCATCATAGTTCACCCAACCAAACGCACCCTTAATGTGACTATTTTGGGCCGATCGAATGGGCCCTAAGACAGCCCACGTCTCCTTAGAGCTGGAGGGCCTGGCTGGCACTGCAGAACACGAGGCGTGCCAAACTACCAATCTGCCATGCGTGGTGCGTGCATGTCGCCGCTCAAAAAAGAAAAAAAAAACCCTTTGAATCGATGTCTATGCGTCAGATTTGCAGCATGCGTGTGATACGAGAAACTAATGCTGGTTCTGAGCGGTAAAAATGAATAAAAACCGTTGACTTGAAACAAAAATAAAAGAACGCCTTAAAAAACAAAAATAAATAGTAACCAAATCTAAATCTGAGCCAAGGTTAACATTTTCGTTTTGCAATCGAAATTCGATATCTGGTCGGTACCGGTTTACCACGATTTTTTTATCGAATATCGGTAAAAACTGAACGATTTGCGAACCGGTTGGTCAAACCGATTAAAAAAACGAAGACCGGTTGGTTTTCGTCAAAAAATGGTGAAAATACAAAGAAAAATATGAAAAATTAAAACAAAATCAATTTGTTTTACAAAAAATCCCAATTAATCTATCAAACACCTCAGAGAAATTTAAACAATTTTTGAAATCATTTATTGCTTCTAAAAAATCCAAAACAACAATTAATGAAAAGGAACAAAGACACTGTCAGATTTTTATAAATATTTGAAAGATTTATTATATTCTGAAATTTTAATGTAACCATAAATAGTGCCAAAAGATCATGTAATAAAATTTTTAGAAATATTAGACTTCATTTAGTACCCATATAAAATCAAAAATAGAAGAGTATATACAATGATAACAACACTTTTAGAATTTTTTTTTAAAATACACATATCTGATCATCATCTATATTTTTTTAAAAAATCATTGAAATTACGTTATAACATCACAATTTTTTTTAAGAAATATTAGACTACATTTTGTGCCGCTAGAAAATAAAAAACTGAAGAGCATATATTGTAACAGTATCACTGTCAGAAATTTTTAAAAATACACATGTTTGATAATAATCTAAAAATTTTATAGCATCATTAGAATTGCCTCAGGAAGTCAAAAAAAAATTCAAAATTTTTTAACACTTTTGCTAAATTTCTTTAAAATTTTAAAATTTACATTTGAACAGTACGGTTTACCGCTTGGTTTTTATTGCCGAACCGGCTCAGTAAGGTCGTTTGGTAAAATTAAATCGAGAGAGGTTTATAGTTTCAAATTTTTCCGCATTTCAAACTAATGAAGGCTATGATAACCCTCAGATTAGGGGAAACATACTCTCCCGTGATGGATGCAACAACTTTTAGTTATCTTATCAGTATGGCGATAAAAGAGTTCTTTGACTTGCGTCTAATATATGTTGTTACAGCGTACTTATAATTATATGGATCACTTGATAGCTAGTGACATCTGTATGAAACTCCCCAAAGGATTTAAAATGCTGGAAGCAGGTTCTCGAAAATAATATTCAACAAATTTGAGAAGGTCACTATATATATTAAGACAATTTGGACGGATATGGTATAACCATGTAGCATCCTAATTTTTGCTTTTAATTTATTTTTGGGAATTTTTGGATTTAATCTGCAATTTAAATAATAATTTGGATTTTTTATTTTGTCAAAAATTATTTATTTTGGATAAAATTCAAGTAAACATTTGTCAAAAATATTTTATTTGAATTCTACCTGCTCAAAGTATTTTACAGAATTTTTTAGGATTTTCAAATTTATTTGATATTTATTTAAAGCAATTCGTATTTTCTGTAATTAATTAAAGGAAAAACCGTTAAAAATCGGTTTTTGGCTTTGGGCCGAAACCCTAGCTGGCCTCCTTTTTCCTTGCGCTGCCCAATCGAGCCGTCAGCTCGGTCTGCCTCATCGGCCCAGCCTGCCTGTGTAGCATGGAGGCTAACAAGCGGGGCCCGCATGTCAAGCCACAGCTCCATCTCCGAGCCAGACTCCGCCACATGCCCGTGTTTGTCGTGGACTTCGTTTCCGTTTCGGTCAAGGCAAGGTTTCCTCGCCCAATGAAAGGAGTGCACTGTGTTTGTCTTGATCCCGTGAGCCTAAACCTTAGATCGGTTAGCCAAGCTTCGTCGTGGTTTGCTTGGATTTTGGAGTTTTGTGTCACCGCCGCTGTTAGAGAGGATCGCCGATGAGTCCCGAAGCCTGAGACCGGTGCCGTTGTATTTGTCTCATCATGTTCTACCCGTGCGCACCTTGTCATTGGAGAACCGTCGATCGCACCGCCGCCGCTTCCTAGGCTCGCTACCAATGCTAGAGGTCACTAGAGGTCGCGCTAACCGCGTCATCAGGTTTGCAATGCCAATACCTCGCCGTGGAGACCCACCGCAGTCGTCACCGACGACCAACATGGCCTAGCTCGCATCTTGCCACGCGCCGTGATGATGTCAACAGGTCTGACTTGTGGGCCCACATGTCAGCCTCTATGCTCTTTTTCTTTTTCAAAAATAATTTGATCGAAATTCAAAAATAGCCGATGATGTCAACATGACATCATAATTCAATTTTTCTTTAGAAAAATAATTTCAAAATTTTATAAAACCTTTTTTTATTTCCAATTTTTTGAGAGTTCGCTCTCCTTTATATGGGCTTCGATTGAGGTGATTCAAATTTCTAAATTCATCTAGATTCAAGCTCTACTTTTTGGTGAATTTTATTTGATTTTTAGAGCTTGTTTTTTTCTCTATTTTTGTATTTATTTTGGTATTCATCTTTCGTTTCGTGTAGACGTTGAAGGATCAAGAACGTTCGAGAGTGAAGAGTTGACTCAAGTTCACAGTCTAGATCAATATCAAGAATTGTTCTAAGGCAAGTTGTACTTTAATAATGTTGAACCCTGTTTTACAAATATTATATTGTTTTAATCTATTGCATGTTATTTTATGCTTAGATCTGTTTTCAATTAATTTAGGAAATTAGCTATTCTACCTAATTGAATTATACCTACCTAGTTATTTGCTATGCCATGATTATTCGTCACTCTAGAATAGATAATTATTAGTTGGTTGCAAATAGATACCAATGTGGGTTGGTTAGATCGTGCGTAGTTTGCTTAGCCATGCCATATGCAATTGATATCTTTTGAAAGTGCAAATTCAATTTGACTAATAGAATATATAACATATTTATGAAAGGGTGTGTCATGTGTTGTCGCACAATGATGTTGAGTTGTTGATGACATGTGTTGCACAATAATCAACTGGGGTGGTAAATGATTTAGATTGGAGTAAGTGGCAAGAGGCTGTGTACTAGGGTGGGTCTGTGTGATGTTTGGGTTGATTTAATTGAAAGTATTAACTCGGTAAATTAAGGACTTAAAACCTTGCAAGTCATTGAACTGGGCAAATCATACAATCACATTTCTGTTATGGGTCATACCTAGCTCAGTAAGTTACCGAGTCTTAACATATGATATCCCAGGAGGATAACCAAACTGTGTGTGCAGTTGGGAAAGGTGTGTGGTGCAGTGACTCTACATCTTGAATAATTATTGTTCATAGTCAACGATGAGTCCTTTTTATTTTTCTACTCTGTGTGTGGGAAGGGTAGTGAGACTAGGCTTATCAGGAGAGTTTATGTTTGGATAGAGTTTTCGAAAAGTTTTATTATGATCTTCTTAGTCGCATGTTGATGGATACGTGTTTTAGCTAATATTATAGGATTGATCATATCTTATGGGTAAAGTGTATAACCTATACAGAGTGTCGATCTATTCGGATAGCTGTGTCTCTAGTTATAGACAATGCTTGAAAATTTTAGTCAAGGGTTAGATTTTATAAAATAAGAATTGGGAAAGGGAGGCTGTGTGCCAATGGAAGTTATGAAATTTGGTTTAGGCTGTGTGCCAGTTTACTTTGAGAAATGCCTGAAGCTTTATTATTATTATTATTATTATTATTATTGTTGTTGTTATTTATTTTACTATCATTTTAATTAATTATTATATTCAATTGAAAATGCTACTTTATTACAAATAATCGTGATAGCCATTCATTTGGAATAAGTCTTGCATATATTTATAATATACTTGCATTTTGTACACAACTTATTGAATACTTTACGTACTCACTCTTGCCACAATAAAATCATCAGAAGAAGAGGAGTCTACACCTACTTTGGGGGTAGTTCCATAAGGAGGCGAGTTACTAGGGAGCGAACCTTGTTAGTTGCATATGGCATGTTGATGGGTTATCTACGAAATTTCTGTTCCGCTGCTGATTTATTTGTTAGAGTTTGAGCCCGATGTAGTCTAATAATGTAAAGTTGACGATAATGTTAACCAACTATATTTTATTCAATAAATAGTCTTTTATTATGTTTTCGTTGTATATGATTGTGATATTTTATCTTTGTTGCCACTATATGCACTAGCGTGATTCTGGACTAATGCAGTATACATAAAGGGTCTAAATTTGTATATTCAGGTCTTGACAAACCGTCTCATTGAATATCGTACAAAATAAGGGTACACAAATGATTCTATTTGCCCATGTATATCCATAAAAAATATCCAGATCTAAATTTGTGGTAATCGTTGTATGTGTCATGGATCTAAATTTTTATTTGAACTACTAAAGTGCTCTATGTGGCAGTTGATTGCTTGAAAAAATAATTTGAAATGAAGGATATAGGGAAAACAAAATTTTGCCTTGGGTTGCACATTGACCATCTCAAGGATGGAATTATTGTTTCAGGCAACTTAGATAGATAAAGTTTTGAATCAATTTTACGTGGATAAAGCACATCCATTGTGTACCCAAATGGTTGTAAGATCGTTTGATGTAACTAAAGATCCTTTTCGATCCCTAGAGAATGATAATGAAATTCTTGGCCCTAAAGTGCATATTTAATTGTCATAGGAGCACCAATATATCTTTCTACTCATACACGACCTGATATCGCATTAGCAAGATATAGCTTGTTCTAGAAAAAGACATTGGATTGGTGTCATACATATATTTCGTTACCTTCAAGGTACAAAGTACATGGGTTTATATTTTTCTAATGCATCCAAGAAAAAATTAGTTGGTTTTGCAGATGCAACGTATCTATCTAATCCCCATAATGATCGATCACAAACTAGGCATGTTTTCATTTGTGGTGGCATTGCTATCTCATGGCGTTCAATGAAGTAGACTATATTTGCAACCTCATCTAACTATGCAAAATTTCTAACAATCCATGAAGCTAGTAGAGAATGTGTTTGGTTAAGAAATATGTCGCAACATATTCGAAGAGAATGCGGCTTACTTTCACAAAATGAAGCATCTATAATCATACATGAGGACAATATGGCATGCATCACTCAACTAAGCGCCTGTTTGGGAGGGTTGGGCTGCGGCTACGAGCCTGAAGCCCCCCAAACAGGGTGCGCAGTGAAGCGGCTTGGTAGCGAAGCGGGGGCAAAAGCCGATAGAAAGCCAAGCCGATCAAAACGTGCTTTCGCGCAGCTTTCCTTCTCCGCCCAGCTCGGTCCTTCTCGTTCGCCTCGCATCGCTCTGCGCCGAGCTCGCCTCTGCCCTGAGTCACCGCCGAGCTGACCACACTCAGCCCTGAGCCCCTAATCGAGCTGCCTCCGCCCGAAGACCTCCGTCCTTGTCACCTCCGCCCGACCGACCTCCGTCCTCGTGGCGAAGCAGACCCACCTCTGGGAGGCCGACTAGATCTGCCACCTCGAGGCCTGGATCGACACCGACAAGCCCCTCTGGGGTACCAAGCCCCTTCCCCTCTCGGAGTCCTCCGCTGGCTCAGGTAAGACGACTCTCGCCTTCGTCATCCCGGTAAGCTCGTGCTGCTAATTTGCTCCCTAAAGTTTTTTTGCTTATCAGGGAAGCAGATTAAGAACAGTCATAGCACTGTGAATTGTGATCAAAGATTCGACTTTTAGCTCTGTGAATTGTGCTCTGGAAATTGGTATTTGTTACGTCTTAAATGTTTAGCTCATCATTTTTGCATGTCTAGTGACCCCTGGAATGCTGTCTTTTTGGTAGGAAACATATGTTGGTGCTTGATGAGGCGGATCAAATTCTTGTCCAAGATTTCCAAAATCAAGCTGACATTATCATTTCTCAGATCCCCAAAGTTAGACAAACATTATTGTTTTTGCTACATAGACGAAGTCGGTGAAGGACCTTGCAAAGGTTAGCCTAAAGGATCCTGAATATGTAAGTGTACACGAGGAGTTTAGCACGGCCTGATAACCTTGAACAGTACGCCATGATCGTGCCTCTTGAACAGAAGCTAAATATGCTCTGGAGCTTCATCAAAAGGCATTTAACATCAAAAACACTAGTCTTCTTATCTAGTGTCAAGCAGGTTATCGTTTGTTTGTTTCTGTCGACTGCATATGTGTTCAAAACATAATGATTTACAAGTTAGTTTTTGATATTTCTTCTAATGTTGGACTTATGCAGGTGAAATTTGTTTATGGAATTTTCAATAAGCTTCGTCCTGGTATTCCTTTGAAATGTATGCATGGGCGAATGAAATACGAAGCACAGCAAGTCATAGTAACAGATTTTAACGAAACAACTTCAGTTCTGTTCTGAACTGATATATTTGCTAGAGGACTGGATATAGGGAATGTGGATTGGGTGGTACAAGTAAGTTTTCACTGTAAGCTTCTATATTTTGCTTGAACATCCCATGCTATAACCTATTTATTGCTTTTCTGTTAATTAGTGCTTTATTGCGAGATCTATTTTTTAAAGGTTATTATAGGCAAAGGCAGAACTGGAGCAGAATATATCTCAGAATATAGCATCAGTGCTGGTTAAGTTTCCCAATCTACAGCAACTAGGTAAAAGGGCTTTTGTCACCTATCTCAAGTCAGTGTACCTCCAGAGCGACCAAGAGGTGTTTGATCTGAGCAGGTTTTCTACAGAGAAGTTTGCTGCATATGCTGCTTCGCTTGGTCTTCATGTTAACCCAAAGATCGCTTCGTAAACCACAAGAAAAATGTGCCAAAGAAGGATATTGGTGCTCTTTGTGATTTAATTGCTAATTCCTTGATAACTACTAGAGAGTAAAAATGTGTTTTGCTGTGACAGTAGATATTGCACCTTTCATGGCTAGTGATAGAGAGTACAAATGTGTTCTGTTGTGTGACAGTAAATATTGCACCTTTTGTGGCTATTGCTTAGTTATTCATCACTTAATTAGTACGATGGTGTTTGTGTTCTGATTGGACAACTGAAATTTATGCATATATGGGGAAATTGATGGTCTTGTATGTTGTCATGTACTTGCATCGAACAAGATAAACAAAGGTTTATGAAGAAAAGTAAACAGAATATATATAATATTGTGAAAAAAATAAAATATAACTAATGCTCAGTTATTCATCACTTAATATTTTCACAAATATAATACAAAACATCAATATTTAAGTTAAATCAACGTATAAACAAGCCTTCATAACTCTCAATGTTATTTCAGTCATTTAAACACTAGCTACAGCTGCAGCAGTCAACTTACAGCCAGTTTGCCAAACAGCCTCTCAAGAAAAGCTACAGTCGCCAACACAGCTGCTTTACAGCCCAATAAGCCAAAATCAGCTTTACAGCCCAGCCGTAGCCCCCCAAACAGGGCCTAAAAGAGGGAGATAGAGTGAAACATATATCACCAAAATTTGTCTTCATTCATGTCCTAACAGTTCATCAAATTTGCTCAAGTGAGAAGCTCAATAGATTTATTCACCAAGGCACTTCCTATAACAACATTCAAGAAATTGACTCACAATGTTGGGTTACGATGACTAAGAGAAATTACCTGGTATAGTCGCTAGGGAGAGTGGATATATATTGTACCCTTTTTCTCTTAACCATTGGTTTTTTCCTTGGTAAGATTTTTAAGGAGGCATACATATTCACAGTTGGACATCCAAGGGGGAATGCTATGAATTCTCATCTATGTGGATGTCCATAACCTCCATAACATCAAAGCTATAACACATATGCCATCAATGGTGTAACTTCCTTAGCATCAGTTCTTGTAACTCTCTGTTAATTCATCCCTCTCATGTGTGTCTATATAATAGAGAAATTTGGATGCAGTAGAAAGATAATAAGAATTACCTCATTCCATATTACATTGTCTAATCTCTCTACATTTCTTCATACCACAATACTTTATAGTTGATAACTAGTTATTATTTACCAATTAGGTATATATATCAATAATAGGACCAAATTAGCATATATATCCACCTACGAACTAATTTCAGTCCAATTCACATTCTTCCACACCTCCCATCCTTAACCAGCTGGCCCAACCCATTAGTGAAAAGCCCACACCTCCAATTCCTCAACCGAGCAGAGTGCACAAGCAACCCTAGCCAAAATTCACCACTCTCTCAACCTCTCTCTTGCTCGACCTCGGGACGACGGCTGGTGACACACTTCAATGAGTGGGTGGTGGCGGGAGGTCAGGGGTAGAGGCGATGTTCGAGTGGCCGGCCAAGCAGCATCCATAGCACTGTAGGCTACACCCATTGCAGTAGACAGACATGCCACATTTCTCTTAAGCTAGGAAGTAGAATGGGTGATCAAAACTTGAATGATTGCTTGGTGATATTTCTCGAATGATATTTTTTTTCTGTAAGTTAGTGATGAAGCCATAATATCCACTCCTAAGGCATGAGTTTTGCTGAGTTAATTTGTAATTTTTCTTAATTATTTTGTAATTTTCTATTTTATTTGACATGTTTACGCTAATATGAATAATCTGTATTTTAACTTTTGCTACCGTGGACCTTAAACTTTTGTATTGAACAAGAAACAATGTTTTGTTAACTCCGTACACCCAATCTGAAATGATAAACCTAGAAACACTAAGCATAAATCTCGAGGTATGCTCAAGACATAAATATAGAATGGTCTTTGGGTGCGTATCAGCTTATATACGAATATAAAAACCCTTAACCACCCTATTTTACTCCGGCGGGACAATTGATCTATCACTTTGCCGTCGTGATTTTGACACGATCGCCACTTGAATTTGGGCTTCCCTTCACATATGTTTACAGTAACATGAAAGATCGACAGAACATGTAATACACTTGTATAAGTTCATCCTCTACATTTCTAGAGTAAATTTCGTAAAGCCACAACTTTAGCGCTAAACTATCTGTTTGCTACAACTTTTAGAGAGGATTTTTAGAAGGTGCACCATTAGGAGGCCAAATTTCAGGATTTTGTGGATTTCGGCTTGATGGGTGTTGGTGGCTTGCCAGAGTTAGGGAAGGAGACAAAGGCGCAGAGGTGTTGATGCTAGGTTGATGGCGTCGTGCTATATATGCTTCTCCTATGTTCAGCAATGGAGAGAAGGGGTTGCAGCTAGTTCACTCATGACGAGTAATGGCCCGCGCGCCATCGTCAAGCTCACTAGAGCTGCCGCTTTGTGCGTGCTCCTTTGCTGAGGGAGGGGGGATAGACCTCAGGGAGCCCAGTCTATCACGTTGCAGTTCCTCGAGAATTTAGTCCGTGCAGCACTCAAAATTCTCGCTAAAAAGTTAGCTAGCTGCTACATCCTGCAGCAACATAAGATGCACATGTTACATGTACGTACATCAGACTCAAATTCTTCCATACTCTCTCCTTGAAAAAAAAGAAGAAGAAAACTATATATGTTCTTACTACTACTCTACTAGTAGCACTCCTGTTACTCCATTAGTCTCCCTCTCCCTCTCTCTCTATGGATCTAGTTAAGCCTAAGCTGAGTGCATCATTTGCTCATCACATTCATCATGTACTACTAAAATTCTTGCTTGCATTGAGGTGACCTTGCTCAATTCCGGTAATTAATAGTCTGTTTTCTTCTCCATTTTGTATAGCTAGGTTGATATACTATATTAAGTATGAACGTGCATACGGTCATTGTTAATTAGCATGCATTTCATCGTTGATGTATTCTCAAGCATGCATGCATCGATCGAACTGATCGAGAGTCATTATCAAGCTTATTTTTTGGAACAAGTGGATGATCTCAGTCATTGTTAATTTGACGCTCATGTATTATTGAAAGACCATATGGAGCTCTACCTATGTTTGTGATGAGTAATTGACTGTATTTGAACTTATGGTGTACAAGTTTGAGTTTGTTTTCATTAGTTTGTGAACTAGTCGGGGCAGTTTATAAACTGGTTGGGACTGGTTGTGAACTGGTTGAAAAAGATTGTAAATTAGTCAGGATAAATTATGTATCATTTTGGCTATGTGTTGATTTGATTGCATATGTTGTTGGACATTGCTATGTGATGTGTTTTCCTTGTCTATGATGGTTGCAGGACTTTAGAGCTAGGTCATAGTGAGGCAGAGGAGATCAGGACTAGGCTGGGAGAGCTAAGGTCCAGACGGTCAAAAATCGCCAGAAGATGATCGGAGGCGGAGTCGCTGTGAACTTATTAGGCAAGGAACGGATGGGATGCTAGTTAGGAGCTGTTCGTATCAAAGAGGACTGTTGGATCGCGGTCTAGGTGATAGAGTAGCAGGTCTAGTTAGTATGCTTTGAGAAGTGTGCAAAATCCGTTATGGTTGTGGGTTTCGGGTTAGCCCATGTATGAATAAGTTATTCCCAGTCCTTGATGGTGTTCTTTATAGTTGAAGAAACTCATCTAAGGGTGGAGGATGACTCAAGAATAGTATAAATAGAGAAGTAGGGGTAGCTCTCCCCTCTTGAAGGTTTTTGGAGGTTCTGGTGTTCTTTTGAGTTTTACCCACTTTGTTGTAAGGCTTTGTAAACCTTCATTCGATGAAATAAAAGTTTTATTTCTCTATTTCTGAATTACCTTCAGCATTTACATTATGCTTTAAATTCAGCATTTACATTATGCTTTAAATTCAGCATTTAAACTCTTGCAAATTTACCTTCCGCACATTTGGATTTATCTCCCCTCCTTCTATGTGCTTTTGGATATTATACCGAGGATGAAAGATTGCTGGATGAGTCTTTTATAGATCATATCCCAATCATCTAGACAATCTACAACCTCTTCTTTTCAGTTCTTGTAAGAAACCGATCTTTGTGCTTAGTAGAAGAAAGATCCTTGTAGATCGTGTTCTTGTGTGTTTGAAGGGTTGTTTATTGGTGTTCTTACTTGCTGTGATATGTGAGAGGCCATTTAAGATTATCCTGATCATCAATTTCCAACAAGCAAGCTAAGGGTAAGATTGTGTTTTTGACCCGATTTTGGTGCTGCATTCATTAAACTAGAAAAAGGTCGGAACTTTGACTTCAATCCTTGCGATTAAAGGTTAGAATAAGTTCTTGACATCCATAGGAAGGTGCACTCCAAGTTTCACGGTTTTAGAACAACCGATCAAAAGTTACAACGATTCTTATTCTTGAGATCGTGTTGATTTTATTGTTCACCCGAATACTGTTCATCCGACCAGTGACGCCGACCAGTTCCTAGTACTGTTTATCCGACCAGTGCTGCCGACCAGTTTACAATACTGTTCACCCGAACATTGCTTATCCCCAACACTGTTCATCCGACCAGTGATGCTGACCAGTGCAGTTTTTTTGTTTATCTGAGCACTGTTCTTTTGACCTTCTGGTCGGAGGGTAGTGTTAATCCAATCACCTTTTTGGATTATGCAGTCATTTGATTTGATCACTTGGTGGTTTGATTTTTATGAAAAAAAAATTATTTGTGATCCTTCACAACTTTTGATCGTCTTTTTTGGTCCTGCAATTATATATACTAGTATAGTGCTAGTGCTAACGCTACGACGGCAGTACATCTGCTTATCAATTAAATAAAAGATAAGTATGAATATAATACTTAATAATAAATAATCTTGTGATCACATTGTACGTACTACATATTTAGAAGGAGAGCGGACATTGTACGTACTACATATTTAGAAGGAGAGCGAATCAAACAAGGAAATAAATAGGGAGGATCTGCATGCAAGGAAACCAGACTTGAATTGCCAAAACTGTATGTACTACATATTTGGAAGGAGAGCGAATCAAATAAGGAAATAAATAGGAAGGATCTGCATGCCCGAAGGTGTTGCCCTTGATCTCCTCCACGTACCGCGCTCGCCAGCATCGCCTCCGCGAGCGCTGCGTCGACAGCCTCCGCGGCCTCCCGCTCCGTGCAAAGGTACGCGTCCATCTCCGGCAGGCCGATCGCGCGGCGCAAGCCCCTGGTGTAGTCGGCGCCGGGCGGGTCGAACGTCGCGCGGGCAGCAGTATGTCATCCTGGAAAGCTGGACCAATAATGGCTTCCCTAATTGTCATCCAAATATGAATGCTAACATATAGCACCATTTGTACATCCTGATTGAGGCTAATTATTATCAGAATATCTGTTACTTCCCATAGTGTATTTAGGAATAAGTCCTAAATGAACTTATTCTTTATATTTATCACACGATAATTGCATTTCATACACATATTCCTTATATAATATTTTTCGCTAAATAATATTATGGCGGCGGTACGTGAGCGCCTTGTATAGGATGTGGTGCACATGCATGAATGGAAGAAAATTAAGCGCGCGATTCATGGTACTGACTGGTATGGTAAATATTGAATCGAAATCAAATTGGTTTAGATTTGCAACATAAATTCCATATATATAGTTCAATTGAAATATATATATGTGCGGGCTCTCCTGTTGTGGGCCACATGAATGAATGAGTTAGACACATTAAACAACAGCCATCGGATGTGGGTGAGTAAAACTGAGGAAAGATATGAGACGTTCATTTTGATGAATGCAAGTTTCTGGGGACGTTTTGCTGGGTGCACGAACATTGAGCCATCTCTAATGAGGTGCATTATTTAGGGTGGACGTAGAAAAAATTGCTTAGGTGCATTATAAAGGGGTATAGCTATCGACGAGCAAGGAGAGGTAGTGAGGTGAATCGATGGAGGATCACCAGGCAGTTGCTCCCAGCACAGCTGCCGAGCAGCAGCAGGTTGTGGTACTTGCTGCTCCAGCCGCAGCGGCGCCCGGGAGTACTACCAATGTTGCCGGCGTGGATCACCGACGGCGACCGCAGCGCTGCTCGGCTGGCCACGGAGGACGGGGTTGCATCTCTTCGTCATGAACGTCAGGAGCGCCCTCAAGCTGGACGATCTCGGCGCGGAGCTGCTGCGCATCGCCGTGTTAAACCAGGTCATGAAGGTGTGCATCTACCTGCTAGTGAGCGTCGCGTCACGACGTCATTCGTCGCCGAGGAGGACTCCATCCTCAGCAAAGGCGGAGTGGCCGGCCGGAGTCGACGAAGGAGACCAAGATCACACTAGCGCTGGTGCCACGGACCTGGAGAAGCAGGATCAGGCTTCTTTCGGTGAGAAGCACCCTGTGGACCCAGCTGAAGCCAAAAAAGATGACTCCGGCGAGGCAGCAGCGGCCCTGCTGCCGTTGGCTGGAAGATGGGTTTCGGCCGGGGATGGGAAGGGGGAAACAAGGCGGCCGGGAAGAGTAGATTCGTGCCGTTCGTCACGTCAGTGTTGGTCGTGGGCGCGTTCCTCGGGCTGCTCCAGGCCGTCTTCCTCGTCGCCGCCGGCAAACCGCTGCTGCGCCTCATGGGCGTCAAACCGGTTAGCGCATGCAGCGGCAGTTGGCATGCACCAGTCGTCGGCATCAACTAAAACTTGCTTTGATCAACCTAACTTTGTTGTTAATTAACTGTAGGGTTCATCGATGCTGAGCCCGGCATGCATTGCGCTACCTGATAGTGAGATCGCTCGATGCTCCGGCCGTGCTCCTGTCTCTGGCCATGCAAGGTGTCTTCCGAGGCTTCAAGGACACCAAGGCGCCCTTGTATGCTACCGGTAAGCATACAAATCAATCAAATAGTGCTTCATTTCATTTCATCTGAATGGTCCCTTTTTTCCAAGATGATTTCATCTGAATGATCTTAATTAGCGCCATTTTTCCAGCACAACGACTGCCCTCGAAGCTGTGCTGTGGTGTAGTTTTAGTCCAAATTTATAGGCTTATTTTTTTAATGATTTTATCTATAAATATAAAATGTATTATATGTTCTAATATAAAATTAGTGTAATATTCTCTATATATTATTGTAAAGTTACATACGACAGAGGGAGTATGTGAATACGATAGGCAGAAGAATTTCGCTTTGGACGGAGGGAGTACGTGAGACAGGAGAAAAAACATACAATAGATGGAGATGTGGGGATCGTACCCGTGCCTTTCACATGCAAAGCAAGCGCTGTACCCGCTGTGGCCTCTTTATTAACTATCCAAGCTTGTATTGTTCGGCTAACCTTGACCAAACGTCGAAACAGTGAGCGAAGGCACATTGGATTTTCAAGATAGTGATCCGTAAACTAAAATAGCGATGCTTTCTTGGATTAGTCCAATTGACACAGCGATTAATTCAATTACATATCCTCTTCCTCGGAAAAAAGGGTTATCTTCTCAACCTACACTAGTTGGACGAACATATCCACGCAATTACCCACATAATGGAATTACTAATTTGTGTATGTTCTCATCAAGTGTCCTCTTGCTGTAATATGTAGCGATACTTCCTTACTTTTCCTACTTCCTCTATCCTCAAAGACTCTCTTATCGTGACACTTGGCGGCATCCCCCTTTCCTCCCCTATTCACTTCTCCTCAAACTCATTTTTTAAAATTTCCCCAAATTTTTAATATGAAGTATTTTAAACCATTTTCGAAAGTTTTCATATTGAAAGTTTTTTGAATCTAAATCTTTTTGAATCGAAAGTTTTTTGAATTCAAGCTTTTCGAACCAAATGTTTACTGAATCAAAAGTTTTTGAACTGAAAGTTTTTTTAATTGAAATTTTGTGCTCACCAAAAAATTAGTGAGTATAAACTCAAATTAGCCATAACATAACGTATGAGTGCTGCTAGCCCACGCTATACCGTTGGAATGTATTCCAATGGTACAACAGTTTCATGGGGTTCCAGGTTTTATAAGCTTTCGTGTGTCATGAAAAAAGATTCATAAAGGTTTTAGTATGTTTCGTGGAAAGTTTCGTGCAAGTTCCAAGACATTTTAATAAGTTTAGAAAAATAGTTTCAAGTTTCATGCATATTTAAAAGCAAGTTTTAATAAATTTTAAGTTTCAAAAATCAAGGTTTTATGTTTTAAAATCATAATTCATGCATGTTTGGATAATTTCAAGTTTTAATAGCCAAATCCAAGCAGTTTCAAGCACATCTCCTAAGTTTCAATCATCCTCATGATGAAGAGTAAACAAGAAAGGCATGCTTACAAATTGATGTGAAACTTGAACAAAACTTCATGAAACGTAATGAAGCTTGCATGAAACTTACTAAGACTTACAGAATTGTAATTGAGACATCTTGAAACTTGCATGAAACAATGAAGAGGAAGTAAGAGATGAATCGTTACAAATTGATGAGAAACTTTTATTAAACTTATACAAAACTTCATGAAACCTAATGAAACTCGCCTAAAACTTTTGAACGAACTTGCATGCAACCTAATGAAACTTTCATGAAAATTTATGAAATTTGAATCAAACGTTCAAGCAGGTTTCACAATATTCTCACAATTTTCACCTTTCAAAAGCAAAATTAAAATAGGTTTCACCCAGTTCCAACGTATTTCACGTTTCAAAACGCAAATTCAATCTAATTTCACCAAGTTTCAATAACAGTTTCACATTTCAAAAAGCAAAATTCAAGTAGCTTTCACTATGTTTCAATAAGTTTCAACAAGTCTTACATTTGAATAACAAAATTCAAGTAGGTTTTACAACGTTACAACAAGTTTCACCTTTCAAAAGCAAAATCAAAGCATGCTTCATCTAAGTTCCAAAAAAGTTTATATGTTAAAAGGCAAAATTCAAGCAATTTTAACCAAAATCCGATTAAAGTTTCGCGATTCAAAAGCAAAATTTAAGTAGGTTTCGGTAAATTTCAACTTCCAAGAAGCAAAATTTAAGCAATTACAACAGCTTCTATGTTTCAACAGCAGAAAAATCGTCCCTAGTTACTAGTACTACTGGTACAGTAGTTCTACTCCACTGTGAACACAAGGCAAGTGAGTCGAGTAACAAATTCAAGCAGGGTCTGGAGAATTAATTCCAGCAACTTTTTAAATCCATACACGGTTAAGTAGATTAACAATTAAGACGTACAAAAACCAACGACCCCTGTTACAGGTCGTTGTTTTACTCCAACAGGTACAAAGAAGAAGAAATGATCGATGCAGCAGATGCACGCATGCAACTGCAACCAAGATTAGAGAAAAAAAAGAAGATCGAATCAAATCACACGAACAAATCAAGAACACAGAAATTTAACTACGCGGTAGCATCACGCACGCTCCGGTTGGTTGACCGATGGATCCCACACGGCCCTGCTTATGGTAGTAACGGTGCTGCGTATGTCATGGGTTAATCAATTCTTGCGCTGGATGGATGGATCGATGGATCGGTCAGTGGCCACCGCCGCCGTTGCGGCCGCCACGGGGATCCGTGTCAGCGTGGTTCATGCTGAAGCTGTGGATGTGGCGGGCGCCGGCGTTGTTCATGCTAAAGCTGTTCTTGCGGTTGCCGCCACCGGCGGCGTCGACGGGCGCCGCGTGGTGGCTCAGCAGCAGCAGCCCCAGCAGGGCCAGGCCCAGTAGCGTCACGCGAAGCTCGTCGGACCTCGCCGCCATCGCCTCCTGTGTATCTTATCAACTGCAAATGCGAGCGCAATTTGGCAGAGATGGAGGATGGTTTGTTTATTGAGCTGGATTATTGTAAGCTTGGTGGGTGGAGGCGGCGGCGTTCTTGAAGGATTTATAGTGGGAGGAGGGGGTCGGAGGGGTGGAGGGGAGAGGTTTCATGGGAAGTCTTCGTGATGTTGTGGTGTTGCGCAAGAGTAGGCGAATTAATGGTGTGTATGCATACATCCTAAACTTAGTCTTGATTTGGAACGTTGCAATTAGGACAAGGCCTTCCATGCATGCATGCATGCGAAATGCAATGGTTTTAATTAGTTTCTGTCTACTTCTTCCTCCTCTTGCAGAGAGAGAAGTCTTTTTTTTCTCAACTTTGCAAGGAAATGTATGGCAGCATCTCTGCATATGAGCTATGTCGCCTTGTTAATGTACTGAAATGATCTTTCTCAACATTCTGCTTTGAATATCTTTTAAGGATTTTTTAAAAAAAATTAATGGAGAATAAATAACTCTCTGAGTTAACCTTACCGACAATAATCGCTCTATTATCATGATAATCGATCTTACCGAGCTGGTTTGATATCTAAAACCGCTAGGTAAACCGGTGGAATTCAAATACAAATTCAAAAAATTAAAAGAAATTAGAAAATTTTATCAAAAAATTTTAAAATTTTTGAAAATTTTTATGTGAGGTCTTGAAGCAATTCTAATGATGTTGTAAAATTTTCAGATGATTATCATATCTGTGTATTTTTAAAAAATTCTGACAGTGCTACTATTTTTTTATATACCGTTCAATTTTTTATTTTCTAGAGGCACTAAATGAAGTTTTTTGTGTGAGGTCCAGAAGCAATTATAATGATGCGTTAAAATTTTCAGATGATGATCGGATCTATGTATTTTTTTTTTAATTCTAAAAGTTCTACTACCTTTATATATGCTCTTCAATTTTTGATTTTCTAGGGGCAATAAATGAGTCCAAACTAACGAGTTCACGGTTTGATATATATTATAAAGCGCATTTGACAGTCTTGCAGCACAACGCAGAAGTTCATCCATACATCGAGTAGCACAAGTTGATATTACAGGAAGAGAATCCACATATAGATAAGCTTTCCATCACGAGAAAACACAATGATCGATTTCTCACATGGTTCAAAGAAAAGGTGAAGGTCTCCGTCAATGAGGATGTCAAATGGTTGGCTAACAGACCAAGATTTAATGTATATACATAGCATGTGTACGATATTAATGACTAACCTTTTACATTGAAAGTCAAGATTCAAACAGTACTATTCAAAACAGTGATGTGAGCATAGATGCTTTGTCCGATGATCACTCGAAAAGAGGACCCTCAACTGCAATGAACTCCTACTAGGGATGATCAAAGAAATTTGGGAGTTCGATTACGGAATATACCAAGTTTTATTATTTCGATATAAGTGAGTGAGACTTCCATATGGAGTGAAGGTCGACAAGAGATGTTTTACTCTTGTGAATCTCAATAGACTTGCCTACAAAGATGAACTGTTCATTCTTGCGAAGCAAGAAACTCAAGTTTTCTACATGCGTGATCCGGCCAATCCGAGGTTGCAGGTCATCTTTCATGGCAAGAGGCGGATCATTTGAGTTGAAAATTTTGTAGATAAAAAAGAGTACAACCAATTCGATGAAATACCTCCGTTTGTAGATGGGGTATGTCTTAGCAGTGACGATGACACACATGGAACATATTACATACGTGTAGATCATTAAGAAGGGTTGTATTGTAATAAAGGGACTACGTCAATGCAAACAATGCTATGTGTTTCAAATATTTGAATTATAAATAAAGATTTTAAGGTTCGTGGTCTAACCTATGCAAGAACTGTATTGGAAAGATGCTTGAGAAAATTAGAGCGTTCAATTGATCTGGAAAAACAAAAAAAGCAACATTGTATTACGAACACGAAACAGATAACTAATGAAGCTTATATTCTAGTCGAGGACATAACACCGTTCATAACAAAAATAATAAAAGTAGAGCACATAAATAATAGTATACTAGTTGAAATATGTAAACAGGCAATTGACGTATTTCTTTAATAGTAAGCAATTTTTTTTAAAAAAAAATGTGATCTTAAGTGGTATACATGCTTGGATGAAATAAGTGCATACCTGTAATAATATTGCAATCGATTCTCACAAAGAATCAACACAGATAACGTTCAATATTGCAATCGGTTCTTACAAAGAACTGACACAGATAGCGTTCAATATTGCAATCGGTTCTTAAAAATAACAGACACATATAGCGATCATTATAGCTTCACCTCACTACAAAGTCCCGATCGACCCACACTCACTGTCTCCTCTCTCCTGACTCGACACCCCGTGGTAACTAGGGTTTGAGCGTGGCCTGGAGGACCCCTGCCGTCTCTAGCCCCATCCCCGTCGACACCGAGATCGCCCCTGCCATTTCCAACCCCGTCGACGCCGAGCTCACCCCGCCAGCTCCATCCTCGTCGCCGCTAGCCCCCAACCCCCCACACCACCCCCTACCCCCGTCCCCTACCCTCGCTCGCCCGACCTCGCCGCTCCCTCCCACGTCGCCAGCCCTGTCAAAGCTGAGCTCACCCCAACTGGCTCCATCCTCGTTGTCGCCAGCTCCCTTGCCGCCTCTACCCCCGTTGCTGCCCGGACCGCCCCCATCGCCTCCGTCCCGAGCTCAACCCCACCGCCTCCAGTCGTGAAGTCGCTAGGGGCGCCACCGCAACCTCCAGCCCAATCGTCGAGAGGCCCACCACAGCCACCTCCAACCCTGCCCCTGACACCTCAACCCCCAAGGTCTCCCTCCCTCTTTGTAGTCTCATTTGTTTGGATTGTATAGAGTATTATGACAAATTTGCAGATTTGATTGTGTAGAGTATTTTGAGAAATTTGTAGATTTGATTGGATATATGACTGGCATATCTGAGTATTATGCATCTATTTTTTTGTTTGGATGGATGACTATCAAATTTTTGTCTATCATGAATATGCTTGCTATATTTCTAAATATGCTTGTTTTTGTCATAGTAGAGTTTGTAGCATGCCCCTTATGGATAGATAGCATGATCAGCTAAGAGATATACATTGTGTGCTACATGGCAGCAGTGTGTGAGCACCTGTTACGTAGTTTAAGTGCAGTTAAACAATTTTTATTTGAGACAAGCAAAAATGCATGATCTTTATTTGAGATAGCCAATTAATTTTATCAAGTAGTGCAAATTTCTCACTTAGGCCATTTTACCTTTTGATTATGGTATGGTATTGTCAGTTCCGAACATAGGGCTACTATATTTGTTTACCAACTGTACAAATGAAAGGATGGTGATCATACTGTATCATTATTGTACAAGTGATCATACTGTAGACAGTACAAGCATTGTTTTATTTTACCCACAATATAATTACTCTTTGTCCTTACAAGCAAAACAATGTCTTTATTGTTGCTATAATATGATCAATATCCTTACAATGGTTTTTACTTTACATGTATTTATTGTTACTGCAATATGATCAATGTTAGAGTTTAGGTTGCGTAACCTACGTCTCTCGTTCGAGGGTGCTTGTTTATAAATATGCTGAAATGGCATATTTATAAGTAAACAGTCTTAAATTATTCATGGTTTTTGGGCAATTCGGGGATATGTGATTCGGGCAAGTTGCTAAGCTATTGTACTACTCCAGAAAAAAATAATTTCGGTAACAACTCCTAAGTGTTCTCCTGATACACACCCTCTTGACTTGTTGTCGAGACGTGTATTTGGAGAACAGTGGGGAGATGCTGTCGAAATTTTCTCTGGAGTTGTACAATAGCTTAGTAACTTGCCCGAACCATATATCCTCAAATGGGATTAGGACCTAACCTAATTAGAGATTTGGAGTCATCGTTGATACGTACTTAGTTAGTCAACAAATAGACGTTTCTTTAAGATAATCCATTAATTGTTAATTTACTAGAATATGATATGAATTATCCATTAATCTATTAATTTACATGATTCATTATCAAGTCGACATAATAGCTATGAATTGCTTTCTCTCATGTGAAACATATGACTATGTCAAATATATGAATTGCTTTCTCTCATTAAGTTTAGGTTTAATATATATATTCGAAATATTGCAAAGAGAGACCATCGGCTCATAGTCAGACAGAATAGAAGGTGCTGCTGAGGGGTCGAGTAAGGTGACAAATGTTGAGGGGCCGAGTAAGGTGAGAAAAGTCCGAGGACCGAATAAAGGGGCCACAGGGAGAACGCTACAGGTTCTCCACTTTGATGCTATGGGAGTTTGTATGGATCATCCCAAGTATAAGGGGCACTATCGATCTTTTCTCGGCCAATTGGTGAGGGGGAGAGTGCCGATCACGCTTAAGAACTAGAGGAAGGAAGTCAGCGTCGAGCATAAGAATCTACTGTGGGACAAAGTTAAGGGGAAATGGATTATACTAGAGGAAGATGAAAGCAATGCGAGACAGTACGTTTTGAAGAGAATGGGTGTCTTTGAGGCATTTCAGGGTTACCATGCATGGTGAGTACGTGTTGAAAGGTCGTACTCCCTTCGAGAGGTATCCGTTTATGACTCTCGATGTTTGGAAGGAGTTAACAAGGATGAAGAGTATGCCCGAGGCAGAGGACCTGAAAGAGAAGAACATCACTATCCAGAAGCAGAACATGTACGCGCACTACCTCGGTTTCGCCGGCTATGTAGGGAAGAAGGCGGAGTGGGCACGATTAGCCGAGGAGTGTGCCCGCTCTGGGATGGCGATGTCTTACTCCCACATATGTGAGGAGAGGGCATGCGACTGGGTATTAGCGAGGACAAAGAAAACCTCCGACGGTCGACTTGTAGTTTCAAACATTACGACTGCGCGGATCGTCTCCACCATCGTAAGACATCTAACTTAGTATATTGTAGTTGACCCTTTCCGTTGTATTTTAGCACTAATTTATATTCGCTTCTTGCTGGAGGAGGTAAGCTAGCGGAAAGAGGAGGGGATCTTTCAGAACCAAGGGTCAAAGGATATCTTGTCTTCGACGATCGGAAAGCCCGACCATAAGGGGCGGGTGCTTGCCGCAGGCACAGGGCATACGAAGAGGTCCTTCTTCCAAGATGAGGACGCTGCCAGTGCCAGATTAAGATCATGAGAAGCATGTGCGGAGCGCCTCAAGGACACATTGAGGGAGGAGATGATGGCATGTGAGGAGCGCCTGTGGGCCGAGATGATGGTGATGATCTCCTAGGGTTAGAGTCAGATGGCCTTGCCTCTCGTAGAAAGGCTTGTGCCCCACCCTAGCAACTGTGCTTTCAAAAATGATCAGGTCAGTCCCTAGCTGAAGGTAATAATTGTTTATGACTTAAAAGTACGGGAGTAAGCTAAACAATATTTCCGATCAAGTTGCTCATTTCTTGTAGGTGGCTGCCAAGTGCCAGCTCGTCATGATGGAAGACGGATTTTCATATAAGGAGACTGGCACGGTGCATGGTAACCCTTTGGGAAAGGGTTACATGAGAGTGCAGGTGGACTATGTCCATGATGACTTCCTATTTCATGTGCTGGAGTTCCCCCTAAACGAAGATATCACCACTCTTGGGCAAGCACGGATGTCGTTCATCAAGTGGCCCACAACAGATGTTGTACTAGTCAAGGTAAAAATCCCTCATGTCTTCTCGATCATTCCAGTATTGTAGCACATTACATATGCATGTGCTTTATAGGTTCCTATTGTATCTGCACCTGCTCGTGCTCCTGCTTCCACCACCATGACGACTCCTTCGTCCAAATAGATTCCTACGTAGAGTGCAGAGGTGGTGCGCAAAAGGACTAGCACGACAACCAAAGAACCACAGGAGACCTCAGAGAATCCTTCTGTCAAGAAGGCAAAGTTGACGGAGGCCACATAGTCCTCTCAAATATATGGAAAGCCTCTCATCCCGACCTCGGAGACTCCTTCTGTCCAGAAAGAAAAGTTGACAGAAGCCACATGGCCCCATCGAGATTCTAAGGGGTACATACATGGAAAGCTCCTTGTCTCTTGCAGCGAATTGAATGGTCTAGGCAAGTGCACTCGCTTGTTCCATGGATGATACATTGACAAGGCGAATGAGGTCGAGCCTCACGTCGATTTCAATGTGAGGTATTGAGGGGGACATTTGCACCACCAGGAGCATGGGACATTCCGAGTGGGTTTTGATGATTTGTTCCTTTTTTACAGCCTGAAAGCCATCGATATTTCTACTGTACGTTCTTAGATGCTGTGAGTATCGCACCATACAACATGAGCATATGACTGTTATAGAATTTTCTATTATGTTTTTTAACAATTGACATGAGTTGCAAGATAATGAGGCAACTAGCCGTGATAGGTCAACACCTAGTTGGGTTCGTTGACCCCGAGATGGTTGCTGCGACCATGACTAGGCTTCATTCGGAGTTCCTTATCAACTACATCAAGCAGGCATTACAGGCTGAGGCGAAAAATGACTTCATTCTCTTCTCGTACCACGAGGAGTAAGTATTACTCTAATGACTTTACCCTTCAATTACTTGTACGTACTTAAACTGTATATGAACTTATTTTCTTTCATTGCATACCATTTAACAAGCAACCATTGGGTTCTACTCTTGGTTGCTTCGAGTGAAAACAAAGTCTACACTTTTAACTTGATCGAGAAGAGGTCGATGGCCTACGCGATCAAGTCTGTTTTGCAGAAGTAAGTATATTCCTCTAACATAACACTTTCTATATTTAACTACGTTCATTTTTTTGCCTCAATGGCATCTCTCTAATGTATGTAGAGCTTTCTTGTCTTACGTTGTTGAAGGAAAGTGACACGATGACAAATGAGACGACCAACTAGAGTGGAAGCGCTTCAAGGTACAAGTGCCTAGCATAGGATTTTTTCTGACATCTATTCTTCGTCTCCTAATTTGATTTTCTTTGTTCACAGTGTCATCAACAGGGGTGCACGATCTGTGCGGCTTCTACATCATGCATCACATGCTGATTCTGATCGACGGCGCACACCTTTTCCCTAAGCTATATGTACATCCATAATACATCCAGCCTTTTACATAAAAATTTTAAAAGTTAAATTAGTACACTACTTTCTATTTTGCAGAACCTCAATATCCCCCTCAAGAGTCTAGACAACAAAGATCTCAATAAATTACGAGATCACATATGCCAGTGATACTGGACAGAAGTTATAGCGGAGGACGTTAGGTTTAGAGACCTGGCAGGCTTCTACTAGTCCATATATAAACAATATTATATCATGTGAATGTGATATGTGTACTGTGAATGTTATATGATTGTGTTGTGAATGTTATGTGGTATATAAATAATATTATGTGTTGTGAATGTTATGTGATATTGTGAATGTGATATGTGTACTGTAACTTAGGGCTGTTTTCGGACGATATGCATTAAACATCAAACGACACATCACGATCGATTCTGAGCTAGAATGATTCTATATAAGAATCGATTGTGAGGATGGAGTTCATCACCATCATCACAATCGGTTCTGAGCTCAGAACTGATTGTGTCGGGCGAAAACCGACTATGATAGCGTCTGCTCATCACTGTCGTTCAGAACCGATTGTGATGACCATTTATCACTATCGGACGAAAACGACTGTGATAGCGTCTGTTTATCACTGTCTAACGACTTTGTATCGCTACCAAAACCGACTATGATGACGAAAAATGATGGATTGAGATGTACATTCATGTAGTAGTGCTTGCAGCTGTGTCTTCAGTCTTTGGTTCTCCTTGTTTAGCCCATCCCACCACCACTTCAGATTCTTGCAATCTGCTTGTCTGCTTCTGCTTGCCCCTAAACTACAAAATCAATCATCAGGAAAGCGCAGTTTTTAATTACCTGATAAACCAAGAAATGCACATGGGAATGCAAGTACCGGGCTCTTCTGTTCTGGAACCAAACTTCAACTCGGCGTGGTTTTATGTTTAGCTTCTCTGCCAGCCCTTGCTTTAGAGCCCAATTTTAATCATGAGACTTACTCTTCAATACTAGCTAAGAAAGATAAAAGTTCTCACTCATCAATGTTCAGTAATATCACAATCCAGGCAACCAAACACACCCATAATGGTTGGTGGGTGTGCAGTTGGACACCCAAAGTAGTTTACGAAACCATTTATGCTATTACACAAAATTAGCTGTGACCAGTTGGCCATTGAGCTTTTATCCTAAACATTAGGTCTTGTGTTTGAATCCTCAAACCCACACAATTTATTTTAATTATCTCTTTTAGGTTAATTTGTGTATTTGTGTAAAAGTTATTGAGGTCTTTGTTTCTTTGTTGTTTCTTAAAATTTCAAAGACTTGTAAGTTTTTTTGAACAAGCTGTACATTTTATTCTGGAAAATAAATATAATAGAGTGTATTTTCCCAATGTATTTCACAAACTTGTAAGGCAAATAAGATTAGCAATTTACTAATGCTCCAATGCTTTCTATCTCCTCTGTCAATTTGAGGTAAATTTTTTCAACAATTCATACATTTTATTCTGAAAAATAAATATAAAAGAATGCATTTTTCTAGTGTATTTCAAAAACTTCTAAGGCCAGTAAAATTAGCGATTTATTATTGAATGTTCCCACACTTTCTATCTCCTCTATCATATTTTCAAACATAATATTGCATCTCCTACGTTGATAACACAACAACTTGCTACATATACCTTTTGCACCTAATATTTCTCTAAATAATTTTCGTGATGTTGTCTCTAGTATGAACAAATAGTACTTTGATTTTTACTTATGTGGGCCTTGACCTTTTCAATTAAGCAATATTTTGTTTACTCTGAACACCCATCCTGGAAATAATTTGTTCGCCACTGGTTGCACGTTTCCTTTTAAGGCTTTGACTGAGTTTACTGTAAGTTAAAAATTGTGAAAGAATATACTAATTATGCCGGTTTATGTCCAGCATTATTTTCCCTTGTTTAGCTTTTGCACACAAGTCATCGGGTGAATGTTTCAGATAACTGCAATACTGAAAATACCAAAATTAGCGACAGTTTTGCCTTGCTATGTATACTTTTTTTTTTAAGGACAGCCTTGCTATGTATACTTGAAGAGTACAGGAAGTAAAATGTGCTTTGGTTACAGCTCTTGAAGAATATATATTACTGAATTAGTTCACAAACATTTGAGCCAACAGTAGCATCAGCAGTGTCCTAATTATTTCTCACTGCAAGATATACTCGTGGTAGTGTTCATAATATTATGTAGTGAAGAAAAGGGAGAAACAAGCCTGTCTTTCACTTATCAACAGCGAGAAGATATTACGAAGCTAGCGCTCCTGGAGGCGTCAGAGCTCACAGACTTGCCAGCAACCAATTTACATACCGCTTGAAGCCTTGGAGACCTCCTTCAGAGCCCGCATGATCTCATCGGCCTTGAGATCGCCGTGCGTGTAAGCTACTAAGGGGCTCTCAGACGGGACGACATCTTCCCTGTGGTAGCTCCCTGAGCTCCTCAGCAGCTCCTCTGAGCCTTTCTCGGTGACACCTCGGATGATCACTGTCTTGTGTAACCCTGATAGCATCTCCTCGAGATCAGTGTCACCGTGCTCCCCGACGATCAGATACATGCTCCCAACAGACAGGCCCCAGCGCACGAAAAGATACCTGAAATTGTCGGTCAGAGATTTCCAATTAGTCCATCTGTTGCTTCTGTTATCTGAATGCTACAGTCATCACATTACAATGTACAGTACTTGTCTGTTCAGGAGACAAGGATCCAGTGCATATGTACTTACCTGAGTGCTTGTGACCTCGATGCCAGGAGAGGGACAATCTGTAGCCTCGTTGAGTTCCGACAGTACATGAGGTGGCACCGGAGGCCACGCATCCTCAGCCTCTCCCTCATCTCGTCGATCGTTTTCACCTAATTAATGAATCAAGAGAATCCAAATTCAGATACCAATGTAAGCAGGCATTGTCAATGAGTCATGTGACTATGACTAATCAAAAATGAAACATGTAGGGGACCTTTTGGGGGTCTTTGATGAAGAAGGAGACGCAGTGCGCATTGCAAGACTCGACGTCGGCGTTGCCGGGGCCATCCTGCGCGGCCATGAGCTTCCCTATCGTCTGCCTCGCGCCGTCGTGAGACCACCTGTGGTTGATGTGCAGCAGGTAGTCCTGGTCGGGACGCAGCCTCCCGTCGGCGTCCACGCATTGCACCGTGCCGGGGTAGTACACCTCGCTGCCGCTGCCGCAGATAAGTGCGTCGAAGTCGGTCGGGGGGATCTTGCCCAGCTGCAGAAGCTGGAGCGTCTCGGACAGCGGCATCGCCGTCGACAGCGCGAACCCCGAGATCTTGGACATCTGAGAGTCCGACCGGACTGCCCTGAACACCTCCTGGATCACCTGTAGCATCTTCTTGCTAGCGCGGCCGTCACCGCCGTAGCAGTCCACGGCTATGACAAACAGCCGCCGGCGACGGCGGAGTAGTGGGTACTTGTTCACCGCGCCCGCGGCGACCTCTGCTTGGCTCTTGGAACCGTCGGCGTCCGGGGACACGGCCTGTGGAGACAACGACGACGACTGCTTGATCTTGTTCATGATCCTCTGCACCTGATCCTGCGGGTCCGACGACGACGGCTCGTTCAGGGATCCCCGCTCGCCGTCGATGGACAGGCGGAGCGACAGGTCCTGGACGTCCATGAGCGAGTCCTCCAGGGCCTCCTCGTCCTCGGCGCCAGCGTCCGCCGGCGTGTCCGTCAGCCAGCGCGGGTTCCTTATCCGGCACCCGGCCACCCTGGTGAGGTACGTCCGGCAGTGCTCCGGCCACGAGTAGAGGTGGATGTTGCGCAGCCCGTTCCTCCGGCAATCTTGCCACAGGTTCTTGTCGGCCACCAGCTTCAGCAGCGCGTCGGCGATGGCGTTCTGGTCGTGCGGGTCCACGAGCAGTCCATTGTTCAGTGCCTGCCAAACACATGCTCCACACAATTACACATTGTTCACAGTGCATCGCAACAGTTTCATACACAAGATCTGCAAAGCATGGGTGCTTACATTTGTAATGTCGACCGGACCGCCGTTCTTGGTGGCGACGATCGGGAGTCCGTGCGCCGCAGCCTAAAGGGCATATGTTTGTCGGAGTTGAGTTTTGATTTTCAAGGCTATAGGAAAGTATCAGGTGATTGTAAGAGAACTGAAGCTGACCTCGATTAGGGTGAGACCGAAAGGCTCAACGAGAGCAGGATTGATGAAGACGCCCTGCAGAAGACAACTCGGTGAGTGTTTGAGTGGCAACAGCTGAAAGATGAAGAGAGTGACATGACATGCAGCAGACCTTCATTTTCGCCGCGAGGCGATAGATCTCTGGGACGTCCGCCTGATTGTGATGCTTGGGGAAGGCCACACTTCCGTACAGATCGTACTTGTCGATCAGCTTCAGGACTGTGGTGAGGACGCTGGCGTTGCCGGATGACATTTCGTCGATGTCATCCCTGTTCCCCATGATCAGAGTCTGAAAACAGAGGTACATTTTGTTTCTTTGGCTTAGTACTCGTATGTTCAGAAACAGCAGACTTAGTTTAGTACTCGAAACAAGAAGCCTTTCAACATGGTCAGCATGATGGATGGATAGTACTGTTGCTTACTAAGTTTGCTAGTTCCCTCAATGGACGACATTCTCCAAATGCTTTGACAAGGGTAGTGATGTTCTTCTTCGGATCAGGCCTTGAAAGCGCCAGGATCATCGGCTTGTGAGGATTGGTCAAAAACCGCATCACCTGCGACAAGAAGTTTCGTTCAGCTATATTAAGATCATTGTAAAGGAAATTGTTGTACGTCTGCAGAGGAAATTTTGGATCTACCACTAACCTCAGCCCAAATTGGGGGCAGTGACCTCGGTGAAGCACCCTCCAAACCTGTCATATCATCTTTGATATCACCGTCTCCATCACCGATATCTTCAGGAACCACAACATTGCTGAAATCCATCCCAGGAGGAATTACCTGTCAAGAAGCCACAAATATAGTGTTTCTAAAAAGCCAAAAATATAAAGAAAACGTGTGAAAAAAAAATCTGTGTACCACATGTGTCACCTCAAATATCTAATTTGCCAGAATTTTGACAAATATGGCACACTAATATTACGCTTAGTACTGACTACTGAGCACTTACCACCATCCTAGGCATGAAACGGCCATGGCAGCTAACCCCGCGCCTCGCCCGTGCCCTCAACACTTTCTCGAGCTTGACATCGAAGCCGTCATACAATCCCCACTGCTCATCAATCTCCTGCCTTGTGCTCGTTATGACAAGCTCCGCTGCATCCAACGCCAGCTCCTCGCCCTCGATACGCCTCATGATCTTATAAGTTGAGTCAATCTCTTCCTTCGACACGCGCCCTTGCTTCAGAATCTGCTCCAGCTTGTTCCTCCCAAGGGAGTGACCAGTGAGCACCATCGGCACATTCAGCGCGCCGGAAAGAAGAGCAGCGACATCTCCCGCATCGGCGTAGTGGCCATGGATCACGTAAGGCAGGACCGGCTTCCCGCTGCCAACCTGTTCGCCCAAAGCCTTGGACATGTTCAGAATATGCGCGAGAGCTCCATCGACAAACTCTTGGAGGTAAGGCCACAGGGCCTCTTTCCGGAGGTACTGGTCCCTTGGCCCGCAGCGTATGCGCACAATGTAAGCTCCGGCACTCTCACCGCTTCCCTCCGAATCAGTGGAACCAGAGATTAACATCTCGGTTGGCTCCCCATAGCTCCAGTCCACATCAGGAGACGACACTTGACGAGTGAATAGGTCCACTCTGTACACGCCAGGCATGGTTGCAAGTGCCCTTGCGAGTTCGACAACATATTTTACCTGCCAGACACGTCAAACAGTAGCATGCAGGCATCCAAAGCTTGATGCTAAGAAGTAGTTTCTCCAGCTAAAAAGATCAATGATGTTTACCTGGCCACCAGTATCTGAATCCCGACCCAGTTCCATGTTTTCGCCTCGGACAAGGCCATGTAAACTAGCAAAGAAGGGCGAAAACAACATGAAAACTTAATTTAAAAGTCACGGCCATGTAGTCTAGACCTTTAGGGGATCAAAACTCAATACTACGCAAGTGTTACAGGACCAAAATTTCAGATACCAACTATTAGCACGACAGAGCAGATCCGCTTTCACTAAACTAATTGTTAGCACACGAGAGCAGATAACTATGGTCGGATGCATTTCATTATGAAACAAAAATTGTCCATAGCAGTTTAGCTACCATGAAGAACGACGGCAGTAAGTATGTAAGCGGTATTATGATACCTGATAAGCACAATGTAAAGCTTTTTCTCCTTGTTCTCGTCAGACCAGATGGTGAGGTCGGAGAAGTTCCTCTGGAAGTACTTCTTCTTGGGCATGTCGTGCTGCACCAGCTCGCCGACAGTGTCCCCCTTCTCGCCTTCCGACAGATCCTCCGCCAGGTCCTCCGTCGCCTCGCGGCGCACCTGCTCCTGCTCCTTCCTCCGAGCCGACATCCTCTGGATGCCCTCCAGCTCCAGCTGCTCATCGTCAACCACCACACCCAGACAAAAAGAATTCAGAAGCATCACCAAATGGAGAAATGGCAGCACAAGAAAGCATAAACAATTCTCTGTTCTCATGGCCATGGGCAAAAGCGTGACTTTGGCAAGATTTAGTTCTCTAGAATTGAGAAGGAAAAGTGAGAGCAAACTCAGCGGCCATTTATTGGTACCATGAGACTATAAATTTCTGTCTTTTTAGAAAAACGTGGTGCAGAATGCAGACTACTATTCCCTCTATGAACAACAATAGTGGTGCAGAATGCAGACTACTCGTATGAACAACAATTCTTTGGTGCAAATCATGCGGATTTTCTTGTTGTTAGATCTCCATCCAACCGTCCACATCTATTCCCTCTATCATATATAACCTCCACCCCACCCACCCAAGCCCTCCTCCGACCCGTGGCCATCGGCGCCATCTACTGCCAATCCTCCCACCACCCGGCCTCCCTCTATAGCCGGCCTTGGTGAAACCTAAATTCTAATTTGGCGAATCTTTGCCATAACTCGCCGTCACCAAAGAAGACAGAAGCGGCCAGGGACAGAGATGGTGGTGGGCTAGCGCATGAATTGTGATGCAAATCGCAAGGTTAAAATTTGACTGACTTGCATTGAAAAAATCATGGCATGATATATATCAATTCCTTTTTTAGCATACCCAAAATAAAGTGTATTTTTGATATATGACATCACCAACTACAGTCCCGATTTTATTTAAAATGTACCACATCATGCCTACGGATTTTCTTTTCTTTTTTGAGATCAACATCATGCCTACGGCTTGATCTAGTCTTGGACAACAATTAACCAATCTGTCGTCAGAAATAATGAAAAACATGTTAGTATTAGACTAGCTTCGATTAGAATTTTCTTCACAGATAATTATTAATTCAGTCATGCAGAGTGCACTATATATCTCTCCTTGGAAAACAAGAACCCCCCAAATAAAAGCACCAGCGACCAACGTGAGAAAGAGAGAGAATTTTGCTTGCCTGCTTCTTCTTGCGCGCGAGGTGCCAGATTCGCCAGCACATGTTCTCAAGGCGGGTGCTGCGCTCGCGGGCGTTGCGGGTAGCGACGACCTTGATCCACGTCCGGTGGAGGTCGCTCTCGTCGACGCCCTTCACCACCTCCTCCACGAAGTAGTGCGTGGGGTTGAAGTGCATGTGCGGGCCGCGGGGGCTCGCCGTGGACGAAGATGCCCCCGCCACGGGCGACCTCGGGTCCCCGCTGCCGCCTCCACTTCCTCCTCCACCCGCCGCGCCGCCGCTGTCCAGTATCGCCTCCAGGTAGCCATTGATCCACTCGTTCCCCGCCATCCCCGACCAATCCGGTAAGCCTGTCAGTTCTCGGAGCACACGAGCGTCACGGGCGCCTCTGCCCCGCTTCGAGTTTCCTGTTGCGTCGAGGCGGAGGGGGAGAGAGAGCGCGCGGCGTGGTGAGAGGAGATTGGAAATGTTGGAACTGATCAAGAGAGAGAAACGGAAAGGGGAGCGAGCACGTACCACGTATCGAACGGGAGAAGAGAGAGAGAAGGAAAAGGTGTTCTTGTGCTTTCGATCGGTTGTGGCCGGGGTTGTAGGCTTCTGCTGCGAACAGAGAGAAAGAAGCATTGGAGGAGAGAGGTGGAGGATGAGAGGAGGCCGCGGGAGTTGACACGTGGCGAGTTCTAGGATTTTGGTCTTGGCGAGTGTGGGCCCGCTGGTCAGTGAGTCAACAGTCATAGCAGCCTCAGCTTCTCTCGGTAATAGCGGCATCGGCTCGAGGTGCATGCGCAGTGTTTTCGTCTGTCCTACCATGATCATGATCAGAGCCGTGAGAGTGAGATCGCCGAGCCGAGCCGAGGCGGTGGGTGCATACTGCATACCATATCGTGCAGTGACGCATGCAGCCTAGCTTGTCCGAATTTTTTTATTTAATATTTATTTTTAATCTTTTTTTCAAAACTAGACGTTACGGTATCGAATAAACAAAAATAGATGCCCATTGCTCGTATATGGGACGATCGCCCTATATACAGGCGATTTCTCCTGAACTAACGGCTAGTAACGATGGCAGCCCACCTGTCGCCCGTATATTTATTTTTAATCTTTTTTTCAAAACTAGTTGTGTAGTATTCGGCCGAGCGAGCAGAAGAAGAGAAGAGAGGAGAAGAAGAGGAGAAGAAGAGAAGAGGGGAAGAAAAGAGGAAGAAAAATATCGATTCGTCATTTTTGTGGAGGTAAATTTAGGAATTTTTTTAGGATTGTGTAGTATTTAGAAATTTAATGTAGCATTTAATATTTAGAAATTTTAGGATTGTGTAGTGTTTAGAAATTTTTTTAGGGTTGTGTAGTATTTAGAAATTTAATGTAGCATTTAATATTTAAAAATTTATTGTAGTATTTAGAAATTTTAGGATTGTGGAGTGTTTAGAAATTTTTTTAGGATTGTGTAGTATTTACAAATTTAATATAGCATTTAATATTTAGAAATTTATTGTAGTATTTAAAAATTTTAGGATTGTGTAGTGTTTAGAAATTTTAGGATTGTGTAGTGTTTAGAAATTTAATGTAACAGTTAATATTTAGAAATTTAATGTAGTATTTAGAAATTTCAGGATTGTGTAGTATTTAGTATGTACAAATTTAATGTAGTATTTAGTATCTAGAAATTGAATACAGTAGAAATATTAGGCAATATTTAGAAATTTAATTTAGTAGGGTTAATGTAATGTGGTAGAAATTTAATATTAGGCCGTATGGTAGGCAAGTCGAATTACTTATTTATAGTCGAATTTTTTAGTACGATCAATATATGTTTTGTATATTGTATTTTAGAGTAATATATTTCCGTCCGACGTTGCAGCATGTCGGAGAAATTGTATTTTCAAATATTTTATGGAGATGGGGAGATAGCACAGGGGGCGGATGGGGTGGATTTGTCATCATTTTCAAGAGTCGTACGGGGTATATCTAGATCGAGCGATAGGACATACAGGGGTTTGTTGGAGTGGATGTCTCGGATGTTCAATTTGGATGTCCAGACTGTTCGGTTAAGGGTCAGAGCAGTAGTAAGCCGTGTGCAACACTGTTTTTGTGGAGAGTTGATTCCTATTAACGCGACATCAACATGAAGGAGTTATGTTGGTTTTGCCGTAGAGTGGGGTTGGCCGCTTATGTTGTTGGTACAGTGCTATCCGATAGCTCCATCGGTGTCGCAAGTTCGTGATGTCGGGGTGGATATTACAGGGGAGGGGACGTCAAATATGGAAGGATGCGAAGATGAAGGTGGCGAGGAGCCCGAAGACGATGAGCACGAGACTGGCGGTGGCGAGGGGATGCAGGGCCGAGGAGACAGTGGTGGAGGCGCGAGGGGTGGCCGACGAGGGGGAGGAGGTGGAGGGCATAGTTCACCTGGTGGAGGAGGAGGACCGTGCGGATGAGGAAGTCTCTAATGGCAAACACTCTGATGAGGAGGACAATGCTCCTGAGGTGCCTATCCCTGGTGCGTGGACCAATTACAATTTCGAAGACCTAACAATGAATGAAGGGAACATTGATGCATGGGAGTTTCATGAGAACGAGGTCACGCTAGGGGCCATATATAAAGACAAGGAGGCTGTGATGGATGCGGTGAAGTACTGGGCAATGTCTCTTCGGCGGCAATTCAGGGTAGTGAAGTCCAGCAAAAAGGAGTATGACGTGAAGTGCGTAGTTGATTCGTGCCCATGGCGGGTGCATGCATACAAGGGGAAGTGGAAGGACTATTGAAAATGTTCCATAGTGATGGAGCATAACTGCGAACTGGAAGAAGCGGAGCAGGGAAACCACAATCTATCGTCCACTTGGGTGACAAATGTGTTTTATGGTCAGATCGTGAACAATCCGCACCTGCAGCCTCGATCTATTATCACAGTCGTGGAGGAGAGGTTTCAGTACAAGATTAGCTACGAAAAAGCATGGAGAGCGAAAAAGACAGCTCTGCAAATACGGTTCGGGATGTACGAGGCTTCCTACGAGAATATTCCCCACTTGCTCAGGGCAATAGCACGTAGGAATTCAAGTACATCCATCGACCTTGCGGAGTTTCCTACGGGTGGTTTGTGCGCGGGTAAGTGGGTCTTGCAGCGTGCCTTCTTTGCCCTCGGCGCATGTATAAATGCATTCCGGCACTGTCGCCCAGTCATTTGCATGGACGACACATTCCTCACAGGGAAGTACAAGGATCAGATTCTAACTGCGATCGTGGTGGGCGCCAACAACCAGGTTCTACCGGTTGCATTGGCCTTCGTGGAGGGGGAACACACGGAGAGCTGGTACTGGTTCCTTGAGAGAGTGAAGCTGGCAGTTGTTCAGGACAGGCCTGATGTTTGTGTCATCTATGACCGACATGCAGGGCTGCTAAGGGCGATCGTGGATATGCAACAAGGGTCCGACGTCGTGAGAGCAGCAAAGTAGCCAGACCTGAAGAGCAGGTGGTGCATGAGGCACATGGGTGCCAATTTTTTTCGTTAGTTCAAGAACAGGGAGCTTAAGAACATGTTCAAGCGGCTGTGCAAATAGAACCAAAGGAGGAAGTTTGACGCGCTCTGGAGGACGTTGGATGAACTAACGAAGAAGCAATCAATGAATCCAAGAGATACCGCTAGTTCATCAAGGAACCCGATGGTCTACCACGAGCAAGGAGAGGACCCCGCAGTCTTGTGTGAGCTCCCGACCGACGCTCCAAACATTCGGCGTAGGCCGGGGACCAGCATAAAGAGTTTCACCGACTAGATACGACACGAGCCTTTGGAGAAATGGTCCTTACGATGGCGAGGCGATTCGCGTTATGGAATCATGACAACGAACCTGGCGAAGATTTACAACTGGGTAATGAAAGACACAAGATGCCTTCCATTGGTGGGTATAGTTGAAGGTGTCTTACTAGGGACACAAAGATATTTCATTATGCGATACAAGAACTCCGCAGCATGTATGTCGGACAATCGACTGTTCTACTCAACGGTTGTATCTACGTACATGTCCAACAAAACAAGAAAGACACAGACACATCGGGTGACACCGGAGAGTGGAGTGGAACGGAGATACCACGTGCACTGCTGTGACCGAGGTCGCAGAGGTGCCCACCGGGAGAGGACTTCCCATCTGTGCATACTCCGAGCAGCTGACTGCGAGTGCTCCTGCCAGAAACCACGCCTGTTGCACTTGCCGTGCTCTCACGTCATTGTCGCAACCGCCGAGACACATCAATCATGTCGTCTGTACATCTCCCTCTGTTACTACAAGCAAAGTGTTCTCAACACGTGGCATCACGAGGTGTACGAATACCGAGTGGATGGATCATTCACAACAGCCCCCCTCCGGACCATCGATGGGTGCCGGACATCCGAATGTTGAAGCAGAAGGTCGGGCATCGAAGGACACGTCGTATTCGGAACGATATGGACGAGTCCGAAGCACGTCGCAATTGCGGATAATGTAATTTTTCATGTTGTTCCCATCATTTAATTTACGATGTACCACTGAACTGTTGTTCCAATCATGTAATTTTCGATGTACCAGTTAGTTGTTGTTCGCATCATGTAGTTTTTGATGTACTAGTTAATTGTTATGCGGATAATGTAATTTTCGATGTACCAGTTAATTGTTATGCGGATAATGTAATTTTGGACGTTGTGTGCTTCATCGAACATATCTTCATCTTTAGTATGTTTGTAACATGAGATTCTTTTAGCTTTCTGGATTTCCGTTGTATTGTTTGTTAAATATGCTACATTTCGTTATTTTGCACTTAATTTTGTATACACATTTAATTACTGACAAATTTGTTGTATTTACTTTGTAACAGGTGACGATGGCGCGACCTTGCCCTGAGCTACTAGACGCGACCGTGGATGCGACCCACCGGTCTAGGTACTCCGCAGAGGAGAACCGATAGTTAGGGACACTCCGACCTCGGGTGCCCAACGAGCTGCTTCGCATTGACCCACGCTAGGTTCCACGGTAAGCTGCCAACGCTTGCACTCTTTTATGTACAGGTACTTACCTGTGAATGCAATTCTAACGACGCAATACACTACATGTAGGTTTCGAGCGGCTGGCTTACTTCCTCTCTGTAGGATGGTGGAGCAGGTCACTGCCCCGTTAGAGGGCAGGCAGGTCCCACGGTTCGGGTACAACTGGTCCCTGCTGGCTGCACTCGTGGACCGGTGGAGACCGAAGACGCACACGTTCCACCTTGCCTGCGGAGAGATGGCTCCGACGCTGCAGGACGTGTCCTGCCTCCTAGGACTCCCCTGTGCGGGTCTTACAGTTGTGCCGCACGACGCCTCCATCACATGGCACGCGGAGTTATCCACGTGGTTCGCCGAGGTGCGGCGGCACCCCCCGGGCAGCCCCCTACCAGCCCCTCAGGCAGGGTGAGCGGCACGGACCGACGAAGGCGTGGCTGCTTCAGTTCACGGTTAGTACCTCTTTCATTGCAAAATAACAGAGAAGTGCTAAGTTGCTGATAATATTTGTGCCAAATGCTGCAGGCTGAGCTGCTCCACCCGCATGCGGAGGAGGAGGACGTGGCCCGCCATCTGGAGGCATACCTCATGTTGCTGTTCGGTTGGGTGATGTTCCTATCCTTCCACGGGAATACGGTGGACCAGCACCTGATCGAGTAAGCCCAATACATCGCCGACACCCCGGAGGATGAGGTAACACATTCAGTAGAAATCTATTCTGTGCGTGACACGTCTAACTTCCTCATTGCAAACAGATGATGCAGTGGTCGTGGGCCTCTGCTGTGCTTGCAGCGACGTACAGAGGTCTGTGCGACGCTGTCTCTCGGGCAGACCAGGACGCGACGATGTCGGGTTGTGTCCTACTCCTTCAGTTGTGGTCTTGGGAGCGCTTCTCCGTCGGCAGGCCTGCTGTTGACACCGCGCCGTACCCGCAAGACCTGTACGGAGAGGACCCGATTGACTGGCCCACCATGGGCCACTACTGGGTCCGACGACAGGTATGCTCCCTCGTATCTTTTTCCCCACTTACACACTTCCATGACATCCACCATTTTTTATTTCCTCGCAGTGGGCGTACGCGCACCGACAAGTGAGGAGGTCGTACCCCGAGTTCGTTTGGGAGTTCGAGCACCTCCACGACGAGGATGTGCGGTGGACGCCATACAACGCGTACGACGTCCACGCCCGAGCACCTTACGGGGTCTCCGTGCTTTGCACGCGAGATGAGCCGTTCTGGCTCACCCGTAAGGTTCTTGTCTTCGACCTGTGTGTCGAGGAGTACTCGTCGCAACGAGTGATGCGACAGTTCGGCCTGTTGCAGTCTTTTCCCTTGCCGCCTCGTCACGTTGTCGCACTTGGCGCTCACAGGTACGTCTCCTGAGCTGAGTACTTCGTATTTCTGCAGAATGAATGTTGTATGTATTTCCTGTTTTTACATTGCAGGATGACCGGATGGGTCTTTGCGGCGAGCACTCGATTCGCGACCGCATGCAGCCATGGGCGGTGCAGTGGGATGCCGCACTCGACGAGAGGGTCACCGAGACCCGGCCGTACGACCATGACATGTACGATGAGTACATAGAGTGGTTCACCCTGCGGACTCGCCTCAGGGTGGGGTACACACTAGCACCGTATGTCGCACGGCAGGCATCGGTGATGGACACGTACCCTTCACAGATGTCCCAAAGGAACAGCTTCACATTAAGTGTCACAATCGAAGCTACATGGGTACGTGTTTTTCATGTAAATTACTTAACATCAATCCGGCTTTACATGCAGGCACATCTCACAGGGGAGGTGGAGGTGGAGGCTACGTCCATGCTGGCACGCGTCCGAACGGGCATACAGATGACCACCGCTGAGATCGAGGCATCTTACGAGCTGATCGTCGATAGGGCGAGGAGGTTGGTTCGCATGGCCTCCTGCCGGGGGCGCGGAGACGTCGCCAGACGCAGCACACCACGTCCCCGCGGGCCAACACCTGGCCCTACCCCGGCGGTTTCTCGTTACGCTCCCATGCAGCAGCAGTGGGGACAGTGGGCTGAGGAGGCTCCTTCGTCGTCTCGCCCTACCCCGGCGGTTCCTCGTTACGCTCTCACGCAGCAGCAGTGGGTCCAGTGGGCTGAGGAGGCTCCCTCATCGTCTCGCGCCCCACCGGGACCCTAGGGTGGTTTCGACGACCCTGCGGACATCGAGTTTGACCTGGAGCAGTACCTGTCGACCGACTACCTCGCCCCCTCTTAGCTCTCGGGAGCACCGCCCCAGGACAGGCCCGGGTCACCGCCACACCACTCTACCCCTGCGCCGCAGGGCCGGCCTAGGAGGGAGGTAGGTCCGTCGTCGCCACTCACGTACCCCACGAGCCAGATCAGGAAGCGTGGCCGTGATTGACTTGTTGTACATATGTATTTTTGTAATACCTTTACGTTCAGCATCATATTGTATAACTGTCTGAGTTAGTAACATGACTGCCTTATCACTTTAAATTATGAACATCCATCTTTGTTTTATTAATTGTGCTGTCATCGCTTTGACTTTCTCACACGACGTGACAACACACTACCTGCCATAACGGCTCGAGAGGCCGGCATTAATGGCCATTAACGGCTGGGTGCACCTATCGCCCTACATGGGGGCGATCACCTCTAATTAGGGTGATTGTCTTAATATGGGGCGATCGCTCCATATCTTGGCGATATCTACCCTTTTTAACATTCGTTCTTGCTCGCAGTCTCGCAAAGGCAGCAACGAAAGAGGAATAAAGAAAAGAAGAGAGAAGGGAAGGAGAGGGAGAAAAAAATAAAGTAGAGGATCAATCGAAAATGCCGAGGCGTGCAGCTGCCAAGGGAAAGGGGAAAGCAAAGGAAGAAAGAAGTGCATGCCCGTGCAATTTAGCATACCAAGATCTCTTCCTACCTCGTGGAGCTGTAGCACTGATGTGTATGTGCGGAGATTCTTGCAGGCTTGTCCGCTCTTGGGAAATTCCAACTTGGAAGAGGAGGTATTGAAAGTGCTGCAACTACGCCTTCGACCCGCCGGAGAAGAGCCCGAAGGATCGCCAGATGATAACAATCTTACGTGTTACGTAATATTTGTACATGAAACTTTACTAATTTATGTTTCATGCAGTCACCTCCGCCACTATGTGAATTTGAGCAAGCCAACCGGTAGGAGGAGTTCACACGCCAGCTTCAAGAGCAGCGTGATGCCGCACACGAGGAGGCACGTAGAAAGGAAGCGGAGGAGAAGGAGTCCGAGAGAGAGAGGAAACGAGAGAGGGCGCGTCGTGCCAGAGAAGCCCCACTGGAGGCATGGGCGAATGGGAAGTAGCCTCGAAGCACTCAGTAGACGTACAGTTTTAACTATTATTTTCCTTGTTCGTGGTACTCCTTTCAGTTTTAAGCCGTAATAAAGAGTGTGGCCTACTTTATTTTCTACAGTAACTTCTGATTTATGAATCGACCACTCTCTAATCTCCCTCTCACCCTCGTTTTGCAATACTTAGGGTTATTACACTGGTAGAATTAATATGCAAAGCAAGGTGTAAATAAAAATATTTTCCCATCATATGGTGGTGCATATATCAAAGAGCAAATCTGGCCCGTTCTCCCTAAAAATTACATTCAAACATGATATTTCACGGGCTGCCGAAAAGGCTTAAGCGTTTCATTGTTGCCTCGACCATAATACTTAGTGTTATTGCACTGGTAGAATTAATATGCAAAGCAAGGTGTAAATAAAATATTTTCCCACCATATGGTGGTGCATATATCAAAGAGAAAATCTGGCCCGTTCTCCCTAAAAATTACATTTAGACATGATATTTCACAGGCTGCCGAAAAGGCTTAAGCGTTTCATTGTTGCCTCGACCATAATACTTAGGGTTATTGCACTGGTATAATTAATATGCAAAGCAAGGTGTAAATAAAATATTTTCCCACCATATGGTGGTGCATATATCAAAGAGCAAATCTGGCCCATTTTCCATAAAAATTACATTTAAACATGATATTTCACAGGCTGCCGAAAAGGCTTAAGCGTTTAACTGTTGCCTCGACCATAATACTTAAGGTTATTGCACTAGTATAATTAATATGCAAAGCAAGGTGTAAATAAAATATTTTCCCACCATATGGTGGTGCATATATCAAAGAGCAAATCTGGCCCGTTCTCCTTAAAAATTATATTTAAACATGATATTTCACAAGCTGCCGAAAAGGCTTAAGCGTTTCGTTGTTGCCTCGACCATGATACTTAGGGTTATTGCACGGGTAGAATTAATATGCAAAGCAAGGTGTAAATAAAATATTTTCCCACCATATGGTGGTGCATATAACAAAGAGCAAATTTGGCCCGTTCTCCTTAAAAATTATACTTAAACATGATATTTCATGGGCTGCCGAAAAGGCTTAAGTGTTTCATGCAAGTGAGGCTACTTATAGTCATTTCGTTTATTCAACTGAGTTTATTCCTAAATGTTTTTTAAAAAATGGGACACCTAACACCCTACGAACAAGTGATATTTATTTCAAGATTTTTCGATCCATGGTTTGTATAGTTTCTTTATAATACACTAAATGGTCTTTAAGTAAAATTGATTTATACAATTTAAATTTGCATGTAACATAGTACTTTTCATAACATAATCTAAATCCTTATATATTAATAAAAATTTTAAAATTTATTTTGTTCTAATTGGACCTTTCTAGTAATGCGGCTGCCCCTAATCGCCTGTTGGTCGGTATCGACGACATTTAACGGTAGTTCCCGCTATTTTAATAGCATTAATATTAATCACCTGTTAGCGTGTGGGATCAGTGCGTGGCTCACGTCGGATGTAGTCGGGCACGACGATAGCATGTGTGTGACTAATAAGATAAATTCTCGCTTTTGACTTGCTGCGAAAGCTACGACTTTTCTTCGAGTCACTTACATATAAAATATTACAGCAAATCAATACTAAGAGGTATCAAAAATTTAAAGATTAGTACTTTTAACTTATCGTATAGGGTACCGACTGCTCTATGGCTATTTTCTTTATTTTTTTCCTATTGATTATTCTCGGGAAAAAAATTTGAAATTAACTTTACAAAAAAATAAAATAAAATTGCAATCGCTCCTGTATTGGGCGATTTTTTGCCCTGCCGTCACTTGCCGTTACTAGCCGTTAGTCTAGGGAGCTATCGCCTGTATATGGGGAACCCATGTTCTTCAACATGTGTCCACAATATATAGATGATATCTTCGTGCTTTTTTATTTGTGCCCATAAGTTTTCAGAAAAGTTGCATCTACTGCAGTATATAGTACGGTTCTAGTGTTGGTTGATCGCCCCATATACAGGCAACGAGCAGCTATTTTTGTTAATTACATACCCTAACGATTAGTTTTGAAAAAAAATTAAAAATAAATATTAAATAAAAAATCTATCTTGTCGACGACAAAATGGCTAGAATTTACAACCCGAGCCCAACAACACCAGCTCGAGCCGAAACCAGGCCCAAACCACGCACCAAACTCGAACCAAATCCAACAAAACTCGAACCAAATTCCACACGGTCGTGGACCCACATGTCACTCACCCAAACCTCCATTTCGCACGTAGGCGCTCGCATCACCACGTCCCCACCGCATCTTCCCTTCTCCCCTCACCGCGAGGGGAACCCAACCCGACTGCCTCCCTCCATACACCAAGCTCACCCACCGGATGTCCTTCGCGCGAATCTCCAGGAGATCGTACAGTCAGGATGATTCCTCCTGTGGACCCGGTGCACGAGCCCGCGTGACAGCCGGCCCTGACACTGTCCACGTCCGGTCCATATTTAAATGGCGAGGTGGTCGGCGGGCGATGGAAGACAAACCAAACGAGTCTTCCCCACCCGCTACCCCAAACCTTAGTCTCTCTTCGCGACCCAAACGACTCACACGATTTTCTTCTGGTAATCTTCGTTCCTAACCCATTGATCCCTGTATCATCCTGTACATCGGGTGATTTTCTCCATTTTTTCTGATTTTTGTGGGATTTTTGTGGGTTGGGCTCGGATCGAGGTGGGGTTGGGGGGCGAGGAAATGCTGAAATCATGCTCGGATTTGGGGGGTTTTGGAGTTTTTTTGGGCGAAATACGGGGTTTTGGGATGGAATTTTGGGGATCTTTCTCGGCCCTTATGGTTAGGGAGTTGGGAAATTGGGGAAAGCGGCGGAAAGGTGCGATTTTTGACCCGCCTTTTGTTGGATGCGGTGCCCGGGCCTTTAGGGGAGAGCGTTTGGGCTTAAAGACGCCTTTTGAAAAGGCTTGATCGAGTTTTTAGGGTTTGCTCGTTGATTGGAGTCGATTCGATGGGTGAACATGAAAAGATTTTATTTTTAGAGGTTCCGCATCTCCATTGTCTGTATTCTTGTCCAATTTTGTTTCTATGTGCCGTTTGTGCCGATTTCTGAGGAAAAAGGGGGTTTATGGGTGTAAAAGTTGGTCCTTTTTTTAGAATGTAACTCTTTTGCTACTTTGGATTGTCTTATATCATGATAGATTGGTCGATCTATGCTGTCTCAAGAACAATATCGCATTTTTTTTTTACTTATTCATTCCAAAACGGCGGAGTTGTGGCTGTACTTGATGTTGAAGTGTAAATTTACAGAGGCTCTATTGGTTTCGCTCAAGAGTCAAACCTGTAGCATTCATTGCAACAGTATGGACTCCAATGCTTTCGGAAGGAGGATTCCGAAGAGGCGGCGGACTACCAAGGCACCTTCGCAGCTTCTGGACCTGAACTTGCTCCCAGTTGAAGGAGCAGGTGATGAGGGTTCACCTTCCAGCAGTGAGCCTGTCTCAAACAGACAGGCCTCTGTTGCTGTGGTCGCTGAGACCCCACAGCTTTTGGTGCCAGCGGCTGCTGTAGGGTCGAACATTGGTATGAACAGTTTCCTCATTGATGTGGAAGCGATTGATGATGATGTTGTGATCTATTCTTCAAGAAGGTCTCTCCCTCAAGTATGTTCCTTGTCCTTGGTTCTAATCTCTATCTGTACATATGCATTTTTATTTTGTTTGCTGGTTTCAGTCATTTTATGATTGTTTGAGAAGAGGACAATGATGATATTGTTGTTTACTTTATGTTCAGGCAAGGCAACAGTCGACCAGGACGAGACCTATCACTGTGATAATAGATGATGATTCTGAGACTATTGCTGGACCAGCAGGTATCCCCAGCACGAATTGTTTGACCCATACTGTGACATTTGAATGTAAACATATATTTTTGTATGAAATGAATCCGTACTTCTCGTTTCATTCTCTAATATTGAACAGTTTTGCCTTAAATAGACTACATCATAATGCAGCTTTGGTTTATCTCCCATCAGATTAGCCTGATAAATTTGTAAGTAACCATAATTGTGACCATTCAGCATTGCGCATGCAAAGTAATGTTTGCCATCTCTATTACGAAAATAAATGAAATCTTGTGCTTCTTGTTATGCATGTCATCTGTTGATATGGCCTATGGGAAGGCTATTTTTAATATTAGATAACATATACTATTTGGAATACGTCTAGGGTAGTAGTTTTACATCCGCCATTAAGGCAGCTTCTAGTTGTAAAATTCAGGGCAGTTAATATTGTAACTTGCAAACATCTAATGTGTAAGGCCTGAGGTTTTACGTTTTATTAAGACAACTTCTATTTGTTGGAAATTTTACCTTGCTGAGCATCAAGGAATACTATGGTACATGTATTAACTGTTTGTGCTGTCACTGCTTTTTTACAATATGTACTCCTTTTCTCCCACTCTGAATCTCTAGTCTTCATTGAGGTGCATTTTGTAAGGTTCTATTTTTAATTGTGCCCACTTGTTAGCCAATAGCCATCTTCTAATAATTAGAATCTAACTAACTATGGCAAATATATCCTCCATAATTTGTTTGAAATTACCTATTGACACTAGAAATTAAATAGTATGAGTGTTCACATGATCACTCTAGATTGCCTTCTGCTGTACTGGATATTGACATAGGCTATCGATCATCGTGGTAAGGTTGAGTGTCGCAAAGCAATTTTTCTGGCCTCAGTAGGTTCAGTTAGCTTATAATTGCAGCTGTCACTAGGCCAACTGAATATGTACTTAGTGGCCATATAAGTAAAATGTTATCCTTAAAGATCCGTTATCAGAAAATTAGCATTAAGTATCTTCCTCGGAGATTTTGTACTTATTTTTTGTTTTTGTGTGATAGGCTTATCGATTAGAAATGGGATATGGCAATGTTCAGTCTCACAACATTTGCTGATATTCATGTATGACGCTTTCCAAATTAAGCCACAGACAGTTTTCAGTCTCAAGAGCTTTGTGCTGTATACCGGCTCATATTTTCTTCTTTTGCCCTAGTGTGCCTTGTAGACCATGCTTCCCATTTATTAACTTGGTGTATATTGCTTTCTTTCTAGGGGAAGCTCTTGATGAGCATGTGAACACACTATTGTCTCTGGGGATGAACCCTAGGCATGATCGTTCGAGAGCATCCAACAACAACCCTATATTAAATTTATTGGACACACCTGAAACCAACATCATCGTGGTAAGAATTCTACCCTGTGCTTCACCAATAGTTCAATACCATAATGCAGTGGCTATCAGCTCTGTAATGGCCACTTAAATATTGCAGCCCACGGTGATGCAGGCTCCCCCTGTACCTGTGAAGGAGGTCCCAAAGGAGCCAAAGTTCACCTGCCCAGTCTGCATGAATGAGCTGGTCAATGCATCATCGACCATCTGCGGTCATATTTTCTGCCAGAAGTGCATCAAGGCCTCCATTCAGGCTCAGAAGAAGTGCCCTACCTGCCGGAGGAAGCTGACCGTGAACAACTTCCACCGGGTGTACCTCCCGACGACAGAGTAAACTGATCCAGCCATTCTGCAAGTAGTAGAGCTGCAGCACCTGACCCTTTCCGCATTGGCATTGTGGTGATTGTATCCGAATTATTCACAGGGTTATTATTAGCATACAGTTTTCCAAACAATTTAACAAGTGATGCTGCCCTTAGCCTTCGAGACGTCATACCAAGCAGCATCCTTATTAGTAAAGAATACGGTAGTATTTTCTGTGGACTTGATGTGCGAAGAAATATCTAATATCTGTTAGATTTTGTGATGCAATGTAAAATTGTCCAGATGATGTTGTTTGTCATTTCTTAGACTATCTAGTCATCTAAGAAAACCGTGTAGTCTGAAAGTGAGAGACCATGTAGAGATCTATTTTTGTTGGTGATGAGTTATTGATTGTGTTTAAATATGAGGTGTTTAAATTTGAGTTTGTTTTGTATTCTATTTTGAATTTGAAGCAATTTGAGTTATGTCTGAATTTTTCGGTTCTACCGACCAACTAGAAGCGGTAGCATCGGATCTACGGTACTACCAGTCCTGGAGGAACTAGAAGCGGTAGCACCGGATCTACGGTACTACCAGTCCTGGAGGACGGTAGCACCGATACCGAGGTAGTGGTACTATCGGACCCTAGATGGCCATAGTTAATTTTCAGAGAGTATCTTCGCTAGTTTTACATGGTGTGCGGTATTATCGATCATGTTGGAGCGGTAGTACCGGTCGTGCGGTACTACTGGCTTCTGGTTGGCGGTAGTACTGATTTTATGTGCGAAGTTGAGATTAAATTTTGATTATGTGATGTTTATTGCATATTAGCTTGGACATTGTTATGTGATGGGTTTCCTTATTTTTGATGGATGCAGAATGATAATGCTAAGTCATGGTGAGGCGGAGGATAACCAGGACTAAGCGAGGTGCGTCGAGGTTCAGACGGTCTGGGATCATCTAAGGATGACCGGAGACGGAGTTGCTACGAGCCTAGAAGATAAGGGAATGGCTGAGATGCTAACTTGGAGCTGCTCGGATCAAAGAGAGCTGTTGGATTGCAATTTAAAGGATAGAGTAACAATTAAGTTAGCTCGAGTGAATCTCAACTTTTTATAAGGTTTCTTGAGGGTCAAGAAGGTCATCCAAGGGTAGAGATTGCTCTATGTTTGCTATAAATAGAGGGGGAGAGGGGTGTCTCTCCTTTGAAAGTTTTGTGTACTCTTTTGAGTTTTGCCCACTTTGTTGTGAGACTTTGTAAACCTTCTTTTCAAGAAATAAAATTTTATTTCTTTACAATTTTGAATTTAATTTCAGCATTTACTTTATATCTTAAATTCAGCATTTAAATTTCGCACTTTAAATTCTTGCAATTTGCTTACCGCACATTTGGATTTGCCTCTCTTTCTTCTAAATGCTTGTGGATTTTATGTCAAGGATGAATGATGGATAGATGAATCTTCTTCAGATCATATTCTCATTATCTAGGTAATCTTTTGGAAGAACTCGATCTTTTTACTCTTTTTTTGAGAATTCTCTGTAGATCGCGTTTGAGGTTTTTATTTCTTGTGTTCTTACTTGTTGTGATAAGTGAGAGGATATCTAAGATCATCTTGATCATCAAAAGCCCACGAGCAAGTCCAAGACTAAGATTTTGGTTTTTGCCCGATTTTAGTGCACTCTTTCAATTGGGAAAAGGTCGGAGTTTTGATGTCAATCATTTGGATTGAAGGTTGGAAAGGGTCCTGACCTCCATAAGAGGTGCATACAAAGTTCCATTGGCGTTGGACCAGTCGATCTCAAGTTACTCTGATTTTCGTTCTGAGATCATGCTGAGTTCTTGTTCTGTTCCTAGAGTCGACACTACCAGCAGTAGTACCGTCCCTTATGCTGCGGTAGTACTAGCTAGAGTAGATTTTCTCTATTTTTCTCCGTTGCGTTTGAGTGTTTCAAGTGAGGTTTTAGTTGGATCTATTGAGTGAGAAAAAAATTTAATTGTGATCATTCACCCCACTCTAATTATCATTTCGGGTCCTTCAGAAAGTAAAGGGGGAAAGATGTTTTGCTGGTAGGCCCGAGGTAAAGTTTTTTGGTATTGAATTGTGAACTAGAATAACATTGGGCTGGGAAAGCAGGCTTGGTGCAGACGGCCTCAAGCCGTTTTCGGATAAAATCTCGCTTAACATCGAAATTCGAAATTTCGCCAAAATCTCGATATTTCAGACAAATCTCGGATGAAATTTGAAAACCAAAATTCAAATCCGGTCCATTTGCAATCGAGAAATCCCGAAATTCGGCCGGATAACCCGAAATTTCAGCGTTTTTACACCGGCAGAAAAATGGGTCAAACGATGACAAAAACTTTCGAATTTTTTTTGAGAGTCATGACACATTTATGATATTTCCATAAAAATTTCAGATAATTCTGAAGTTTTGGAATTTTTAAAAATTCAAACATTGCTATTGTCCTGATAAAAAGCTGACCGACAAGTTTGAATCGAATGAAAAATGGTTCAAACCAAGTTAGATTTTTTTATATTTTTTGTGCATGGTTATGATGCATCAATAATGTTCTCATAAAATTTTCAGATGATGATAAAGCTTTAATAATTTTTAAAAATTTAAACAGTGCTACTGCCTTGTTAAAAGGCTTACCGGCAAACTTGAACAAAATGAAAATTGGTTTAAAACACATTGGAAAATTTTGAATTTTTTTGGATGTTCCTTATGTAACACTAATGTTTCTATAAAAGTTTTAGATTATTATCATGCTTAAATAATTTTTAAAAATTCTGATAGTTATACGTCGTGATAAAAGCCTCATGATCAATACATAGATTTGCTTTAGCAATCAAAAAAGGTTTAAATTTTTTGAAAATTTTACAAAAAGGTGATAAGGAAATGCTTAAGATCTCATAAAATTTTGAATCATGATCACACTTCAGTGAATTTATAAAATTCTTACAAGGCACTGTAGCATTTATGTTCTTTCTCTTTTTTTTATTTTTGAAATATAATATAACAAATGAAGTTCAATGCATACATACATTTGATTGACCAAACAAAAAAAATTAAATTTTTTGAAATTTTTATATAATAGTACTGAGGCAATTCTTAATCTCTCATAAAAATTTTAGATCATGATCATGCTCGAGAAAATTTATAAAATTTAGAGTGAGATTAAACTCTACCGAATCGTTCTTTCCTATTAAGAGGTTAACCAAACAAATCGGTTCGTAATACATTATATATAATATAATATAACAAACTTTTGTGTCTATCAGAACACAGTGGCGTATTCAACGGGTGGGTTTGATTGGGGTCGAGCTCACCCTCTGGTCGTCAGATTCTATGTATCCTTTCTAGCAGCGACGTTTATTTTTTGGCATAGCAGTGACGAATATATACGCACTCAGGTATGTCTAGAGGAATAAGAAACTTTGATGGGTGGTGAGCTACTTTTTAGACCATGTGACTTCATGGGCCGCTGTTTGTTAAGTGCCTTATTTTACAATCGGTAACTTCATTTATTGTCTACAAAATTAGACTTAAACCCTCGATGCACGCAGAGACTATAAAAGAGAGAGGGAGGTGACTCAACATCTCTTCTTTGCGAGGCTATAGCAGCCCATCAAGTAAAAGGCATTTGATGCACATCGTTGGGACTCGGCGATTGTGAGGGCATGGCAAGGACGTCGAGTGAATGTCGAAAAGCTGGTGAGAGCACGAGCGTGTAGCAACGGACAGCCCACTACGGCGATGGTGAGCAGATTGTGAAGGTGGCGTAGCATATGTTGGCAAGTGTTTAACCGGCTGAATGGACTGACCATGACAACAAATAGACAATGTGAGCCCCTCTTCTAATATATGAGAGGTACTTTAATGTTTTCCTTTTTGACAGATGTAGAAATATTAAAACATGAATGAAAGGTAGATGGTAATTATTTACACTTTCACTTACTCAAGATTTTTGCAATTTGTATTGGAAAAGAAAGCATTGAAGCACTGCTCATGATTTTTTCTTCAATTGTAAATATGTCAGTGGATTAAAAGAGACAATAGCCAGTTTGTTTGATTGATTGGTGTTAACTTGTTTATAGATTTTTAAAAGTTTAGCAAACGAATCTAGTACAAGTATTTCTTAAATAATGAACTACAAGTATTAACACTCGAACCGATAAGAATACAACACAAATTATTTAATATATTTGTCTCAATTTAACCTATTTTTTTAAAACCATCTTCTATTTTTACGCTGGATTCGTCGCCGAGAACAAGTCCGATACCATACCTGCTGAGCTATTTGCATTTGACTCAATCCTCACACCGATCGACTGGTGATGGCATGCACGCATGCCCACTGATCAAAACGACCATTGAGCTTGTGTGCGTGAACAATACAAATAGCAGGTCTTAATCGACGGGTACTTGTCAGTGAAATTTTTACCCTTTTGGCCTCCTTCGGATCGTTTTTTTGAAAGTAGCCCTATAAAACAAGAAATTTCAAAAATAGCCATGTTACAGTATATTCCAGCGGTGAGGCAGCGCATGAATTTTTTTTGCATTTTTTTACTCTATTTTCAGCGTTCACCGACCGCATGAATTTTTTTTTATCCCGTCGTTTCCAGCTGTTTTTTTTTTAATTTTTCACGCTTTTCTTTTTTATTTTCGCCGGCGGGGAAAAATGTTATTTTATTTTCCTGCGGCGGGCAAGCGCGCGACGCTGGATTCGCTAGCGACGTGGCGGGCGCAGCGCAGCCGGCGGCCGAGACATTTTTTTTCGATGACTTTTTTGTCACTTATGAATGTAAAATAAAGTTAAAAGAAATTCTGTTGTGAATTTCTGGAATTTTTTTGTTTTCTAGCCATTTTGAAAATCGTTTTGACGGATTTGGCTACTGTCGCGATGGTGGTTGGACGTGTTGAGGATCAGAAGGGTGCAAAAAATTAAGTGTTTGTACTCGGTTGAATGATCTATATAATGAAAAATTACAGTAATGCATACTGATTTAAAAAATAATATGACGCGTTTGAAATTTGTAATGAAAATAAATTGATCATTCAAACAATAAAATTTCAAACATTATCGGTCGAATGATTCATCGGACGATTAGGGACACAACTCAGCTGCTCTTTTTAGCCTCATGTTTTCCGATTGTTCCGAAAATTTCGTTGTTCCCACGAAGCACTTAAATTATAATTTGAACTTATATAAGAGCACATACACCGAAAGTTCAGATGATAAAATGAGCAATACATTAGATTATATTACAAGGGCATTACAATAGTGACGAAATTGCTTGACGAACTAATAAAAGCACTGTTTGTCATGGTGGAACAAGTGATCGTTCCGCCTATCTTGATAGAGCGGGAATGATATCCCATATTTTCTGCATGTTACACCACCCGTGTTAAATGATCGAAAATAAAAACTCCAACAAAACTACTACAAAATATGAATATCATAAAAAATTCCTCCAGAAATACGCTTCCAAATTTTCTTTTCTACCTCGCTTTCCTCTCTGTTTTTCCTCCTCTCCGCTCCTCTCCTCTGCCTCTCGATTAGCGGCCTTTCAGACCGCCTCGCTCTTCCTCTGCTTTCTTCCTCGAATGCGCAACGCAGATCATCGAAATATGGCTGCGATTTATAGCACCTCCCCGCGCACATACACCGAATAAACGGCTGTTTGTCGTTGCTTTCGGCGTATGATAAGACGTCACGATTCCAATTACGCAGCTTTTTTTTGTAGATTCCTGTGTAATTTGTGCTGACTGTGATGGCGCTTTTTTTCGGTAGTAGCGTCGCCGGACCCATTTTCCTCCACGTGTTGCATCGTCGTCCGCCGAGCGGCCGCCCCGCCCGCTTCCTCCGCCTGCCACGCGCCGCCCGTTGAGGAGCCGTCTCGCGCGCCGGCTGCGCTGCGCCCTTCACGTCGCCAGCGAATCCAGCGCTCCCCGAGCGCTGGAAAATAAAATAACAATTTTCTCGCCGGCGAAAATAAAAAAGAAAAAACGAAAAGCGTGAAAAAATTAAAAAAAAATTAAGCGCTCGGTGACCGCTGGAAACGGCGGGATAAAAAAAAAATCATGCGGTCGGTGAACGCTGGAAATGGAGTAAAAAAATGCAAAAAAAATTCAAGCGCTGCCTCACCGCTAAAATATACTGTAACATGGCTATTTTTGAAATTTCTTGTTTTATGGGGCTATTTTCGAAAAAAACAATCCGAAGGAGACAAAAGGGTAAAAATTTCCTTGTCAGTTGCCATCAAGTTAGCCCAAAGCAAGGGGCGCTGCTGCTGTGGCTGTGCTACACACTATGAATCAAACCATTGACGCTGACCGGGATATAATAGCACAGCGGAGAAGAGGTGGTGGTGGTGGCCTGGGGCTGGGGGGCATGTGCGGATGTTGACGCTAGTACATACCCTGTCCCCCACCACCCATCTATATGCGTGCGGCGTTAGGTAACGCCTCCCTCGTATTGCTTAGGCTTAGGCTTAGGCTTAGCTTGCTTTAAGAATTTAGGCTCTAGCGATGGTATTCTTGTCCTGTTACTCATGAATGTGTAGGTAAAAGCTCTAATACAGATGAGTATATTTCCTTTTTATTGTTCATATATATGTTTGTAGAGGCAAATCTTTGCTCAACGGGCAAACAGACCCGAGCATAGAAGAGCTTCACCCATATTCGTTCTACCCGATTACCTAACAATAAGCATTGATAAGTGGACTATGTTTAAAAAACCTAAAGACATCCCACGATCTCACCCCTCCTGTCCTACGATTTCCCACCACCAAGTTCATTTTTGTTCTATTCTCTATCCTAAATCCCGATCTATTGCTTGTGATTTGTGTTGAGCTCTCAGATCTGTGAGCTATATTATATGTTTATCAAATATCGACTCTAGAAAGTAGTAGCTAACCTGAGTTGAACTACTTCTTGTCTTTTAATAAGTTCATTACATTTATGTTGAGATGTTGGTTGCATGAAATGGCGGTGGGCACATGGGTATACCCGCGGGCGACGAATATGGGTGAGGTTCTTCGCCCATCACCCTTCACGAGTACGCTCGTGGGGAAAATTATGACTAGTCAGCATGGATATGGATGAGCACTAACCGTGCCCACTACGCCCGATTGCCATCCCTAGTCCCTAACTCGAGACCTTTCCTATCCTGAGTCTATTGTTTATCTGGATCGTGTACGTTTTTTAAAATCTAGCATTCATGTGTATGTATCTGTGAATTTGGCCTTCTCCCTCACTGCGAAAACACGGGTGACACCTGTTTCTTGTCATGCCCGGGGAGCTCGGCAAGTGGCCGGAGCCGCAGGAGCTTGGCCGACCATAGCAGCAGGTGCATGGCCCACTGCAACAGGATTCCTACTGCGCTACCATGACTCGACAGTGAGATGCCATGAACCTCAGCGTTATAGCCAGTTCCTGAGCCCCACCTGTCGTGCTGTTGCTGCTCGGCAATGCCCTCCTCCCGCACTCCAACGCCCACTCCCATCGTTCCTCGCCCTACCATGGCGCCGATCACTTTTCAAGCTCCCCGAATGTAGCAAGCGATAGGTGTCTTCTAACGCGTCTTCTGCGGTGAGGAGGGGGACCAAATATACAAATACATGCGTGGAGGAAGGAGAGGCTAGACTTGTAAACAAAAACGTACATGGACCAGATAAACGAAATTTTTTCCTCTCCTCTCCTTGTTAATACTACCGTATATAAATACGGGAGATTTTTCGGTCGCTCGGCGTGTCCACGTCGCCTTCGGCGTGGCGTGGACGCGCGCTCAGCGGCCGCGTCGCCCGCGTGCACAGTGAAATGGAGCGCCGTGCGTACGGCAGCCTCGCGCTTGAGCCACGTTGCCCACTTGACTAATCCTGTCCTACGGTTCAAGTATTTTTCCGCCCCTCGCATTTCAATATCGACGCCGTAGCTTAGTTGGTTAGGCCTCCCGGCTGTGAGCGCTCGGTCCTCGGTTCGATTCCGTGGTAGCGCAAATACTGTGGTGATTTTTTTTTGGAACTACAACACATACGCGACCTCGCGCGCTCCGCCGGTCATCCCTCTCGAGCCACCCGCCGCTTCTCCGGCATCCACGGAGACCTCGAGGAGCATCGCGCTGCCTGCCCTCGCCACCATCCTCGGCTGCCTCCTCGCATCCTCTGCTCGCCCTCCGTCATCACCGTCGCGTTACCACAGTCGCCGCTACCATCACCTTTACTCTCCAGAAATACCTCTTTTCATCCGTCTACCTACGGAAGAGGATCGGTTCGAGGGTTCCGCGCTCCCTGCGTTCTCATGTTGTTGTGATTCTGAACTCTTTGTTGCTGAATGTTGTTGTAGATCCAGAGCAAATATGGGAGTTCCAGCAAAGGCTTGGTGAGTTAACGACATGGATACTTTGTGTGGTTCTTCAGGTTGCCTCATGTTTGGGACAGGGGATTTCAACATCTCAGGCTCTTGGTTTTGTTGATGGGGGCACCTCAAGATTTCATTGTAGCAAAAGATTCGCAAACATGTTATATTCACGTATTTGTTGTTTTACTTCCTTCTGCAGGTTAATAGTCAGTCCATATTTGAGACCACATTTGGGAGGATGTCTAATTTGATTGATTTTTTACAGTGTTTACTAAGAAGGATGTACCTAAAGGTATCAAAGCATTACAATTTTCTCTATTTTTTCCAAAACAGGATTACTGTGTTTCTTGATATCTGTTTTCATTTTATTTTTAAAAGGGCTATTCAACATTTCTTTAGTATGTAACTCGGATGAAAACTCCTGTGCAACTTATGTTGTCGCTTGTTATCCACCTACCAAGTTTTCATGTGAATCATGTTCCAATTAAGCATGCGATGTGGTTTCTCAAATTCGGAGATTTTGAATTGTTCCTGCTCATTGTGCATGCAACGCTTGTGCGAGAATCCTTGCACCGTTAGACAAGCAATGCGATTTGAGGACTAGGTAATATACTTGTTGGTTTAGTTATCAAATCTGAGATCAACAATATTCGATTTCCCATATTATTTATCCATTCTTCCTTTTCTTCAGAGGCTCTGACGTTGTTAGCAATGCACCTTCACTTCGGAAAAATGCTTCTGTGCCGTCCGATATGAGTGATCTTGCCTCACAATGTTCTGGACATTCAGGTGAACTTGTTTATTGCGTTTATTTTTCGTTGTTGTTTCAGTCGTTTTGATGTCGCACATGTGCAGAACTTAGTGTAGACAGCTCATAGATCACGGTTACTAATCTCCACCAGTTTTAGACTGCACGCGCGACTGTATTTTTTGGTAAGATCATGTATATGTTTCTATATTAGTTCATCAAAACGAAGTGTTGACATATAAATGCCTCTCAATTATACATACGTCTGTGTCTTTTTTTTTTTGAAAAAATGCTTATACGCTAGACAGATCGTTCTTCTTTTCACATGTGATATAGTACAGCTAGATAATCATATGGTGCAAAAGTTTCTTTGGTTTTTCAATTTTTTTATGTTGATGCAATTTCAGTTAGGTGAACCAGTAGCTGGTGTTTCGATGAGAAAGTTACGATCTGATCACTTTACAAGGTAATTATACTTCTTGACTGAACTTCACTGGCTTTGCTTAGTTATGTTTTACTTATCTTGTAACCACGTTTGTAGGTCATGGTTTATGTGCCTGAAAAGTGATCCGGTCGTTCTTTTCTTCATAGATCGCAAAGCACTTATTCTACGTTCCAGAAAATGCTAGGCAAATTATCTGGATAAGCATTGATACTTGGCTCTCGATTCGACTCTGATGGTGAGCGCAGGGATGTGGACGAGAGAGTTAGTAGCCTCTTTCCTTATCGTGTTGATATTAAACCTCCCGGGGAGGAGACCCATCTCCATAGTTGGAATATTGAAATGAAAGAAGACAAAAGCAAAATCCAAATTCAAGATAATCGAAACCACATCATAGAGCTACTCTCAGCCAACGATCTAGACTGTGATGATTTGAGCTCAATCTGCCAAGCAGATACTATGGTTCTCAGCAATTACATAGAGAAAATTATTGTCTCAGCATCATTTGATTCATAACAAGGATCCTGAATACAAAAAATGGGAAGCTCGTTCTATCCTCTAAAAGGTTAGATCATTTATCTTGATTGTTAGTATCGATTAGCTTTTTCCTGATTTTCTTAGCGCAGTTTGTCCCATGAATTAAGCATTTTTCAAGAAAGTGGCCTTGGTTGGAAAGACACACCGAAATACTATCGTATATTTTGGTACAGTTTTTTCCGTGTATGCCCACCTGAATACAAAAAATGGGGAGCTCGTTCTATCCTCTAAAAGGTTAGATCATTTATCTTGATTGTTAGTGTCGATTAGCTTTTTTCTGATTTTCTTAACGCAATTTACTTTGCAGATCATTTATCTTGATTGTTAGTATCGATTATCTTTTTTCTGATTTTCTTAACGCAATTTACTTTGCAGTTTGTCCCATGAATTAAGCATTTTTCAAGAAAATATCCTTGGTTGGAAAGACACATTGAAATACTACCGTATGTTTTGGTATAGTTTTTCCCATGTATGCCCAAGACTTCACAATTTTTTTATTTTTTTAGCGGTCTATGTAAGTTTTTTTACGAGAACACCCTCCAAAATCCTTAAATTTTTTATGCGATTCTTTTCTTCGCTCATAGAATCCTCTTTACGTGGCAACCCCTATCTACGCGGTGCGGCGTGCCACCGCGCACACGTGCCTAGTCCAATCAATCAGTAGGGTGCCAATGGCATCAGGAGGAGGAGCACTTGTTTTTTTCTAGGTGCTCCTCTCCCCGGTTGCTTTTCGGATTCAATATAAAAAGCACTTGTTTTGTTGGTCGTATAGCAGGAACTTCTGGATAAGAAGAATGTTATATCCTCTTTCATATAGCAAGAACTTTTTGTGGAACGCTGGAACTGTAAATCAATACCATTTCTTCAAAACTGATATAAAATCTGCAGTTAATCACATAAGAAAGGATATAATACTTTTTAAAATGAAGGATAGGGAACTTTAAGAAATGGTTGATACAATGGTATCATTTTGTCCACTCAACACTAGACGCAATTGGACTCAACTCCCAATGTTGGATGTGGCGTCTTCTGAACGTTTCAACTTAGGTGCAACGTTTGCATCAGCAAGCTGATTAATCAGGCTGCCGCATTTCCAACGCCAGGACGTGCAACACACAAGGAAAACAGGGCAAGAAAAAAAAACCCTGTGACATGAATACATGACATAGAATAGTGACTTTACTCAATTAAGTGACTACTTAAGTCACTACCGAGCTAGTCTTGCTTGGCGCCTACCTATGAGCTAAGGTAGCTCACGGCACGTAAACTGTTGAGTCCGAAGTTGTTGCTATCGCGATGGATTGTGCTACTATGGTACGGGAGCATGACATGTGACACATGTCACTGATAAGATAGTTATTTTTGCAACTTTATTCAGAAGTAAATCGGATTTGCAAAAACATCGTGTCAAGGGGCAAGAAAAAAAAAAGAACGAAAACTTCCATGGCATGACATCAGCACGTCAACGCCCTGTTGCGACTCGAGTTAAAATACGGCGCCTTCCAGTCCCAGTAGTGCTAGGACGTCGGATTGGGTATTTTGGGTCGGACAGAATTACAGGAGCAATATAATCATTAGGGCGTTGGAGAGTGGAGATTGATGAGTTGGTTATACATGTTTATGTCTCTGATCTTTGTTTTCTGGAAAATGCCTATACTCAAAATTCCATGAATCTCCTGTACTTGATCATTATATCTTGTAAGAAATATATCTTTCCCCCCCAAAAGAATGTACCCGGGGTGATTAATTCATGAGTATGCCACACACATCTATTGTCATTTGCATATGGGCCTAGGCTCAAATCCATCTATTTGTATGGTAGAAAATCCCAAAAAATTAAGCAGCAAACTTTCCTTTATATCATTTGCTGGTTGGACTGTCAGTCTGTCACCATGTGCTGGCCTGACCTGATGCCTTCGAAGGCAGTTCAAGATACTAGAGTGCAACATGGCATGAGTTTTGGTAGCCCAAATTCCAATGTGTACTTCGCTTTAACGACCTTTCAACCAAGGTTGTCATACAAAACAGGCCACGTAACTCTGAATATTGTCTGATTCTGGTTCCGCCGCATTGCCTGCCTACCAGCAATGTGTTGTACCAAATGGAGCTGCTTCAAGGCCATCCAAATGGGATATTTTGACATCACCATCTGTCCCAAAATAAAGTGTTCAGTCAGAGGTATTCTTTATTGTCCATTCAAATCATTGATCTGTAAGGTTTTCATGCTCATATTTGCATGAACCCTTCTGAAGCTTTTTATTGTCACAGGTAAGAGTGTTTTTTTTCCTCTGAAATTTTCCAGCTTTTGTCCTCCCAGAGTTTGGTTAGTGAGCATGATTCATTTTCTTGATGGAGACATTGGCTTGATTTCTCTAGAAGTGACGAAGACATAAAAAATATTGCAGCATGTGCTAGGTTTATGAAAACAAACAAAAAAGAAACAAATGAAAGGAAGATGATGGCTGAGAGATGTGGTACCCTGCGGCTGTTTCCTGGTGCTTGATGAATGATGACGATGTGAATACGGTTTCGTTGGTGGATGCAATGGCACGTTTCTCTGGGAGTATTTTCTCACATATCCTTCAACTATTTCTTTTCTTTTTAAGTGGGAGGCACAACCTTATTTGTTTGTGACTTCATCTCAATGGTGGAGATAGCTTTATAATCCATTAGGATATGCATTTCTTTCTAGTTATTCTAGATACAACTTGAAAAAATCACAACTTTATGCTTGAGGGATACCTTTTGAATAGCTTTGGAGCATTCTTATTGTCTATTGCTGTGGTAAGACACAATTGCTTTCAATAAGGAATGACCCCTGCGCACGAATAAACTATTGTGAAATTTTTTGACAAGCTTTTATGGACTTTCATCAACAAATAGGTCGCACTTAATTACATTCATTGGTGAAACTAATTCCTGTATGTGAATGCGAATACATAGTAGATGATACAAGCATTTTCTACTTCGTTTATGTGTAGTATTCAGAATATACGGGTATCTTCTATCTTGCCTGGAGTGTATGTGGAGCGAACTCGAGTCCAGTCCAATCCAGAAACGTTGAATTTATACACGTGTCTGTTTAGTGTTTAGCTAAGCGCATAAGCCGCAGAATTCCTGAGCATGGTAGGAATCCACATAGACAGTTTGGATTTTCTGCAAGGCGTGCGAAACAGAGGAGGAAGAGAGGAGGGCCCACACGTTGAAAGCCCCTCGTGGGGTTCACCTCAAACTCCCCCTTCCTCGGATAGTCCTCTCCACCTGTCAGACTTTGGGCCCACCCTCCCATTGACACACCAGCTTTTGGTCATTCCCCTCTTCACACAATTTTGCCGGACGGAAAAAATCGTGCAAAAAAATCAAATCAAACCAATCAGCTCGGTGTGATCGATTTACGATATTCGGTGTGGCACGATAAAATTCTGATTTCTGAGATACAGTTTTTTTTTTTTGTAATAACTGTGAGTAAACAGAAATAAATCGAATATCATAATAAAAAAACATATATAATTAAATAGAGTAATTGTCAAATATGTATAAAGCACGGTTTCACATGAAAATAATATTATTAGACTTATCCAAGTAATAGTCAAATATGTGAAATAATTTTTACTAACGTATAATTAGATAAAAGTAAGAGAGGTGCTTCAATGTTTTTCTTTTTTACAGTTGCACAAATATCAAAGCATGAATGAAAGGTAGATGGAGATTACTTACCCCTTCGCTTGCTTCAAGATTTGTGCAACTTGTATTAGAAGAGAAAGCATTGAAGCACTGCTCTAAAAGTAATGGTCAAATGTGTGTATTAAAAATCGTATCAATATCCAAAACGACAAATAAAAAAGAACAATTCAGTTAGTTTGGTAAATATGGTATTTACCGATACTAAACCGAAATATTATGATATTTACTGATATCGAACCGACGTTCTATTTGGTATATTTGGTATCACATTTCAATTATCGTATTTAAAAAATTGTTTTTACCAAATATACCATATGCACAGCTATACTTCACCGAGACATGTACAATGATACATGTCAGTTGTCAGTGAGTCTATACCATATAAGATTTCTGGTGATATGGAGGGAGAGGAGGAGAGAGAAAGATGATGTCTATAATTTAACATACGATCTTATAGATGATTTTATATTGTATGTATCATTGTATAGACAACATATTAATTATATAAGATCATTACCTATAACTATATAGACAATTAATTGTATGAATTATCTTTAATCTCGCTATAGATAATATAAAGATATATTACATACAACCGTGGTCTGTACCACATGCCCTCACGTAACTCATAATAAATCTTTTTAAAAAATATCAGAAAAGGTTAACCGGTTGCCCCTGATTTGCTGCTACTTTTTTTTTGTTTCATTTTTATTGGCTTTGCTTAAGAGGATTGATGAGCAGTTTGTGCTTAGCTGGTTAGGGATAACTGAAAAGGCACGAGTCCTCCCTGTAGAACGTAGAGTCATCTTGTTTGACTTCCACGAATAATATTCCTGCATCTTTCGGGGCTACCCCTTAGCTTTACCAAAATTGGTGTGTGCTATTGTGCAATTGTGCACTTTTATATTTTGTCTTATTTTAATTAAGAATGAACACTATAATCTATACCCCTTTATAATACACCTAAGCATTCTTTTCTACGTCCACTCCAAATAATGCACCCTACTAGAGATGGTCTAACCTTTATGCACCCAGCGAAACGTCCCCAGAAACTTAACTCCATCAAAATTAACCTCTCAGATCTTTCCTCATCTTTACTCACCCACATCCGATGGCCATTGTTTAATGTGTCTAACTCATCCCTGTGGCCCACAACAGATCTCCCCCCACCTCCAGCATCATCTCAAGGAAAAGGAAACAAATATCCTGGAATTAAGGAAAAGGAAACAAACGTTATAGAAAAAGAAAAGATCATATATTACGTGCTGGAAAAAGGAAACCGGAAGACAGGGCACTATACTAGTATTAATAGGTGAAGCACATACTGAAGAAAGAAATAGAACCTGACATCTTGATGAAGTGCTTTTATACTCTAGTTTTGATGTAATAACCTTATAAATGCATACCTAATTTTTATTCTAGTTTTGTGGAATATTAATAAATAAAAAAACAAGATATTTTAGCTCCGATGAAATATTAATAACCTGATAAATGCTTACCCAATTTATAAAATTAAAACGAATAAACCGTGCCAAGCAGAACTAACCAGGCCAGTGTCAATTACGAGAAACCTTAAAGCCCATTAGGTTTGTGCCTTCAAATCATTCCCTGATATTTTAGGGGTGTATTCGTAAAAAGGTCAATACTAGCATGAAACGAAAATAGAAGCCACGAGGGGCTAAAGCATTAAAATATCCCTCCATTACTCACCTCCCAACTCTTCGTCTCCAATTCCAAATTCCTCTCCGCATCACAAATTCCGATTGCTCCTCGCTTCGGATTGCATACTCCAGAGCATCAGTGATTATCGACAATAGTTGTAACCTCTGGAAGAATTCGTGATCGCTCCACCATGGTAAGGCGCTTTCTTGATCTCCTCTGGTTTTTATACCATTTTTCACCTGATTACTTCAGAATTTTCGGTTATCCTTTTCGGTGACTGGAGACGATTTGGATTGAGTTTTGTTAAATTTTTTTTAATGTTTTGGTACTCTTTTTAGAAGAAATACGTAACGTTCTTCCCCTGAATTTACGCGGCTCTGCTGTTTGCGCTGCTAGCTGTTCGTTCTCTTCAGTTTGCAGTAGTTGAGAAATTGGATTTCTCCAATCTTGATGGGTACGTTGATGATTTATCATGTTAATTTCTTGTACGAATCCATTTTGAACCGTTTTTTCGTCATCAAAAGCTCTGTATGTTTATTCTTCTGCAGTAGGTTTGTTCTGCTTATATTGTTTTGTTGATGATTTGGCGATGGAACACACTGAATTGCGTTTAAAGATTGTTTTTTCTAATTCCCAAAAGAAAATATTGGGTTTTTAGTCACCTTTCTTGGATGGAATTTCACTTTCCTCTCCTGAATTCTTGCAATTCTCCTACGTTAATCTATTTTTATAGGTGCTGTTTGTGGTATTTGGACTATTTTCTAGTTTAATGAATCAGAAATTGCTTTCCTTCTTTAATTCAATAATTATCAAGCGAGCACTTGATTATCCCTGGTATTTTTGCATGGATACCTGTTATTTGGTAGGCGAAGCATGTGTAATCTGATTAGAACATAGTTACTGTATCTGCTGTAAACGTCTACGAATCGCGGACCGGATTTGTCGAATCTAAACCTATTTAGAATACAGGGTTCATATTTGCAGTAAAAATTGAAAGAAAAAGTGATGAACCGTGAACCCGAATTCCTTACGTGATTCGGACGAACTGCGTTTCTAGTAACTATGGATTAGAAACAACATGATTCTCTCTTGAAATTAATTCCTGCGCGCACGTGCGCATACGTTTGCTGCTGCCCTTTTTTTGTTTGTGCCATAATAGGGCTTGAGCTGCATGTTTTGGTTGCTGAGTTTTTAACCCTAGTGAACGTTTCTTTGCTTCGAGGTCACACTTGCAGTAGATTTCAGAGTGAGTTTTAGCATAGCTTTACCTTCCTCGCTTGGGTTTTCAGGGAATACGCCTTTGCCTTCTTCTCCCATTATTGATTTCCTCTATGTGAAGCTCTTGCTTCGCGATCAAGGTTAACTTGAGCAATGCAATCGATTTAGATATTGCTTTCTGGCTGTGGCCTTCCGGAATATCGACGGAATGCAATTGCAAGACATGTATGATGTGCTCACCTGTCGTTCTTTCTGACGGCTCACCGCAGGGTCCAGCATCCGGTGATTCGTCGCTGAAGCGGTTCTTCAGCATCGCGCCACCGGCGGCGCTCATCTTTTTCGTGCTAATATTCGTTGCCGGTGCAATCGTTACGCTCGATCATAATGAGGTGTGTACTAATCTCTAAACACGTGTTTTGGTGATGTTTACATCAAATTTATATACAGACTCTGAATTTTTAAAGCTCACACCTGCTCAATTGTCTCTGCAGAATTTGTCAATACTACAGTTGCAGCCAAGAGATGTGTTTGCAACTGAGAAGATCAGGCCTCCGACGAGTGATCTTCGCGTCGTCGAGCCAACGCCAACGGTAGAACCCAACAACATATGTGAGGTTAGACACCTGCAATACTTGCAGAAACACATCATTTAGTTTTTTTCTACTGATCGTAAGAAACTGACAGTTTAGAGTCTTAGAAGAGCGGTTACTGAACATTGCTGTGCTGCAAACTCCTTGCAGAATCAATGCAGGCCTACAGGCAGCGAACCGTTGCCGAGGGGCATCGTGCAAGACAAGTCCAATTTCGAAATGGAGTCACTGGGGGGAAACCCTGAACGGAAGGAGGACGGCAGGCCGTCGAAAAGTCTCCTCGCTGTCCCCGTCGGGATAAAGCAGAAGGCGGTCGTCGACAAACTTGTCTCCAAGGTACCATGATCCAACTGCTCCTTGCTGCATCCGCTTTCAACTGTTAATTCTCCGTTCATCAGGTAGCAGCACCGTACTTTTGTGTGTCACTGTGATGACCTGACTGACTGTTTTCATCTGTCTGCACGACACGACAGTTCCCCGCCGCCAACTTCACGGTGATGCTGTTCCACTACGACGGCGTGTTGGACCAGTGGAGGGACCTGAGGTGGTCTGATCGCGCGATACACGTCTCTGCGATTGATCAGACGAAATGGTGGTTCGCCAAGAGGTTCTTGCACCCCGACCTGGTCGCGGAGTACGACTACATCTTCCTCTGGGACGAGGACATTGAGGTGGACAGCTTCGATCCCCTCGGGTACCTCAAGATCGCGAAGAAAGAAGGGCTCGAGATATCGCAGCCCGCGCTTGATCACAGGTCTCAGATTCACCATCGTCTCACAGCCCGTGCGCGAAGAGGAGCAGTTCACAGGTAACTCTAAATACTATCAGTTTCTTTCTTCAGAAGTGATGTTGTAATGCCATTGTGAACGAACTGAGACAGAGACTGACCATGTCTCTGAACAGGAGATTCTACAAGACGAATGGAAAAGGAAGGTGCTACGGGAACAGCACGGGCCCTCCCTGCACAGGGTAATAATTACAAAGATGCATTTTCCCCCTCTCTCGAGAACATGCAGGAGAGCTGTGAATCGTATTCAATTCAGCAAGACAGTAGAGTTACAAATTAAGATGCATGGCCATGGAATTTCATATGGTTTTGGCCACCTGCTTTGTGACTCTGAGCTCTGCCAAGTTTCTGAAACTCGCCGTTGTTCGTGCAGGTGGGTGGAGATGATGGTTCCGGTATTCTCCCGCGCGGCGTGGCGCTGTTCGTGGCACATGATCCAGAACGACCTCATCTACGCTTGGGGGCTCGACTTCAAGCTCGGCTACTGCGCGCAGGGCGACCGGAGGATGAACGTCGGCATCGTCGACAGCGAATACGTCCTCCACCGGGGCATCCCCACGCTCGGCGACGGCAACAAGGTGCCGTTGTCGTCGGGGTCGTCGGCGGCTGACCGGTACGCCGTGAGGCAGCGGTCCTACACCGAGCTGCAGATATTCAACAGGAGGTGGAAGGAGGCGGTGGCGGAGGATGATTGCTGGACCGATTCTTACCCGCAGCCGGCGACCACCGGCTGACCGAGCGACCGACTTGTCGCCGGCAATGGCCACAAGACGGAGCAAGTACAGTAGTCAGTAGCTGCTTGCATTGACCTTGCTTAGATGATAGATACAACAAATCTACAGATCTGGAGAGCTCAGAGCTTCATATATGATGTACAGATTTGTTTCTTTTTTCCTGATCAAAGATGAGTCAAAGATGATGTAATTATTATATTTTTCGTTAGACAGGTCGCTCAATGCAGTTTTGACACGTATGTGAGGTTACTTGTGCACGGCTGGAATTTGGCTGCAGCATTGATCCTCAGTTATCTTAGAAAAAATGAATAAAAACGAAGAAGTTAAACAAAAAAAAATCATATCATTTAGAAGCACATGTATAACTCGTTAAAATTGAACATGTATAATATAATTTTTTCGCCACATCTTCAAATGCGGCTCTTTTTTGAGTTTAAAGTTGAATAGGGGAACTCCTTAGCAATTCATTCAAAGACAACTACTGTTTCCTACCGGCGCAGCATACAGGAGGGGGAACAATCCTCGCATGCTCATCACATCACTTCGGCCTATCCGATGTGCGCATAGGGATAGATACTCTATCAGTGACAATGCAGATGAAAAAGGATGGGGTCAAATGATCATGCACAGGGGTATATAGGCCTCAACGAGAAAGTGACAAGCTGGTGTTCCTACAAGAGATAGCGGCGCTAAAGGAACAATGCTTCAGAGGACGGCAAGAATAATGGAAATCTGAATAGGAGTCTCATGGGAGCATTTGCAGAAGTGTTAGATGACACACAGCTCAAGGAGATCAGGTTAAACGCCAAAAGGTTCACTTGGGCGAGTGACAGAGACAATCCTACCTTAACAAGGATTGATCATGTGTTCGCCACAAACGAATGGGATCTCCTTTTCCCTTAATGTCATCTGCAAGCAATTTCGTCCCTCGTATTAGATAATTGCCCGTTGTTTCTGCTAGGATAGATCATGCCTAAGAAGTACTGTGGATTTAGGTTCAAGAGTTTTTGGACTAAGATGCCAAACTTCTCTCAGGTTGTGCACCAGGCATGGGATCGACAACTCAATCACATGATGCCTTGAGTAGACTTCATGTCAAGCTCTCCAGAACTGCAAGGGCGCTTAGAGCTTGGATACGCCAGTCAGTGGGGGACCTCACGCTCCAATTCTATGTTGTTCTTGAGATTATCCTTTAGCTCGATAGGGCGCAAGAGGTGAGACAACTGTCGGGGCCGGAAAAAGATTTTCGGGGTAGACTCCGGCACAGGCTCCTTGGGGTAGATGTCATTCAAAGAGTTTGTCTCAGATGGTGCTCACAAATGACATTCATTAAGGAAGGGGATGCAAACATAAAGTTTTTTCATATCAAGGTAAATGCGCGCAGAAGGAAAAATCATATACAGTCCATCCTATCTGACAGGGGCACTCTCCACAACCATCTCAACAAGCAGGAGGAGCTGGCCAATTATTTTTGCAATCTGCTAGGGACAAAATAAACAAAGGTCGCATACCTTTGACTGGAATGCGATGGACATTCCGCAGCACGATTTAAGGTTACTAGGGGAACCTTTCTTGATCGAAGAATTCAAGGAAGCAGTCTTCTCTATGCCCATTGAGAAGGCACTGGGTTCTGATGGGTTCACAGGTCTTTTCTACAGGAGTTGCTGGGACATCGTGAAGGATGACCTCATGGCGACGCTACATCAGTTGTACAACCTTAATGGTCAACAACTTCAGCTGCTCAATACGGCCAATATAGCGCTGATGCCAAAGAAACTCAACGCCTCCAGGATTGCTGATTACATACCTATTAGTCTCATACATAGTGTGGGCAAGATATTCTCCAAGCTCCTGGCAAACAGGTTGGTGTCGTTGCTACACAAAATAGTGCCCATCACCCAAAGCTCATTCATCAAGAAGAGATCGATACACAACAACTTCCTTTATATCAAGAATCTAGTCACAGACCTACAAAAGAAAAGAACCCTGGCGCTCTTCATAAAGCTGGATATAGACAAGACTTTTGATTCTGTCAGTTGGGAGTTCCTTCTGGAACTGTTAAATCATATTGGATTTGGGCGTCAATGGACAGAATGGATTGCAATGATCCTTGCATCCACCTCCTCTCAGTACTTCTCAATGGCATCCCTGAGCAGCCAATCCAGCATAGGAGAGGACTTCAGCAAGGAGACCCCCTGTCACCAATGCTTTTCATTATTGCCATGGACCCGCTGTAGAGACTGGTCTGTAAGGCAACCCGGAAAAACTACTTAACAAAGATTCCATCCAGGTGCGCTACAATGAGGATTTCCCTATAAGTCAATGACGTTACCATTTTTGCAAACCCCGATAAAGACAAGTTGGACATGATTCAGGAAGTGCTGAATATCTTTGGTGGGACAACAGGTTTGCAGACCAACCTTCAAAAGAGCGAGGTCTACCCAATAAGATGTGACGCCATCGACATGGCGATCGTTTTACAGGAATTCCCAAAACGTATTCAATCCTTCTCATTGACAAAGTTCGAACCCGCTTGGCGGGTTGGAAAGGGAAGATGCTCTCTAGGGCTGCCAGATTGGTTCTTACCAACTCGGTCCTCACATCGCTAGTGGTCTACCACTTAACGGTCTATCCTCTCAACAGATGGATAACAAAGAAAATAGATCGGTTTCGAAGAAACTTAATTTGGAGAAGGGAACAGGAATGCAATGGAGGACATTGCCTAGTGAACTGGAAGAAAGTCTGCAGGCCCAAGTATTTGGGAGGAATAGGGGTAAATGACCTCGACAGGTTCAGACAGGCGCTCCGCATTCGATGGCTTTGGTACAGCTGGAAAGAACAGCAAAGACCATGGGCTGGGACACTAGTGCCATGTGACCACATCGACTTATTTTATTTAACACGAGGACCAAGCTATCTCTTGGAGACGGCAAAAGTGCAAAGTTCTGGGAATCTAATTGGCTCCATGGGGTCTCCCCAAGCAGCTTGGCCTCGGCCTGTTTCCAGATAGCTCGGAGGAGAGGACGTACAGTCCACGAGGAGATATCAAGTAGGAATTGGCTTAGGCCGCTCCGAAGAATTACTTCGGAGGTGGAGCTTGACGAATTTGTTCGTTTATGGCGAGCCATCCAACTGATACACTTGCAAACAGATGTGCAGGGCGACAATATATGGAAATGGACGCAGAATGGGGACTACTCGGCCAAAATGGCATACAAGATTCAATTCTATGGCTCTGTCCCGGACCACAATTACAATATCATCTAGAAGGCGAGCGCGGAAGGAAGATGTAAGTTCTTCACACGACTATTTATACAGGACTGGATACTTACAGCGAACAAACTTGCATCTAGGGGCTGACCACACAATGTGTTTTGTGCACCATGTGGAATAGAGCTTAAATCCACATGCCATTTGCTCCTTCTTTGTCCCTTTGCAAAGCAGGTATGGAGAGAGGTTTTTCGTTTGATGCAGATCAATCATCCGATGCCACAGCCGACCGTAGTCCTTCTCGGTGTTGAGGGATGGTGGCGGACAGTCCACGCTACTACCGACAGGTATCGGCGCAAGGAAGTGGATGGAATTGTAATATACACCTTCTGAAACCTTTGGAAAGAAAGAAATAACATGATCTTTAGTAGTTCTTTTCGTACATCGTTACTGGTATCTAACAGTGTTGCTTAGGACGTGTAGAACAGCAAAAATGCTTTTGCCATTGCTTGAACGTTGTTGTTTGTAAATTCTGGTCGGTTTAATGACCTTGTAGGTTTTCTCGCCTTTTCTTTTCGGTTGTTACTGCCATCTTCTAAATGGTTCTCAGTTATTGTGTACTGAGGAGGCTGTATCGTATGCTTTTCTTCTTTAATGCATGGCAGAGCTCTTGACAATGTGAAAATGGTACGAGTAGAGTTGCCTCGAGAAGCTTTTATAATAGGTTATAATCCTATGAAAATGAAATCGATTTTATTGCCTCTAGATGCTTTTATATTGGCTTTTAAAAATAAAAAATATATTGCCTCGAGTAGAAATCTCTGACCGAAGTCGCAGTCGGAAACCATGCCTATGTCAACGACATTTTACTAATTACAGTCAGACAATCTAATTACTATATTAGTACAACAACATAAACGAATTTTTTTTTGTAAATAATATTATTTTAGTCAAAATTTACAAAAACAATACGCCGAAATGAAAAATAGCAGATCTAGACACCTGTCGCCGTTTGAAATGGCGACATGCTCTCTGTCGCCGTTTGAAATGGCGACAGTCTCTCTGTCGTCATTTTAATTAGCGACAGAAACCCTACCTTGTAGCCAGTTTCTAAAAAAAATCAGAATTTTTTCATATGATCTCGGATGGAGATGAACTTTATATGAAAATTTTAGCAATCGATGAGATCTAAAACTTTGGTATACAATTTTTTTTATTTGAATATATTTAGATGACCAAAAACTAGGTAGAAAATTCAGATATGTTTTTTATATCTGAACATTCTATCCCCTTTTTGGCCATCTAAATGGATTCAAATTAAAAAAAATTTGTATACCAAAGTTGTAGATCTCGTCGAGAGCTACAATTTTCATGTAAAGTTCATCATTATCCGAGATCATATGAAAAAATTATGATTTTCTTTAGAAACTAGCTGCAGGCTGGAGGTCTCTGTCGCCAATTGAAATGGCGACAGGCTCCTATCACCATTTCAAACGGCAACAGAGAGTCTGTCGTTATTTCAAATGGCGACAGGTGTTTATATCTGCCATTTTTCATTTTGACATATTATTTTTATAAATTTTGATTAAAATAATATTATTTACAAAAAAATTCCAACATAAACAACATAGCACCTTAAATAAAACAGTGTCCACAAGCATTCAGAACACAGATTGCACCCAAAGCATAAGCAGATTAGCTCATTAGCATAATAGCATCTGCAGGTACATGTAAAGATCAGAAAAAGGAAGCCTTTTTTATCTGCATTCATAATGCTAATTATCTGATAGCGACGATTCAGCTGACCTAATTGAGAAAGCAATGCAATACTCTCCTTTTTTTTCCCTCTCAAAAACTAGAACAATTTAGCAAAGAGCTAGCTAGCGATGTCCACATATTCCCACTCGCCAGCTTATCTGCACAGGGTCAGGGAATTAATCCCCACAAACATGTATGCATGACAAGGATCCAAATCTCGCCGAGATCTCACTTTCTGGACGTGGACGAGTTTTGAAATACCGGTCGGATTAAAAAAAATTAAATTGATACAGTAATCTTGGAAATCTCGACGAGGTCTCGCCATTTTTTACCGTTTTTTTAATTTTTTTGACCGAATTTGATCCAATAACCCTTAAGAAAGTCATCTCCTATGAAAATTTGTTGAAAAACTAAATTTTTGAGACATTTTTTAAAAACTGTAGAAATACTGTCAGATTTTTATAAAATTGTACACACTTTATCATGATGTGAAACATTTATGGTACAATAGTAAGAATTTTAGGATCATACAAAAACATTTTGAAAATAATTGAACTTCGTTTGTTATCTTTAAAAAATCAAAAACAGAATGAACATAATTAGGATAGTAACCTTGTCAGAATTTTATAAATTGTCTCGAGTGTGATCATGATCCAAATTTTTTATGAGAACTTAAGAATTGAATAAGTACCATTATATGATTTTTTAAAAAAATTTAAACTTTTTTGTTTGCTCAATCAAATCTATGTATGCATTGAACTTCATTTGTTATATTTCAAGAATCAAAAACAGAAAGAGCATATATGGTACACTGCACTTGTAAGAATTTTATAAATTTACTGGAGTGTGATCATGATTCAAAATTTTTATGAGATCTTAATAATTTCCTTAGAAACCTTATGAAAAATTTTCAAATATTTTTTGATTGATAAAGCAATTTATGTGTTGATCATCAGGCTTTTGTGATGATGTAGCACTATCAGAATTTTTGAAACTTCTTGAAGCTTGATCATCAGATGAAAATTTTATACAAACATTTATGATACATCTGTAATATCCAAAAAAAAATTCAAAATTTTATAACGTGGTTTGTACAATTTTTCAATTGGTTGAACTTTGCCGGTAAAGCTTTTATCAGGACAGTAGCACTATCCCAATTTTTAAAAATTCATAATGTTTGATCATCATCTGAATTATGGAAACATTATTTATGCATAATAAACATTCACAAAAAATTTCAAAATTTTATAACGTGGTTTGTTTCATTTTTCATTCGGTTCAAACTTGTCAGTCAATGTTTAATCAGGACTGTTTGAAATTTTAAACATTTGTCAGATTTTATAATCATCTAAAATTTGTATAGGAACAAAATGGACGTGTCAGGAAGCTTCAAAAAAAAATTCAAAATTTTTCAACTTTGTTTTGACTAGATTTTATGCCGTTCAATTTTGCCAAGATCCCGGCAAATATCGCCGAGATCTTGGCAAAAACCGGCGACATTTCGTTTTCAAAATCCGGAATTCAAATTCTGATTTTGCAATTCGGTCGGAATTTGTTTCAAATGGCGAGATATCGCTGAGATTTCCTTCTCCCACTGCTGAAGAAATTTAGAGCGAAAACGAGATTTGAATCCTTATGCATGATCACGATCCATCTATTCGCTCGTCGAACCAGTTGCTGACGCACGTAGACCACATTGATCGGTAAGTTGCAACATCTGATCTATCTGAGATTCGAATCCATCTCAACGTCTTGCAGGGTTTGAAATCTCATTTTCGGTTGACATATCGGGATGGGTGAAATCCGAAATTTCGTTGAGATCTCAGAATTTCGAACAAATACTGGACGAAATACAAAACCCAAAATTTAAATTTGGTTTTTTTCAATCTATATTTCCGAGATTTCGCCGAGAAATACCGAAATCTCGCCAAGATTACCCGAGATTTTGATAAAATTAAACTGCACAAAAAATGCTACAAAGCACGTTGAAATTTTTTTATGGATGGTCTTGACTCATCATTAATGTTCCCATAAAAATTACAGATGATGATCAACTTTAAGGAATTTTTAAAAATTCTGACAATAGTACTGTACTGATAAAATGTTGACCGACAAATTTGAACCGAATGAAAAATGGAACAAACCACATATAAAATTTTGAAATATTTTTAATGATCCTGATGCATCAATAATATTTTCATAAAAAATTTTAGATGATTATCAAGCTACAATAATTTTCCAAAATTCTAACAATACTACGTCCTGATAAAAGCCTCATGATCAATACAAAGATTTATTTGAGCACTAAAAAAAGGTTTAGAATTTTTGTAAATTTTCAAGAAGGGTTCTAAGGCAATTATTAAGCTTTCATAAAGATTTTGGATCATGATCACACTCCAATGAATTTAAAAAATTCTTACCATATTACTGTACCATTTATGCTCTTTCTATTTTTGATTTTTGAAATATAACAAATGGAGTTCAATGCATTCATAGATTTGATTGAGCAAACAAAAAATTTTTTTTTTTTTTTAAATTTTGGATAAGGGTTCTTAGGCAATTATTATGCTCTCATAAAAATTTTGGATCATGATCACACTCGAACAAATTTATAAAATTCTAACAAGATTATTATCTCGGTTATGTTCATTCAGTTTTTGATTTTTCAAAGAAAACAAATAAACTTAAATTATTTTTAAAATTTCTATGTATGATCCTACACTGGTAAATATAGTATAATAAATCTTTCAGAGCATGATAAAGCTTGTACAATTTTATAAAAATCTGACAGTGTTTCTGCCAAAATTATAAAACTTCTCAAAAATTCGGTTTTTCAACAAATTTTCATGGAAGATGACTTTCTTAAGGGCTATTGGGCCAAATCCGGTCCTCAAAAGTCAAATTTCGATCAAAATACCCGAGATTTCGGCGAGATTTGGCGAAATCCCGCTGAAATCTCCAAGATTAATGTAGCATTTTGATTTTTTTTCAATTTTTTTTACCCAACCGAAATCTGAAATCTCAAACGAGATTTCCAAAATTTCACCGAATTTTGGAACTTGACGTCTTGTCGATCAGCTGGCTATTTCATGAAGAGATTACTAGTCTAATCTGCCTCTCTGAATGCAGTTGCAATTGCTTTACTCCCTTCAGCTTTGCTATATGCTCCCTTTCAGGTGGCAGAAAGGATCTTTGCGTCAGGCGGATTGTGCCAATCCATGTGTCAACATTCGCCCTAGACAGAGGTTGGCTCACTCAGTGTTGATAGCAATCAGGGTTCCAAATCTCGCCGAATATCGGTGAAATTTCGCCGAAATTTCGGATTTCGGACCACCCTGAAATCTAAAGTACCGACCGAAAAAAATTAAAAAATTGAAATTGCTACAGTAACCCGAAATTTCGCGTTTTTTGGCCAGATTTGGTCCAATAACCCTTAGGAAAGTCATCTCCTATGAAAATTTGTTGAAAAACCGAATTTTTTAGATATTTTAAAATTTTGGCAGAAACACTCTCAGATTTTTATAAAATTGTACAAGCTTGATAATGAGCTGAAAATTTTATGGTACTATATTTATTAGTTTAGTATCACACATAAAACATTTCAAAATAATTTATCTTCATTTTCTATCTTTAAAAAATCAAAAAACAGAATAAACATAATTGGGGCAGTTACATTGTCAGAATTTTATAAATTTTCTTGAGTGTGATTATGATCTAAAATTTTTGTGAGACATTAATAATTTCATCAGTAACATTATATAAATTTAAAAAAATTCAACTTTTTTTGTTTGGTCAATCAAATCTATGTAAGCATTGAACTTCGTTTGTTATATTATATTTCAAAAATAAAAAAGAAAAGAACATAAATGGTACTGTGCCTTGTAAGAATTTTATATATTCACTGGAGTGTGATAATGATTCAAAATTTTTATGAGATATTAAGCACTTCCTTATAACCATTCTGTAAAATGTTTAAAATTTTTAAACTTTTTTTATTACTAAAGAAAATCTATGTATTGATCATCAGACTTTTATGAGGATGTAGCACTGTCTGAATTTTTAAACGTTATTTGAGAATGATCACCATCTAAAAATTTTAAATAAACGTTTCTGTTACATCAGTACCATCCAAAAAAAAATTCAAAAGTTTTTAACGTGGTTTAGATAATTTTTCATTTTGTTCAAGTTTGCCGGTAAGCCTTTTAACAGGGCAATAGCACTGTTCGAATTTTTAAAAATTTATACAGTTTTATCATCATCTGAAAATTTTATGAGAGCATTATAGATGCATCATAACCATGCAAAAAAAAATTCAAATGTTTATAACGTGGTTTGAACCATTTTGCGTTCGGTTCAAAATTGCCGGTCAGTGTTTTATCAGGACAGTAGCAATATTTGAATTTTTAAAAATTCCACAGACTTCATAATAATCTGAAATTTTTATGAAAATATCAGCAATGTGTGAGGACTCTCCAAAAAAAATTCAAAATTTTTACACATCGTTTGACCTAATTTTTTCCATTGCAAAAAACTCGAAATTTCGGGTATTTCGCCCGAAACTTCGGGTTTTTTCGCCGAATTTCGGGATTTTTCGTTACTACATGGACCGGATTTGAATTTTCAAATTCAAATTTCGTCCAAAATTTTTCCGAAATTTCGAAAATTCGCCGAAATTTCGCGATCCGGCAAGGGACGAAATTTATTCCGAAACCGAATTTTCAAACCTTGGTAGCAATTGCATCTCTTATTTGTTTCCAGAGCATGATAACACAAAGGAATTGTTCCTTGTGGCAGGAATCTGACAGGCGGGTCCAGGAACGGCTTCATTGCGGGCCCAGTTATCAGTGGTAGCTAATGAAAAGTTTGTCAAATACAATAATTCAGAATCTCGTATTAAAGGACTATAGAATATAAATTAAGGTTGCTTGCAACTGTGTTCGACTGAAATCTTTGATTTTTCAGCATTTTCAGAATTACCATTTATTTCGACAAATTTTCGCGGCCGTTTATTAGGAACAAAGGCAGTTAAGACCATCTTGAGCTGAAAACAGAATGCTAAATGAGTGGCAACTGGCAAGCAAGGAGAGTGAGTTGAGGTCAAATGCTGCAAATGGAAAGACTGAATGGTCAAAAGCAGTTTTAGGCGCTCCTCAATTTGTACAGTACATATGGCTGCTAGAAGACGGGAAGGGAATCTCAACCGCTGAGCATATTACATCTTAGTAGAGCATTTCGAATATTATCCATTCTGTACAAGCACATGAGCGAGAGAACGTGCATGACACAAATTTTTATCGGACATTCGCTTCTTGACAACCCCGTCGATCTCTGAAATGCAGTAACAATGGCATGCGTTTAGCCACATCACGACGCGGCGAGTGCAGCATGACAGCAACAGCTGATTTATGCGGATAATAAAATGGTACTGAATGAACTGATAGGTGAATCATATGCTGCCCATCTGCAGACAGACGAGTGCATTACAAATTTGGAGTTCATTATTTGTAAGATCTAATTCACTGCAGCTCTACCATACCAGAGATCTTGAGTCGAAACTCTGCACTTAATTTGACATGGCAGATCTCACGAAATTTCAGGATTACTACTACTAGCTTCACAGGTCACAAAATTTTAACGGATCTGAACAGAAACAGCACACTGAAACACAGGAGCAGGTAGACACGGCCAACGACAAACTTTCATGTTCGGTTCATGCCCAGTCGACATGGCCAGAAGTTGTACATGAAAGCAGAAGAAAAGGAAAGCTAAAACACAAGACGCACATCTCCCTATCCCTCTTGGAAACGATACTGGCGAACAGATGCTCCCAGGTCAACCTGAAGAAGTATGCAGCGAGGCAAACCAATCTCGTTTTCAAGATGCGTCTCGATATGCATGACAGACAGCACGCTGAAACTCAAGCAGTGGCAATGGCGTTTGATGCTCACAGTTGAACCTCCCTACCATATACCCAGCTAAAAGGCATTTTACCAGCTTGCTTGGCTCTCGATTGGGCCCTCTCTTCCAGCCTCCTGATCCTTGCAGCAAGGGTGCAAAGGTAGTCCTGGGCCTTATTTCCCTCACCAGAAAGGCCAGTCAGGTCAGCAACCTTCCACCTGCAAACAAGGAACTCGAGGATGTCGGCGTAGTCTCTGGCGGTGTAAACACCAAGCCTCTGTGCCACCATGGAGAAGTGCTCAAACAGCTTATCATCCTGCCCATCAAACATCAGGTGGGCAGGCATTGAGATCTTCTTCTTCATCATGTCAGCTAGAGCAAGAACGGTGCCATCTGGGTCAATCTCAAAAAGCTTCTCAACAATCTTGGTGTATGCAGTCTCGTGCCGCTTCTCATCTGACGCAATGATACCGCAGATCTGTGCGAGTTTTAGGTCACCATAGTCCTTGGCATGGCGAGCAGTGTTCCCATGTGAGATGAAAGTTGCACGCTCTTGGAAGGAGGTGTAGATGAAGCCAAGATAAGGGTTATTTTCTGTCCTAGGATCCTGGAAAGAACACAGCAATAAATGTACATGTAAATTTTACATACTTCTCAATGAAGTAGCCAATATGCACATAAAGTGAAACAGTTCAAAGTAAACAAAGGTAGAGAACCAATAACACAAAAATAAAAATAAAAATACCAATTTGAAAAATGTAAAGTATGATTTAGTGTGTTATTAGTGCTCTCGAAAGAATTTCATGAAAGCTTCATAAGGTAAAAGAAGCACGAACAGCTGAACAAATAAGTCAAGGTTTAAAAAGACATGCAGTAAAATAGCTAGCAAAATTTTTTGAAGAAAGCTGTTACCATTCCAGAGCCAATAAGGTACTGAATTGTCTTCTCAATTTGTCTCATGTCCACTCTCCCAGTAAGGTACAGATACTTGTTTAGGAGGTCACCATGCCTGTTCTCCTCAGCAGTCCATGCCCTCGTCCAAACAGCCCAAGCAGTGGGACTTGCACCTGTTTCATCTCGGACTCCATCAAGGGTGTTAAGCATAGTCTGGTATGTAGGAAGAGCTTCCTCAGTAATCATGTCACCAACCAAGCTAACAAAATAATCATCAGGAATTTCCTTGGCACGTTCTCTGAGTTCCTTAACTTCATCGTGAAATCCATCAGATGATGGATCGGGGAGGAAATCCTGTGGCTGCCAACACTTCTCGACTGGCTTAAGATGCACCAAGAGATTATCTCTAGCCCAATCATCAAGAGACTTGAATATTTCGATCTTCTGAGGCGGCATTGAATGTGTAACCTGGACATGCACCTCCTTTGGAGGAGCGGATAGCTTCTTACTCTCAACCCTGGAACAAAAAGAAACATAGTTTGAGCAATTTTCAGCTACATGATGACTCCATTACCTGCTTTAGGCATTTCATGCAACAATTTTTTAACTTTGGGAGAAGACATATGTGGATGTGGTTAATGCTGATAACATTTCTACTCAGCTTGTCAAATATAATAAGATTTCTGGTAATAGTGAGATCGTGCTTATAAACTATACGGGGATAGGCTCAGTTCAAATCACTGATGAACATGTTGCCAATGAAGCACGGCACATATGTGAGCATCATCGTTACTCTCCAATTTGTGTTGCCAACAAGCATATATAAATATATGTGCATTCATAGACTCAAACCACTTATTCGTTTATGTTACATATTATGCATTATGCTATTCATGGTACAGAAAAATAATAAAGGGGCACGTGCATACTTCGTACATGTTGCACCCAAAGAACTTATATAGTATGATCCCTATCTAACTGCAGCAGGAAATTAACAACGTCGTTCTTGTCCTTGTTTGTTTTGAAATAAAGAACACAAAAGCATGTACAAAATGCCTGAAAATAAAGAATTGTTGCAGCAGATGCAAGGGTAAAAAAAGGTCATGACATCAAAATTCAAATCCAGAGGAATTGAGCTGCCACTCTTTCCATATACAGTAACATTTCCCAATGTATTGGTGTATAGCATGGTCCAATACTTTTCAACATATGACTGTAAGCATAATCTAACATGTAATGGTTTTATATAGATTGAAAGATAGTCCACCTGGTCAGCCTTTTTTTCCCTTAAGGTTTAAAAACAAAGTTATGCTTGGACAGTTTTTCTATCGGCGAAGTAGTAGGATATGCATAAACTAGCCTCTAGGGCTTATCAGGTATACGTACATAAACGCAGTTAGGTTGGTAGCTAATGTCATTGACCTTCTCCACATTACAGTCACATGCTGTGTCCCATACAAATCCTGATGTGATCCCCAATTCCCCATACCAAACATAATAATGCACGTGTTGCATCTCCATTATTAGTTATTTCCTTGATGTTTAAGTCCCAAAGTACTGCATATCACTGTCACTGAACAAATGTCCTGGATGGAAAAGAAACTAAAAAAGTACTCTGCACAAGTAAAAGTAAGACCAAACCAGGTGCAACTAATACCAAAACCAGCCAAATCTGCTACCCTAACCTTCCTGCCAGATAAACTTCATGTATCAGTAACTATGATATCCACGTTTCGTGAAACATCTTTCGAAATTATCAATGAGTAAATATCAATGAACGGAACTTGTAAGGAACAAGAAATTCAGGACAGCATGGAACCATGCATGGATGGGCTTCCATTTTAGAATTTAGATACCTAGTACATGACACAATCAGACTCGTTCCAATAATCCAATGTCACACTGTTTTTAATGACTCCGCAAACCCGTCAACCAAGCAGATCAACAACACAGAGCTATCATAAAACAGCAACCTAAGAGACCAATGGTACTGGTGAGGAAATCAAATTAAATTCCACCATACTGACAACATGGCATGGACCACGGGTTACAAAATCGAGCGGACAACGATGGGAACACCTTCGCCTCCGACGTAAGGAGGCTAAATGCTACGGAGACGAGCCACCCCCCATGATTACAGGTTCTTGAAACCGATCTGTACCACCGATGTTCCATAGCCGGCCAGTACAACAAACTACAGTGCCGCCATTAATGGCAAGCATGGTACGTCCGGAGCAATTCTAGTATGCAAACTAAGAGACACGCTCGCAGGATGCAACTTGAAGGTCCCAGCAAATTTAATGTCGGGAAAAAAGGCATCAAAATAAATGAGAAAAGGACACACATAAAGGAGCTCGCTTCGCTTGCAGTGGAAGGCAAGGAAACCACGAACCCAAGGAGCCGGGCCAATCCGCACAGGTAAACCGACCTACCCTTGCAGAATTAAATGGCAAAGTTGTAAGCTTGGCGCCTGATCTGAGGAGACAGCGAGATGTAGCGCCCATGCGCAGATGTTAGCGCCAACCAGACGGGGAGCTCGCAGCAAACAGGGACGAATCTGAGATTATCTGACAGTCCTGACACGAGCGCCAACAAGAGCGGAGAAAAGGAAACGGAAGATAAATACAATCTTGATCGAACATTCGGAGCAACAAGACGTGTTCGTTTCGCAACGAAAACCCAGCACGAATCACCACACCAATCCGGAACAAACGGTGCACCCAAATCCGGCGCAGCGACACGGCAGCTAGGCGGGCAAAGCAACCGACCCATCCAATCCGAGAAGCCAATCTTTAACGGGAGAACTCAAGAACACGAGGCGATTGGGGCGATTGCTCGCTGCTTACTTGGTGGAGACGGTGGACGGGGTGGAGGCGACGGCGTAGACCCTGACGCTGCCGCGGCGGCGGTGGCGGCCGCCGGTGGCGAGGGGAGGGGACAGGCAGAGGGTGAAGTCGTGGGGGCGGAGCGCCATCCTGGATGCCATCGGGAGCCGCGCCGCCGCCAAGGAGTCGGTTTTACGGTACTGGAGGTGGAGGTGGCGGTGGTGGAGTGCTCGTGAGGTGAGGAGAGAGATTGAGATGTGGGCGGTGACGAGGAAGAGAGAGAGATGGGGTTGTCTCGCGCGATCTCCACCTCAGGTTTTTGTTTCGCCGGAGATGGGGGCGAGCGATAGCTGATTTGCTTAGCAGAGGCACGCCGTGCAGGGTGCTGGATGCCACTCGGCTAGGGCCCTTTATTTATGTCTCTTTCCTTTTTTTTTCTCTCTCTTTTTACTGATTTGCCCCTCTGATTATTTTTACACACTCCTCGTGTAGGTCGGTACTCCACTAAGTATTAGGTAGTCAAATTGTTCTTTTCTTGTAGTGAGAAAATTTGATTTTCTTTTTTCTTAGGAAGGGGTCTAAATCTCTTTTTTTTTTGCTTAAAGTGGAAGAAAAGGCGTCATCAATTTTTTCAAAAAGATATTTATCTTTTCTCCAATTTGGTCCAAACTGTACTGCTCCGGGTCTTTGTTCTAACTAGCACAGTCATGCGGCAATTGAGTGGTGGATAACCGACCGTATATTCGCGGAGATGGGTAGATCACAAGTTTTTTGTGAATGTGAAGTGGGTGAGACCGTGAGAGATTATCTTGTTTGCGAGATTTTTTAAAGGCGAGTGTGATTGATGCCTTGGTTTATCACGAGCCTTCTCGAGATAGCTTATACACGGAGTATGTTGGAAGGGCAACGGTGGAATTCCACTCCTAATTTACCCCATTGCTAGTGCTCTCCACGGGCCACGCCGCGTTTCACTTCGCCCTCTCTCTGACAAGTGCACTGTAGGTGGATAGGTGTTACTCGCTCTGTTCAAATTTTCTCAATGCATGAGGATTAATGTTGAGATAAAATTGGAAAAGTAACAAGAGAAAATTACTTAGATATTTCACTTAATTATTTTGGGAGATGGGAGACAATACTTTAGGTGGGTGGTAACGAACAAATACATATAGTTAAGAGAAAATAAATAAAAATATAGTAGAAAAAATATTATTATATCAATATGTAAATCTTATATATTTAAAAAAGACACTTCAAACTATATATATATATATATATATACATATATATATATATAACTTACAGCCTATGTTTACGAACGGAAGGAGTACTGTGATAGGTGACGTACGTTGCATATCGTCGGTCGGTGCACGTACGCTGTCGCGCGCGCGGCGACCATTGGCGACGGCGCAGCGCGGGGCTGCCACCGAGGGACACGAGGCGACAACTGCGGGCCGTGCGAGGCGCCCGGCGCGCCGCCGAGGGCGACAAGTGCACGGTCGCTGCAAATTAACCTTTTCTTGCGTGCGTCGTACGTGCGTAGCCCTGACGCTCTGGCCTGCGGCCTGTGGGATATACACGTGGCCGCAGAAAAAACTGGGGAGAGGCATATGCTTTCGCCGTGAAAATCCTGGCTTTACGCGGCCGGAGAGGGGTGGCGAAAACTAGTCGGTGGTGGTCGATGATACCGAGGCGGCGACGGGGATGGTTCGATAACTCCTTCGCGGCCGTTTGGCTGGCGTCAGCACTCAGCAGCATACACGCATGCGCTGTTGCAGGTGCAGTGCTCCGGCTGCCGAGTGTACGCTCCCTCGTCTCGTATATGATTCTTTCCTCTGTCAGGCAGAGTGAATGCACGGGTTGGTGTGCCTCCTCAAGCCGCTCAACTCGAGCTCCTGTGCATTGACAGGTACTAGCCCTAACTCCTCAACGGAGTACTAGCACTGTAGCAGTGACCATGTGGGAACGTGGTTTCGCAATCTGTTTACGGTTTTGCTATTTTGCGGTTGACGCACGCACGGTCGCATCAGGGGGCGTGACGCGTGGAGCATGATTCTTTTCCCTTTTTTTTTTTTTTTGCTTTTATGACCAAACCGTCGAGCAAATTTTTTGCTTTTTTTTCAAATCAGAAATTTGTTAAACTTTTTATTAAAAAGTTTTTGAAGTAAAATTTTTCGGTGTCGAAACTCTTCGATTTGAATTTTTGTGAGACTTTCTAATTTGATTTTTAAGAAAAAATTTCGAACCGAAAGTTTTCCGATTTAAAACGTAAAACATTTCAAGCTGAAACTTTCTAATTTGAAACTTTTCGTTTTGAAACATTTCGAGTTGAAACTTTCTAATTTGATTTTTTTTAGTTGAAACTTTCTTATTTGAAATTTTTTGAGTTGAAACTTTCCAATTTAAATTTTTTCGAGATGAATTTTTTTTCCAGTTGAAACTTCCTATTTTAAAAAATTTTCCGAATTAAAATTTCTTCATTTGAAATTTTCTTGAATTGAAATTTTTCAGTGTTAATTTTTTTTATCTAGTTTTTTTGCGATAGGAATAGGGACCTTGCACCGGAGAGCGACTCCGGTGTCCGTGCGGTGAAGGGAGTAGCACCACGTGGTAGAAGTGGAGATGGGGTCGGTGCGACCGTAAATAACTCACGCTGAGCTCGGTCGTACCATAGTTGCTCCCATCTGTTTATATGTAATCGTGTGTTCGGTCGGAGAACTAAATCAAGATGAAAAATCAGAAAAATAATTTTACGTGTACTTCTCAGTATTTCATTCCGTGCTATTCTCACCGTCTCACGATATAAATTTAAAGTTTACCATATGTACAGATCAAGAAGATGTTAAGTAAAACAAAAAATTAATATCATTATACTATGTATATCCATGTTAAATGATATACTACAAATACTTATCATTTTTTTAGTTCAAAGAGGAGGTATATTATAAAAATATTGCAATAACAAAAACTAATATCATGATACCATGTATACCTCTATTAAATGGCATACTATAACTACTCACATTTTTTAGCTTAAGTAGGGTATATGATGAAAATATTGCAATAGAATTTTTTTTAAATAATACATTTTATAAAAATAATTGCGACATTAATACGTCGGAGAAAAAATTGCAAAAATAATACCAGTTCGGCTAACCGCTTGGCGAAATCGGAGTAGTTGCCAGATGGTTGGGCGAACACCCTATTTTCGTTGAACCGTTGGACAAAAATGTGTTAATTACGTCATTAGCACTCGCCGTGACAGAGCAGTCTAATGCGGGCTTAACATGTGGCTAATTCGCCGAACCGTGTGGTGACATGTAGTAGTCGCCGAACCGTGTGGCGACTAATACTTGTCGCCCAATCGTATGGCGAAGATGGGTCGCTTTGAAAACGACCGCTCATCCAGGCTCCGATTGAAAACGGCGGAGAAAAGAGGGGTGCGAGCGAGCGGGAGAAAAGAAAGCGAGCGGGCGCCGGCAGGGGGAGAGAGAGAGCGCCCGGGAGAGAGAGGGCGCTCATGAGAGAGAGAGCGCTCGGGAGAGAGAGAGGAGGGAGAAATAGAAGGAAGAAGAAAAAAAGGTAACTTCACAATTTTGTAATACTTTTTTTTGTAATTGTTTAGAAAAATATTGTAGAAAAATCATACCATTAGACATAAGATTTGAATTTATTTTACTCTTATTAGTTAGCGAGGGATAGTAATATTATAGTTGATGTTAGATTTAATTTAATTAGTGCTTCTCTTTTAGGTTAGCGATATTAGATGTGTACTTTAATATTATAGTATTGGTAGCGGGATAGTTAATTAGCGCTCTTTAATTTAGATTAGTGATATTACATGGTAGTGGTGATCTAAAAATTTATTTTGTCTATATCGTCGCAGTAATGTTGGATCCAGTGAAATTTAGGGTATAGTATGGCGATGGCGAAATAAAAAAATTCGCAGAATGGTGTTGATTTAAGCAACTTTTCGGTCAACATGGTTGAGTACTCGTTCCTCGAAAGTGTAACCATTCGTGATATAAAGCTTTGATTGATCCAATTTTTTTCTCTGAATCCAAGTGTTTACTCTGTTACCATCCAAATCTTATTCACGCGTAGCAAGGGTGACCCGACTATTTGGGAGTTGAAGAAAGTAGATCGGATATACTTGTGGCAGAAATGGTTAAGGTGGTGTAAGGAATCTCGCCTTGAACGTGTGATGCTGGTGCAGACTTGCCCTAGAGAAGAGGTAGATATTAGTGGTATGGGCGAGAGCAGTACATCGGCTAGAGCTGAACAAGTTCAGGAAGTGGTGCCGATTGAGATAGTAGTGGGGGATGATAATAGGGATGCAGCAAACGCAGAAGGTCGGGCAGATGAAGGAGAGGAGATCGAGCAACTTGTTGATCATTTGGAGTTGGTAGATCGTATGGCGACACAAGATGAAGCTAAAATGTTGGAATGTGATGATGGCATCAGCGAAGATGAGGAAGGGGAGGATGATGATGAAATGCATGATAGTACTGGGGTAGCGGATATACCCATCCCTGACGAATGGAATAGGCAAAACAAACCTGGTATGGAAGTTTAGTGGGGCCATGAGTCGCGTTGGGAGTATGGTACCAATGCCATTCGGCTAAATCAAATATTCCCGAACAATTTTGAATTGAAGTTGGCAGTGAGGCTTTGGGTATTATCGCAGCAGAGAGAGTTCCGGTTTGTCTTGTCCAGGCCAGATAGGTACATAGTGAAGTGCAAAACCGATGGATGTGAATTCCGAGTTCATACATACAAGCCGAAATGCGAGACGTATTGGATTGCATCACGAGTGGAGGAGCACACATGCAGACTAGAAAATGTTCTGGTGAAACACCGTAACTTGAATGCAGCCATAATTGCTAGCGTGATGTTCAATGAAATCATTGAGAAACGGGACGTTGAGTGTTCGTATATTCAAAAAGCAATCTTAAGAACATTTAAGTACCAGATAAGTTACTCGATGGCCTGACGTGCGAAGCAAAAGGCATTAGAGAAGAGGTTTGGTACATACGAGGCTTCATATTGCAATCTACCTCGTGTGCTTGATGTCTTGAAGCAAACCAACCCTGGAACATACACCGCTTTCAAAGAAAGTGAAGCAGATGGTAATGGGATCTCGACATTTCATCGTGGGTTTTTTTCATTGGGTCCTTATATTGTGTCATTCAAGTACTGACGTTCATTGCTTTGTGTTGATGGTACATTTTTGACTGAAAAATATAAGGGGCAGATTCTAACGGCCATTGTAGTTGATGCGAATAACCACATGCTTTCATTGGCCTTTGCTTTTGTTGAGGGTGAGAACCGGGATAACTGGCTGTGGTTTTTCAGACATCTGAATTTCAAGGTAGTTGGTGATCGGTCCAACGTGTGCATCATTAATGATCGTCACAAAGGTATTCTTTCCGCAATTAAGACTCTACAGGAGGATCCTTATTAGCCATTCCCATGGCATGACTTGCAGAGCAGGTGGTGCATGAGACATCTAGAAGCAAATTTCTTCAGGCAGTTCAGAAATAAGAAACTGATGAACCTATTTAAGAGGTTATGCAAGTATAATTAGGCATGTAAGTTCAACGCACTATTGCTAAGTTGGATAAGCACACTAGTGCACATATCGAAGAGATGAAAAAACAACCACCAACGCCGAACGATTGTCCACCCAAAAGGCTAGCACCACTCGGACAGCTCGATCATCCTAATATGAGGAGACGATCGTCAAGGAACATAAAGTATTTCTCGCACTAGATAAAAGCGGAGCCTCTAGAGAAGTGGGCATTGCTACATGACACTGGTGGCGCCAGGTTAGTATAGTAAATTATGATATTTACGATGATTACACAAATGGGGTTGTTGTACTAACCGATATGTGTTGAACAGGTTTGGTGTCATGACAACGAATATAGCCGAGATTTATAATTGGATCATACGAGGCCTCCGTCCGCTACCACTTGTGGCCATCTTGGAAGGCATGTTGCACGACATCATTGCCTACTTCTAGAAAAACATGCGGAGGCTGTTCTTCATGCCACAACATTGCAAACGTCGTATTTTTGGCGGATGATGACCTACATGGAGGAACGAACCATTAAAGCTTAGCAGCATATAGTGCGTAGCTTCTGAATCACTGAGTACCGCTTTAAAGTGACTCTCCGGTGCAAAGGGGGATTGGGATCCAATACAACGGTTATTACACACGAGGTTAATCTAGACCAAAGGGCCACTGGATGGTCTGAATGAACCTGCAACAAGCCAAGACTTCTTCATATTCCTTGGTCACATGTGATGGCTGCTTGTGGGCAAATTGGGATGAACACATCGCAATACGTGTCCCCTTTCTACTTGAAGGATCATGTTGTCTATACCTGGTTCAGTGAATTCCGTGGTTTCCGTTCACACGGTGATTTCACTATGATTAACAGAGATGAGTGCATCTGTCTACCGGATCCAACCTTGCGGAGGTGTGCGGAACGGCATCCTGGTCGTCCACAGAGTAGGCGCATTCGCAATGATATAGATCGATCTGAAGTGGGTGGCTCTGTTAGGAGATGTTCTGAGTGCGGTGAGTATGGGCACAAGACAAAGTAATGCCAGTAACATGTGTGATGGGTCGAATCCACCAACTCGTCGTGGTTATGCTATGTGATGTGTGTCGAAATAGTGTGTACTGTCAGTTATGTATCGAACTATGTAATCTGATTTACGTTCGACCCTTAATTATTTTCAGTTATGTGTCATATTTGTGGGATGTTATGTAATATTATTTAAGTTGGATACTTATATCTTTTGATTTATATATCTCATGTTTTCATATGTTATGTAGTATTATTTATGTTGGACCCTTATGTCTTTCGATTTATATATATTGTGTTTATCATATGTCATATATAATAAATGTTTCATTATTTACTTGTAGGGATGGAGCAACCCGACTCACTTCTGGACTCTGTCGTGGACCGACGGCACTGTGCGTTCATCCACACGACAGAAGGCAATGAGAAGGTGCTTCTGCTGTGGATCCGTGTACCTAAGAAGGCATGGTGCGTTGACCCACGCTTCCACACCAGGTGAGTTGCACTACATTTACATATTCTATTGTTAACATAATTTGAGGTTGTATGACTTATATTTAAATAATGCAACTATTTTTTTTGCATCGATAGGTTGGCACGTGCTTGGTTGCTTCCTCTCGTTCGCATGGTTGAGGGGTCAGCTGAGGACGCAGGTGTGCCCAACGATCTGGCCGAGGGTGAGGATGGTCCAGAGCGGTCGCGGAGTTTTCCGTTCGACCGTTCCCTGCTGGCGTGTTTGGCTGACCGTTGGAGGCCGGAGACACACACTGTTCACCTTCCCTTCGGCGAGGTGTCGGTGACCATGTAGGACATCACCATGCTTACAGGGTTGCCGATCGCTGGGACACCGATCGAACCCTCAATGACTCCTGCCGGGTGGGTAGTGGACATAGAGGAGAGGTTTTGCCGGAGTGGTGGCCGTTGATCCAGAAATATGGATCGGCAAGAAGCACGGGCCATCGAGGAGGTGGTTGGCCCAGTTTGAGGTTAGTGGTTGAACATAAACATATTATTCTAGTTTTATGTAACATTAACCTGATATTACACTATTTTAATTGTCACGGGTGCAACGGATGGCGACGATGCCCACGAACTACCAGGTTGCAGGCACCTTGAGGCCTATTTACTTTGGTTGTTCGGATGGGTGATGTTCACGTCGACTCACGACGACAGTGTCGACGCGTGGTGGATAGCTTATGCACGGGCTATTACCGATGCTGAGCTGGACGACGTACCACAGGCATCCTGGGGTTCGACGGTTCTTGCTGCCACGTATCGTGCCCTTTGCGACGCGTGCGTGAAGAAAAGCAAGACCCCCAATCTGGCTGGTATGCCTCTTCTTCTTCAGCTCTGGTCGTTCAAACGCTTCCCTGTGGGTCGACCCTTTGTTGACCCTCGACACTACACCGCCGACATGTACGGAGGTGATGCGATGGACCATCCGACGATGGGCTCCCTTTGGACTAGGCGACGGGTACGTCCTTTTGAGTATTTATCCAGTTTTAATTGCAATCGCATATGATTACAGATATTTTTTTCTACTGTAGTCAAAGTGGGCAGGACTGCAGGTACGTTCGGCGTACCACTCCTTCACGGAAGCGTTTGACCACCTGAAGGTGAAGCAAGTGATCTGGGACCCCTACAGCGAGCGTCGTGTAGTGGAGAGAGCCACGGCATGGGGGATCTCGGCACTATGCTACAGGGACCAAGCTTACTAGCTTACTAGGAAGAAGCTCATCTTCGATGTCTTCGTGTAGGACTACTCAGTTTGGACTTCGCCAGCTGGTCCCTGTTCCTTCAGGGGATCGTGTGCCAGAGAAAGTGCACTCGTGAGTTACTCTCCCACTAAAAGTATGTTAAATACTTATGTTATATTTGTAATAATGTGGATTTCTCTTAAGGTTCTCCACCCATGAACCTCAGAAGAGCATGGCAACCTTGGCTCAGAGGATGGAGCCGTGGCTCGCTCAGTGGAATGGGGCACTGGACGACGTCGTTGATGAGGACACGCCATACGACTACTCCTCCTACTAGCAGTACCTAGCCTTGTACGTGTCGCGGACGTGTACTCGTCTATGTAACAACCCGAAAAGAAAAAAACAATATATAATAAAATGGAAATGAATATTTTGGATTTGGATGTAATTAATTCTGAGTTTTCTTGGTGTCATTGGTGTTTATTGGATTTTTCTTGGATTATGCTTTGTATGAAAAGTCCAACAAATAGAATTTGCAAATGGAAAATGGTAAGAAGGTAAAGAGGTAAAATTTAAAATGAGAAAAATTACCGTTTGACCATATTCATGCTGGTGAACCAGTAAAAATACCTAGTAAAAATCCTTGGTGCTGAAATGGGGTAAATAAAATATCCTAGTCCTCTCTTTTTAACTAAAAACAGTGAAGTCGGAATTAATTAAAAATAATAAAAACTTATCAGGAGTCACAAAAATTACCATAGCATCCTCAGAGCAGTGTATACATCTGGTAAAAATCTCAAGAATTGATCATGTCGGCAAAGCCTTCTAAAAATTCAAAAACAGAAATAGTAAAAACTAGAAATCCTCATGTGAGAATTTTTATAAAATATTCACTTGAGATTTTTATGTAGATATACATAAGCCAAAATGAACTTCTATAAAATGTTTGGAAAATAATTAATATGATTTACACCCCTACATAAATAAAATACCGAAATACAAATCCTGTACAGTCCACAGTGTCAGAATTTTAACTAATTCATTATCAGGTATTTTAGTCTGAAAATTTTACTAGGAGATAAAAACTTCCAGAGGATGTCGGTCAAAAAGTTTTAGGATAATCCACTGTGATTTGATAGCCTTTTTAATGCCCCCATGACGGTGTCTGAATGGAGTCTATCTCCTTTGCTAAAACAGTTTCGCTGACATGTGGGGCCCAGCCTCTGTAGCAACTCAACGCGCTGGCAACTGAGCTGGAGCATTTCACTCGCTGCCCAGTGGGGTCGGACCCACCCGTCAGTATCTGTCTTCGCTGCCCTCACTCCTTTTCCTCTCCCGGCCGAGTCGAGCTCGACTCCTCTCGAGACTTCGCCGGCTCCTCTCTGCATCTCAGCGTGATTCGCGCCACCCCATGCCGTTGGTCGCTGCCACGCCGAGCCTCGGGAGTCCCGTGCCATACCCCGTCCATCCCGCGTCATTCCCTGCCGGTGAAGCTTCGCGCCACCTCGCCGAGCGGTCAAAACCGAGCAGCCGCAACACTCTCATCCGTTCAAACGCTGGAGCTACCACTTTTCTCAGGCTATAAATACCATATGAGCATCGCACTGAGACTCCCATTTCTTCGTTCATTTTCTAAGCCTGACACCCGAGCCAGTCGCCCATCTCTTCGCATTTGCCGAAGCCAGAGAAAGGTGGGGGGGGGGGAATCAGTGAGGTGAACCAAAAGAGCATCAATCCCCGAAATTTCTTAGTCTCGGAGATTCGCTGTGCCCCCTAGAGTACTGATCAATCTTGCTTTTGTCCTTGTTTTGCCCACAGTTAACCCATTCCGCCGCGTTTCTTCCCCAGCTCCGGCGCGCGTGGGCAGCCATCTTCGGGCTTTCTCCGTTTCTTTTCTCAGGTGAAACAACTCACTTGCAGTTCACTGATGCTCACACTATGCTTGTCCAGTGAAAAGGTAGCCGACGGCGAGCTTTTGCTCGTGCAACCATTAGCGCCGCCGCACCCTTGCGGTGGCAACCACCTTTCCGGCCACCTCCGACCGAATGGACACTACCACTAGATGCGCGATGTCGTGCTGAAGCTGTAGGTGCCGTCCATTTCGCCGCGACGGAGTTAGTTCGCCGGCGGTGAGCCGGAGAGCCTAGCCCCTGTTTCGGGTCGCTGACCGGAGGGCCCCAGCTGTCAGTCACCTCGCGTGGGTATACCGCTAACTCGTGGGCCCGTCTTGGTAGTCGCACTGCGACGCAGGCCCACGCGCCAGTGTTTTTCTCTCACCACGCGCGCGCGCTGACAGGTGGACCACCACGGTGAGTCGCTGGTCGTGCCATGTGGTCGCTGACGGATGGGCCCAGGTTGTCAGCATGGTCAGGGCCGATTCAAAAATGCCCCAACGCGCGCGCACGGCGAAAAGCCATTTTCGAGAAATCGAAAACGTATTTCTGAATTTTAGTGATTTTCAGAAATCGAGCTAATTCAATAGTCCATAAGTTTTGAATCACAACTCCAAAATTAGTGAAACAAATTTATAAATTCATGAAAAATTCTGTAGATTCATAATATGCAAAAATATTTTGAATACCACCTCTGGGAAATTTTGTAATTCAAATTTGAATAAAAGGGCTAGAGATATGCTTTATACAAAATTTTTGTAAATAGGCTTAGAAGTTAATGAAACTAATTTTTCTAGGATCCTTATGTTTCCAGGAACCCAGATATATAAGAATATTTAATTTCCATGTATGTTTGAATTTCTTTCTAATTAAGTTTTGTTTTCAATACATTAAGAACTCAAATATGTATAATAGTATTAAAGGAATATAAGAGAAACTAAAAATTTATTCATGAATAATAGGATGGCAGTAGCATGGTTAAATTTGATTAAGTAGTAATTTTGGTTTGAGTTAACCTTATGCTATGAAGTAACCATTGTGCCGAATGCACTCACACATATATATGTATATAGGAAATAAAATAGTTAGGATGTGGATTAAATGGTTTTAAACCATAAGCAAGTCTAGTAACCTAGCTTAATAAGATTTGGTGTGATCAATCCCTTATCTTATGTTTTAAGTTTTATTAATTCGAATAATTTTAGCATCTATAATTCGAAGTTATAAATATTAGGATTCAAAATGCAAAATTATTTACTTTGAGAAATCTTAAAAGTTTATCATCTAACCCTCAAAAGATACCCCTGTTTCTGCAGTGATTCTTTATTTGACTTACTGTCTGTCTTCTTTTCGCCCTTTCTGAATTTGGATTTTTACTATATTTCCACTTGATTGACGTGTAGAACCCGACGTCCTCGAAGAGGAAGACGACGCCGTCGCTGATCCAGATCCGGAGTTAGACAGCGAGTTGCAAGGCAAGCACCCCCTTGAACATGTCGAGCCTAATAATTTACCTACCTTATGTTGTTTTTGCTTATGTACGATGCGTCCGGATAGTTCTCCCTAAAAATGCTAATTTGGGTCAGAACTGTAGTTAGTCCTGTAAATTATGGTTTGCCTCAATCTGTATGAACATGTGAACCTTGTAAACCTTAATTTGAACTAGACATGCTTAATGTCATTTTGGGTATAACCGCCAGCATAATATACCTGCTTAAGCTGTTGGTCGTGTTTTCATTCTTTTCAACAAATGTATGATCCTAATTTGGGAAAATATTGCTGGTACTTTGGCTAAAAACCCAAAACTAAAACTATGGTTTTGATGCGGGCGATTATTGGCAATAGCCGGTGGTGCAAAGGGAGTTGCACGTAGTGTAGGGTGGAGTATCACCCGTGTCGGATTAAGGATCGAGCAATGGGACGCTATAGATTCAAGAATTTCGTACAACCACGAGGGCTTGTATGGGCGGGTCTTAGCCTATTAAGTTATTTAGATGTGGCTTTGCACCTAAGGAAGGCGGGAGATTGCACAGGCATTCCGATTTGGTTTGCTGGTAGGGGTTTCTACATACCAATGCAACGGTGTATGCCTTGCCATGAACAGAAATGTGGTGTTGGGTGTGATGAAAAAGGATCCACGGCTTGGGTGAGTGTTTCTGTTTCCATGGCGAGGGTCAAACGTCCCGAGCTGGTTCAAAACCACGTCTAGATAATGTAACGGCTCTGTATGATCTTCTTGCCGACACACCAAAGGAAGTGTGTAAATTGGCCTGGCAAAAGAGGTTGATCATTCCTTGTGGGTAAAGCTGTACACCTCTGCAGAGTATAAATCTAATCGATTAGCCGTGTCCACGGTTATGGACGCTTGGTGAAGTCATTCTAATGTTAGAATGTTTTGGTATTTTCTGGAAAAATGGGTTTGAAAAGGAAACCGTTTTGCATCTAGTTTTCCGTGTCAAAGGACAGACACCGGGGATCCTTGCAGTCGGGTAGACTGGGTTGAAGGACTTGAATAATCGCTTATCACTTTATATTTCAATTGCCTATTTGAAAATGCATTGTTTCATTCTATTATGTCATATCTTTAAATGTTTATGCAACTGCAAAATAAACATTAACCTGCCTTGATTAGCCTACATAACTACTTAATTGCATTTGTCAAACATTATAAGTCTTGCTGAGTACCAATGTACTCAATCTTGCATATGCTGTCTCAGAGGACGAAACCTGCGAAGTGCCAGACGACTCTTACTATCACGTAGGGCACAGAATATTCGATGATGGTTTTCCCTAGGTTTGCCAAGTCGGTTGCCTGAGGGTTAGCGGGCAAACCACGTGGCTTTTGGAGTTTTTAAATTCTCTATTTTTCGCTGTTGTAAAAAAAATTAAACTCTGTATAATTAATTCCTGCTTGTAATATATGCTTATCAGTTTAATATCTTGTGGATGTGATATGAATGTTGTAAACATGTGAGTGCTAGCCACTGATCATGGGACTAGTACAGTAATCACATGGAGGTTCCTGTTTGCAAAAACAGGGTCTCACAGTCTCCTACTTGTGAAGGAGCCACCGACCCATAGGTACGCTCTGAGTGTGGCAAACTTGTACCCAAGCCAAGCAGGAGCAGCCATGCACGCGATGGTAAGTCTTATTTCGTAAATTACATCATCTGTTCGTTAAGCTATGTCGTTGTGTTTACGATTTGTTTGTACATGGCAGGTGGACCACGCAAGGGACTTGCACCAGCATGGTAACAGTATTTTGAGTAGGCCGCGTGGCGGAGTCGCTGTCACACTTGACGAGATGACGGAAGCATGGAGACGCGTGGTGGCCGGGACTCGATGGATCGTGGTGCTCGATTCTTGTCAGCAGATGGACGCGACTGACTGTGGTACCTCATCCAGGCCGCCACACATGCCTTCTTACCACACACCGGCCCCAGCTCCTCGCTATGCAGTGGAGGCAGAGTCCAGCTTCCACACCCCTGTGCCTCCGGCCCCAGACATGGCTGAAGGGTCTAGTTGGCAGGCACCACGTGGTCCCACCATGGTCCCCACACCAGGTAAGTCGAGTAATATTCAATTGTTGATGTTTGGTAAAAGTATCACCTGATTATGATTAAATGTTACTACCTGAACTGCAGGTTGCCCACAGGGTGGAGGACAGTTCTCTTCGTCGCCACACTCGCCAGGGTACGTCGATTCTTGGGCAGATCAGTTCTTCTCCGGCATGCAGTGGACTCAGTCATGTCGGAGAAGCAGTTCACGCAGTCCCCTCCAGCGACGCAGATGACACAGTAGGACTACGGCACCTCCTACGGGTACGCGTTGCCTCCCCGTGAGTGTTGCCCGATGCAGCGGTACAGTCCTTCAGATTACGGGCAGGCGCGACCGTCCCAGGAGCTTCACACATGACCTATAGACGATGCACCGGCTTCAGCACATAGGGCAAAGAGAGGTCGTGGTAGGGGTAGGGGTCAAGGTCCACCTCAGGGGGGTGCTCAGGATTAATTCCTCATTTTGCTGTCATCATATCAATGTTTTATACTTCCTCAATTAATGTATAATTTACTATTTTCACACCATTAATTGTGCTATAATCGTCTTTTATTTTATTCATCGTAAACTATTTCCTAGTATAGAACCTGATCATCGCCCTACTAACAGGTGTTTTGGAGTATGATAAGATTCATGTATCCATGTTGTGTGAAAAAAAATGTCCTGCATATTTTTTCTTTCTTTTTCTCACATCGGCCCAATACTACAAACTTTTTCAGGCCGATTTGATAGCACGTGACAGTACTGACACATTGCATGCATGACTGCCTTTTTAGCCCAACTTGACTACACACTCCAGCATTTTGCTATCCGTCTGTATATTTCAATCTTACCTTCTAACACTTAATCCATACACCACCCCTTCGAGTCTATAAAAGGCCAAACCATAGGCACACATCCATAGCTCCCACACACACTTCACCATGGTTGCATCCTCTTGCAGAGCATTCTCGTGGACACCAGATATGAGCACCGTAGCCCTTCATTACACGTTGAAGGTTACGTGTAGTGAGAAGGACGATTCATTCAAAGAGGAAAACCGAAGTAAAGTGGTGTCCAAATTGCACGAGTGGCGTCCGACATTACCGATGCATAACGTGACAACCTCTGGCCTGAACCTTGTGACCTCTGACGACCTTAAGGCACACTTGCAAGGGTGGTGTCAAAGGTACTTTAGGGTATGCAAACTAGCCGACCACCCTTTTGCTACAGGTTCTCTAGAAGATCTTATAGGGTGCTGATGCTGCCCGATCAGTATGTAGGGCATATTAAGGTTAGTTATTTCATACTTGTTCACCATACTAATCTTTTTAGCATTATACATAAGTTCACTACTTCGTATGCTCGTCTTGGGTGTTAGTCATTCCGAGAGGATGAAGAATTGCTGAACAAAGATATCACAGAATTCTTAATGATGTATACGCTCTTCGGCGGGGTTTTGATGCCTGGTTCGCGCAGAAGACACAGAAGAGGATCTAACTGGAAGGATAGAGGTCGACACAATACTGTTGCAACAACAAGTTCAAGAAGACGTTCAACCACCACCAGAGGGGGGCTTGCTCCTAACTATGCAAATAACGATGATAATAATGATGACGATTTCGTATCACCTAGATCTCGACATTCAAGTATTACCACAATAGGCCATTCAAGCACTACTACAGCAAGCCGTTCAAGAACTAATGTAAGAGGACGTTCAACCAGCACTGAAGGAGGGCTAGCTCCCAACCATACAAATGACTATGATGATGACGATTTCATGCCACGTAGGCCACGAACCTTGCATCCTTCGAGTCCTCCAAATTATGACGATGATATTACATTAAGCCCAATCAGCAATCCAAACATAATACCTCGTCAACCACCAACAGATAATTTTGTAAAACACTACATGAATTATCACAGACAAATATGAATTTTTCTGAATTTATTGACCCTACTTTCAACTATACAACTCTAGCGATCGTCAAAATAACACTGACTTTTAATAATTAATGCTCACAAGTTACAGCAAATTTTCGAATAAAATCAGTGCAAAATACTTCCTCATAAATTAAATTTCCTCCCAAAAAAATTCGTGACTTTTATAATTTATTTGGGACGACTTCTTCCAGTCGCTCGATGGTGGGGCGGCGACTTTCCCAATCGCCCGATGGTGGGGCGACTGAGTCCTCTCGCCCTATATTTTACCTCTACATCAGCGCTGACTCAACTTTCCCGCGACAGAGATATATTTTTGCAATTTGAATAAAAAATATATTATTTAAGTAAATTTCCCCACATGGTTTACTTCGCCACACGGTTGGGCGACAAGTAGTAGTCGCCACACGGTTCGGCGACTACTATATGTCGCCACACGGTTCGGCGAATTAGCCACGTGTCAAGTCCGCATTAGACTGCTCTGTCACGGCGAGTGCTAATGACGCAATTAACACATTTTTGCCCAACGTTTCGGCGAAAATAGGGTGTTCGCCCAACCATCTGGCAACTACTCCGATTTTGCCAAGCAGTTAGCCGAACTGGTATTATTTTTGCAAATTTTTTCTCTAGCGTATTAATGTCGCAATTACTTTTATAAAATGTATTATTTAAAAAAATCTATTACAATAACAACAACTTTGATCTCACAATGGACTTATATTATGGGATGATACTTTCTACAAATAGAAACTTATATTGCAGGACGGATGAGTAACAAAATTTGAAGTTCAAACCATTCAGTGTTAAGAGTAACACTAGTATAGTGCCCTGTCTTCCGGTTTCCTTTTCCCAGCACGTAATATATGGTCTTTTCCTTTTCTAGAACGTTTGTTTCCTTTTCCTTAATTCCAGGATATTTGTTTCCTTTTCCTTGAGATGATGCCGAGGTGGGGGAGATTTGTTGTGGGGCCACAGGATGAGTTAGACACATTAAACAATGGCCATCTGATGTGGGTGAGTAAAGTCGAGGAAGGATCCGAGAGGTTAATTTTGATGGAGGCAAGTTTCGGGACGTTACTGGGTGCATGAAGGTTGGGCCATCTCTAGTGGGGTGCATTATTTGGGGTGAACGTAGAAAAGTATGCTTAGGTGCATTATAAAGGGGTATAGATAAATGAGAAAATTCGGAGAAATGTTATATCAAAAGAGAAAAAAGGAAGGGGATAAATGTTGCTATCCACAATTATTTTTTATGTCTTTTTTCTTGTGACAAACTTTGAGTTTGAAGCTCGGATTTTAAGGGTCCTACGACACTTTATACAGCACGTCATATTTTTCTTTGATATTTTATATTGTTTGGTGACAAAAACAAATCTAGACTAAGTCCATGTGTACCAACTACCAAGCAAGGTTTCAAATTTCGGTTTCGGATTGTATCTCGGATGTGACCGAAATCTGAAATCTCGGCGAGATCACAGAATTTTGGACAAAATCCAAAAAGCAAATTTCAAATCTGGCTATTTACCTGTAATCGACAAGGTAAAAAACAATAAAATTCACTCAAGCCGATCGTTAAGATCAATCGGCTTAGACTCAATCAGCTTGAAGCCGATCAAGATCAAGGTAACAGGATAAGTCTAATTAGCCGATTAAGGCTAATCGAGAATAAAGGCGATCGATTTCAAGAAGGCGATGCGCAACAAAAATCGTAATAAATCGAACTCGAGTGTAATTGACGAAGATCAACAATCGACGATGCGCAACTTTATTGATCAATATCGATTACAAAGGCTAAATTATAGAAGCTACTCCTAGTCGATGTGAAAAGTAGATGAAAAGTAAAAGTCGTTAATTGTATTGTGTTGATGATGATTTTCGCAGCCTTGCTTTGGTCCTTCTTTTATACCTTTGACCGATAGTATTCTCGTTACAACACGATTTAAGTCTCAGATCCCAGATCGGCCTTATCTTGAACAGCTTATTTCTAAAAATCTTGCCGTTAGCATAAATATCTCCAAACTTTCTTAACTTGTCCGTTAACGCCCATATCTTTGATTTCATTGCCGATTACTGTTAGATTTGCCAAATTTTGGTGCAAACATATGCCCTCATTTTTAGAGATGACATGTCATCTTTCAAAATATCAATAATCGGTTTTTCAATCGCTAACGCTTGAACTTCACCCATTAATCGTCGCTTTACTCGCGCCGCTATTTTTGACATGCGGTAGTGCGTTTCAATCGCCGCGCTTTTGAGATTCACTTCGCCTCTTCAAATTTTCACGCGCTATAAAATGCGCCCCACCTCGGTCATTCTTCACGCGCACAAGCTCTCTCGACTCAACAATCGGCTTCGCCTAATCCGCTGCTCGCTTCCATCAATCGCTTGCATCTTCCTTCATCAATTGGCTTGCTAAGATCGGCCGAAATGGACGCGAGTCGTACTCATTCCAATCCCTAACAAGAAGATCAAGATTTTCTTGGTCCGATAGGAATCTAGACGCCAAAGACGGTTATTAGCCAGACATTCCTCGCCTCCCTCTATCGGCCATGCGTTTAATATAGAGAGTGGGAAAAAGCTTTGTGGCGTACAACAATACCAAAGGATGGAGATCTTGGTATATTCGCGTGGCCGTAAAAGAAAAGAATGGGAAAGAATGGGTATAGCTGAATGCATCCCTCTCTTTAGCCGATCCAAGCCAATGAGCCCTTAGTGGCCACGGCCGTTATTTCGGCCTGAGACCTTCAACGCCTTCCTATTTCATATCGCCCCATCGCCCAACTTTATTAGACGTTGCTCAATTGTGTTGTCTTCGCCGATGGAGATCAAGTATCGCTTTTAGTGGAAAACCAAAATATAAGCTTATCCGATCTAAAGGTGAAGGTTGAGCAAAATATATTGGAAACAACAACAAGGTTAATGGCCTAGTATCGACGAAGAGCACGTTGCATTCTCGAATCTTTGGCTAGACCGCTTCTTGTTCGTGGAGCGCCTCTTGACCAACACAAGTATATCGGCTAATAGCGAACAATTGGTAGAGGGTCGTTGGCTAGCATTAGGAAAAATGTTCTTAGGAGCATCACAAATGATGCATGTGATTAGAGTCATTATTTACCGGATTTGCCGATTTTGCATCGGCAATGTAGGCGGTCCTCTGTGGTTCATCCAAGTATGGTTGTACCGCTTATTTAGCCGATCTTTCAAATTGATCCTTCAAGATTCGCGCTTCCTCGCAAGAGACACCAAAAATGCAAGACTAGAATTCGTGAGCCACCGATCTTATGGCGAAGATACATTATGTGTTCGCAAAGAAGAAGATCTCTCCGCTAGCCCTAAAAATACTTATCTTTCTTCCTGAACTTGGATAGTAATGATTTTAGCCAACAAGACTTCTTCAGTTATACCAACGCAGCCGATTTTGAATGGCCATCTTTTCTTCATCTAGATTCGACAACCGAGATGCCCGAATCGACTCGATTTCTTTAAAAAAATTATTTCTCCTGGTGTCTTTCATGTCGGCTTTAATACAAGAAACCGTATCTTCCAAAGCCTTCATATGAATTCTACCATCCTTCCGCCTTTGCTAGACAATTAGGTTTCGGTCAGATGATCCCCAACCTTTCACTCCTTGATTTAGTACTGACCAGACCGTAGTACGATCTTTAGCTGCAGCCAACATGGTCTTGAAAATAGCCGATGATTTGCAAATAAGATCCTTGCCGCACTTTGTTTTGAACAATCGTCGGTCTAGCTGATACTCTGCGTGGTGGTCTTCAATTGCAGAAGCGCTTCTCCTTGATCGTTCTCCATCCGCTATTATTGTCGCCTTTTCCCGCACGCCTCGAATGATGGTATCTTCGATAATGCTCAAGTGATGAATCGAGCTCCAGATATGATAATACGAGTCTTGTAGATATTACTGGCGAGGTATTAGTCGATTTTAACTTTTCTTTATCGTAGCCCATATGAATGTCTCATTGGCTTTATCCTCTTTTCTTTGCAGACTAAAGCTACTGGTAGAAGCCGATCGACGTCCCTTCGGCTAGTAAAGAAAAACGACCACACAAGGCAACTACACTTACTGGCTATACTTCTGGTTCCTTGGGCATTCAAAGCCCATCATTGTCCGATTTGGAAAGACAACAACCAAGTAAGTTACTTTTAACCATCTCTTGTTTCTTTTTAGTTTCTTCATAAACTAACTTTCTAGCCGATGGACCTTCAGAGAAGAAGAAGCCGAAGTCCACTAAAGTTGCTGCCAAGAAAAAACTCCCCAAGCCACAGGAACAAAGTGGCGAAAGTTCACCGCACGGATCGGCCATCGCTCGTATTTGTCTATCTCAAAATTTAAGGATCTCGATTTAGTCCATCGGTTTTCATTATATTCTATCTTCTTCCACCACCGTGATCGGCACAAGTGGCCAACATCCTGGCGAGCTTGCGGATATACCGCCAAAGAGCCGCTGCCTCTCTCACCGATACCAACACAACAACCGCCGCTTCCAGACATCCGATCCATCCAACATCCTTGGCTTCAACTTATCTCGATTTGGATGATCCGAGATTTTGCACCGATGACTATATCTCTCAGAATCCAAAATATCATTGCGTTTCCAAAGACGCTGCTTCACCGCCTCATCGGCTCCCTAATGCAAGATCGCCTCAACGCACTCTTTGATTTAGTGTCAAGGTCTCAATCGAGATTCAATAATAATCACCGATTCGAGATGCTATGGCCGTAGTTGAAACCGATTTGCCACCAGAGGCCATGGTCGCTACCGTCAAGTGTGTCACCGGATGAGAAGAAGGCTTCATGGAAGCACCAGAGAGGAAAGAAAGAGAATGGCCCAAGAGGCCGATCGAAAATCCTTGACAAAATGGTTGCAGAGACAAAGGCAAAGAAGAAAAAATTTGATGCAACCATAGAATCTCTAAAGGCTAACAAATCTTCTTCAAAAGTTAGAAACCACTAAAAATTTCTTGAGGGTGAGTTGGCGAGGACGATAAAGCTCATTGTCAAGGCCAAGATTCCTTTGGAAAACATCATCGGCCGCCAAGGAGCAAAAGATAGAAATAGCATCACCGTGGCACCTTCAAGGAGCAAATGGCTAAACTTGTACCTATCCTGTGCAATGCAATGGAAGATGACAAAATCTTGATGAGGTACAAGAAACAATTGCCAAAGCGGTACGGAGCATTGTCGGCTTTAGGAGCACGACTCCTGTGTTCGGGATGTAAAACTTGATTGGTCGCTCCAAAACTTCTAAATACTCAATGTCATGAATGCTTGTAATTTTGTTATGTCTACAATCTACTGCTTAACCGATTCATATTTTTCTTATATCTAGAGTTTGTTACTCTTTCACCGATTAACAAAGATCGTGTTAATCTTGGCTCGAACGAGATTTTTAATCGGCTAGGTTCCGATCCAAACGCTAGGATAGTATTTCTTCAAGTATTTCCGTTAATAGCTTTCGCAATACATACCCTTCAAGCGCTTCAAAGAAGTATGAGTTTCGCCGACTAGCCGATTAATTTTATATGGACCTTCCCACGTAGGTGACCATTTTCCAAATCGGTTATCTTTCGAGCCAACACGCAGTATTGTTTTCCATACCAAATCGGCTAGATCAAAAGACTTAATCATGACCTTTTTATTATATGATCTTGCAACTCTGATCTTATTCCTTTTAAGCCGATTGCGTAGACAAACGTAACTCCGCTTAATTCATCCAAGTCGTCGACCATTAAATCATTGTAATCTTGAGCCGACAAACCATTTTGTCCGCTATTCAGACGACTCAATGTTGATCTCCACGCGTAACGGCTTCTTGTCCATACACCAATTGGTAAGGTGAAAGTTTTGTCGCTCCGTGATAAGATAACCGATAAGCCCAAAGTGACTCCGATAGAGTCAAATGCCAATTCCTTGGCTTCTCATCAATTTTTCGCTTGATCAATTTGATTAGCGCTTATTAGACGACTCGGCTTGTCCATTAGCCCGACGAAGAGTTTAACAATTTGATCCCTAAACTCGCTATGCGTAACTCAAACTCGCTTGACATGAATACCGCATCTTGGTCTGGTCGTGATTGTTTGCATGTATTCCAAACCGATGGACGATATGTTCATTCACAAAACTAATCGCTTCAACACCGGTCACCTTTTAAGTGGTATAGCCTCGACCCACTTTGAGAAATAATCGGTTGCAGCCAAAATAAACTTATGTCCTTTACTCGAGGCAGGAAATATTTGGCCGATTATGTCTATTCCCCAACCTCTGAACGGCCAAGGTTTGATAATTGGATGTAAACCGATGTCGGTGTTAGTTGTATGTTGCCAAACTTTTGACATGTTTGACATCCTTTGTAATATTTGAAGCAATCTTCTAGCATCGCTTCGCCAAAAATAACATGTCCGTCGAGCATCCATTTCATCTTATGTGCCGATTGATGAGAACCACAAATGCCTTCATGCACTTCACCCATCGCCACTGTGCTTCTTCACTTCAAGACATCTTAACAACAAGCCCTCCATAGTCCGATAATACAAGATATCGCTCATAACAACATACTTCAATGCTTGTTGCCGATCCTTCGCTCCGCCGGCTTAGATGGGTCGACTAGATAATCTTTAATCAAGGTTCTCCAATGGGCAATATTTGTGCACATAATTGCTTTGTCTACCAAAGGCATTTCTCCCGACTTTGGCCAACATCTTTATACCCCGATGCTTGTTGAGCAGAGCATTAGCTCTATCGCTCAATTCTCGAGGAACATGACCGATAGAAAATGATGTAAAAGAGCCGATGATTTCTAAGCATTGTTCTAAGTATTTCAATAGTACTTCATCTCGACATTGGTATTCTCCTTTATTTGTCAGACTATTAATAGTGAATCACCATATGCCTCAACAACGCCACTCCAATATTTTTCAACAATCGTAGGCCTTTGATTAACGCCTCGCACTCGGCCCGTTGTTTGAGCATCGCTTAACCGAATGCAAATTCAAAGCTTTGCCCTCCGGGTGAGGTAAGTACTATACCGATACCATCTCCTTCCCCGCATACCGATCCATCAAAGAACAATTGCCATGGTGCGACCATGATTAAATTTGTCATTGTCATGTCCCGTGATAAAATCGCTAGGACTTGTCCTTTGACCGCTGGCCGATTCATATGATAAGTCGAACTCACCAAGGCGTAAGCCCATTTGCCAAGTCGACTCGCAGAATTGAGCCGATAATATATATTTTATAACATCGGTTTTGCGATGACCTTACAAGCCGATGCTAATATGTAGTGCCTAAGCTTTGTGCATAAAAAGTACAAAGATAAACACTTTTCGATAAAAGGGTACCTTACTTCGCCTAGCAACCGTCGGCTTAAATAAAAGATAACCTCTCTTTACCATGTACTTCTTGTGCCAAAACAGCCCAATAGTATCTTCTTCTACGAGACATACAATCTGGAAGGAATACCCTTTTGAGGCGCAGCCAGATCGGAGGGTTTGACAGATACCTTCCGACTCGTCGAAAGCTTTCACGATCGCCCCCATACAAACTCTTCATTGTCTTTTAACTTCAAAGAACGGAGTAAAAGCACGAATTCTACCGAGAGGTTCGAGATGAACCGACGGAGATAGTTAATTTTGCCGATCAACTTTTGTAATTCGCTTTTGCATATCGGTGGTTTAGTATTGGCTATAGCCTTGACCCTTGTTTGACTGGACTTGGATTCCTCTTTCATGTACCATAAAGCCTAAAATTGTCCAGCCGACACGCCGAACGCACACTTGTAAGGATTCATCTTCAACCCGTGCGATCTTATGTTTTTAAATACCCTCTCTAAATCGCCAGGTGTTGCAAATCGTCTGCAGATTTTACCACTACATCATCAATATAAATTTCGACAATGTGGCCAATTAAATCGTGAAAGATCATATTCATTGCCCGCTGATACGTTGCTCCAGCGTTTTTCAAGCCGAAAGTCACATCGCCCACTCGAGCACCCTATTGCATCGTAACATCCAAAGTCGTTTTGGTATATTGGCTTCCGCCATGAGTATCCGGTTGTACCCGCATTACCATCTAGAAAACTTATGATTTTATTCCCCGATGCAAGATCGATAAGCATGTCGCTATAGGCATCGGTATTCATCTTTGGCGCCGCCTTGTTCAAATCTCTAAAGTCGACGATACCAAGTTTTCCATTCTTCTTCATGATCGAACGATGTTTGAAACCCACTCGCAGATCGGCAAGGCCCGATAAACTTTGCTTCCAACAATCGTTCTATCTCTTCTTTTATAACTCGTACAAGGTCGATTAAAACGCTCGATATCTTGTTTAAACGGCCGATAGCCAATTTTATAGGTAGCCGATGTTCCACCGCTTGACGGCTTAATCCGCATCTCATGATACTCCCAAGCTTAAACAATCCTTATAATTTCTAAGTATTTTTACTAGCTTTTCCTTGTACTTTACATCTAAACTTGCACTAATAAAAGTTGGTCTTTTCCTATCACCGCTACCTATATCGACTTCTTCAAGCAAATCGGTGGATATGAACCCTTGACCTAACTTTTCAATTTCTTCAAAATCTTCTATGGCTTCGCAGCCTATCCGTTATTTGCCGATAGCTTTGCATTTTGTCTTGCAGCGCTTTCAATGTTTTTCTCGTCCCCATCGTCGCAACACTTCGCTTGCTCGATCAAAGGTGCCAGCTTGACACCGATCGGCATGAGCTCCGATTTGCTTACGATATGAAATCGCAATCATCCAACAGATTGCCCGATATGCGCCAACTTCTTCGTGTTGCCAATTCGCCGAAACTAGCCATGGCGATATGAGCCGATGTGTCTACCGCAACGACCTCAACTTCTTCTCCGCTCCATTGACAAGCGCTTGATGCATAGTCGATGGGATACAGCAGCTTAGCGTGGATCCAATCCCGACCGAAAAGACATCGTAGTTTCCTTTGGCGCCAATCACAAAGAATGCCGCGGCAAAGTCTTGCTACCGATACCGCTTGCGTGACCATGACACCTTTTGCCTCTGTAGGGTCGCCTGTGAAGTCATTCAGAACCATGTTAGTTTTGATCAAATCCTCATCAGACTTACCCAATTTCTTGCATGTTGTGTACGGCATCAGGTTCACCGTGGCGCCTCCGTCTACCAGCATTCTTGATATCGGCTTACCATTTATATACCCTTTTAGATACAATGGTTTCAGATGCCGATGGTCATCTTTGGGCTTCTCAAAGATGGCGTTCTGAACACCGGAGCACAACTGAGCAACTGCCTCTTTGGCCGGTTCGGTTCTGACTTTGAATTCGGCTGGTAATGTGAACACCATGTTAATATCCACGGGAGGCGTGTCATCCCGAATCATGGGAGAATCCAAGTCATCAGCCGATTCGAAATCTTCTTCGACTTGTTCTTTTCTTCTCCATTCTTTTTTGACGCATTTGACTGGAAGAAGTTCGTTAAACACTTTGTCTCTCTCTCTCGGCCGGCCTCACGAATCTCTTTGCGCCCTTAGCCTCAAGCCGTCGTCGTTAGGATCGGCTTAGCCCAGATGGACACCACCTAGGTTTGGGTTCCACCGGCTTTCGTATTTGACCAGCCAAATCTTCTTGATTAGAACTGGGCTTGTGTGTCTTGACTTGGCTTGGTTCTTGATTCGGTTTAGATATTCTCTCGTGGACCGGCCTTCTGTGACTTCTACCGCTCTCTCGACCGCCCAGATAGTTTATCTCCGCCGATTGCCTTGTCCAATCGCCTTGGGGATAATGTTCCATCGGGCAGGTGTATAGTGATGGCAACGCTACTCCTCTTTCCCAGCAAAACTGCCAAAAGGGACACCTTCTATGTGCCCTTTCCACATTCTCGGTGCGGTACAAGTTATCCGACCGGTGAGTTTTATACTGTGGTCGGCTATTCATCCTCTCGTATTTCTCCATTAATTGTAAAAATGTTGGTCCCGACCTTTTCGCTGGCTGCCTTAATGGAGACTTTTCTGCTTTGTACCATTTACCTACCTGAGGATTCCCTTTGGGTTTGATGGTTCTTGAATTTTTTCATCGGCTTCTATTTGTAAAGAGCCGATTGTAATCTTCAGTGTTTGGTCACCGTTCGAGCTTGATTGGATGTTGACTTGTCGATCCTTTTTCTGCTCATCGTGCTTCGGCTCCTTTCCTTTAGCCGAACACTGTACTACGTTAATGGGGAACGGATCAACATCGACTTGCATGGTCGGCTCATCGCCAAATTTCAACCGACCATCCTCAACAGCGATTGGATCCGCTGACTAAGATATTGCGATCATTAGTGTTATGCGAATAAGAATGATGCCACTTGCAATACCGCGTTTCTTGATCT